>CM065922.1:52043711-53243711 GCA_033439105.1 Magallana nippona
TTTCTGCAAACATTTTGCCACATTGAATATTGTCACTGTATTGCAGTTCCATTCATATTTTTATAAAACTAAGCTTAATAAAAATACTGATGACCATGGAATGAAATGAACCAACAAGAAAATTGTGAAAATTTAAATCCATAAAAACAACGCATTGTCATTATATGACTGTACAGCTAGACTCGTCATGAAGCACTAATCCTGTAAGATAGAGAGACTGACTTGAAGATGTGTATGGCGCCCAGGTCTGTGAATGTCGCCAGTGATAGGGAGGACCCAGAAGCTTCACAGAAAACCAGCCCCTTCACCTTCTCTCCTATACAAACCAAACAGAGCAGTTGTAGTAATCTGTCAAATATTGTATTAACCTACATGTTTATGGTATATGTAAAACAGAATGAAATCTGTGTACCATTGTCGGAAACTCACGGCCAGTCCCCTAACGCTTGAGCATAGGTGAGACTGGCTGGGGGTTCTGACGATGTCTGTGTACATGTATTGGTGATTTCTAGGTGAATTAAGACAGAGGAGACACAACTTCTGCAATGTCTTACCTGGTAAGGAAGTATTCTTCAGAGTTTGCTTAGAACGGTTGGCTACACTGTTTCCCTCTAGTTTCTCTGATTCCCACAATTTGACAGTGCCATCATTGGAGGCTGAGGCAAAGAATGCATGGTCATGTGACACCTGTATCCTATTGAAAAATTGAAATAGCTTTTAATCAATGGGTTTTAATACTGTTTGTTGGCATCAATTTTTTGTGGATTAAGTAAAAATCACAGTTTTAGGGATCTGTAACTTGTGATCCAATCAATACAATACGTTATTAGATATTGCTCTTCTATGAACATTTAATTTCTTGGATCAACACAAAGTCACCACAGTAATGCATGAACACATTGCATGCTGATGGCAGATTAGCTCCCTTGACACATCAATCGATCAGTGGGGGATGGGCAGTACGTACCTGTTGATTGCGGCCCTGTGCTCCTGAAGGTGGGCCACTAACAAACCCTTGGGCTTCCAGTTACTGGGCGGGGGTCGCCTCTCCCACGCAATCTCCAGCAGATCTTTGGACTCAGCTGAGTAAAGCTCACGCTTCTTGTGAACTATGTTTCTCAGGGCTATCTTGCAATTGTGATATTTTGCTAAAAATAGAAGAATCTTATTCGATAAAGATTTTGTTCTCTAAATGCGACAGCTGAAAAATTTCTTTGGCTGGTGTTTTGTGGGCAGTCAAAAAAATAACTGGTTTATACAGAAAAAGGGTTGTGGCAAAGAGTGATTCACACAATTCAACAACATTAAGTCCCCACTAATGATACAATTTTCATGTTTATGTATGAATGGTAATTCTAAAGGTAACAAACAAAAGCCGACTCACTGATGGGGTTTTTCTCGGAGCCTTTCTCTGTGACCGACCTTATGGAGCCCTCTGAGGAAACCTGACTCTGTGACATTGTAACAAAGCTTCCTGAAGACGATGATGTTTGACTCATTGTTGTTGAAGAGTTTAGTTTCTTCTCAAGACTCTCGGCCGTTTTCTGTAGTGTCCGGGCCTTCGGTGACAGACTGGCATTTGATGAGTCGGACTCGTTAGAACCAAACATGCTCTTCCACTCAGAGTTCTGAAGATTCATAGGCTTAGCTAATCAATTAATCTAAATAAAACATTTTTCTTTTTGTACAGAACCATGTTGGTATGATCAGACTTACCATGTTGACTGACTGTTCTTTTGACTGCGCCTTCTTGGACGATCGACTGAAAGACACAGTCTTAAATATGTACAGGAATCAGGCTTTTGTGAAATGTTTCAAAAGTTTATTTTAAAAAACTCTAGCTATCTGCAGCACCTTAAGCAATATATTTCAATCTGAATTACCTAGAAGTAGTTAGATCCGCCCCTTGTTGTTTTGGATCTTTCTGCTTTATCAATTCAGCATGTCTGCGGGTGATGGCCTTTCCAGCACCAACAATACAAAACCTCCCGGGGGAATCCCCCAGCTCATGTTTAGTCTCCACAGAACTGAAAACAAGAGAGAGTCGTAAACACACAGGAATCTCTGTCAAATGATAAATAAATAATTTTTTTTTTAATTAGAATCGCTTACCCTGCTCTGGACCTGTGTAACTTCATTACATAATCTTTCATGGCCTGAATAAAATTAAAGATTGTACTACATGTAGCTAGTGTGTGTGTGTGTATATATATAAAGCCTTAAAGAAGTTAATTAAACATATCAAGCTTACAAGAAGTTATTTATACTTACAAGAATCTTGTCTTCATGGGATTCATCCATCCCAAAGGAATTCACCTTTTTAAACACCTGTTAAAATAATCTGAAATTCAATAACAATTCTAAGGGGATAAGGGGTAATGGGGTATGTTTTTTTCATTTGAAAATAAGGTTTAATTCTATTTATACACCTTAGAAAGAATGTTTTTATTTTTTACCTCCTATAGAAAAATTATCTCAACACCTCCTGCAATCATCAATCTTAACATAAATTAGCACTGTGAATACTATATCTAAACACAATCAAATGTATTCCACACATGCGTAGATAAGTACTGGTAAATGGGCTGACCTGAGACATAACTTCATCTAACTCAGAGTAGTTGGTTCGGTGACCAGATCTGCTGATGGACCTCATATACTGCCTCTCCCTCAGGATATCAAACAGCCTGTCTGGCTGACCCACCCTCAGAATGTAGTCAAACACTGGGCGTGGAATCGGGCTCTGCAGAGCATTCAGCAGGAAAATCTATTAAAGACATAAGGTATTATGCAAAAATTAAACAGTAGAAAAAAATTCAAATCTCCCGCCACTGAAGTCATAAATATGTATGATTTCTTGGTCATGCTGTTTGTATGTCACTTCCTGTTTCATTTTTACCCGAGGGAGATAAGACAATTTGATCAATTCAAAAACGAAGTAAGTTATAGTTTATTATTCAAGTACATTAGTTCCATATATGTGTCTAAAACATCTATTAAATATCATATCCAATAGTTATCATGGTTACAATCTGCTATTAACAGGATCAGATGATTATTTTGTCCTACTTTCACTTTCAACAAAAGAGTATAAATCAAGTGGCTGTAAAAAGAACATAATTGAAACTACAGACAAAAACAGCTGATTTTAATCTCATTTACAGCACCAGGATGGTGACCTGCCATCTTTCCGCCCCTCTGTATAATATGATGCTGATATTAGCGGGAACAGAAGAAGAAATAGCCATGAGACGAACTGATGTGGACATATGTGATAATCTTTACAATGAAATGACTACTGTTCCTTTGCATAGAAGAACTGTTGGCAGTGTCAAAGAAGGTTTACGAATGAAAAGTTCAGATATGGATACTTTGTACTTTATGACAGACCAACATGTTCTTTGGGATTTAACAGACATCCAAAGTTATGATCCAGCTACTGAAACCGTAATTCTGATGGAGTACCAAGAACACGTCCCTGGGACGGTTTATCTACGTCTCATACACATGCATGCCTCCATTAAAGGGATAAGTACAAAGTCCTGCATTCAAAAGAACTCTCACACGTACCTAAGCAGTGAGCTGTTCTTAGAGAATGCCCGGTCTATTTACTATGGTCACAATGTGACTAAACATGGCCCCTGCCAAACTAATACAGTTGTTGAGAATGAATATGATGGGGCAGTTGGCTTTGCAGGTAGAAAATGGCCCCTGCAAGCCAATGACTGGATAACAAGATGTCTGAAGTATGGATGGCCCGAGAAACAAATCGTTGAGAGCATTACATCCTCTGGATGCAACTTCGTGCCAATCGGCAGTAGACAGTCTCGCCAAGACAATCACCCAGATCTTGACTTGGAATGGCGTCTCTCATTTGTTCAAGCAGAGCAGGCATTAGTGCGTGCTATGAACCATTCCCAATTTCTCTGTTATGCTTTACTTAAAATATTTCTTAAAGAAGTTCTCAACAAAGATGCAAAGGAAGAGGAGAAATTTCTCTGTTCTTATTTCCTGAAAACTGCAATGTTTTGGTGCATTCAAACTGATCCCACATATAAATGGTCCAGAGAGAACTTCTTCCAGGGTTTCTGGAAATGTTACAAGTTGTTGCTGCAGTGGGTCTACACAGGGTATTGCCCTAACTTTTTTATACCACAGAACAATCTGTTTGTCTGTAAGATTGTAGGAGCTGATCAGGAGAAGCTGTTCAAACAAATGTACCACCTCTACTGCTCTGGAAAAAGTTGTCTTGCCAAGTGCTCATCTCTTCGGAAGTTCATGAACAAATATCTTGTCGATCCCCAGGCATGTGAAGTATCAGCAGACATCAGTTTTAATGAATATGATCGTGACGCTGTGGTCTACAATACAATGCAAAGTGTCAATGGGCTCCTTAATCAGGAGCTCAGATATGACTGGAAAACATTATACAATGTCTGCCGCATGGATGTTTCAAATATGTCAAACTTTGAACAAATTCTGATTACAAGACATGTCTTAAATCTTTATCATCGAATAGCATTTGTGGAGCAATGCTATTGTCACTGTAAAACAAAATGCAACCGGAACAGGCAAACTTATGAAAAACATAAAAAGGTGGGGGTTAGACTGCTTCAGCTGACATCAGAGTTTGGCTGTGCATCTGACCCTTTATATTTAGCATTATTTCATTATATTGATGGGAAATTCAGACATTCCTTGAACATTTTGGAGGAAACCAAACCAAAGCTGTATCAAGATTACATTTTCTACTGGAATGAATATAGAAATAAACAACCCTATGCAAGAGAAATGTTAGGCAAACCAATGTCCATTAAAATGAAGGCAGCCATGGCATTTGACATCACTATACTACTGTCTACAGAATTCTCCGAGTTGGACTTTGAGATATGTTTGATTAAGGAATCCAAGTTAAGGAGATGTTTAGTCATTTCTCCCTTTGTGCTTCTGCACTTCCTGACCTTTCTATGTCATCATCACCTAGCCAGCCCTTTGGCTGCCCAATCCCTGTGGGAGCTACACACACTGGTCTATGCCAACAATGACCGCTACATTGTCAATTACACCAGAGATATCGCCTGGGACATTCTCGGTATTTGCCACCATCTGTCGGGAAATCTAGACCAAGCCTTGCTCGCCTACTATACCTCTTTACAGCAAACCAATTTCCATTACATCACCGAGGCCGTAAAGAGGAGAATACTACTGCTTCAAATTGAGATTCAAGCTCAGAACAAGTCTTGAAACATGTTCTATAAACCATTTGTTCGGAGTGAGATCCAAAATGAACACAATTTAAAATGTGACAGGCTCCATAAAAACAACATTAAATTTACTGGTAAAAACAGCATTAATCCATTGGTTGACTTATGATTTTGTTTGGTTCTTATTTTGAATGAATGTTAATACACACGTAATCTTAATAAACTGTTTTAAAAACATAAAATAACTTTACAGTTTTGGTTATTGTCACTAACACCTGTGTTCTCTACTAAGTACTAACAGCGCTGGTGCCTTACCTCTTTAGACACATGTGTACCCTTATAACAGTATTGTGCCATACCTCTTTGTCCACCTGTAGGACCGGTTTCTTGAGACAGGGCTGTAGGGCCGGTAACACCTTACAGTGGACGTCAGCGATGTTAAACATTCTGGTCAGAGCAGAGATAAATCCGATGGCGCCTTGACGAATCCAGATCCCCTACAAACAAAGCCAGCAAACAATTCATTCTCCTTGTCTTTCTGATTTCTTCAGCAATCATAGTGATTAGCTTACATTATAATAACAGAAACGACACATCAACTTTTAGCAAAGATATTTAAACGCAGTCTAATTAAAATTTGTGAGTGTAAGGAGAAGGGGTGGTTTTAATCAGACTGATTTAAAGCAAACTAACTGAAAACAAACTTATTGTTTGACGTAACTGATTACATGCATGGTTTATCATCTTTTAAAATTTTACTGAGATGCAAAGCACATGAAGAGTGTTTTAGACAATCAATGATAGTAGTGGCAGATCTTTATGAAGTGTGGTGAATTTTACTGTGGCATTCAATATGTTGATGTGACATGTTACAGTTATATTGAGTGCTTGAACACAGTATAAAATGCATATGGAGAACTCAGTACATGATTGTACATATTTCTATATTTTAAATGAAATTGATTAGCATAAACCCTGGTTTATAAAATGTAAAGTCATTTTCTCTTAACTTTATCAAATGAATGTACATAAAAATACAATAATTATTAATATCAAGCGTATTACAAATACATGTATTTACACAAATTGTGGACATAGTGAATAATGACATGTAGGATTCATAATCTTTAGAGCAAAAACCACTGCAAAGGTGTGATACTTAACAGGGCGTGTCAGATGTGTAAGGTGCTAGACTTGCAAGGTTTGTCATACACAAATGTACACTACAGCATGTGCCAAATACTAATACAGGGTGTATCATAAACAAATGTGAGATACAGCATAAGCCAAACACTTACAGGGTGTGCTAAAAAAGGGACAACTTCCTGCAGGAACTCCTGAAGCATAGATTTCTGAATCAGACCGAGTTCCGTCAGGGCAGTGAGGGCCCCCAGGGTTTTATGGACCACAAACTCTTCTGGATCACTCAGGCCCTGAATTAATCAATAAATGGGGTTAATAGTTATATACCCTGGTAACACATATATTAATAGTAACTAACATATCAAGTACAAGGAGATAGCATGTACAATATGAGATGAGAAGCTGGACTGTGAAATAGCCCTACCTGATCCAGGAGAGGTTTCAGAATTGAACAACTCTGCCAGCCCACATATGCTGCCACGCCCACTATGTTGTCAAAAAACGAGCCACGCAGGTGCCAATCAGTCTAAAAATCAATGTAGATGGATGAACAGACTGTTTATGGTGAGGGCAATGCCATAAAAGTTTTAAAAATAAAGACAGTGAACTCTGACCTTGTCATTGAGGAAAGTTATCATGTGTGACAGGAGCACATCATTGGCTGAAATAGTAAATCAAATAAACATCATATTCATTTTAAAACAACTCTGTCTTGGTTCATTTAATCATATACAGAGGGACCGCTTAATATAATACCCGTTTAATATAATAGTTCGGTTAATATAATAGTTTTTCAAAACACAAAACCATTTCTTAATAAATCATTGTATTTTACATCGGTTATTATAATAGCTTAAAAAGTGCACCCCGCTTAATATAATAGAAAGATCACGCCTGTCAGTTGAGTTTCACACCTTTTTCATGAGCTAGCCCCTCATGAGTATCTTGTATAAACATTCTGACTTCCCAAATCACTTTGAAATTTACCGACAGTGCTGACCAGACGGGATTAGTCACGCCTCACTGCACATGGCTTGTGTACTTTACCTATGCACCAGTCAATTGACATCGCTGTATATTGAAGTTCTTTAAAGTTTGAATAAGTGAATGCCTCTTATTTTTGTAAAATAATTTATAACGAATGGGATATTTTACATGGCTTAGCAATAGACTGCATGTACATGATTTTTCATTTGACGATTTATACTGCAGTTAAGTAGTGACAAGTCTTTTTGAAATATGCCTTTATTTTATAGGAAGAATGGGGTAAATAAATCATAGAGAATAAGAAAGTTCTGCATAGCTTTTTGGTTAATTTGATTTTTATTGAAAGAAGTTATTAAAAATGAATTGTCTCATGAATGCCTTATTAGATTTAGTCAAAACCGGAAGTACAAGAAGAAAACAAAATGAAAGCATGTCAACCCATCGGAAGCATATTGGTGGATACTGCAATTTACCCAGCTTGTAATAGTTAACTTTATCTGTGAAATTAACTTTTTAAAAGCATTAAAAGTAAAGTTTTAGAAGAAATCATCAATTATTGTTGAAATTACATTGTCTAGAAATAGATAGTAATGATACATGACGTGAATAGACACATATCATACTTGCATACATTGAATTTAGCTGGGTTCGGTTATTATTATAGTCCGGTTAATATAATAATTTTTCCTGACAAATAACTATTATATTAAGCGGGGTAAACTGTATATATATTTAGTAACGACACCATCTTTGTTAACTCTGTTAACAAAAAATATAATAATGATCTCTTCCATGAAAACCGAGTACTGGGAATCAGAGCTACCTTTCTGTCGGCCAAAGAACACACAGAGCTTCGTGATTCCGTTCTCCAGCAGTGTCCGTTTGACGCTGTTATCCGGGTCACTGAGCAAGGTCACGACCTTCTGCTGAATGGTTTCTTGTAAAGTCAGAAGTTCAATGTCGTAGTTAGCCTGGTATGGTGAAGAATAATAACTGTTAGATATTTATCTTAGAGTTATTTGAACAATACTTTGAGATGTTTTATGACAATAACACCAAAAAATATATCTAATTCATGCTACACACTATTTCATTTGATAAATCCTTCTGTTTTAATCCTTCTACAAGTCAGAATAATTGGTGCAACATTGGACTAAAAACACTAAACACGTAATAGCAACTTTGATAAATTTCATACACCCTCAGAAATTCATAGTGATAAGTGATAGAAATACCAAACAGACACCATCAGCTATTAATAAACAGAAAATAGAGTTTGGTTGCATTAAATATTAAAATAAGTGTGGTATGAAGGATTGGTGTTTAAAATTCCAGAGTTTACCTGATACAACAGTCCATCCACAGATTCTTCCTCTTCCGTCTCTTCAAGGTCAATTCTCTGGGTCATCTCTAAGACTCTGCAACAAACATCTTATACTTGTAAGAAACTAATAATGAAGACACCCTTAGCTAGGTCACAATACCATGGATATATGAATCTTTTCATGTTGATCATTGAATTTCAAGTAGTTGTTTATACAAGTAGTTTTACATGCCTTTACCACTATGAGTATGCTACCTTGTATCAAATGTAGATGCTGTGTTCTTGTCAATTAGCTTAGTACCTAATCTTAATCACTGTAACTGATACAGAGTTCTCCACCTTTGTTTAAAGCTGTAATAATTATGAAAATGTTCAATTTTTTTTTTTTTAAAAGAATTCCTTCATTAATGTCGTAAAAAGTATGAGAGTGTAGAGGGTCCTAAATTAAAATCCCTGTAGACAATGAGTTCAGATGTGCGAGTAAGAAGTGGCCTTTTACCTGAGAGCTGTCTCGGCCAGCTTGGCGATGTTTTCAGCATACGCTGCTCTGACCATAACCACAGGGTCTTGAGTCAGGTGGGTCTGTCAAAAATAACTTCGAATATATAGATCTCTTTATTGTTAAAAATTGTAAAAGAAAAGAATTAATTCTGTTATAAAGAGAAGTGATATGTTTTTCTAACTTTAGATTTGAAACAGCTCTTACTATGTTTGGAAAGATGTACTCAGGAAACACGTTAGCATCACTGAAAAAATATCAAAATTTTAAGTGAGTTATTTACTTTCAAGCCAAACAGAAGGCCTGTCATATCCCTTTATAGTCAGGAATTCAGTACAGACAAATTACTGACATTTTATAACCTATCATCAGTTGTATGTTAATCCTGAATTAAACTGACCTGTTCCCATGAATGTAAATACACATATTAAAACTATCCACCTGTAGTCTGAGAAGGAGAATATAGGTCATCTGAAGATGATTCACAATATTTCATGAATCATCTTTGATTGACATTTATACAACTGATTATGAACAAGAAAAATTTTAATTAGGGAGAAATTAAAAGGATAAACATTAGAAATAGTTCTGACCTGCTAGGAATAAAGAAATCAAAATGACACACATGTTAAAGAAATAAAACTCTGACCTTCTAGGGATGGAGTCGACGTCCAGCAGACACTGAGTGACTACATGGATGACCTCTGCCCTCACACGTGGGAACTGATCATTGGCAAAACTCAGCTACAAAACAGATCATAATTCCATAAAACTCAGCAAAGAAATCAAAATATATTTAAAGATCTTCAGTCAGGACACGACAATGATAAATGTGAAACACAGAGATCATAAACAAATAACCACCAGTTAAGGTGTTTCTACACAAAAAGACAAATTGTTTGTATACTGTCTTTTTTCTATGAATAGATATTTTTATAGCTTTACCATGTATGGAATGATTCTGTCCAGAATGATGTCAGTTGTGACAAACTTTGATGTGTCCAGCAGGAGTTGTAGAGCCGTCAGCTTTGTATTACATAACTGAAAGATCAAAATGGATATTAGGTGATCTAAATGTTAACATCTGTATGACTTAGCATTAGAAAAACTCTTAAAATATGTGGACTTTTGGTTGAGACAATGGGGTGAATATTTCTGATTACTTCAGAGAAAATTTATTTTCATTTAGTCCTTAGGTTACCTATGTGCAGCTTTCAAAATTTTCTCTTTTAATGGTCCAGGGAGAACTTAAGATTCTTACATGTAATTTCCTGGAGCTAGAACTAATCAGTGAGATAATGAGGACCAGACCGATGTTCTCCTCGGATCGCTCCTCCTGAGGACAAATACTCTTCACAATCCGAGGGAAATCCCTCTTAATCCTAAAGAAATATCAAGATATTTTAAAAGGAGAATACAAATAAGAGCAACAAAAATTTGAGTAGTGGTAGTAAATTCTAAAATGTGTCTATCAGTAAAACGGAAATAAGTGAAATAAAAGCAAAAATTTAACAGTATATGAACATATTCATGAAATTTTTGTTGCACATCTTTCCCTCACAGCGAATGAATAATTATATATCTGAATTACATAAAGGAGGTAATGCAAAAGAATACAAATATTCCATGCTTTATGCTCTAACAGTTGTTGAGTTAGTAAGTGTGAGGCCAGAGTGTGACTGACTTGATGATGCGGTCGTCGGGTGGAATGAGGGGGGTGGAGACAAACTGTTGGAGGTAGATCTTGAGGAAGGTGTAGAAGTACTCAGGGAATGCCTTCCCTCTCTGCTGTATCATGTACTCCTCCGCCGACAGTCGGTGCGACGGATCCTTCTTTATCATGTGACGCACCAAGTCCTTCAAATAGATTGTATTTGTATTTTCCTACTTAAAAGGTATTCTTTTGAAAATGTAACGGTAATCTGATATCTTAAACAATCCAAGCACATGACTTCACTTTGAGAAACAGATATCACATTGGTAAGAATCATAATAACTTGTTATCAAAGGATAGATAGAAAAATTACCCAGAAGGAATTATCTTGAATATAAGTAATCTAAATACAAATATTTAGTTGTTACAGTAGTTTTTGAAAGTGTGAACATGCGACTTTCAAAACAGGCTTATTTCCATATGAGCCATTGAGAGTTACAAGAACATGTCATGCATCTAACCTTGAGCTTTATAAGTAATTGACCTTGACCTGTAACCACTATGTCATACATTTCTTGACCTACCCTGATGTAGTTGTCATCAATTTTTTCAAGGACCTTCCACGGACTGTACTCTCCATTTCTGTAGGCCAGTAACTGGGAGAAATCAAACGGAGGGGTTCCCTCAGTAAATAGCTCGCATATCACACATCTGGAAAGTATAAAAGTTTACAGTTCACATATCACATATCTGGAAAGTAGAAAAGTTTACAGTTCATATATCACACATCACACCTCTGGAAAGTAGAAAAGTTTACAGTTTGCATAACAAACATCTGGAAAGTAGAAAAGTTTAAATCTTTAAATCTATAAATCTTACTAAAAATAGAATTATCACATGATAAAACATTCTTTAAATATACCATCTTTATATATGTACAGTACATTAAACATCACATTTTACTTACACACTAAGATTAATTTCCAGGCTTAAAAAGTGCTTCATATTTATTGAAATAACAGTTTACATACATATAAATATTAATGAAATCATTTTTGTATATACAGACCCTGCAGAGAATATATCCATCGGTGGAGTAATGTCCCCTGACTTGACTTCATCATTAGAAGTCAAATCTATAGTTTGGCCAACACCTTCCTGGTTTTTGAGTCCACTTTCAACGAATCTCTCTGGGGCAATGTAACAACATCTTCGTCTTGATGTGTCAAAGAAGTAAGAGAAGTCTGAAGGGTTGTCCTGGCATAAAAAAAATTGCAATTGTTTAGAGCTAGCATATCAACTTTCATCATTAAAGAATGCAATCATATACAAAGGTACAAAATGTTGATTTAATAACAAGTCAAAAACTGCTGAATAGAAATATTTTGAGAGAGATTATAATCAATCTAATTAAAATTAGATCTTTGATCCGCTCCTAATAGATCGCTACACAACTTTATGTAGCGATCTATTAGGAGCGGATCAAAGATCTAATTTTAATTAGATTGGATTATAATTCAAAATTACTATTATAGGTAGGTAGATAAAATTTAAGCAGTTAACTCATTAGCAGATCCTGATCTGAGATCTTTTTGTAAGTGATTACCTCAGGAAGGTACGTTGGTTTGAAGCTGGCAAAGTCGGTGAGAAGAAGCCAGTTCCAACTGGTGATCATGACATTTTCTGCCTTTATGTCACCATGACACACCTGTCAAAGAATTAATTAGAGGGAAAGTAGTCCATCCTTACTCTAACATAAAACAACTAAAATTCAATAAACTGAAATCAGGGGGGTAGAGTAAATGAATACTTACTTTGATTTTATGGCACTGATTCAGGGCACATAGCAGCTGAAAGGCGAGCCATTTTTTCTCAATTCTGTTCAGAAATGGGCGTGTGCTAATTCTGTCATACAGACTGTCCTTGACATATTGTCGGAAAAGCAAAGCAGCTTTGTCAGAATGCTGCAAAAGAAATATATTCTCAAATAAACTCTGGTGTCTGACATGCTTGCCTCTATAAATCTCAGTATATGCCCAGCCTTTGATTTCTTGTTCTATCATTAAAAGGATTCTTTGTGGGTGGGAGTACTTACAATGGCCTTCTGGAATGGCAGACAGTTGGAGGTGCTCCCTTGGAGTCGGATGTGGATGTCTGAAATAGGATAAAAGCCATGTACACAAAGACCAGACATCATCAGTATCTAATTGGATGTATAGTTTGTTGTAATTCCTATGCATATGCAATATCTTGATAGAAGAATAATACATGTACATGTAGTTTACTTATGTGCAATAGAACATTACAGTTTTTTTCTCCCTGAAATTAATTTTTTAAGGAAATATAGGAAAGAAAAAAATTCAGTGAGCTTTTCATCAAAGACAGTCATTTCATTAAAGGAAGAGACTAACATAAATTTAATGAAATATAACACACTGACCTTCTAATTTGTTTCTATGAGAAGTCAAAGGAAGCGAGGGATCATGAATGACAAAGACTTTCACCACTGCGAGGCCTTCCTTTGTACGAGCTCTGGCTACTTTAAAGAACCTTGTACTGCCCAAACTAGATAAACAGAAACTCCAAATGAAGATAATGAATAAAATTCTACTTAAAGTTCATCATCTCCCTATTTAATGATATACTTGATTGTAATGGTGATCACGATATTCCAAAAGAAATTTACTTTGTAATTAAAATGCACACAGTATTGTTGTATATCTTGCAGTAAAGTCAAATGTAATAAAAATTAAATAAAATCTTCAGACCTGTTCTCATATTGGTAATCTGGAATGTCCGTCAAGTACTGATCCACGGGCTGAATCTGAGACGGAGCTATTCCTGTCAGTTGGTTCCCCATCTCACAAGTCCATTGGTTTTCTAATTAAACAAAACATACAAATTTTTTTTATAATAATCTACAATGACTGACACGGCAGTATGGAAGTTGCTTGATCACTTGACCTTTTTTTTTAATGACTCCCTCCACCTCTGCCCCTAAAAAAACATATATTGAAGAGAAGGGTCAAAACTACGATAAATGCTATAGTCTGTCCCAAGTTAATACTTCCATCACTTTTCTATGATTTATAAATGGGAAAAAATCCAAGATTTCTTCATCGATACATCATCTGTTTTCACCAGAAGAATTTCACAGGAACGAAAATAAACATCAAACGGAGATTCAAAATGGGAAATGTTTACATTTCTTCTCCATGCAGAATGCCCTGTGCATGAGGGGAGGGTCAAAGTAAGGGGTGAACTATCATGACATTAATTAAACTTACAAAACTGCTATTCTCTGACGCTCTTGATCCGAAAATACAATCGTCAACGTTTCAACTTTAATCATTAGCAATTTTATTGCATGTTTTAAACGAAATTAAGACTGTCAGTTCAATACATCGTCTTTTCAACCGGAAGTAAACAATGTAATCTCAAACCTTTTACAGTTTTTAATTCTACATCTTTAACAAAGTATATAATATGTAACAGGTAGAATATCCATTTCAAATAAACAATTTTGCGATAAGAGTACCTTGAATATGTTAAATGTAATCAAAGTCATCAGATTACAACTTATTCTTTTTCTTCTCGACTACCGGTTTCGACATCATGGCAGACTATGAGACAATTTTGACGCAGTGCTTTCCAAATATCGACTCAGAAATCGTTCATTATGTAAATGGTAAGGTTAAGATTATTTGAATGTTTTTGTTGGACTAAAATTATACCATTTTTCAGTCATAAAATTATTGAAATGGGAAAAGGATCTAAAATTTTGACTCAGCTGATCAAACGCATGGAATGAAGTCATGTCTCATGGAAACAATAAAAACTTTGTGCCGCTGGAATAGCCTTCATAAATGTATTTAGGTCTTATTGAAGTTAATTTTTATGACAAACTACAAAAATCTCTTATAGATGTATTTGATGAATGAATGATCAATGTAGATAATGAATCATATAGCTTGTTGCGGACAGTTAGACTAGACTGCCATGTTGCTCTCTGTGACTTTTGGTGCTGTGACCATCCTTGGAACTTACAGGAGCTGCTATGCACCTAAGATGTAGATATAGATCAGTGCAGGACAGAGGTCTTTCAAAGAGGGAATGTGATAGTCAGACTGAGACTAGTTTGACCAGAGGTCTACATTATTGCAGCTAAGGTGCTATATAAAGTACCGACCAAACTCAACCTAACATAAAGCAGACCCCAACTGAAACCTGATTCTGTAAAATTACCATGTCCGCTCATTGTTTCATTCAAGACTGCTAGGGCAGACACTTGAAGTGAATGTCCAGTCAAACTTACAAACCTCGACAGATGGACCAATGAAATGTATTGACCTATAAAATAAAGTGGTATCCATTTCACACTTGAATGTACAAAGTGAATGCAAAAAAGCTGGTTTCTATAAGTGGACCTTGAGTGAACTCAGAGCAGATCCTGAGTACACGCAGAGCTGATCCCAGATTGAACACTTATAAGAAAATAGAGGATCCCAACTGGACACTTTTAGGGTCCACTCTGGTGTTCTGTTGTATCCAGTTGGTACTGTAGTTCAGTATAGTAGAGCACCTGACCAGAGAATCAAGGGGTCTATGCTCAAATCCTGGTCTATTACAGTGTTTTCTCATATTCCATAGAACCTCCCATCTCCCTTACAACATTTCCCTGTTTGTTTATGTGATGTTTTCAGGTAAAAATATATTACTATGCATTTTTTCAGGTATGCTAGAAGATGGTCATGATGATTTTAATACGTCAGAGGATTTATATGATGCTATAGGTGGTATTCTTCAAGGCACTGATGACAGCAAGACAGATGATGAAATTAAAAATATATGTGAAAAACTTCACTCATTGATGTCATCGTAAGTTCACTGTAAACTAGATATATCAGTTATTGATTTATTTGGATATATGTTTAGATTTTGGCTATTATTCTTAGATAAAAAAGATAGCAGTAGCAAAATATCTACCCATCTCTACAGTGATGTGATATACATATATGTATATACATTCTAATAAGTGTTTTGAATTTCAGAAAAATTCAAAACAGTCAGCTACATGTATATTTTCATTCAGTTTTCTATGGCCTTAGTAATGTATGTACACCTCTAATTTTTTGTCAATTTTGTCTTCAGAACCAATAATAAAGACTCTGCTGCACCTGTACAAAAGTTACTGAATGCTCCAGTTCAGATATCAAGTATTCGAACAGAGACTGAGGAAATCAAGCAGTCAAACAGTATATGGCTCTCTAAAAGAGACAGCAATACAGTAAGTTTTCTACTACTGCACTATACAATTAAAGTATACCATTGAAGGAGTCAGCAAGATTCCAGTTATCCGAGAGCAAGTCTATTTCCCTCAGCTTCGCCTCAGGAAATAGACTTGCTTGAGGGGAACTGGAATCTTGCTGACTCTCTCAATGGTATGCTTTAACTGTTTTATTATACCGATACAAACAATCAATCAGAAAAAGTTCAAATCAATATAATTCTTCGTGTGTCCAACAAGTTATAACGTCAAAATAAGTAAAATTAAATTGCATGCGTGTCGTATTGTGACGTAGGCAAGTTATGTTTTACGATAATGATGAATAAGTATAGCCAATCAAAAAGGATGTTGCAACTAGAAATAAATCATATTGTTATGAATATTCATGATTTTATTCGGAATGTTTTGGAACTTTTCCTTTGGTTAACAGAAATTAGTAAGTGTTCCGAATAGGTGTGTATCAGTTCATCGAACTGATGCCCCTTTTTGCAGGAAATCAGTCGGTTTTGCAGTGAATCAGTCTGTTTACTGCGATTTTTAGGGAATCAGCGAAATGTATCGAATTACTCTTATATAGTGAAAAATAAGTAGAGGTATAATAATTGTTTTTGATTCCAATGTTTCAGGATAATTAGCTCTTTGTAAATTTTTGTTGTTTGTGGTATACTATTTGCTTGTCTTTGCATGGAGTGTTAACTTATGTGATACTCTTCAGATTGTTGATCAAAAGAAGTTAGAGAAAGCAGAGGCACAGATAAAGAAGAAACAGGACAGAAAGCAGGATGGCAAATCAAAACCCAAGTAAGTATAAACAAATAATCTATTGCATCTCCAAGTAATTATCAGGTTCTCTCAAAGTCTGATTCAGTGACATGTGATAACTTCATATCCAGGAAACTATTGTTGCGTAATAAAAAAAGAAAACAAAACCGTGTAGCATGTGATCTGACGAAATTTTTATGAGTGTAGAATAAATCAAATGCTTTGTTGTTTACAATTAATTTCTTGTTAGTTGATATAACCAGCTGATAACGGTATTCTGGTGTCGTGTGGAAACAAAGATGTGAAACCCGTGACTTATCCACAGCCTGCGGGCACGTAGTACACCTCAGACCAACCGTTACACTTTATTGTATTGACTGTGTTTGTTAGCAATACAACTTCTTTGCATAATGGCAAGTCACTACTTAATTAATGGAAAAGAACATAATTTAAATATTTGCTGTGTGTTATTTTGTTTTCTCATTCATAGCGATTACGGGGGATAACTCTATTTGAATATGAAATCATGTGTTGAGCTATGGACGCCGTACCCCGTATTTACATGTAGCTTTCAAAGTATAACTTGATTGGATGAAATTTAACAATAAGGAATTAATGATATATGAAATGTTTGGTAAAATATAATACTTAGTCTATCAGACAAAGCCACGGAGGTTAATGTTGCAATAAAATTACACTACGTACAATTATGATACGTATACCGACGAATACGGAAGAGATCAATCATCCACAAAACACAGAGGCAGATATATTTTTGAAATTTGCTTGAAATATATATGTTTAGTCAATTAAATAATTTTAATTACTCTTTTAACTTTCTACATCGATATTCCTGAAAGTATATACAATGACTTCCTTAATCATCGGTCATACTTTCACTATTATAATAGTAATCGTCGATTGTAAATTGGCCTATTCCCCAGATCGGCTAATCTAAGGACTTTTCCTGAATTTTGTCTGAAAATGAGCAATTCGGCATATGCCCCGCATCGACATATGCCCCGAAAAACACGGTATTAAGTTAGATTTTCCACTCTTGTGTAAAGATAACCAGTATATTTACACACACCCAGTAGGTGTCTATTAAAGGAGAGAACTTCAGTTAAACATTGTTATACCAAACATGTTTATTACAACTTCACATAATCGCGCCCCTAATCTTAAAAATGTATTATGAACTGATTGAGATAAAGCAAATTATGTTTATAAGGAATTGAATTTGCATCTCCCTGGTGCTTCCCTATAAATGTATTTTACTGTAGTGGTGTTAACACAAAAGATAGTTAACATACAGGCTTTGCATCATTTATTTATTTATGATCTCTGTCTCAGTATACAGGAGGAGGCCACCGCTTGCCAACAAATCAACAAGAAAGACGTCAAGCTGGATTTATCCGGGACAAACAGATCCATGGATGTCAAGATAGAGAACTTTGATATTGCGTTTGGTGAAAAGTAAGAAATGATAAGACAGCTGGTGAATAAAGAAGCAAACAAATACAATATAAAAGTGCTGTTGAATGAAAATAAAGTTAATTTTTCCGTCATTTTCCATGTATACATATATATGTACAATGTATGTATTTACTTGTGAATTACAGTTTGCTGATTTTGTGTTACAGACAGCTGATCTCTGGGGCATCAATCCATCTGATCTACGGTAGAAGATATGGCTTTGTTGGTAGAAATGGTCTAGGGAAAACCACACTGCTGAAAATGATTTCCAAGTAATTCAGTAGTACACATTACCTGTTCCTTTTAAAATGCTCTGATTATTGAATTTAACATGATATGAAAAGTTTTCAGTAATTTTGTCAATAAACAAGAAAACTTCTGAACACTTTATAAAATAGTTCATTCTATAAGCTTTATTTAAATTTTTCAAAATAAAAAATGTCATGATATAAAAATGTTACAACATGACAAAAATTAAAGGATTTTTTCCCGCCTGTATTTGTAGAGGTAACTTGATGATCCCTTCACACATATCAGTTCTCCATGTAGAACAGGAAGTGGAAGGTGACGACACGATCGCCCTGGAGAGTGTCCTGGAGTGTGACGAGGAGAGAGAGAACCTTCTGAGGGAAGAGAAGGCTATCTCACTGCAATTGTCCTCAAGGTGTGTTTATATATTACAAGCTTTGATCAAATTTAGGCCATTTACAAGGAATGTGTATTCTAAGTAAAGTACAGCATAGCTAGAGAAAATTACCAGGGACAAACAAATTTAATATGTTATAAACATCTAAACTTATAAATTAAAACTTTTTGCCAATAAACTAAAAAATGCCTGCACCAGAGTAACTGCTTACACCTTTGGTATTTCAACAAGTATCATATGAAGTCGTAAGCTATAGTTGAATTTTACCTGATAAGTAATTATTGTACAATAAATTAAAAACCTACTTTCATTTTCAATAAACAAGCTTGAAATAGCAAAAATGAGAGTAAGGTGGTAGACAGGCTTTGGCGGATCAAAGTCAGTGGGAATTAGCATCAAAATAATATACTTGCAATGAAATTATATTGAATTATTACGTAAACAATGAATAAAGTTATAAGGATCTTACTTGGATTATACATAGAAGTTAAGATTTGACAAAAGGTTGAATAAATGAAATAAGGCAATTAGTTTCTCGAATGCGCGATTTCATTTATGATAAATAGAAGCTAGCAAAGTGCAACCTCTCGCGAGAGAATGGAATAGAACTTTCCAGAAGGGGGTAACCAAGAACGCGGTTTGCATCATGGCGAAAAGTGTAGGACGGGTTCATCATGCACCACAGGCAGATAGTCATACCTTGTGACCACCTTCCCCAAAATGGTTTTTTTTTTTAAACAGTCTTTATCTGAAATTCTCATTTGGGACAGTTATAATAAAAATTATTGTGAAATTTGATCTAAAGAACAAAATTTAGAGATGTTCTAAATACCCACTCACTGGTTTAAAAAAAATCATTACCATTTTCCACTCAACTGCAACAAAAAGAATTAAGTCCACGTACATGTATATCATCCAATTCAGTTTAGATCTTTCATCCGTCATCTAAATATCCAGCCATGCAGTTTGGTATTTTATTTCAATTTTAAAGAATATGTTAAAAAAGCAATTTAAAAAAAATTGGACACAGTGTATATGAAAATGGAAAAAAAAATATGGTTCAACAGTTTAGCATTGTGCCATTAATGTGTAAAGTGTTTATTACCACTTATCATCTAGTTATTAAAATGAAACTGATTGTGCTGTAAATTAATTTCAATTTTGACATGTTTGCTGTAACAGTTTTACTGTACATGTATATGCACTATCTTGATACTTTACTCTGTAAGGTGGGGCTTTATTTACAAGCAATGATGAATTCTCTGTTATGGTAAATTTGTTCTAGACCTCATCACTACTATCCGTCTGTTTTAGCCCAAGCGGTGATAACATGTTGTCCACGAGGCTATCAGAGATTTACCAGCATCTGGAGGCCATCGAGGCGGACAAGGCACCAGCCAAGGCCGCTGTGATCCTAGCAGGTCTTGGATTCACCCCACGCATGCAGAAAATGCCAACCAAGTGAGTACTATCTCAGGAACGACAATCTAAATTACTGTGGTTGTATATAGCTTGTTTTTATTCAACTGATCAGTGCTAGAAACATTGCTGTCTTGGCGATTTCATGGATCTCATATGATCAATGTGTTGGCGCTCTTTGATGCTTCATAATTCATACACAGTTAGCCGTGCCTTCTAATTTTATATATGTCAACAGAGTAAATATACAGGGTTTATAGTGAATTTACTTATAACAAGAACAACAACAGTAAAGAATAAACAACAAGAGACATGTTTCACTAGCAGCTCTTTGTTAATTTCGCTCTTTGTGGTACATACATTGTATGTATAGGATTTTACTTAGGTATCATAGGTATAATAATAAGAATCAAAGTTAGTGATACAATGTGCCTGTTTTTTAACTGACCAATTTTTCCACTAGGGAGTTTTCTGGAGGTTGGAGAATGAGACTTGCCCTAGCCAGAGCCCTCTTCTCTCAGTGAGTTTGTTTCTAAGTATATGAATTTTCTCCTCAAAATATATTACGAGGTTAATTATTATAAACTTGTTTCTTTCAATGATATTATAAAGATAATACATGTACATAGAAAACTTCTAGACAACTATAGTTGACTTATTTTTTATTCCAGACCAGATCTTTTACTTCTTGATGGTAAGATTTTCCTTCAATTTAATTTTGGAAATTTTGGAAAGATATGCACATTTCAAGCATGTGATAAAACTTTTCATGAAACATAACTTGTGTGAAAAAAATTTAACCCTTATTTATAAGAATAAATGTTAGATTGTTAATATTTATGTCCATCACTAATATAGTTTATTTTTCAGTCATTACTTGTTATATTTATAAAATTTTAATTTATTACACATTTGCATATCTTCTTCGACTTTAAGAACCCACAAACATGTTGGACATGAAAGCCATTATCTGGCTAGAGAACTATCTACAGGTAATATACAGTGAATATAATCACAATCTTCTTTTGGTCAGTTCATTTTTTTCTTCCAAGATATTCAAATATTCTGAGTAATAATAATCTTTTTCTCCCATATTCTCTTTCAGTCTTGGAAATCCACGATCTTTGTGGTGTCTCACGACCGATCGTTCTTAAACGCTGTGGCCACAGACATTTTACATTTACATAGTGGTTTAATAGACAATTATCGTGGCAACTACGAATCATTTTACAAAACTCGGGAGGAACGGCTGAAGAACCAGCAAAAGGAATATGAGGCTCAGAAAGAGTACAGGGATCATATACAGGTATGATTATGTCATTAACCGATGACAGCACTGCATGGGACTGTAGGTCAACTTTTATTCACGACTTTATTCTGCGATTTATCTGGGATGAACTAGTTCGTGGCGACTAATTTTCGCAATCAAGCCTTATTCACATCCAAGTTATTATTACAGCCATATGACAAAGACTGGTTTGCGGTGATAAAAATTCACAATCATGAGGTTCTTGTAAACCTCAGGAAAATTTCTCGCAAGCGAAAAAAAGTTTGTTTACAGTAAACATCTCGCTTTTCCTTGTTTTAGACAAGGCTTTGTATCAGTTTAATTTCTTTTAAACAAAGTTTTATTGTTTTGTTCATTAAAAGAATTGGATACATCTATAAAGAGCATCACATTGGCTGTTTGCTTTGATTCCAGGTGTTCATCGATAGATTCAGATACAATGCAAACAGGGCAGCACAAGTACAGAGCAAGCTAAAGCTGCTAGAGAAACTGTAAGTTCTAACCACTGGGATATCATGGTACATTGTTTATTATCTGTAAGTTCTAACTACTTGGATATCATGATACATTGTTGATTATCTGTAAGTTCTAACCACTGGGATATCATGATACATTGTTTATTATCTGTAAGTTCTAACCACTGGGATATCATGGTACATTGTTTATTATCTGTAAGTTCTAACCACTGGGATATCATGATACATTGTTTATTATCTGTAAGTTCTAACCACTGGGATATCATGGTACATTGTTTATTATCTGTAAGTTCTAACCACTGGGATATCATGGTACATTGTTTGTTATCTGTAAGTTCTAACCACTGGGATATCATGATTCATTGTTTGTTATCTGTAAGTTCTAACCACTGGGATATCATGGTACATTGTTTATTATCTGTAAGTTCTAACCACTGGGATATCATGATACATTGTTTATTATCTGTAAGTTCTAACCACTGGGATATCATGGTACATTGTTTATTATCTGTAAGTTCTAACCACTGGGATATCATGATACATTGTTTATTATCTGTAAGTTCTAACCACTGGGATATCATGGTACATTGTTGATTATCTTTAAGTTCTAACCACTGGGATATCATTGTACATTGTTTATTATCTGTAAGTTCTAACCACTGGGATATCATGATTCATTGTTTATTATCTGTAAGTTCTAACCACTTGGATATCATGGTACATTGTTTATTATCTGTAAGTTCTAACCACTGGGATATCATGATTCATTGTTTATTATCTGTTTTATTGTCTGTTTTTGCATGACTTCTATAAAAAAAAGAATTTGATTACCCAGTATGCATTCATTGTGTATTTTTTTATTTTCAGACCTGAACTTAAACCCATTGAGAAAGAAAGCAAAGCTATACTGAAGTAAGTCATGCAGTAGTTATACTCAATGTTTATGGAGAATTCTCACCACATTGACTTTTTCTCTCCATTGATGAATACAAAATGGTCAATTATTGGAAAAGTAATGATTTTAAATTTTCGGAATTAAAACAGGGGCAAAGAAATTAATGGATTACAAGATATAACAGTCGTTTACTGTTGTTGTTCACAATACAAAAATTACAGAAGTATTTCCAGGTTTTGATATTAATTTACTTATTCATCAAGAGTTAACCACTCTGATTATGCTTAACTCCCAACAATGTATACTACCTCAGTGTGAATTATTAATGCCCTGTAAATCTAATAATTGTATCCTCCTCAGTGATCCCTGGTATGATATTAATACAGGTCAACAAACTGAACATCTCTTTCACACTTTATAAACCCCCTCTATGACCCCCTGTCTGATACATGCATTACTATTACATTGACTTACAGGTTCACAGCCTGTGAACACCTACAACACACTCTATAAACCCCCTCACTGACCCCTGTCTGATATTGTTACAGGTTTACAGCCTGTGAACATCTACAACACACTCTATAAACCCCCTCACTGACCCCTGTCTGATATTATTACAGGTTCACAGCCTGTGAACACCTACAACACACTCTATAAACCCCCTCACTGACCCCTGTCTGATATTATTACAGGTTTACAGACTGTGAACACCTACAACACACTCTATAAACCCCCTCACTGACCCCTGTCTGATATTATTACAGGTTTACAGACTGAACACCTACAACACACTCTATAAACCCCCTCACTGACCCCTGTCTGATATTATTACAGGTTCACAGCCTGTGAACACCTACAACACACTCTATAAACCCCCTCACTGACCCCTGTCTGATATTATTACAGGTTCACAGCCTGTGAACACCTACAACACACTCTATAAACCCCCTCAATGACCCCTGTCTGATATTATTACAGGTTTACAGACTGTGAACACCTACAACACACTCTATAAACTCCCTCACTGACCCCTGTCTGATATTATTACAGGTTTACAGACTGTGAACACCTACAACACACAGTGCTACAGCTGGATGAGATGGACTTCTACTACTCCAAGGACAAGCCCATATTTAAAGACCTCAACCTGAACACTCAGTCTGACTCCAGGATCTGTATCGTACGTCATCATTCACTATCTATTTATTATATGAGGGCGTAAAGCATTTAAAGATATATTCAAATTTTAAATGAAAGTATTTTCTGAATTATAAAGATAGCAAAGCTACCATCTAAGAGTTAGATATGATTGAATATTTTGATATTCTTTTAACCAGGTGGGAGAGAATGGAGCTGGTAAGACAACACTGTTGAAGATTTTGCTAGGAGAGCTGGAGCCGGTGAAGGGCTGGAGGAAGGCTAACCGGAGTCTGTGTATCGGCTACTTCAGTCAGCATCATGTCGACCAGCTGGACATGAGTATGACGTCCATAGAGCTGATGGCAGAACGCTTCCCAGGTATGTTACCAATGTCAATGACTGATACTATATTTATGACAGTCTTAGGGCTGACGGCGGAGTGCTATACAGATTACTGACTGATGATAAAAGTCTAGGTTCTGGCCTTATGGTAGCCAGATGTAATCTGATCTGTAGAGACAGGCTGAACATCAGTTATTATAAGCCAAAAAAGTCATGTTTACTTTCTCAGGTCAAGTATTGCCACATTAATTTATTGCCACTTTGGAAAGGGCATACATGTGATATGTACTGGCGGTACGCAAAATGTACAGTTTTTTCGACCTCATTCATGGAATACTGGCGGGACACCAAAATTTACGAAATATGAAAATTTGTACAGTATTTTGAATTTCTTGCTAAATGCTGCCATTTTCCTCTAATTCTCTCTTGCGAGACACTGGAAAACATCACCTGTGTTTGACACGTGACCTTCCGATACTTGTGTACTATACACAAACCATTGTACGAGAAGGTGTGAACTGTCATTTGGGATAATTATCTCGCTATAAATCCATATCAAGATACCCCTTTAGGTAGCTTTGTTTTTAAAGGGGTAACTGTTAATATTTCATAACTTTATCGAATAAATTTAGCCATCTTCAGAAATATACATGAATCTGACCTAGCTTTCCGTACTAATATATACGATGATTAAAAATGTTTATTACTATGATTACGCTGAAATTTAAGTTTTATGTGCAGAAATTTATGTAAGGTTGCTTTTGCTGCTGTTATTTAGCATTGCTGATGTATATATATATATATCAGTATTATATGGACAAGATGTAAATTATAGACATCGACTGTCATGCTATATAAAGTTGGTAAACAAACTATCATCTAAACTAGCTTAATTTATACGATTCATGAGAAAGTTGTGATTATAAAACACAATATGAAGTTTTAAAGCATGCAAAGCTTTATTAACATTTGCGACAATATACATTTGTTGTTTTAGAAATTAGGTACCTTATCAGGACAATTTAAGCGATATTTTGTACCGTGTTTTAATGGGCAGTGTATAGTTTTTTCACCCAAATTCCATTTTTTTTAAAGGCTCCTGTACAGTTTTGTGGTCTTCAACTTATCACATGTATGGAAGGGGAATAGCCCTGTTTTTGAATTTAAAAGTTTTAGAAAAAAAATAAGTTATTCCCCTTTTCAAATCTGCCTCTTGCATTATATTGGCCTTAGAAAATAAAGATTACTTTTGTTGTCTTAAGTATGAGATCTTAAGAGCTGTTGGCATTACAAAGATTTGATCTGAGCAGTAAAGACAGACAGAAAAAATATTCTATGTCCTCTTTATTGTAAGCTGCTGACTTGTATTCTTAAGTCATCTGACAGTCAGAAATAATGTTACTTGAAATCACAAGCATTATTCATCCAGTCGCCTTCATTAGCTTCTCTGTGTTTCATATTTCTTATGATTATTAAAAAGGCATCACAGTTTAACTGGTACAACATGATGGTTGATATATACAAATCATACTGCAGATGTGATAAAGATGAGGGTAATCTGTATGGTACTTGTTTGGTTCTCTGTGTGACTTGTGTACCTTTACAGGTAAGCCCACAGAGTTGTACAGGAACAGGATGGGGGCCTTCGGTGTGTCGGGAGAGCTGGCTACTCGCCCCGTCTCAAGTTTGTCTGGGGGACAGAAGAGCCGGGTGGCATTCGCTTTGATTGACATGCTCAAGTGAGTACAAGTACATATGTAAAGTAATTGTAATACAATGTGAAATGCAAAGCCATCAATTTACTCAAATAACAATTTAAGTTTAATACAAGTACAACTTCTCTAAATTAAAATCTTTCCAGCTTTTCATACCTAAGGGTAACAACGTGAAAACTTAACTAATCCAGTTTGCTACATTTTTGTAGTTTGTTGTGTATTTGCTGATTCTGTTTTATCACTTGTCTTCATTTTAGTCCTAACTTCCTAATTCTTGATGAGCCGACGAACCATTTGGACATGGAATCGATAGAGGCCTTGGGGAATGCAATACTGAAATTCCAGGTACTGAAATATTAGAAAATCTTTGTAGGGATCGTTCTAATTTAAATATTTTTTTTAAAAACATTGTACCTAGTATAAACAGATAAAACTTTTAATACTGTAAGAGAAATATTTGTGGGGATAAAATTTGGTTTATTTTAGGTCTAGAATGGTTTGATTGGGATTTATTTTCATTGTCTCAGTCACAACTTTATGAAACATACGGCCTTGTTAAAAATTCCCTGGGATTCAGTTTCTTTGATAAATGATACTGGAAAAACATTTAATCCTGAAGTGAATTTTTTACAGTATATTGTTCTAATTTTATGCAAAAGTCAACTTCCATCAGGTTTTTAAAAAAATGTTAATTCTCAGGGTGGGATGGTGTTGGATATGTGTATCTATAAGTACTGTTTACCTATAATTACATTTTTATGTTGTTGTTTTGTTCTCAGGGTGGGGTAGTGCTGGTCTCCCACGACGAGCGACTGATCCGGATGATCTGTAAGGAGCTATGGGTGGTCAAGGACGGGACGGTCAAATCTCTGGATGGAGGCTTCGATGAGTACCGCAACATTGTGGAGAAAGAACTCGCCGAAAACGGCATTTGATGACCGCCTCAAGCTAGTCTCTGTAATTTTTTTTACTGTGCTCTTGTGAAAACTTATAAAATATGAGTATCAAGTGACTGGTGATTGTGATTCTGTACTGGTGCAACAGAAGAGTTGTGTATACATAAATGATCACAAGCTGGGAGCAGGCTGTGTACGGCCTGGGGCTTTGTATTGTCTGTGATAACTTGGACATGTTCTCTGCAGTGGAAGCAGGCTCATCCTCCTGTGTGTGTTCGTGTTCTAGACACATAATGGCTGCCAAGCACTGAGTCTACAAAACTGTAATTTGATACAAGTCTTTATTAGAGTACATGTAGGGCTATTAATTTATCCAAAGGCAGTAATTTTCTGAATAAGTAACTTTATGACAATGCACGAAACAATGTATTTTCTTCTTTTAAAATATTAAAATATTTTAAGAATATTGAATAGTCTTGACACAATGTGAAGACATTTGAAAGAATTTGGTGGTACTTCGAATAATGTTGATTGATGTGATGCATTTGTTAATGCTGTCAATAAATTGCCTGTTGAGTACACAGGACTAGGAACATGTCTTTCTGTGTAGCTATTATTTACTCCAGATATTCAAAGACATTATTACTTAAAGGATATCATTGTCTTTGTTAAATTGATTAAACATGTGAGCAGTGTGGTCCATAGCTCTTCTTGTATAAACCTAGAGATGTATAAATAAGATAGAACAGGAGTGACTTTATATTGTTTATTTTCACACTACATCTATGACACTATGATACACACCCACACTTCACAGAATAGCAGTGGTTTTGATCCTACAACTAGTGGGGGTTTCAGGAAGAAAGCAAACTTTTCAATCAATGAAAGAGCAAACCAAATGAAGTTGTAGTCCTGACTAATAGCATGTGCCGAGGTATTTACAAAACTGATGCACTAGTAAGAAAACATGCCTTGATGTTCTACTGTAGTACATATGTACCAATATTTACTGAAATATCATGTTTTGATGGTAAACGCAGAATTGGCCAACTCCTAGACAAGTTACCCCTTGTAATGCCCATCTCTCCAGTATTGAACAAGAGAGGACATTCTACTACCAATTATCCAACAACTATAACCTCCCTACCCCCCCCCCCCTTTCTTAAAAAAAAACATTAAAAAATCCAGGAGAAGGCCATGGATAAGCTTTGAAATGTGCAAACTTGTGTTAGATTATAAAACAGTGCAAGTCCAATCATTTGTAATAATAAAATTACAGATGATATTTAACTCAACATTAAAGATTTTTAAAACAACTCATTTCGTAAATAGGACTCATTCAAAATAAAGTGAAAACACTTGCTTATTACTGTATTAAAAAGCATTCATTTTTCTTTTGCTGCTATTGATACAACAGATTATATATATAAATTACACTTAACATTTACATTAAATAGAACAATGTACACAGATATTAAAAATATATGATTTGTACATTAAAACTCAGGTAAAGATTACTGGCTGGCTGAGTTACAAGTGAATGGCATAAATAATGACACTCCCAGTCAAAATAAAGTAAACTTCTGCAGTGTTTTGTAGAATCAGGACACATTGATTCATAGTTGTCTTCTTCCTTCTCTCATTTAAATTTTTTAATCATGCTTTACAGCACTATTATGATCAAAGCACTTGATTTTCAAAAAATAAAATGTACATGCACTAAATGATATACATTTATAAATAATATTAACAGAAATAACATTATTGCCGACAGTGGTGATTATAAATGTATATGTATAAAATAAAGTTAATACATTCAGCATGAATAAAAATTATAAGTTTATCATTTTGCTCCTAGAACATAAAAATAAACAAACACAAGATAAAATGGTAGAAATTACAAGAGCACTATTTTTAGTACCAGCACTAATAAGATAGATTTAACAAATGACAATGATGACAGAAGCACTACGAGGAAAAACACACACATACCAAGAACAATCTCCCTCAAATATAACTTGTCATGAGTTTGACAATATGTTGTATAGCACTGTTAAACCATAGATATGCTCTTATAGACTCAGATCATCTATTTCTATTAAATAATTATTTCATTTCAATAAGTACCGGTATGACATCACATTAGTCAATAGATTACCTGAGAATTTCCGACATTAGTTAATCAACACTTGCTGTTATAAGACTAATCTACACCTTTATATTTTCGGAGCATAGCCTATGGCCTTGATTTAGCCATATGCAAAGACCAATTATTCATCAACAAGCACTTAAATTTACAGTTCTATTGTTCTTAACAACATCAAGCTAAATATACAACAAACTTGAATGAGATCTAATGAATGTGATGGCCACATCCATCAACACTTATTTAACATAATTGAAATACTAGCTGCACAATGATACATGTACATGATAGAGTGTTTAGGTTGATACAATAAAACATTAAGAACATTAATTCAGACAGACTAGTATAGCATGCTTCGACTGGTTAGACCTGTAAGGAATTACAATTTCAGTGTATCCGTGCAGATTCCAACCAAAAGTTATAGCAATGTTCATGTTCAAGCTTACAACATTGCAAAGCAAACATGAATCTATAACTCCTCAAACAAATAAATCCAGCTAAAATTCATAACTGAATCATCTAGCTAAAACCCCAAATTAAAACAAAATCATTGAGCTTAACTCATTCCTTCTGCATAAATTTTCACACGATAACTAAGGCTTGGTTCCCCTGCCAACAGTTGAGTCAGTCCTTGAGTGTTGAGCCTGAGATGTGGTGATAAGACAGCTCCTCTGTCTCCACCGCTCTACACTCAACACAGAATTCTCCTCAGATACCCTAATGTAAACCACATTTTAACAGAAATCTCATTCACTTTCTTTATAAAACAAGAAGAAAACTACAGAAATGATTCCAAGAAGTAATCAGAATGTATTATGCTTTTTTCACAACCAACTACAAATTATGGAGTGATATGGAACTAATTTTGATTTCCCTTTTTAGAGTAAGGCAAGCTTAACAATTAAGCAAAACATATGTAACATCTACGTGATAGGTGTACAGCTGATCCAATTGATGACAGAGAACTCCTGCATCTAGCAAAGCTACAGACATACAGCAGCACTGACTATCCTACATAAATATAGAAGATATAATTCCTTATAGAAACAAAGTAACATCTTAGAATGCTGCTTATACATGTAATTCAATACTCAGACCATTTCAAACTTAAGCTGCAACCCAATTACAAATTAGGTTAGCAACCCTTTACCAGTGTGTAGCCTTAATCACAAATTAGGTTAGCAACCCTTTACCAGTGTGTAGCCTTAATCACAAATTGGGTTAGCAACCCTTTACCAGTGTACTGTAGCCTTGAGGTGTGTGTTCGCTCATTTTGACTAGCCTTCACATTTTACACAAGCACTGAGGAAACTTCCCACCTTTTGTCACACAACATATTTTGAATATGACTTTCTCAAAAAATACTAGGATGTGTGCAGTAAACAGTGATTACTGACCATGAGGATGTTTGGGAAGGAACTTAAGTACCACCCTGTGACTGTTAACCCCCTCCTTATATAGACCTAGCTTAGGGGTTCCAAGTTTTGAATAGCAGTACCTTATATTTCACATACAAAAAAATCCAGTGTTATTATCTACATATGTCTTTGCATCTCAGTTTGTTTAACCTGATTTCACTACCAGTAATAGCACAAGCATACCCTCCATTACCTAACAGTAGTACCATACATCAGACTTTTCTTGTTGAATTTAGTATACAAAACTATTTTTAGAAACAAACTCAAATATATGTAACAAATCATTCCACAGTCAATATTCAAGTCATTTTGTGTAATATCTTTGACACTTCAAATCAATGCAATGTACCAGTAAGTACAAGCACCATAAAAATTTTAGGGCAAATTTAAAATTTTTTTAAAAATGTATCTTGATAACTTAAAATTCTTAATAATGTATTCAACTACAGACATGTACCATAAGAATATATTGTATAAATACATGTACTCAGAGATATATACAAGTTGAACACTTAATGCCCTACAAGGAAGCCTCGCTTACTATATAAATTAACAAAAAAATCCTAAATAACTTGATCATTAAGAATTCATCTTTTGCATTTCCTCTCCTATATCATCGAATGGTGGCCTGTCTCTACGGCCCCGGGTGATGGTGGCAGCTATCTCGTCAAAAGTCCTGTTCTTTGTCTCCGGGACTTTGAAGAATATGAAGACTATGGCTCCTATTAGGATTCCAATGAAGGGCAGGTATACATAACCCAACATGGCTTTCTGTAAAAAAGGGAAGAAAAAAATGCAACATTAATGGAGAAAAGTTATAGACAGAGAGAAAGAATATCTACCCTTACAATAAATTACCATCTTAATTCACATTTACAAACGCTGTTGCTTTAAAGCATTTGTTTTCCACCCATTTTGTAAACTTTAATCCAAATATAATCTCTCTGATTGCAAGGACAGTCTTACCTGCATAAATCTGAAGATTAAATTCAGAATGAAGTTGCAGACCCAGTTGAAGGTCAAAGAGAGACTCATGGCCGCAGCGCGGGGTTCTTGTCGGAAGATCTCACCAACAACAATGAACGGGATGGGGCCTGAAAAACATTACAGTAATAAGATGAATGAGGGATGAAAGAGAAAACATCAAACATAAATAATACAAATGATGAAATGTACTAAATTCAGATTATAAATTAATTTTATTTCTCTCTAAAGAAACTTGATATACAACACAATTTGAAGATACTTCAACATAGCAAATAGATGAAAATAGATTACATGTCAGCATAAAATAAATTACTTCATCTAGAACAGAATATGTTTCTCATTTTTTAGGTGAATAATATTCCTTGCCCTTTTAAGAATGACAAAACAAGGAATCAAATGAACAACAAATTACATGCAAGTTACATGTAATTATAGATGATTACGATAAATAAGAAGATTACCGAGTCCAAGGGCGAATCCAACGACGTATGTGTGCATAGCAATGATGGCAATTATGGCAAAGACTCCTCGGGAATCCTGCGGAAAAATCAAGAAAATTAGCCTAACCAGTCTTGAAACCGTTCCCATTACACACTTACTGACCGAGATAACAATATAATTATTAAATATTATGTGCTTAATTTAAGACCAGAACAAATATAGAACAATTATATATAATTTTATCTAAAAGGACATTCTGAGCTTGAAGACAGCAGAACAGAGGCTCAGCTCTAAAACTCTCATCTAATTGGATAGAAAAAAGTGTTGAAACTACAACTTTTGAACAGAAGACAAATGCAAAAAGCTACAAGTAAGAACTTCTTTGTATATACAGGTACATGTACATCTACCTAACTACCAATACACGTTCAAACATAGTCTTACAAATATATGTACATACATATCTTGATATAATAACCCTCCATCTTTGTCTTAACAATTCATTGAAAGAAAATATAATACATCACACAAAATGCTTTCCTTTTTTTTCTAACAAATACCGCTATCCTTAATTTTCCTACATTTTTAATCTACATGTGATATACTTCAAACACTTACCTGTAGACTTCCCTCGTACTGCAGGTTGTGGAAGATGGTGAGAGCGATGAAGGAGACCACCATACAGACCATGGGGTAGAGCAGGAGTGGGCGTCGCCCGGCTTTCTCCATCAGGGGCACTGCGATCAAGGTGGTGACCACGTTGATGAGACTGGTCAGACACACCACCCACTCCACCACCGTTAGCTCCACCCCGGCATTCTTGTACATGAAGCTGGAGAAGGACATCACCTACAGACAGACAGACACACAGAGTGATATCAATAACACCTTCTAGAACACATCCTTAACATATCACCTCAGTATTGAACTTAATGGAGAAGACTTATTTTGGCAATGCTTGCTGCTTAATCTAGTTATTTTTTGTGGATAACAAAATATGTTCAAATTAAAATCATACTTCATTTGTAAACCATTGAAAAATATATATAACACATTTAAATGCTTGGACTGAAATGTCAAAATAGGACCCTGCACACTGTAAGGAACACACAATATTGCTGAGGTTTTGTTGAATTACAGCATTGATGTTTTATTACCAGTATACATTTAAATGGTTGAACTAAGTCAACTCTCTAACACAGGACTATCATAATTTTCAGCATGCTGCAGACAATGTCCAATATGGCTGGAGTATGTTTGACTTACGGCATTGATTCCAGACCACTGCTGCGAGATCTGGAGGACACAGGCGATGATGACGGGCCAGCGGAGGTCGACGGTGGTCAGCAGCTGCTTGAGGGTGAAGGACTCGACGCTCTGAGATCTACGAGCTTCCACTTTCATCTCGTCAATCTCGTCCTCAACATCAAAGTAACCTCTCAACTTTCTCAGAGCTACGCAAAAACAATGATTGAAATTAACTAGGAACAAAGCTATAGATAATGACAGAGTGCTTATTGAAATTCTTCAGAAGATAGAACAATTCTATTTATTTAAGTTTGCTTTCCTTTGGAACTTTTATAGCATGTATTCTGCATTTGGGACATAATTTTATATGTGAAAAATTTTTGTACATGTATTTGTATGTCATAAAAATTTGTATAAATTCATCAGTACACATGAAGGAAGAAGTATCGGTAATCATACACGTGCTGATTTAAAAAGATAAACGTACAAGTACAATACATTAAACTAGCCATTGAACTGTGTTTGCTGTTCTATACACCAAACATACTGAATTGAAAGTTTGCTTACCATCCCTCGCCTCTTCCTCTTCGCTTTTCTTGATGAGGAGGTATCGGGGGCTCTCGGGACAGAAGGGGAGGCCGATCAGACAAACCAGGGCAGGGAAGGCATTGAAGATAAACACCCACTCCCACAATTCCTTGGTGCCTGAACAAAGAAACAGACACTTATCATCTTGTTGACACCTTTAACCTACGCTTCTGCAAATTTTGTCAGTTCATTCAAAAAAGGATTGTGAAGTATTGGGGTTTTATGCTTTAGCTGTTCTTCACTTTAAATTAAGTGTCATTTGTGGAAACTTTAGAGATATTCATTTTGGAATGGATCTTTTGGATAGAATCAATGTTATGTAATATAGGATGTTCTCTACATCCAATTTTGACTGAATCTTTTAACAATTAACAAAATAAGAATAAAATTTGCTCAACAAATAAAACAAAATTAACTTTTCTGGGTATATTATACATCAATGACTCACCGAAGAGTTTGGACACGCCCATGATATTGGACCACAGGATGCCGACGGTGATAAATAGCTGGTGACAAGTTCCGATTGCCCCGCGGATCTTCTTGGGTGAGATCTCGGCCAGGTAGAGGGAGGCCAGACTCACATTCAGACCTGACAGAGACAAGGCATTATATGTAACAGTGTAACATATGTCAGACAAAGCATTACATGTAACAGTGTAACATATATCAGACAAAGCAGTACATGTAACAGTGTAACATATGTCAGACACGGCATTACATGTAACAGTGTAACATATGTCAGACAAAGCATTACATGTAACAGTGTAACACATATCAGACAAAGCATTACATGTAACAGTGTAACATATGTCAGACAAAGCATTACATGTAACAGTGTAACGTATGTCAGACAAAGCATTACATGTAACAGTATAACGTATGTCAGACAAGGCATTATATGTAACAGTGTAACATATGTCAGACAAAGCATTACATGTAACAGTGTAACACATATCAGACAAAGCATTACATGTAACAGTGTAACATATATCAGACAAAGCATTACATGTAACAGTGTAACGTATGTCAGACAAAGCATTACATGTAACAGTGTAACATACGTCAGACAAGGCATTACATATAACAGTGTAACATAAAATACACAGGTGTCGTAACACAAGTTTGATTAACATGATTACTGATAGATGTTGCTGACAATACATCCTCATTACTTTAATATTTAAGTATTAGAATAGTGTTTAAGGAAACAAAATCTGACAGAACGACATTAGCCTTTAATGTTAGGTAATTTCTGGAGTTCAGCTCAAGATTATAAATGATTCCATGGTACATGTAATAATAATTTTGCAAGGGCATCAATCATTCAAATGTATATTACCATATTGAGGTATGAGGGCCTATATACATGTACAAATGTGCACAGAACTGCAACCATATTAGCCATTGGTAATTTCAGAAGTTCAGCCTATGATTATAAATGATTCTATAGTACATTTACAAATACTTCTGTGAGGGCATGAACAATACTGAGGTTAGAGGGCCTACGTACCACAGTGGAGCCCCACCAGAGCGCGATGGACAATGAGGACTTCAAAGGACCGGGTCACTTTGGGGATTCCTCCAAAGACGGCCGCCACAAACATGATGAAGGTGATGAGGATCATTCCCCTCTTCCTGAAGAAGAATTGAACCAAAAACTCAGCAAAGATCAGGGACCATCATCTCTACACATAAAAATCAACTTGCTTCAGGGCAAGCTGAATGGAAACAGAAAGAAAAAGTGAACAAACCTTCCAAAATAATCTGCCCATGCGCCAGAGGCAAAAGCACCGATCATTCCGAACAAGACGAAGATGGCAACAGTAATGGACCAGAGCCATTCTACGTTGTCAGGGGCTTCGTACTTAAGGTAGTTCATTTCGGACCTCTTTATGGGTATGGTCATGTTTGCGGTGCTGTTTCCACTGTAAGTGACCGTGCTGTTGTCGGCCATTTCTTTAATTCCTGCTCGCTCATCCAGAACATCATGATAGAACATCTGAATAATCTAAATTTAAAAAAAATATACCGAGATGTATAATTGATTGTTTTGGTTGCATGGTCTTAAAATATAACTTGGTGTCATTGTATGCTATTCTATAGTGTTTTAGTTGCAAAATGATTTCGGCTTTAAAACTGTGTTTCAAAACTATTTCACTAACATGAAGATCAGATTAAGATTGTTTGTTCTTTGGGTCTTGCGGTCATATCAACTTTAAACTGATGGACAGTGAGTTCCAGCTTCAAAAGGACTCTGACATTTAAGTTCTGTGTAATTCTACAAAGTGAAAGGGGAGGGGGGTAATAAGCATCCTTCAAATTAATGAAATAATGAAGAAAAATAACATCATATTTTGTCTGTTCAGTATGTCTATCTTCCATTGGTTTTAGAGATGTCTGGCATTGTCTCACAAACATTATCTACTGTCTTTTTAATGTAATTAACGATTCAGACAAATCCGTGTTGATGAGGTGCTTGGTTGTACATTAGTGAGATTTGTACCGACGACTCAAATACTAGTGAGTCTGTTTTAACATTAGTGACGTCAGTTTCATCGCGCGGACAGGAACATACCTTGGCAGGGTTGTTGACATCGCCAATATTGTAGCCATACAAGAAGGAATTCCCAAACACACAGAAAAACACGCTACATATCAAATAGCAGGAGTAGTTCACTTCCCTCTGCAAAAGAAATCAAAATGTAATAATTCCCAAACACACAGAAAAACACGCTACATATCAAATAACAGGAGCAGTTCACTTCCCTCTGCAAAAGAAATCAAAATGTAATAATTCCCATTTGGTAAATTCTCTGCTGGGGTTGATTTATTGTTCATTTTTTGTTAAATAAATATTTTTTTTTTCAGCTACATTGGAGACCTCATTCAAGATTTCAAATTTATTGTTTTAACCAAAAGTTGTTCTGAGAGTTGATAAGGAGATTGTTGAAACATCATACAAAGAAACCTGGTGTATATTATTAGTTTATGTTTTAAATGAGTTCTTTGATGCCTTTTCTGATTACATGTATTTTTCATCTGGATACATTTTAACTCTGGGAAAAGAAATAGATTTTGGATCAGAACATCCCTAGTTCACTATCAGCTGGGATTCTATGTGCTATGTATTCAGTTCTCAGATTTTTTCTCGATATAATATTTCAAATAAAAATTCCCCAATGAAATCACGATTTTTCAAGGAAATTTTGTTTAAATAAGGAAAGCATGCAAAATAAATCATGTATAATAAATCACACATTTTGAATTTTTCCTGTTAGGTTTTTCCCCGTTCTTTTTAGAGATAAAGGACTATATCCATATGTATAGAGCTGACGTACAACTCTTCCTGAAGAAGTTTAATCCCCTTACACGCCCCAATTCTATTCAAAACATAATTCAATAGAACTATTTTGTCCAATATAATAGACAGATCCCTATTTACTTAAAACAAGTATCGTCACGATAAACAGGAAACTTACACTAACAAATGTACTTAAATACAAACAAATACTACAGTTTTTATTTGATTTATACTACCCAAGTCCGAAAAACGTTACGTTTATTTAAACCTCATTTAAATCAATAAAGGTAACTCAAAGGAAACTAGAGAAAGGTATTTCCTTGATAGTTTATCCCAGCAATTTAAAAGTAAAATTTTATTCTTCTTAGCCTAATTCACCCATATTTTTAACTCTTTCTATCAATTGTAAATATACACAAGAGTGATCACACTATATATTTCTTCCACTATTAAATTCTAATTTTTTTCTTCCTAGTTCATTGCGTTCAATATGCTCAAACGCATTCAAGGAAAGTTAAAGGATGCAATCAACAAACCACTGCACCCCCACAATCAATACTAAATAGCCTACGCACTTAATGACGTCAAATAATTCTCGTCGTGTTGATTGTCAGGTTTTACAAAGTGTACGAGTGTATTAATTGGTACATGCACGGGTTTAAAATACTTATGAAAACCCCAGCTCTTTGATGCACATGCAACTGTATTTTTTTTTTGAATAGCGTCCAATTTTTTTTTGTCAGTGACTTGGTTGGCAGTCACCTTGAGTTTGTTAATTAATGGCACACTTGGAGATCTTGACAGAACAGACTACAGAGCTAGGTAATTAGGCCAAGGTCAGAACCTGGACACATATATACCCTACATATGCAAAGAATGCTCATTCATTTACGCCAATTAACACGCTATGACATGTAAAATAAGGCTTAACTAACGGATCAGAAGTTCAAAGTCCACCATGAGGGGAGGGAGAAGAAATCCTGTTTCAGTTGAAATGTACTTATTAATCTGGCCTGATCTGCTACTGACCCAAAGGGATTTGTTATACAACTCTGATATTATCACAACTACTCATATACAGGCCTGCTAATCAGTACTTATACATCTGTGAATAAGAAATAACATCACTGAACTGTCAAATAAATCTCCTTCGTATACAATTACAACAATTCCTTGAATGTTGTTCATTGTTATTAATCTTGAATAGTTATTCAGAATTACATAGGGTTTTGTCGGTACTATGCTAATTTGATGAATCCTAGCTTCCACAGATAGAAAATACCCAATGTCTCTTCAATATCTAATTCATTAGTTTCAGTTCTTGACGACAATCAATGAAACTAATGTGGCATCCTCTCCTCTTTATACCAGACACCACCGAAACAAATAGTCGGGGTGCCCCTTCCGAGGACTCCACTGTCTGCATTGGTAGTTACTGGGGCGAGTCTTTGTGGCCCTGTCATCGTAGATCAAACCTTGGAGAATAGCAGACAGATGGCCTTGAGTGATAGCATTGTTTTACTGATTGAGATTTCTGAGTTACTTTAAATAGGCAAGACAAAGTAGATACCCCCCTTTCCAAAATATGCTGTCCTTATACATGTACTAAGCGGACATACCAATGTTTTCGTGTAGCATATTTCAGGAAATAAGCCTTTAAGATCATTTTGAAGCATGATTCATATCCAAAGAATTTTAAACATTTTGCAGTTGAAGAGCTAATTGTCAATAGGTGCACAGTACCAAAGTTTAATATTAGTTTTCTTTTGTTTGGAGTTGCAGATTCCATAAGTTGTGTCTATTCATAAATCCTCTCAAGCGGAAAGAAAACTCTCGACACTATTGTAAAATTTCTATGTCTTTCCTTGAGTTTGTCTCTCACCCCCATATTCCCCTTTTGTTTTTACAGAGAACTGTCTTCTTGGAAAAAATCCCATATTATTTCCCCATTGTACTCATGTCATATTGTAATTCTTTATATAGGATTATCCTCTTTTTATCTAGAGTATTTTAGTCTACAGAGAAACAAGTTCATTATAAAATAAAAATACAGTTTTTTGTTGTTGTTTTTTTAAACTGAAGTTAATCTATATGTTTACTTGGTACCTTTAAAACTTGACCAAGACTGAAGATAAAAATCTCATTAAAAATCAAACAATGTTTTCATCAGTATACAGGAATGAAATTACAAATTCATGAACATTAAAACAGCTATATGTCAAGTAAGCTACTAGTTCTTAAGATCACCGAAGCACAAATTTTACTGTCAGTTTCATTTGAAGTTCTAAATTTCAAATTAAGTGCTGCACAAAAACTTTCCTTTTTACTTCACTAATCTTAACAATCTTCTTCATATTTATAATCAACACAAAATGCCAGCAAACTCTTACTATACCTATTCACCCAGACACATGGCGTCATCATAAGAACTTGACCTTTATATATAAAAATTTCATATTTTAATACAAGATCAGAATATAGATATGCAGAAGATTTTATTTTTATTTTTATTCAAGAAAAACAAATTCTTCTTTTCATAAAGAAACATAACTTCTATTACTTTTGACATTGGTTGTTTCGTAAATGCATCAGGATGACGTATTGTGAAATAATGGCAATCTGACATTCCTAATACTAGGGAGGATACTCAGGTCAATCAGATCCTGGGCCCCAGGATACTGTAAGAGGACCCAGGATGGGATGATCTTCAGGAAACATCAGCCACCTAGTGTAGAACACATGTACTAGGTCCCTTAGCCCGTGGGACACTCCCGTTTGTACAGTACGTAGTGATTAGTGACTGACCATGTTTCCTTGGGATGCTGACCAGTTATGATATATGTACTTATCTCTAGAGTCTAAATCCTGCTTCAAATAACTTGAAATATCTAAATCCTACAGTGGCTATTACATCAATATAAAATATCTTATACCCCTAATATTTATGACATCAGTATGATATGTCATATACTTGAAGTTAAGAGACTGAATCTTTGTTCTCATATGAATTGTCAATTTCCTATTGCTGTGATCAACTTCAACTGGTGCCCACCCATTCATGATAATATTGAGTGCAAAATGAGTACCTTGCCATTTATTTCATAACTGTCTGACATTACTCATCAAAACAAACCCGTTTTACACAAAGTTTACATAAGTTTAGGACATGTATGCATGTAAATATATTCAAAATGACAATACATGTATATACTGTCAACTCAATCTAAATCAGGCTGACATATGGACTAGCCAACCCCCAATACGTGGCGATAATACATCAACAAGATGGGACCATATCTACAAGAGTACAAGGGGTGATCAACATCTGCAAAGAAACAGCTGTACTTTATAGCAATAGAAAGCTCCCCTCCTCCAGCCAATATGTTGTGTGTCGTCAATAATCCAATACTCCTTCTGGTCAGTTGCATCAGATTCATTTTTTCCAGGTAAAAAATACCTGTGGTAATGATTTCATGTCCTCTGTTCTCGGACTCTGACCTACATATTTCTTAGATTTATTTGGTCCTTTCAATTCTTCTCTGAATGATTTACAATTCCATTATAAGAGTCCCGACAATAAAAAGCTCCTTTGCATATTCAGAAGCCTCCCGAGATAGGACAAGAATGTACATGAAGAAAAATTAAATGTATCATAATTAAATCCTTTAATAGCATTTAAATCGTTTAATTGAAATTTCAACTATGTGTTATAAGGCTGAATATTTGTGGCTTTATATGAGAGTAATGGTGGAATTGTTTGCCTTCATACACAAGAGAAGCAAGCTACTACCGCAGAAAGTAGGGTAAACCAGAAATCAATATACAGACTCCAGCATCCTCTCCCAAGATAGAACAAGCGTAAACAACACTTACAGCATCAAATAATGGGATCTTGTGCAAGAAATGCCACCACTGTCAAGCTTAGTTAATGTTTACGAATTGCTCTATACTTGTTGTGAAGAAGGCGTTTATTGGTAAAACACTAATTGTAATATTATGATAGAATGCAAACACAAAGCAGGCTTTGGCACAAGAAAAAAAACCTTTGAGGTTTTGTTTCTTGTTATTTTCAATCGCTATGTCATTTCTCCAACATATTTTTCTTCCTTCTCTTAACCTGTTTCATTCCTCAGAATAGAACTACAGTATATATTAGAAATGGTTTGAATTTGTGAATGAATATGATGCCTCACTGATATTTCATCATTCAGAGTTAAATGTTTATCATATAGGGAGGTGTAATTCTATAGATCTCAATGACACTGTTCCTACTCTTTCACAGCACTGAGAGCGATAGACAAGCCCTTAGAATTTGTACACAGTTTTAAAAAGTTAACTTCTTAACCTAAATAAAAAAAATTATAATGTAATTTTGGATTGTTTCCCTGTCTTTGTCCTATTTACTTATTTCGAGAGTCAATCTATAATTAATCAGTATTTGGGGAATGACTGGAATTTGGAATTAAGTTATAAGATCTTTTGATGATCTGGGGTACAGGATCTACACTCCATTGGGCATTTATTCCCCAGTAGTTTGGACTGTTCCCTGAACAAGAGGTGGTCATTCTATAAACTGTCACATTGTTTGTTCTGGGTTGAGTTTTAGTCCTTAAATCCTCTACAACTATGGCCACAGAAGCCCTGGATATTTAAATGACAGATTAATCTTCTTCTTGACTTTCACACCTTGAGTTGACTAGGTCAATAGGAACAAAAGTACCTTTTACTCAGTTTTTCTTCTTTTCATGAAAGAAATCTATCATTTATTTGTAAATGACAAAAAAATCTATGCTTGATTATTCCTTAAATTGTTAAAAATTTAATAAGCTTTGTAATTTAGATAAATACACAAATATTTTCTACATCGTTTTCCATTTATTGTACATAAATGTACAAGTATATAGCCTACAATACAATTCACGCCAAACAAAATGCTTATAAAATCGCAACTTGTATATTTACTGTACATATATCGATTTCATAATACAATTGATTTTTTTGTATAAATAATGACAAGGGACGAATATTTTCTATAATATATTTGTAAGATTATTAACAACTCACTCTAACCCACCAACCCCATCACTGTATCATAATATTTCAAGAAAAAATCCCAAGATAAACTCCAACGACACGAAACATGTCGTTGTGAAGTAGATCTACACGTGCGGCGAAATTCAAGCCGCCATGCTTGCTGTTCACAAAAACTACAATGTTTCATCATGACAGTCACTATCAACATATTGAACCTTTTAAAATGAAAGTAAAAGATAAAGAAATCATCTATATACTCACATCAGTCATGATTTCAGTGCGTGATCAACGTTATACAGCGAATAATCTCTCTTCTCGTCTCCGTATAGTGTTCTGTGTGACCTTCAACTGAAAACATAAATATAGAACCAACATGAGCAATCTGATTGGACGAATCAGGGCGCACCCTCTTAAGGTGGTATGCGACATCTCGTCATTGTGACGTATTTCCGACCGAAATAAACAATAAAAGCATACATAATTTAACTAACGGTGTAGCGCAATGGGTGAGAGCGTTAACTACGAATCTGTAACTCACGAGTTCGAAATCCGCTGGACCTTTATGATTTTAACCTTTCAAAAACATTCTAAAACATCATTTTTCGGTCTAATATTGTAAAATTTGAAAACGGTGAAAATATTTTGATTATAATGTACTTTTATCCACATTTATATCGACAGGTGACCCATACCATCTTAAATACGTAAAGTTAAATTTTACATTATACTACTGAACACTTACACCAATACTGAATGCATTGTGTCACGTCCCTTTTCTTTACAATATAAATGACTATGAAATCGCTGAACTACGTACTTCAAATGAAAAAAAAAAAAACCGTACATTTTGAAATGTAAGTTGTATAGTGACTAAAGTATACGTCGTATAATACCATCGTGTGATTTTTATGTGTGGTAAATTTATATACTTTATTATAAACTTTTTTTTTTTCATGCAAATGTCACAACGTCAATTCAATAGAAATACGTCCGCTAATAAAATCTAAATTGCGATGTCATATTTTATGTAATTGTTAACGCCAAAAAGTGATAAAGGAACTTGAAAAGAGCCAATAGTGCACAAATGTAAATTGGTGTATATTTGAATAAATGCAGATATATATATATATATGCTTTACAAAAATATGATATCATGTCACAAGTAACGTTACCTGGCATTATATTTTTTTCTTAATTAAGGTCAAGATCTAGTAAGTGAAAGGTGCCTACAAGTTTATGAAATTCAAGATACAAATTCTTTCAATGATGCTTCATAAATAGCTAAATGTTTGATAAGGTGTATCGGGCTTTGGATTTTTGGTAAACTGAAATTAAGGTATTCAATGTATAATGAAGGGATATTGAACAATTCTGAATCATTTTAAATAAGTTAAATAAACCCTGCTAGATAACAATGAAAGGAAGAAAACTTTAGTTTTGTCAAAATATCTGCGGTAAATGATTCATTTTATTATATATTTTCATAAAACGAAAGTTTATGCATATATTCACCAAGAAAATTGCATGAATTTCAAGTTACTTTTTATAATATCTTGATAAAACATGCGCTGCCCTTATAGTTCAATGTAATATTCAAGGTGAAATTAATTGGACAATAAAAAAAAAAAATGAAAATTCCTTTCGTGGAGTATTTTTATTTGATGAAAACTTCAAAATGATATGATGTTTAAGAATATTGGATCATTCATTTATTCGGTACAAAATGTGGTTGTTAAACAATGAATATCTTAGGGTGAGGTTTGCGGTAACAGGGAGAGGTAACTCACAGATTTTCATTGTGACGTAACACCAACTACCCTTTATTTAGATATGACGTCAAGATTTGTATGACGTAATAATTGATTTTAGTTCTTTATTTATTTCGCGGGGATTTTAATTTCACAGTGAAAGAGTAACAGGAAACAAGCTTTTTATCAATTTCCACCAAAACGAAGTCCGCAACATATGGTTTTAAATAGTGTTTTAGAAACACCAGGTTACACATATACCAAGATAAGTTTTTCCTGAAATCGGTGGATTTGGAACGGTTTCAAATAAGATGTTTTCGTTTACATTATAGTAGTCCAAATTATTTACTTTTGTTGGATTTTATTACATTTTTAAAAAGTTTATTAGAAATAAATAGAAACGAATCATGATATCAATAGTGACATTATTTTCGAACATTTTAAGCATAAATAACCCCCATAGTAGTCACAAATAAAATGTACATATTTTCACGAAATTATTTACATTTCATCAACATGTCAGTTTGAAATAATGAACATTGACCTTTTGTAGTTATAAAACGGCTCCGGCAAAATCATTTGAATTTTATAAGAAAAAAGACTTTAGTATAGTGAACAAAATGGTTTATTATATCTCAATATGATTAGTCTATATAACGCATCATCTGATTGGGCTAGAGAGTCACGTGACAGGGCGAACAAAATTTCGTGTCTCCCGGGGAATAAATATCGGGTGTATTCGTTTGCTATCTCCAGAAATGGTCCAGGATATCTCCATCTTCTACCTGCTATTTGAAAAGTAGACAATGGAGATCTTCCGGAGATCTCCATACTACAACGAGCAAATTAGGATTACTCTTGCAGCTCTCCGATCGACCAAACGAATACACCCATCTCACATCTCACCTCTTCGGAAATCTCGGGATTTTTCATTCCAAAGATAAGAAAAAGCCAATATGAGCATACGATGTTGAAAAATTTGATTAAATCAAAAATATTTAAGCATTTTAAATCTCTTTATACAACATAAACCAATTTTACTATAAATAATTTGAATTTATGAAAGAAAAGAAAGACAATAAATAAAAACAATCACGGCGTTATTGCTTTCGACAAGTCGAAAAATTAATAGAAATCGACGTATTTTGTATAATCATATGTTGTTCGGTATAATAAAACTTTTATTGCATGAATGTTCGGGAAATATGAAGATTTATTCCCCCAGAAAAATCATATTTCCCTCGGGCAAAGCCCTCGGGAAATATGATTTTTCTTGGGGGAATAAATCTTCATATTTCCCTCACCATCATGCAATAAATGTATAATGTCACTTTGATACAATTCCTAAAAAATGCAAGCCCCAAACCTTACCTTAAACTGTCGTTTTCTATGAAGTATGAAGCAAATAATCATTATTATTATACCTCAATATGATTATTCTATATAACGCGACATCTGATTGGATCTAGCCAATCACGTGTCAGGGCAATAAAACTTCATATTTCCCTGTCATCGTCATGTTTTTCATCATATCCCACCCCTTCCAATTTTCATTCTATGCTTATGAAAAATCTCAACGATGAGCATACGATGTAATTAAATGATTAATTCTATAAAAAAAAATGTTTTAATTTATTTTAGCAATTTCTAATTGCTTTACTAGAATTGAAAAACGATTAAAACCTGACCTATTCTAAAGTATCACCTGTCGTTCGGTATAATAATCCATTTATTGCATGATGGTGAGGGAAATATGAAGATTTATTCCCCGAGAAAAATCATATTTCCCTCAGGCATTGCCCTTTGGAAATAAAATTTTCCCTAGTGGAATAAATAGAGGATATCTATATTGTGTGATTTTATATTTGCTTTATCCAACGAGTTGAAATGGTGTATATATTCGCGAGGCTTGCCGAGCGAATATAACCATTTCAACGAGTTGGATAAAGCAAATATAAAATCACACAATTATAGATGTTCTATTTATCTCATACAATTTGATTTATATTATGAAGCTTTTGAGACAGCCCCTAATATGGCCCGAAATATGACCCGAATTGATTTTTTCAAAGATTAAACGATGATGCAACGTTGTGTTATGCGGTTAGTGTGACCTTGCGCAATACAATTTAGTACGTCATTTCGGAAATAAATATAACTGTTTTAATGTAAAGTTTCACTGAAATAAACCTTAAAATAATTGTTTATCTGTAAATAATTTTTCTGAGAGCTTAATCACTTAATTAAATGGAAATACTGATCAGAAGACTTGAATAATCAAGTTTGTTGACATACACAAAGTTGCGAACGCTCGTTAGTTTGAATTGACTCGAACGAGGAACAGTTGTTGATGTTTTATAATACGAACACTGGCCTAATGATTCGAAGTTGAAAATATTGAATAAGGATGCTTACTGCTGGTGAAATAAAAGTCTTGGGAGACATTATTTCGGTAAGTTCTTGTATAGAAACACAACCAAAGCGTTCTGTTTTCATTTCGTCGTCAGAATGAACTCGTTGATAGCTATATAATGTGATTTGCAGTTTTATAAACTTCACAGTTATGTGTTTTCCTTTATATTTGTAATTTCTCCAAACTCCATTTTAAATCAATATTTGGTAGTAGATATAGCTTTATGGAAAATACTAAAAAGTCTTCGAAAATAGGTCACTGAAGAGTTGAAGCGAGGGTCTGTGTCAAAAATAGTTCGGACCGGAAGTATTTGATATAGCATCACCCGTTTGATAAAGCAAAGGTTTATCACACGGGTAGTATACACCACACGTATGAGATAAATCTTATTATTATATACTTGGTATAAAATATAGGGTTTTTGCACCCCTGATATGAACAGAGGCACGCGCCTTTATCACACCCCCGTATCATCACCCTTTATTTTACCCTTTATCACACCCTTTATTACACCTTTCCGGAACACATTTTGATTTTTTATTCGGACTACTTCGGATCTTATTCTCTTTTTCTGTGCATATCTGATGTCGAAACTATGACATCCTGATCAGAACATTTCAGTATAGATGACGTCAAAATAAATTTGAATGTCGAAAATACGCGGTTTTGAGATCAGGATAATCAATGTACTTGTAAGTTTTTTTTCCACATGAAAATGAAAACTAGCTTTCTTAATTCAAATATATAATAAAAACAACAATACCTGTCAAAATCTGTATCACATCCCATATCAACCCTCGACCAATATCAGCCCGAGGGCTGATATTGGAGTCTCGGGTTGATATGGGATAAATGTATAATGTTTATGGTGTCAGTGACGTCAATTACAGAAATAGAAAAAAAACTGAACTTTATTTATTTTACAACGATTGATAAATAAGTTCTACAACTTATATTAATATCTTTCGTTGGCACGGATGTTAGCGCGAGGGGGTCATTAATGTGGGAAGAAGCCGGAGTACCCGGAGAGAACCCACGTGTCCAAGCGGGCGACCGCCATACCCTATCACATACAACCACAGAAATAGAAATAGAGTGACGTCTAAGAAACAAAGAATATAAACAGAGACACAGTTTATATTTATTACAGACATACATTTTTGTTAAGGAATGGTTTTAATATTTATTGGTTTTATACAATATAAAATGGTTCGGGGCAGTTTACGCTTTTAAAACCGCGGAGCAGTTTATAAAAAAGCATAAAATGTCCTAAACCACTTTATATCGTATAAAACTAATTAGTTTTGAATTCATTGCTTATGATTAATCGTTTGCTATTAATTATAGATAAAAAACAGACATTTGACCTTTAAAATGACATCATATTGGACCAAGTTCAAACGTAACGTCAGGCGGATTGATACGTTTTTTGACGTTAGCCTTACTATGACGAAGGCAACATTCTTTATACGATATAATTAAGCATTGAATCATTATTTTTTGAAAGATATAGTCTTATAACTGCAGCGGTGTTTGCATACAAATTGAGTAACGCGCGTTAGCTTCTTGCCTTGTCTGCAAATGTGATTTATACGTTAAAATTTCTGTTTTATCCTAAGGGTAAGTTCTAATTAATGGAAGAGCCACTGTAACAGCCACAAGCGTGAACTTTGATTTTCGCTTGTGACGTTGCATTTTACAGCGTTCAACGTTTGTGACGTCATAATAAAACTCGACATTTTAACCTTTCATGCCCCTGTGTGTGTTACAGTGTTAATATGTTTTACGGTGTGACCGTTGGGGCGAGCGCAGAAGGAACTACACATCTCTCATCATTGTTAAATGCAACCCGTGGACTGACTTGCCCCAACCTAAAACTTTGGCTTTCTCTCGAAAACTTTTACCCCCGCAAGAAACCCGAAGTTATCAAAAATTTATTCCAATTGTCCCGCCCTAGGCTAATATACTTAAACAACCTACACTAAGATTAATTAATGTAAAACTGACTTATTAAAATATTTTGATAAATACGAAGCCATTTGTTTTTTTATGCAAATACAATCATGAATTATCATTCTTTACTTTTTAATATAATCAATAAAATCAATAAACAATAAATTGCTTGTCTGTGTTATTTCTCATCTTGTTTCTTGTTGTTAACTGAGTTTTAATTATTTTCCTCTGTAACATCAATTTTGTTTTTATTTTTTGTTTTTTATTTTTGTGTGCTATATATGCGTAGAAGACATGTGTCCTCCCCCTTTTTTAGTGTGTGATATCCCACTATATAAAGGTTTATCCATATATGCAACTGACAAATATATATATTTATCAGTTTATTTTTTTTCTTCTCTTCTTCTCTACCTAACGTATGCATATATACGATTTGATCAGTCTGACAGTAAATTATGCATATGGCACTTGCAAGTGCATTTTACTAAGCAAAAAAAAAATAAATATCAAAACAAAACTAATCAGCCGAAGAGTCGCCGTTAACACTGATACTGAGTACTTTCTACACGTTACACCCAGTACAGATGCTTGATCCACCTCTAAATTTATCGCGGGAAATTATTATAGCGCGAGATCATTATGACGTCATACTTGACTTTCTTTTGCTCTCGACAGTTCTCGTAAATTGTCGGATAAATTCGGGTAAGGAAATGACGTCATATGTTAGCAAAGTTCAGATAAGTACAGTTTTTTTACGTAAGAATATGTGTTGTTTACTTTCGTGTTTTTAAAGGATTGTTTATTGTTAAATGAAATAGATGTATGCGATTTAGAGGTAAGAATTTTCCTTAGAAACGCTTCCTGTTCCACCATGTTGCTATGCACCGCAAAGGATTATTGGGATATGTAGAACGTTTTCACGCGGGTCCACAAAAATTTCTCTGAACAATGTGCAGATTTCAACTCGAATTTCCTCCGTTCGTACACGTTGTCTATGGAGCTCGCTACGCGAGCGGCGCTCGCTATAACTGCAGTAGCACATGCAAAAAATATGTGGAACGTAAATATAATAATTTTTTAGCCAATCAGAAAGCGCGTTACAACAATAAAATATTTTACAATAAAGGACTTCAGTGCATGAGTATGATTTTTACCATTCATTAGTAATTACTACACAATAAGTAACATGTATGACTGTGCGTAATTTTTTCATAAACAGTTTTTAAAAAATATTTTCAAGACTGACAAACATCTGTGAATATTTTTTCTATTGAAATGGTTTGAAGACAAGGTCGGTTCCAGCATTTTCCAACACGAACGTCATCAATCCATCACAGCAGATCGCTCCCCAGACAGACTGGAGAACGGCGTAGATGTCAATTGTCTGAATCAGAATGACATGTACATGTTGCAGCACTGAAAGTTAATTCTAAACAAGTCGCCAATCAAGTCTGCCTCAATCTATTCTTCTTTTCTTTCTATCGTTTATTGATTAACTAATTATTTTAATATATATATTAATATATATATTGTTTAATATATATATATATATATATATATATATATATATATATATATATATATATATATATATATATATATATCGAATTCTCTAGGTACATCATTTTGTATATCAACTATTGATTTTCTTTAAATGTTGAAGGAAAGACATAGGCTTATTTTGTTTAAATGATGTCCCAATTTTATAATGTTGAAAATGGCAAATCTTTCACAAAGTATTCCCAAGCAAAACATCCTAAATATATAGAGCAAAAAATGTCAATGATAATTTGACCTTTGACATCGAGACTGCAAAATCAGTATGTGTCATCTACTCCTTAAGTTTGATGTCTTTCAAGCAAATGACTTTCAATATAACTTTTCATGTCAGAATTGCTTGGCCTTTGATCTTCTGAACTAAAAAAATCAACTACTCTTTCATGGTTGCAAGAATACTAAGATTTTATCTTCAGAAATTCTAGAAAAAGAATGTTTTTCTCCAATTTAGGCACTTAGAGAAAAAGGGATATTTGATTAAGTTCAAATTTGACAGTTACCCACAATGCTTTTAATATTCAAAATAAAAGACCGATTCTCTCCCGCATAATAATCTTTAATATCATCATATAGTATTATATATATTTATATGCATGTACTTTTCTGTTCCTTTTATTGTTAGATAACTTCATATGCTATAATGATTATTTTAATACAATATATTATCTTACTATAAAAAGACATATGTTACGTCAGATGCTGCATGTGGTCTGTTCAAATAAGTGTCCTCTATACACGAGTTGAATTTGCTATTGAATTTTGTCACAAAATAATTGATGTTCAACGTTCTAATCGATACAACTTAGATAATTCTGATTCATGAAAGGCTTGTTACTGCAATTCTAATTTAACCTACATGATCCATTTCAAATGTTACTTGCCTTGTTTTATAAACCAAGTCTTATAGTTTAATTAATTTCAACATCCAATCTTCTTCTATTTTGAGATACAATAGTTTGGTGTGTTATTTCTATAGTCTGTTGGGAATTAAGGTACAATAAAGTTAAAATTCCCAAGCATCGAATCTGGTGTGCTGGTGAACTGCCTGATTTTAAAAAAGTTCCCTATTGATTGTTTGTAAAATGAAAAACGTTGGCATCAAGGAGAATCAAGAGAGAATTAAAGATGCATTGCATGAATACTGGAAACCTTCGGAACTGTTATCTGTAGTAATGGACTCCTTATGAAGTCCACTTGATTGAAGTCAAAGCCGAATAAGAGCCACTGCCATGTATAATAAAGCTTTATCACCAAGCAAAACAGTTGTCTAATACCATTCAATCAAAGTAATATCATGAAAGTCACAGTGCGTAAAATATATGAAGGCTATCTCAATTCTAGAAAATCGAGTCATTGATGAAACGTCGAAATCTTGATGTCGCAAAGTGAAGGGAACACACCAGTGTTACGTCACTGTAGATCAATGATCTACTGAGTATATAAAGGTCAGTCAATGATGTATCCGAACTTGACATGGTTCAAGATAGCTCAATTAAGCCAACAAACGAAAAAATCTCAATGAGAGTTAAAAGTTAGAAAAAACCATGACTTTGATTGAAGTAAATAGATTCCAACATCGAACACAAATATCTTAATCCTGGTTACTTTGTTAGAATAGATAAAAAAATGATGTAAATCTCAATCCAGTGTTTCCTAAATTCACCTTTTAAAGCGTGTTTGATGCTCTTGACATTTGACATGGTGTACCACTTATAAGGTAAACAGAGCGGTTTTAACAGAAGGACGTGAACATTAACCGGAGCTCTTGCTATCACCGAAGTAATAAAAAAGTTTAGTAAATTAAACTTTATAGCACATTTGGCATATAGCTAACAGCAGATGTTTTTTAAAGATGTCAAACTAAGCACCCTGAGCAAAGCAGCGAGGAGCACATATTACACCTTAATTGGATATCAATGCAGCCAGTTTTTAATTTTCCAATGAAAACCCTTCTCGTTTGGTGTGGCTAAATAAATTTAAAATGCAGAAAGTGACCAAGAATAACTTTAAAATGATATATACGAAGTCAATAAGAAATATTTCAAATGGAACGAACATGATTTCGACTAGAATTTATTCATATCTTTTATTTGGCGCCGTGACCAGGATTAACGAAATCATTATCTCGACTAATAATAATTTGATGAGAAATAAGAATTAAGAAATGATGGTGGTTACATGTACATGTATAACAATTGAGCTTATGGCTATGCTTTGTTCATTCAACTACTCTGGGTACTAATTAAGTGGGTTGGTCACTTCGATAGTTACTTTAATTTTACAAATTTTGTAGTAATATAACATCGTCATCTACTTATTAATGACGAGTTCAAGGGATTATCCGGAATTAGAGTGATTGTGTACGGACGTCATTTCCAGATATTCATTCATTCGTAAGCATATAAGTGGCGTTACATTGAAAATACACATATTATAATATTTTTTTGACAAATTCATTCTAAATTTTAGGACAAAATAATGACGAAAAGCACGAGAAGAGGTAAAACAATCGATGAGACAGCGTGTTTATGCCTTATATTTCCAGAACAACAGGCCATTGACATTATATCGTCTGATGGACGCACTTGAAATGCGAAAACAGACTAAAGCTCAGTATATTGACTGAGAGGAAACAATAGGAGATGCAGAAGTAAACAAATCAATAACTGTTAGTGAACTTCGCCAGGAAAACAGAGAATTCCTGTCCCTGATCTGGGTTATAACGGAGCGTTCACCTCTGACATTTCTAGTTTGTGTATCGCTTGCAAATAGTTCGAAGAAGAGGTGGGATGTTTGTTGTGTTAATGGTTTCTTCTTCTTTGAACTGATATTATTATCATTACCATATATATCAATAAATTCACTGCATATTAAATAAACTTTGATTTTCTCTGGCTTTCAAATATTAAAGAGCACCATAAAAAACAGATAAGTACAAATTACACTTACATATACATTAGATTACAAAGTGCAGCATTATAAATACTCCATTGTTTTGTAGGACTTTGTGGACATAGATCAGTTCATAGCACGACTAGATACACTATACCCACGATTATACAGGATATATATACATTAATGACACCTGATTAATTGTTGATGAATGGAAGCAAAATGTTACCCTTTGTTTACTAGTAATAAATACACATGTATTCTAATAGGCTTCCGGATAAACGCCCTTTGAAACTGCTGATTGAGAGCAGTTTGAGAATCAGAAATATTTTGTTTAGAAGTTTGCACCAGCTAGATTCGAGCCCTCACCCTACTTCTACAATTTCCGAGTGTCGAACCACTGTGCCACTCGCGGAGACATCAATATACCAACAGCAATCTGATCAAAACCAGGTTGTAAAAAAAGAGAGAAATGCACTGTACATGTACATGTAATCATTATTGCTCTCTCATGGCAATTCAATGTGAACAAATTCAGGAGGAAATTCAGGCTGAGGAAAAAGAATGATACAAGACAGCCAGTATTTATTCCTTTAACACCCCTACCCCCTCACCATGAGTCCTTTATTTTTGTGTAGCCGAGAATTGTGGCCAGTAATTTAAGGATTGGTCGGTTTAGTTTATTATCGGGGGCAAACATTTATCAGTCTGTGCTTACGAAGTGTCAATCTCTAATTTGTTTGTGTTGAATGAATTATCTAAAATAAATAACTAGTTATCAATGGTCGATAACCCTCGCTAATCTCCGATACTCAAATGTTGAAACAGTAATAAGGTCAACATCTAAATAAAGACTTCGAGAGAGACTAGACCTCATTCAATGAATGGCCATGTTTACGTCCTAAGGGAAATAACTCCTATTGAAATAGACACATTTTTCTCATCCCTTACAAATTAATAAGAATTTCTCTTGATAATCTCACAAAATAATTTCACATTTAAAATAATCAAGGATGATTGTTGTCCATTTAGCCTAATCTACATCATCCACCACTCTCAATTCTACTTGCACCCAATCAGGAATCTGTTCCTGGTCTGAGCACAGCAACACAGACATGTTGCGTTGGGGGGAGGGGGTCTACAGGTATGTACACAGGTAGGTACAGCGGAGGATGACCCAGAAAGACGGGAGGTCGTGTCAGGTCTAATCTCTCTCGAAGTCTTTATTTAGATGTTGACCTTATTACTGTTTCAACATTAGATTTTCACAATTTTTTAAATAATTTGACGAATTTTTAATTCAGACTAGTTAATATGTTGGATAATACTGGGTAACAATATTTTTTACGAAATATTGAATTAAAAATACCCTCGATTCATATCAAAGGAAATGCAATTTTTCCTCTTATGTTTGATTCTGGGTCAAATAATTAAAGACTCGAGAGTTTCATTAACGGTGTCCTTCAATTGTCTCTGGCCGACGTACTCAACAAAGATATAAGTTCTGCTTACCTCCTGTGTAAGATATATAGCCCGGATTCTGGCGGCCCTCACTCGATGTCAGATGACGACCACTACTGGTCCACTAGAGTACACGGACAGATCTACGACGGTAGAGATCGGGATACCCTTCTGTTCCTTCACCCTCACTCGCTATCTGTTCAGACCCATTTATTTAAAACCCTCCCCATTACACTAAGTGTCGGCGTGATAAGAGATTATTCCAAGATTTTTTTCCCTTGCTAAATACTATAGTTCACAAAAAATCATGTAATATCAGTCCTTGACCTTGGAAGATGACAAGTTTCGACGCACATGATGTTATATAGTGTCAATGAGGTACTATAGGGTCTGGACTTACTACTATGAGCTATAATGCACGATCTCATTACATACTAATCATGAGACGTTGTTAGCGTCTGCGATATTTTTGTGTTAGTTACACAAATGTCAACTGTTAGACTAAGTATTTTTACCTCCTTTTATTGTTTGATACTATTTTCTGGTATTTTTTTTCTTCTTTACTGTGTTATACTGTCAGCAGCCATTTTTCTTACATTTTGTTGAGTTCACTCTGTGCAGTTAAATATCAAACGAGTGCCACGATATTCCATTCACAGACGATCTCGGAACTTCTATAGAATTTTTGGTTTGAACACGAAGTGATGGAAATGCATTTTTATGAAAGATGTTGTTTGGTCACAATTAGGTCAATTTCAGGGCACGGTCTGCCATGATCTTATGTCCCGTCCTGTTACCTATACGATCACAAACGATTGTCTCGATTCTACGATGGAATCCCGATCTCACCGATCCGGGTCAATCGTTTGGGACGAAAAATTGCGTTCCTTTACGTTATATTAAACGACAACCATGAACAAATGCGATAAGTTGCGACATACTACGATCGAGGTCGCGATGTTTCTCGTGATTATGATTTGAGGTACGATTGGTTTATATACTATTATATGGCCTGCCTGATCGAGAATGTGATCGATCGTGGAACAACGAACAAATCGATACATAGCATTGTTCAATATTGATCAAAAACTCCTTTAATACGAGAACACGATTAAATGCGATACGGCGCATGTATTTCGTTTAAATTTACGATGCAATAAGATCTGATGATACAATTACTCAGTATGACTAATAGCTGATCATGTTTATTATCTTAAAAGATTTAACCATCAAAATGTTTAACGATCAGCTAAATTCTCTGAATGGTCTTATAGAAGCAGGATCTTATAAGAGCAACTTTATCACAAAGATTAGTCAACGATTTAGTCACGAAAACAAAAGTTTGATAGAGAATTTTGTAATTGGACATCAAATATACATATATCGTATTATCTAACCTTTGGCTTTTGATTAATAACAATAAATAAAATAAAAAGGAGTATTCTAACTAAATGACAAATATAGCCGATTCTTAACATTACGTTATACGCCATTTTCTCTTCAAGAACTCCAATATCGACATTTTTGCTCTTTAGGTCAGATGACATTCTTTTCTGATATGTCCCATTGATGGTCCCGAAAATAGTACAGAACAACCCAAAAATGCGTCCTTTGACAGGTTAGTTTTTTAAGAAATAGATAAAACTCGGTCACCCAGTTGGCTTTACGTAATGATAAATCTTATCTTTTAGATAAAAGCAAATGTTAAAACACGCGCAATATTGATGCAAGATCAGTTTACAGGTGTAGAGCACGTGGCTTGATCATATACCAGTCGTGTGCAGCGTCCCTTAGAAAACGTGCAATTGTTATAATAAAAGTTATTGGGGGGGGGGGGGGTCCCGTCTTGAAAAAAAAAGATGTGTACATGTATAGTACGTGGTCCATTGTTCGTTCGGACGACCACCCGTTTATCATGATCCAGTAACTTGACACACCGTTACAGTATGCTAACAACCAAAGAGAACTAGAATCGGTCCATATTTACCTAGAATAATTGAGGAAGCCTTAACCGGTATAGTTCAAACCATATTCGCAGCCTTCACAAACTGAAAACTTTACCCTGCAATTTCAAACCAAAACCTACTGAAAACTGTTGTATGAGGGGTGTTTCTTGACCTTTCCGCACTGTAAAGGTTATACTGGTACCGTTGATGGTCTAATTTTCAATCTCCTAAACAGAAGAGTCGACAATGAATAAGCGCATCTCTTTATTTAGTCATGTCTTCATTTCTAACATACAAATTGATTAACTATTTTTCAGCATTTTTTAAAAATGAATATAGATGGTTTAATTGAAAATAAATATTTTTTCACGTTGCCGATTCATACTGGATCTGAAGTAAATAAAATTACAAAACGCGTATTTTTTCTGCAATGCAAGCAATCGTTATACCCCCTTTTTTTTTTTATCACGAAAGGAAGCATCTAATTTTTTTTAAAATGATGGTTGGATTTTCAAAAACATACATTGTTGTTCAATAAAAATTATGTTCTTTAACAGAATGGTGGGTGGGGGGGGGGGGCTTATTTCATTTTCCTCTAGGTTATGTTAATCATACTAGGCACTATATGAAACTTTATTTTTTATGCACAGCACTACCACGAGAGATTTAGTGAAATATAAGCAATCATCTGTAGTTTGAGAAACATTTCGAGAGGGTGGCGAAGGTATACACGTATCAGTTTGTCATTCAATCTATCATAAGTATACAAAAACGACTGTTCAGGTATATATAACATATAATCTTTACTTATAAGTATCAAATATAAGGACTGAAAGTTTACAAGGATGCCTTTGTATGATAAAAAAAAATCATAATTATAAAGTAACAACAATATTTAACTGTACAGATTAAAATGCACTCTTTTTGATATATCAATTAATTCAATATTTTATACAATGGTACTCAACCTTAAAGAGATGCCAAATTTAATTTTAACGATAAAAGGCGCACAAATTAGGTTTCCATCTCAATTTCAATTATTGCTATACTTTAATGATGAGAAAATCCTATCTTGATTTTCCTGCTTTTCATCTCTGACATGGTCCTTTTCGTCTAAAGCAATCGGGCTCGGTTTCCTGCCCACATTCCGACTGGTGTTGTGAGGACCGCATTCTTTGTCCTGTACCCCTAGACTTGTGTAGAATGGTCAATTTGATAGCATCGGCGTTACCACCCTGACCGCTGGGGTCCAAGATGGTCACTTCTAGAGCGCCGTTACACAGTGTAGCCTCCGCTTGTAGGGGTAAGGGAGGACCCGGTAACTTCGGCAATATACGATCGCTTGCTTGGCTCGGGTTTCGCTCTTCGGATTTTCTCCGGTTACATCCTATATCTCCGTGTGAATGATTCACTTTACATTGCATTCGCGCGGTGTTGCGGCTTTTCTTTAGGCCGCCACCGCGAGCTTCATGATGTTGAGGAAGGAGACGCGAGGCACTGAGTTTTGGGAGGACAGTATCTACCGGTGCATTTGTGTGTCCGCAGACCATGGAGTGACAAGGACCTGTGTCGTCTGCCGTGTTTATTGTGGGCAGAATAGTAGCAGTGGAACAAGCTGTTGGCGCGCGTCCTGGTTGCTGGTTGAGGTAAGGACTGCTCTTGGCCGCGCCCATAATCATCATACCCTTGACATGGTCATGCTTCTTGTTCTGATACAGGTTGTCAGCGGCAACAAGTCTCTCAATTTTGACCTTTTTCTTTTTTGCATCTTTAGCTGCGTTTCGTTTCTCTAGCTTATCTGTAGGCAGCTGAGTTATTTTTGGCTTTGCCATGACTTTGTCGGTTTGGATCTTGTGAGTGTTCTTGATCCTCTCTTCTTTCTTTTCTTTTTTTCTAGGTTTATATTTGTCTCCTAGGAGCTCTTTTGCAATCAGGGCAGACAGATCTTGTGGATCTTTCTCCAACACACGGGGCTTTTTCCTGGTTATTTTATTTCCACGCGCTTTTGCAACCCCTTTTCTAACTTTCTGTGACTTTACACCCTGTTTCCCGGTTACCAATGAGTCGAACCCAGTGCCTACCATGCTGATTTCAGACGGTTTCTGATCGGGTTCGGGATCAGGATCGTTTATTTGAAAACTTTTATGCCGGATCAAGTCCGTTTTAACACTTCTTTTGATAAGCGGAAACTCGGCTGTACTGTGTGTTGAAGACTCAAAAATCACAGGTCGCTTTGCTTGCATTTGATGGTCGCTTTCTTCATTTACACTCCGAAAATCATCCTGGCTTTTCTCAGAGATGGGCGTGTCCTTCCGTGTTATCTCTGAATCCGTGTCCTCCCCAAAATCATTGTCGCACAGCTTCTCGACCGTGTCAGAAGAACTCTCGGATCTATCTTTCTTCTGTAAAGGAACACCCATAACTCTGAGGGTATTCACTGTTCGGTCCAGAGTTTCACATTTGATGATAGAATTTATCTTTGGAGACAACCTGCTCGATGGTTTTCCATTTTTAATGTGTATGTGTGGCTTTTGTGCTTTGTTTTTGTATTGGAAATCTATTTTAAGGGTTTTGGTTCCTGTGCCAATTTCTTTCGGTTCTTTTCTGAAAACTTTGTCTTCATGTTTTGGTTGGTTTCTTTGCTTTGGCGAACTGAGTCTTCCTCGACGGCGCTTTCCTTTGTTGGTATCATCAAAATGTGGAGAATAAGATACACTGCTACTACAACGAGAATTGTTATTTTCGGAGCATCTGCTTTCAGATCTAGAGTGATACTCGGACGACCCAGAAGAAGAAGCTTTATCGAACCTTGATGTAGGACTTTCATCAGGGGATTTCTTTGCATCCGGGACTATAGTGTAGGATTTAGAAATACTTTGAGAGTTACAGTTCTCTAAACAGCAGCTGCTGTTTTCTGAGTTTGTTTTTCTATCATTGAAATAACTCGAACACGTGCTTTCAGACCGAGAATATTCATCGACGCAATAATCGCTACATGATGTATAGTGTCCTGAAGAAGAGTACCTACTAGATGTGAAACTCACAGTCCTCGAGCAGTTGCCCAAATCCGTGCTTTCGGGCAATGAGCTAACACTGGGAGAGGCAGAATGGCCAATTCTTTCCACGTCATGGATTTTGTCTCTTGGACTGATGTCTGTGTCTTGACTTTCGGTGAAAGAGGTGATTTCTGGTGCTTTGTTCTGGGTATGAACTTTGCTGCTTTTTGCAGATACCACTGACTCACTTGAAGTTTGGTGTTGATTTTCACCTTCATTGATATTTCCTACAGCTGATGCATTTCCAATCGCGGATAAATCTTCTTCCGTTTTGGACTGTCTGTTATCATGTCCAACAGCGGGTTCTGTGTAAGTACTAGCCTTCTGATCCTGAAAGCGTGTAGGAATCAGAGGCTGCATATCCCTCTCACACGTAATCAATGTCCTCGACCTTCGCTTTACCACTTTTTTGTCGGAGTGCTTATTTTCCTTGTCCGATTCATCATCTATGTCAGCAAACCGGACATTCTTGACGGATTGACCACTTCCACTTCTACTGGAGCCAAACGAAGAGCGACTTAAGCAAGAGCGGGTGGGTTGAGGATTAATGGCGGGGCTCGCCTGTGTGACAGCTCTGTTCATGGCAGCAAAGTAGTCCCGGAGTTCCTTTTCGGTTCTAAGAACTATGTACCTCCCTTCCGGTTTGGCTTTTTTTTCAGGGGCTTGGATTTTGCGTTCATAAGTTTGAGGGGATAGAATGGAGATCGGTGTTGCGCATGTGCTCCCAATTGCTCTAGAATTTACAATTGAGGTACTAGGCATAGATACCTTGTCAGATTTCGTTTCTTCTTTTCTTCTGTGGGCTTTTGCATGTCTTGTCTTATCCTTTACATCAGAATTGCGTGAATTCATTCCCGATTTGGACTTAGTTGAGCATGGCTTTGGTTTCCCGTCGCTCGGTGAACATTTATCTTTATCCTCCATGTCGTATTTACAAGTCAATTTAACTGAACTTTATTTTAAAAAAAACCTATGAAAAAATGTTTCAAATCATAAAATTTGATAGCATTCAGAACTTTGAACCAAGTTTGTTTGAAAAGGGTTCACAGATTTGTTAATTACGTATTAAAACAATTACTATGCATGCTTACAGTTTTCCAAGAGAGAAAAAAAATCTACAAATCCCGACTCACCGTTGTGCGGTTGTTTTGATTTTCAACTTCAATGGTTGCTGCACCGATTACCGCGGATGTATGACCCACTCTACATTGTGTTTGTTGTTCTTAATTTACGCACGCAAATAAAATGTAAGAATTAAGAAAACAGGTTGTAGATATCGTATACAAGCGCAGTGGTTTACAGAAATGAATAAATTCGCTAGAAGATTGGCAAATTCCTACCAGACAGAAAATTGCCAACTTTACATCCAAGAATGTTTCCAGGAATGCCTTATTCTCTTTTGTTACGTCACAATAGCAGGATGCGTTTGTGACGTCATTGATATTGTTGCGAGTTACGTTAGCTTGTCTCGCCCACGCAGTTATGATTTTTCCGATAGAAATCCCTGAAAACATAGAAAAATCTGTAATGATTTGCAATGATATTTTTAAAGTTTTATTCAACGAGTTCGTATCCCTGAGCTTAGGTAAGGCAAGAGAAAACACACAACGAGATGAATTCAAGTAATAAACCAACACAAATCACGAGCGATTCTCTTTTTAATGCTTTAACTAACTTTTATGTGTCAATTCATATTTCAAAAGATGTTTGATGCAAAAGAATTTAACGGCTTAAACAGAAAGGTATATGAATTCATATCAAAATATTTATACAACGCATAATAATTTCAATCATATACACAGTGCATCTGGACTGATATATCGCACCGTGTATGCTGCATAATTTTTAATAATGTATTTTGATGTTCAAAAGTGACGTATAGGTCCGATGGGCCAGGTGTACTTCATTTTAAACGTATAGTGCCATCAACATATTATGTATAGTCACATATACAATTGTACACAAGTCATTATAATAAATAAATAAATAAATAAATAAATGACTTACTTACTTCATATCGGTGATCATCGCATATTGGGGAAAACATACATTATGACAACTACCTACAAGGAACTTAATATGAATTTTCACATTAAATCTGTGATATTATCAATTATATCACTTTTAAAATGTTAAAAATCCCCCCAAAAAACCACAAAACAAAACTCAAATTTATTAGATGTCGATTAACTAACTTTAATGAGCGTTTTATTTTGCAGCGATTGCCGAGGATATTATTTCAAACGCCGTTGGAAATTCTTGTATATACATGACTTCCAAATCAATATGTATATTTTCTTAATGCGAAAAGTCTATACATGAACATGGTTTTTGATATTCTAAATTCAACGAATTCACATATATTTGGTTCATAGAATTCATATTAATTTTTTGCTGTTGGAAATATTGATAAATTGAATAGTTTAGTTGCTGAATAAAAATATATTTTGTACTTTAATTTTTAACACACAACTCTATTTACTGTATACATATTTAAGAAATCAATTTGTTCTAAAGACTATCATTTATAAAATTTTACAACCTTTATTAATTTTAATGATATGTACATTCAAAGTTTAATATTATCAACTATAAGTTCAATTCTTATTTTCGATCAAGCATTACAGCTTATCAATGTATGAATAACATGAATTATAAAACCAAGTTGAGAAAATAACTCCTATGCTATGGCGTACAATCAGCATGAGCGTCAAAAAAGTTGCGCGTCGACAAATAGATTTATTATCATACTGAATGCAACCATAGGGGCTTTCTTTCATCAGGTTTATTTTATTTTAAAACAAGAATGAATCAAAAGCTACGAGTATACGATTCATAAATTCCTTGTAATTAAATTACTTATCACCAAGTACAAAATTTAAGCCCAACGTCATGTGCTACGTTTTGTGCCGCATATCATTATAGCATTAAATAATTTATTTTTGACGTCGGAGTGACAATAACTGCCGTTGGGTGAGCAGACAAATTGAATAATACGCGTTAACGCGTTATGATAATTTGTCTGCTCAACTGAAGGCAGTTATTGTCACGACGACATCAAAAATAAATCATTTAATGCTTATATTTACATTCCCTTTTTGATGAAATGTATTACTTTATTAAATAAATCGGTATAAATTGGAGATCACGGAGGGAGTAAACTAGTAACAGCAGGAACAGCTGTTTCTAAAACCGGTTTACACTGGTTTTCACATAGACTGTTGAGATGAGCCTTGAAAATATATTCCATGAAAAATAACTTTTGAAATTTTGCTTTTAACAATAGAATCAACTTTAGTTTAAATAATTGTAAAACATTATGTTAACCAACATGTTTGAAATATATTTTCAAACCGATAACATAGAAATGAATGTTTAGAAACTTCTCATGTAAATTACATGTAAATTCATACGCAGTGATTGGGTTGTTGCATTTAGAGGCATTTAAAGATGACCAAATATAATGGAAAAACACAGTAGAATGTAAATATTGTGACATAAGCAAAAACGTTTACACAAACTGCAATCTTCTCAAGTAGCCAATGAAATAACGCGTTACAATAAGATTTTGAATTATTCTGATTATGTTATAATAAACATTACATAACGCAGTTTGACAACACAGTTTGAACCTATATCTATCAGTAAACACATATATTCACACACCTGTTATCTGGTGTACCTGCACCTAATCTCTGTATCACCAGATACAGTCCCCACAACTCGGACCACCAACACGTGTAGAAGTGACAGCCATGATCATCAAACTTGTGGTCTTGGTTCTATTTGGAGGTCTGCTTGCCTTGCTTCAGAGGAAACAAGTGGATGCCAAGTCCCCGCACATTCTGTTTATTGTGGCCGATGATCTGGGTGAGTCAGGCTTCAGTCGTGAGTTACTAAAAAACTGTAACATCTGACGAGTTGAGCACTTAACCATTCGATGACTTACACGTACGTTACGGCTTAAGAAAGGTCTATTGTAAGGATATCATAAGGGTATGGGGTGGAAATCTTTACCAGCATTGAATATGAGTTCGTTTGAAATCAAGAATGATATTAAAGTTTGGTTCTTGTGTCTTTGATGTTTCAAAATAACAATACCAGTATAATATGATAATGTGTGTAAATTGAAAATCAAAATAAACAATAGTTGTAAAATTGTATATATGTTTAGAACAAACGACATTGCCATTTTCCATAAACAATTTAAAAAGAAATTGAAAATAAAAACATGCTATAGTTAAATTGTTTATGTTTAAAACTACACGTATATTTCAATTTTCATACACAGGCTGGAACGATGTGGGCTTCCACAACCCTGCCATGAAGACCCCTAACATCGACAAACTAGCGAGGGAGGGGCTGATTCTGAACCAGACGTACCTACAGCCTCTGTGTAGTCCGTAAGAAGCCCCGAATTGTCTGTATCGTTTGAGCTTACATGTGAAGATATCAATGTAAGTAGTTTACCTGAGTCTTTTTCAGGTCGCGCCACGCCATCATGACGGGGTACTACCCATACCATGCCGGTTTACAGGTTAGTAATAGTTTTAAAATGGATAAGAAGCTTAAAGACATTTAGATATTAAAACCAGTATGCTTTTTCTTTATATGCTTACACTAATAGATGATAGAGTAGATAAAAAAGACCGCGACAGAGGAAGATGTTAAGTACTGAAAAAAATAAATTCTAGTTTACAACCTGTGATGAAACATCAAAATTGTAGGAAAAAAACACGTCCACATGCAGTTACGGTTTATTTTTAATTTATTGCTTATTTTAAAAGACTATGCACCACATGTTACTGACTAAAACAATATGAAATATTTATTCTAATAAACTTTGTCACTTTAAATGACAGCACCTGGTGATTCTGCCATGGCAGCCCGTCTGTTCCCCGCTGAAGATGAAGTTTTTACCCCAGAGACTAAAGGACATTGGTTATTCCACTCATATGGTTGGAAAGTAAGTATCCAAAGGGGCACACAAATTGTAATGTTTCGATTGATTTCATCCCAAAAATCAATGCCGAAATATCTTTCTCTGTTGTTTTCTCTAAACAGTTACCTCAAAATGTGTTGTTTCATTATGTGTCACTCTGTCTTTTTTCCTTGTTAAGTTCACGATCTTACTAGCTATATCGTATCTTCAGGTGGCACCTGGGATTCTGCAGTTGGAACTGTACCCCGACCTACCGTGGGTTCGATTCCTTCTTTGGTTATTACAACGCTCAGGGGGACCACTACTCACACACATGGTGTAGGTGTTTAACAGTACAAATGACGTACTGTTTACCACACTTTTTTCCTCTTTGTCCACTTCGCTTTAATATATAAACCCGCGAATGATATACTTGTTGCTTGTAGGAGTTATGTTCTCAACGTAAAAAATGCAATAGTATCATGAATTTTTTCAACCCTATAACTAAAATAATGAAATCATTTTAATTGTTTGTTACCAGAATAGCTTACAAGTGTTCCGTATAAATGAGTTACCATTCCCAGCAACATTATTGGTCCTATTGAATATACCGAAACATGAAATGGTCCTGTACTTCATAACAACGCCATACTCTAATCGGAGAATTATTTTACATCAAATAAGCAAACCTGAGAATTATTGTTTTGTATTTCAGACAATTATCTTGATTACCGTGACAACGAGAAACCAGTGAAGAACCTCAATGGGACCTACTCCACGGTACGGCCATCTACAAGGACGTCATAAGGGGGGGGGGGGGGTAACTCCGAGGGACTGGGCTACAAAAATAATGACTAGGGGATGGGCTGAAGAGTTGTATTTGAGATTTTTAAATCAGAAAATTGCATATTCTGAAAAACATTTACAAAAACATAATTGTCAGTGCATACAGGCTTATCCTTTTATAAATGGTCGTCAAGTGTTAGGGAATTGTTTGAATTCTAAAACAAAACTATCATCAATATTTGAAATCTGTTACACTGTAAGTATGAACAAATCTGTAAGTATTATCAAATGTTCGAATTGGTATGAAAAAATAAATATTAAATTTACAAAATTTTGTGTAACATTATCAAATAGACTTAAAAAATAGATTTTAACAATATTCTGTGTTTATCAGCTTTTTTCCTCAAGGTCAGTCCTATTCTTCTTTCCAGTTTACGTTTGTGTCCAGAGCTCAAGACATAATCAAGAAACACAACTCTAGTCAGCCATTGTTTCTTTATATGGCCTTCCAAAATGTCCACGATCCAATTCAGGTTAGGAAGCCATTTTCATCAAGAGTTAGCATTAGAGGGAATATTTCAAATCAAACCACCAGACCTATAACGTAACAATATGAGGAACAACACAGTTATAGTTTTGAAAAAGAGCTGTAGGGATATGAAATGTCGAATAAAGATAATTTAGGATAAAGTCTTTCTCTTCCAGCATATTAAAAATATAATGCCTTTTCTCTTGCCGTTTAGGTTCCCAAACATTACGAAGACATGTATCCAAATATCAAGTCACAGGGAAGGAGACAGTTTTCTGGTAACTGTACTATGGAATCATTGGAATTCCTTGAAAGAACTGGATTTTATTTACCTCTGAAAAGGGGTCTCACATCATAAATTCGATATCATAAAAATCGTTTATCATAACTTTTATATGAGATTAGCATTCACAAAATCTACAAATAGATTCTATTTTATGTATTATATATTAAAGATTTCGAAAAGAGAAAGTTTTGAAGAAAATGTACCGTTAGTTTTGTTGTGAAATACACATGGCATAGAAACTAGCAATACTTTTCTGCATCAATCAGCTCGGTTTTAGGCATGGTGTCGGCATTGGACGAGGCTGTTGGGAACATCACGGACCAACTCCGAGAGTCGGGGATGTATAATGATACACTCATTGTCTTCACATCAGACGTAAGTCAGGTCCACATCTCAATGAAGGATGATTGAAATAGTGTCCAACTATTTCTTTTTGTCCAATGGTGAAAATTAATTCATGGTCACATTTCATCAATCAAAACTAGAAATCATCTTACACTTAATAATTAGTTAATAAATGATGGGAATCGTGTTTATATCTAACTGATTAAACATGGAATTATTGTTACCTGTATGAAACTGCTTTATTGATATTTTAAAGAATGGTGGTTGGCCAAAATATTACGGGAACAATTACCCCTTGAGGGGCGGAAAGTTCACTGTCTATGAAGGAGGTACTCGAGTGGTGTCCTTTGTCCATGGGGCGGGTCTGCAAAAAACAGGAGAATCCTACGAGAGGTGAGGTGTTGATATTAATACTCTGAACATAGCACTGCCTCTTCTCTCTGATAGAAAGGTACATTGTTTGTATTTTTCATTGGGTGATCTCTTTGCAGTCTGATGCATGCCGTCGATTGGTCCAATACTCTTGTAGAGGCCGCAGGGGGGAAACCAGGTAAATGTGGATATGGCAAAGTCAAGTTCGACACACCAATGATTTTTCCTGGAACGTTTCCTAATTTCGCCATGTTTTGGTAGATATGATGGGTGATGGAGTCAGCCAATGGACAGCCATAGCCAACAACTTCCCGGGCCCTCGAACAGAACTTGTGTATAACTTTGATTCTGATCTTGCCCCAGAGGAGGGTCATGCAGCCATAAGGTACATTAAAATAAAAATCAAATTTAGTTTTCGTAAATATTGTTCATTTGTTAAACAATAACACACATTCAAGTGTATTGTGAGTAGTTCTTGTCAAAGTAATTTTATTTCACCCGAACTTTCAGAATAGTGAATCTACTAGTAATAATATACAAACGTAACTGTCGTTTTTTTACAGAATGGGTGACTACAAGTTAATAGATGGCTACCCCGGCCTCTATCCAGACTGGTACAAACCGGACCAGTTATATAAATTAAAACCGGAATCATCCATACCGGAAATGCAAGCACACTCCGGAAGATATCAACTTTTCAATTTGAGAGGTAAATCTTATCATCTGATCAGATCAGGGCTGGTCTTGTTCAGAAATAAAGACATTTGATACCGGTGAGCCTTATAAAACATAGTGAAACACAAAAGCAAACCTTCATTGAATTGTTTTTTGTAGATGACCCAACGGAACACAACGACTTGTCTAAATCCAGACCGGATATTGTTACAAAGATGAGTCAGAGACTGAAGCTGTTGACACAAAATGCAGTTCCCCCAAATTATCCTTTGATCCCGGATCCAAAATGTAACCCCTCCCACTTTGATAATGTATGGGCCCCAGGATGGTGCTGAATTATCGAAGTATATTTGGTGTACACCCTCTATTTAATAACGACCAAATTGACCAGCGCACAGGAACACTCTGAGAAAGTTTTTTTTAAATATATAAATTGAAGTGTTTTCTTGTTAGTTTAGACGACAAAACTAGACAACTGTTTTGATATTTACATTTGGATTGTCTACGTAAATACTTACTAGCTGATTTAATTACTTTCAAGTTCATTGCTGACATACGTAACTTATAGCAAGAAAAAACTTCAAACGCTTCAGTAGAATAGAACCAGGCGATCGGCATACCGCCATTATAAATCATGACATACTCTCTAGATTAAGCGTCTTTGATTTATTTGTTTTTGATAAACAAAATACATAATATATCAAAATAAATTTTATTAGCAAATAATTTTATATATTTTGAAAATGCTTACAAAGTGATTGTACGAAGCCAGAAATTGCTTATAAACTTCACTGTTGTGAAAATAGAAATTACCCGAGGTATTAGAACTATTTTAACAAGAGCTTGGACTTTGGGTAGTTGTGTCAAACAGCATTGTGACGTAGGCATGTCTATTTCATTGTTGACCACTCAGTCATGGCTCTTTAAATTTAACAAGATTTGTCTGGCTTTTGAGCTCAGATTACGCAATCGGTGCATATTTCGCTTGAAACCGCGTCATTTTTAACTTGTTTTGACGCAAGAAATAAATAGCTACGTCCTACTGAAAGTCCAGGGTCTTGTTAAAATGGTTCTAAAACATGTTTTTGAATTACACTGCGCCAGTGTTTTTTGATACTGTAAATGAAGCTGAAATTATTTGTTGGGAGTTAGCTGGAGAATAAAATAACATCAAAGTAGAGAGCAAACTCCGTAAGAATAAATGTAGGTCTTTATTGAGAAGCAGTTGGATTCTATAGAATGTGAGTCTTCACCAGATTGTTTTGTTTTATAAAGCATATGACCAGTAGCAAAATACATAATTATATCACAGTGCAACTGTCTATGAAAATAGAATCTTAATACATCAAATTATGTGGCATACAATACTATCATAGATTCTATGCAATGCTGTTGAAATGAAGTTACGGGCTATTAGACAAGACCTGTCTATGGTGTATAATGAAACACAATTAAATAGTATGTTTATCCAACTCGTTGTGTGTAACCGAACTTTCGTCAACACACAACATACAACGCGTTGGATAAAAATCATCACAGATCAATGAATAACCTAACTTTGTTTAATAATTTATTTGAAAAGTGTTAAAAAATATTTCTTAGTTTAAATTTTATGATACTATGTAATTCATCATTTTATCTAAAGATGACGTTTTGACATCGTCATTTAAAGGTGTCTAATGTCAAATAAATGTTTAATATTCCGCAAATCGTTGTTGTTGTTTTTTTTTCTTTGTTTTAAGTGCTAAATAGTGAAACACGGGAACAAATAAATGAAAAAATAACGTTAATATATATTTTTCTTATAATAAAAATATATATCCTATACCTAATAATACACAAGGTACCCATCGCCGACATCTTGAATTTATTTCAAACTGTCGCAACATGTGGAAGTTTCGCTTAAAACTCATCGGTAAAATTATTTTGCGACCCTCTCCGTTTCCCGATCGGTCACTCAACATCTAAGCTTACAACCGATTCAACTAAAACGATGCACAACACCTGTCATTAATACCCCCCCTCCCCCCCCCCCCCCCCCCCTCAATTTGCATCAACTGCCTTAGATATGCGATAAAAGGCTAAAGGGTTGATGGAAGTTGACATAATTGCGTCATACTTTGAGTAATCCCTTCCATATATAGCATTGATACGAATAATATGGTGTCCGGATAGGGCCATTTGCGTTAGCGTGACATCGCGTCAAGATAAACGCGCCGACGCGCTAACGCAACTTTGCACAACGCACCGTTGCGCTAACACACAACACGCCGTCGCGCTAACACACCACACGCCGTCGCGCTAACGCGCAGTCTGATATATCCGGACACGACTTCTACTAGACTGTAAAACTTGCAAAGTTGCGTTAGCGCGACGGCGTGTTGTGCAAAGTTGTGTTGTGCAAAACTGCGTTAGCGCGACGGCGTGTTGTGCAAAGTTCCGTTAGCGCGACGGCGCGTTGTGTGTTGGCGCGACGGCGTGTTGTGCAAAGTTCCTCTAGCGCGATGGTGCATTGTGTGTTAGCGCGACGGCGCGTTGTGCAAAGTTGCGTTAGAGCGACGGCGTGTTGTGTGTTAGCGCGATGTTGCGTTTATCTGAACGCAATGTCGCGCTAACGCAAATGGCCCTATCCAAACACTATAGAATACTCTATTGCTTGGTAAATATTTTTGTACCCTATCCGTATTTCAACTCTGTAAATATATTTGTACCCTATCCGTCTTTCAAATCGAACACCAGTGGAACTTGATCAAAAGTTAGTCACAATAAATAGCAAAATGAACATATTTAATTTGATTTTTTACGGATACTTAGAAAGTAAATTTTTTTTATTAATCTCCGAGTTTATGCCACTGACTTTTTTATCTACCGTCGTAAATATTAAATATTCTTTTAATATTACTCTGTTTAATTATTTTTTGGGGTTTCTTCAATGTTTATGCCAATTTTCACCAAAATTCGTCACTTTGAAAAGGAAATATTCGTGTTGTCTCAATAATTTCCGAATACCCTTCGTATTATTCGGGTTTCGTTCAGTAAACATATAAATACTCGGCAGGAAAATTGCAACAAAAATCAAATACAATATGTATGCTGAACAATTGAACAGCAAGCTGGAAGAGTAACTAAAGATTATGTTTCGGAGATCACAACATTTATTTTTCTGATTTGTATATCTCCCAATATTAGATGGTCACATATTTTCAATCATGACTTGGCCTGGAGCCCGTTTCACTAAATGGCGTACGCCCGGCGCAACCTTACACCTGGCGTAAATCCGGACTTAAGTCAAATATTTGGACTAAGGTCCGTTTTACTGAAATGCGTAACTTTGCGCCGGACGTATTAAGCCAAAAATCTACACCTAGCCAAGGGTAGTCGTAACTTTTGGTGTAAACATAAAATAATTACTAATTCTGTTGCTGAGAATATCGTTGCTGACCATAATGTTAAATTGTACAATTTGTCATGTAAATTTAATTATATTCATATGAATTATGAAAATAAATAGTTTTGATAGGTGGTATCAATTCTCTCATAGAAACTTTCTTACAATGCCTATACACATTATTTACATTTGCACTTGCCATATACTCGTTAAAACGACATATTCAGACAAACAATCGATAGTTTTCATTCGATTATTTGTATTCAGTAATTTGATTTACGTTTCATATTTTTAGTACATTGAGTTATGAATGATGCAGAAAATATGTGCGATGTACATGTAGTGCAAAGGTGTATTTGTATAAGATATGTGTAGCATTTCATTTTCATTTTCCCCCCAACTTCCACCCAAAATTTGTGTGATTGTTTTGGAAATTTTAAACTCACTCAATGAATTTATTGGCTTTCATTTTTTTCTCCTTTTTACGTCATATATGATGAGTGTCATACTCACGTAGTTAAAGGTAAATCACAAAAGTATCTTTCAGTATCGTTAAATGTAAATAATTAAATACGATGAAAGCTCCAACTGTGTTTCAGACTTATCAAAAATCCTTAATTTTTTAAAATACTAGATAATGTATTCATCATACAACCAATGCAAAACACTGACTCCAGTTTCAATAGAAAAATATTTTTTTCTTAGGTTATCTGTACATACACCTACTCTTTTTTTATACCGAGCGCAGCAAGACCTAATGGTAACACGTATATATAAGAAAATCAGTGAAAAATGAGAGTTGAATCGGGGGTACAGGGCTAAAAAATTTTCTTCCAGCCCTGGGCGCCGCCATATTGGCAGCCATTTTCTTCGATAAAGTTAACTCGATCATTAAATGCCTGGCGATATTTTTTGCCCCTAAACTCTAAAAAAAATTTTCCAAGGTTTCAAACTAAAGTAATTTAAATGAAAATAATTGACTTTACAATTACAACAGTGCTTAAATCATGAAATACGACTTGTTTCACGTATGTCTTATCAAATTATTTGATGAAAAAAAACCATTAACATCGGAGGTATTTATAGTCCCGGTTAACGGGATTTAACCGAACTAAAAATATCCGAGATAGTCCCGGTTAACGGGATTTAACCGAACTAAAAATATCCCGGTAACTGGGCCAAAGGTTCCCAATACGCATGCGCTAATTAGGACTGCAGTAAATAAAAAAGAAAACAACATGGAGGAGAGGCAAGACGGTGACCCTGCACCCCAATGCAAATTCGTACGTTTTTTCATCATTTTGGATTGTATACTTAAAAGTTTTAAGATCCATATTATACCACTACTTCATATATATCTTATGATAATTCATATTTAGCAATTATTATGAAGTGAAATACACTTTTTGTCAAGATTATTCAGTTTATAAGAATAGGAAATTCGAGTTAATATAAAAATCCTATATCCTTAGTTTGACTCCTGATTAATTTTTAGTCAATTCTTGTGTCAGAAACTATGTTTGAAGTCATTTTCATCTATATCATAGGTATTATCATATTACAACTATCCAATGATTGATTTTAAATTGTTCTGATTGAAGGTCATTGCGATTATGTCTGTCTAATGACCGACATAATCACAATGACCTTCAATGGAGACATCAAATTAGTCGCAGTGTTTCCTTCCCATACCCCAGATTAAAACATATATGTGCTAGTTGCACATTTTTAATACCCTGGGGTGAACTACTATGAAATGTTATATTACTTTAATTAATGAAAGTTACCATTAATATGTTTTATGAAAGTTAGTACGGTGTGACCGTTGGGGCGAGCGCAGCATATGATTAATTAATAATTTGTTATGTTGATAATGAATTTTTAAAAAAAAAATAAGCAACGTAAATGAATTTGAATACAAATTAAAATACAATATACCTTTTTTTTCAGTAAATTCGTTATTCCTAATTTTTACGCCACAGTATATAAGAAATTTATTTATTAATGAGTAGAACTATGATTTAATCTCAGATGCAATGTTGTAGAATAATAAAGATTTTAACGTAATGTTCAGTGCAGAGTAACAAAACAACAACTTCTTTCCTCTGTATCTTGAATTTAACTTAAATTCTAACATTCAAATTTTGTTGAATCATTCAAAATACAAAAAAAAACCATTAACAAAAAAGGAACACTTCTAGTATGCCGGTCCCCATAAATATGAAGCCAATATATATGCTACTGAAGGCAGTCTCTTTTTATATATATATATATATATATATATATATATATATATATATATATATATATATATATATATATAAAAGCACAAGAGTTATTTTTCATGGATTATATTTTCTAGGCTCATCTAAACAGCAGGGATGGGGTCGATTACTTTCAAAAGTAATCGATTAAATTACAATTAATTTGGGTTTTAAAAGTAATCAATTACAAGCTGATTACATCCAATTTTAGGAGTAATCGATTACATTAGGTTACTTTTCCTTCGTGTAATCATGATTACTTATGATTACTTTCGATTACATTACCAGTATTGGGGGGGGGGGTCTCTTTTTTTTATCTTAGTTTAGAAGTTTAATGTTTTGGAAAGAAAAATGCATTTTTGACAGGAGTATTAATTCTGATATCAAGTTATTAATTTTTACAAGCTTTTTTAGTACACTTTATCATCATTACTAGTAACCATCTTTTTGAGTAGCGTAAATATCTCTGTGTTCTAAAAAGAAAGGACATTAATTCAACCACCATCAAATAAGACACAGTTTTAATTATATAGATTAAACAGAAAACCGTTTACACATTTGTATGTTGTATATCATTGTTGTTATAACTGTACTATCTTAGGGTGTTCCCGTTTTGCATACATTTGATAATTAGGTACAAAACAATAGGTGTGAATTGTGTTTTGATAACAATTATAGTCTGCTTTTTACCTGAGATATACCTGTATTTTTCAAATGCATTTCAAAGAAGAGTTTTGTGTATTATACTGTACATGTATTCTAGTGGTGCACTTTATTTAGATTAATGATTTTTAAAAATTCTGAATTCTTTAAACATTTTTAAATTCATTCTCAGACTGAAAATACAGTTTCGTTGTTATATTCAGCTACTGAAAAACGCCAAGCACTAGCTACTTGCACATATGAGTTGTTATTCACAATGTTTAAATTAGAAATGGGAACAAGCCTATCTTAGCTGACTTAAAACACACCTGTATCATATTAGTTGCAAAACACATACTTACACTCCTTCCTTACTGAAATTTTACCTAAAATTGAACCTTATTCACCTAATATTTCTAATGAACTATGATTTAAAGCATTTTTATTTTACTATTGTAATCATAAAAGTAATCAAAAGTTAATCATGATTACAGGCCTTTTTTCAAAGTAATCAATTAAATTACGATTACTTGTAATCAGAAAAATGAATGATTACTGATTACTCATGATTACTCAGCAACCTGTAATCGATTACAGCTGATTATGATTACTGATTATGATTACACCATCCCTGCTAAACAATCTTAGTGATAACCAGTTTTAGAATGCAGCTGTTCTTACTGAGTTTAATTCTTCCATGATCTGAAATTTATTCTGGTTTATTTAAAAAAATTTATTGATTTCATCAATAAGGGAATGTTAATATAAGCATTAAATGATTTATATTTGATGATGTGTCAATAACTGCCATCAGTTGAGCAGATCGATGGAGCGGTTGTTGTTTCGTAACCTCTTCGTTTATAACAATTCCTGAATTTGATGTTTCTTAAATTCATTACAATAGTCATTTTCATTTCTGAATCTAATGTACGCTTATTAAAACAAAAATATGTTTCACAAATGGACCATACACTAAGCCTTAAGAAAATTTAGTTTAAATATTAGTTTTGTCACTTAGGTTAGAAAAGAGGAAGAGAAGATAAGAAGACGGCGGAGAGAAAAACTGAAAAGACTGTCAAATAAGGTAACCAAACAGTCTGACTGCATGATATTTATACACAATGACCAATTTTTAAATATCTGTACTACCTGTAGTTCAAATAGTATATATAAATGCAAGTTAAAGAGCTGTAATTGAAATCCTAATTAAACCCCCGCTCCAATAGAGGAGTACTAGTATACTTTTTACCCTTTTGTGTGTCTCTGTCTGTCCATAACATATTTTCATTGCATTTTTCACTTCACAGGTATTTGAAATTTAGGACACTATGTTTTGGCATGCCATATGATGGGATTCATTTTAGAACAAATTTGGTGTCAATTTCCTGTTTATCTGTGCCAAAATTTCAAAGCAGTTTTTTCAGTTACTACTCAGATGTTGCAGATGCTTGAAATTTTAGGCTACTCTTTGTTTTAGGCATGCCTTGTGGTGGGATACATATGCATATACATGTAATTACATCTACCAAGTATGATTAACTCTATTTCCAATGGAAATTGATTGTTAGTAATTCATAGCTCTGTAGAAACTGACAAGACTGAAATCTACATGCCCAGTATATCGGATTGGTCGAAACCTTCAGCAACCTAAGATAATCACAGACTGCATGAAATAATCATGATGATGTCAGACTCAAATTCCCATAGGAGACGATTTGGCTGTTTCTTTTAGATAACATACTGATGTACACTAACAACAGTAATGAAGTTAATTTTACTCTATCTTTGCAAACAACTTATTAATTTGTTAAAAGAAAGATGTAAATATAAACAATCAAATGCTTTCTTTCTTTGATGATTCATGTTGGCATGAAGGTAGCGATCATTGCAGAAAAAATTGACATAACCCGCTAATGCAGGTTATGTAATTTTTCTGCAATGTTGCCACCTTGATATCCCACATGAATCACTAAATAAAGCATTTTATTGTTTAAATATTCACATCAGAGCAGGGGTATGTCTAGTGAGGATTGGCTCATGGACTTCTTGTTATCATTCATCGCATAGAATTATGAAATATGTTATCAATGTATTTTTGCTTTAGCATCATTTGATGTGTTATTTTTGCTCAGCAATACATTATGCAACAATGTTTTTGTTTTTAAAAAGTAATTTTTAATGTAAATTGACACAGATCCATAATTATAGATCAGAGAATTCATGGAAGAAGAGCCTGACGTTCCAGTGGTGTTTTTGCACACACTCAATGGAAAAACAGAGGGACATGGTAATGGTTTCTGATTATTTTGTGGTCAAGGTTTAGTATTTGTGTTTGACACATACATAGCAGTATTATCCCTCTCACAAAGAGGAAAAAACATCTCTTACTATGTTGTAGGTGTGTTAGTGTGTTTCTGAGCTAGCCTATAGTATATTAGTGTGAAATGGTTGTGGACAAGATTGATTAAAAACCATAGCACTTGGGATCAATTAACTTTGCCCACATCTTTAGCATTGTAATAAATTAAAATCTAATATGAATTTTTGTATAGATGTAAGTGTTTTTAGAATGAGATTTTACCTACAAAATAGCACTTTGCAAAGTTTCAATATTATAAGTCAATATTATGTAAAGATATACATGAAACATAATTGCCTGGTTTAAAAAGTCCAAATTATCTGAAATGACATCGATGAAACCTTCAGGTTTTGCGAGAGACTTTCATGTATGAAAAATCCATAACCATCTGTTGTGAAATTGTACGTGCGATGTCAAAGCAAAAACCCAACTGTGCTTCAAACTGACTCAGAGTTTTGGAAAAGATTACTCCTGCTTATAGATTTGGACGCACAATTACAGTATTAATGTATACCTCTTAATATGCAGTCACAAAATGTTTTTTTTTTTTAAAATTCATTTAGTTTCTCCATGGTTGCGAGACATGTGTGGTGTTTTTTCATCACAGATGGCATCAGCCAGTATGATGCATCATGCTGACATGCTATTATCGGCTAAAGGTAAAGAATATAATAGATTGAAAAGATGGTTCATTTCTTTGTCATGTAAACAAAGCATACGTTGTATTTTTGTTTACGTTTTGAATGTTGAATTGAAAATCCCAGTTTAAGACCCAAAATGAATGTGATAATTGCTTGGAACTATTTATTTATGCTTATAATGAATTAGAACAGAAAGAAGTAAGCTTAAAATAGAACTTTTACCGGTATATTGAACTTATTTAAACAACAACTGGGCACGAGCCTTGTTTACATAACAAAGAACTGTGAGCTCTGTATCCTGCTTATAACTCTACGACTGACATTAAATTTTGTTTGTTCATCAGAAATGCATTTCTAAATCATTAGAAAATCTAGCATGAAAGTACAACTACGGCCAATGTAGCATTGCATTGAGTGATGACACTTTCTAATCGATGTGTACATTGTATTTCAATTGCAATTAGCAACAAAGATTCTGATTGGCGCATTTATACAGACCCGCCCATTTATCAAACGCAGTTGAGAACATGATGCTAACATGTGGAAACAAATGTTCGCAGAAAGGAAACTTATAATAAAATTATACTCGCAAGTTAAAAATTACATACAGAGTTATTTGAGAACAAAAGGGCAATGTTTATGTACATGTGTAAATAATGTTAGTAGAAAAATAAAACAAAAAAGTTCTCTAGAAGCATGGATGGGAGCATATATATTAAAGTCACAGATTGTACTTCACTCATCTAATAATGTTATTCGGTTTATTGTGAAGAAAATCGTCAGAAACTGTTTAGTGAACAAATATATTTTACGTTACAGTTCACAATGTACCATATGTGGTATATCACATGAGTTGAACAGACTTTTTTTCCTCACTAAAAGCTTGATGCAAAATGTAGATTCACTGGAAAATCCGGGTTGACTAGTGAAATCCATTAAACGTTTTACAGCATATGTCTTCACTCATTTGCTTACAATAAATCTGTACTGAAAATCTTTGAAACATTGTCACCAGATCCGTAAAATGAAGAAGTGTGATTTGTGTATATACATGTAAAATTGTAAAATGGCGACGAACTGCATGTGAATTTTAGAATCCGAGGTCGATAAGCATGTTCGAGAGAAAGTAAAGCTTCAGTATCAGTAGTAAACAATGTCTGATGAATATTGAGATACATGTAATAAGATTGATGTTCCTACAGACTGAGTTACAAAATCAGCTTAATCACAGAGAAGTCTAAAATTGAACATGTTTGTGCCGTAAATTTCAAGTTTTGTGTACCGGTATGTTTGAAAACACATGCACACTTGTAGAAGTAAGTGTGTCATTGATCGGTTGAAGTTCAATGAAATGCAAATTATGTTATATCTATTGTCAGTATCTGTAACAATTGTGAATTCATGCTAGATTTTCGATAATGTTTGTTGATCATATTTCATTGATACAACTAGAATACAAAGTTCCCTCGGCTGAGGAGGAGTGGGAAAACATGCTTGCCATAAATTCAGAAGAGACCCCAGAAGCTGTGCTCCGCAAAATCCTCCCATTGGTTCTTAAAGGGATTGTACAAGGTGTATTGCTCAATGGCAATTGTTTGAAGATTTAGAATTTATTTTAAGTATCTCTTATTATGATATTAACAACAGTAATTTGTGTCACAAAGGAAAGAACATTTGGAAAGGTCCAAGACCAGAGGGATGGCCAGAAAGCATTCCTTTTCAGGATCCGAATAGAACTAGTAAGGATGAGACAAACAGAACATTCATTTTAAACAAAATAACAATGTTAGAAAATTATAGGAGAACTCACATTTGATGGTGATTTTGAGCATTAACAATTTACATTTAACAGAGAGAGAGCTTCTAAATTTAATATGCTGCTTATTTTCATCATGCACTACCACTTGACTTTAAAATTATAATTATTATATGTATTGTTTCTAGTGAAACACTGCTTAAAAAAATGAAATTGCCAGATGCAATAAACACACACACACACATATATATATTCATTTTGAAGTTAGTTCATTCAGATCATCCTATACTTGTTCAAAAATCAATTTTTTTAGAGGGGAAAAATTCACAGGCAATGCAATTAGTGGTATTCAATTGAGACATGTTGAAGGTGAGCTATGTGCATAAGAAAGCATGTCAGAGAACTAACCATTAAGATTGTTTTTAGTAAATCATAGAAAGTTGGGTGCAGAAGAGTTGCGACGGATCTTCAAAAGTTTCCAGATATTTCATGGCATAGTAAGTTATGTAAATTTTCTTTTAAGTCGGTATGGGACATCTCAAAATTGTGACGTACTATTTATCATGATAACAGCATAGTGCAATGGGTTAGAGGGTTCACTACGATCTTTAAGTCATGAGTTCAAATTTATGAGTGCGAATCCCGCAGGGGATTTTAAAACTTCTACCTTTTTATATATTTTAAAATTTTTTTTACTTTTAACCACATTAATATCAACAGATGTCCACCAGTGGTGATAAGTAGTAGACGCGATCACCCAAGGGTATCCGACAATACACACCACTATTTTCATTTATAAATTATTGAATTATTATTTCAAATCACACATTTGGAATTTTCTTTGTACCCTCAAAGGATGTCCCAGAGCAGCCTTCTGCCTGTAACGTCAAGGATGACAGTGCTTTTCTTGAGAAGGTACTTTCATATCTGTAACAAGTAATTATTTCCCTATTTCTACAAATGTGTGTACTTTATATATGTGCTATCTTTTATTTCATGCTTGCATCCTATATATGCAGGAAAGCATTTCAACCTACAAGGTAGAGAGTCTCATGAACAAGGTAATAAGAAGATAAATGTAGTGCTAGTAGTACCTGGTACATTCACTTAAGTAATAAAACACAAGGTTAAGTTAAATGGTATATCAATTTGGTATTAAAATGTGTTTAAATTCTGTAAAGATTTAAAAGCTTCTCAGAAGATTTGATCATACGTATCAATCAACTTCATATTACAGTAATTTTTTAACTGCAGTTTAAGTTGGATATAGCAAGTCATTCTAACTAATAAATTTGTCGATTTTTATAACCCTGCTCGAAAGGAGATGGGGGTATCATGTTTTACCCTTGTGAGTCTGCCTGCATCAAATTTCGGTAGCATTTTTCTCAGCTATTGCTTTAAATTTTAACATACTCCTTGTCTACGCATGCCATATGATGGGATTCATTTTTGAACAAATTCAATGTCAACTTCCTATTAAATGTCGACTCTGCTTATTTTGAATACATGTATTCACATCAAATTGGGGGCATCACTGGTGAGCTTTGGCTCACAGATGATTTGTTGTTCAACATAATGCATTGGTGAAACTTCAAACAACCAATATATTGTCATGAATTTGACTTCCCAACTCCTAAAAAGTTCACTCAGAAATGAACATTTTGCACTTAAAAAAGTGGGTTCATTTAAATTAGATATTTATATCCAAATGTATGTACAGTAAAACATGGATATAGCAATCAAGCTTATAATGAATTGATGCTTACACCGAAGTGATTTTTATTTCCTGTGACTTTTTTAAAAGTTGTACACTTAATGGATATAACAAATTACACTTATAATGAAGCAAATCGCTTGTCCCTGGTTTTTTGTTATAAGCATGTAGCTTGGTTTCTAGCATCTATTGAAAAGAGTTAACATCTAAGAAATTACCCCCTAATGTAAATTATTGTTGATATGTAGTCATGTAACAAGAAATTGATGTGTGTTTCTGTAAAATATATTTGCTAATATTTTATTCAGTGCAAGTTTAATGATGTGCAGCAACTTATGGACAGAATGCCTTCTCCAGAGGTTGTTGCATCAGTTGTTGCCACGCACTCATCAACTAAGACCCTGCGAGAGGCTTTTATGGCTTCTAAAACATTTCCAGTGGCCTTGGTTCAACCTGGGTATGGTTTTCTAAATCAAAAATATTTTCAAACGGTTTAGAAAATTATTGTCAGTTATGAAAATTATTATTTGTTCTCAATTATTTAAGTGCTGTGAATCGAGAAGGCTTTGCAAAGCTTTTGCCATGTAAAAGTATCAGAGAATGCTTCAACATTTATGCCCCCTGCAGCCAAGCCCATCTAGATCTCCTTATGAGAGTTCAAGGAATTCTTCACATTGGCCACTATGTCCAACAGGTTTGAATCAGATTACCAAATATTCTCAATTTTGGAAAGAATTATTCTAAGGTGTTCTAAACTTGTACTTAATACTTTTTGATAGTATGAGCGTGTAGTCAGTGGAGGAGTGAAACCTCAGATTATTTGTGATATCTTTGGGATTAGTGGAGGTGATGATATGCTGAAATGTTTTGAAGATGCCATGATTAACTCCAATGGTAATAGAAGTAATCTTAATGGCACTGAAGTTTTTGATATGTTGTCATTCCATAGTTTCTATTCTTTCTGGTATGATTTTACTTACTTTTGCTTGGTGAATTTAGATTGTTTCAGATTGCTTCTCCTGGCAGGGGCATTAGAAATCAATCTTAAACTACATGAGAATAAGCAGGTTATTTCTTTCCCTCCGTGTCCTTGTGTTCCTTCTGCAAAGCAGACATTGGAGATTGTTCGGAGTGAAGGCTGTTATAGCCTGTTGGTTCCTGTTTCATTTCTGGCAGGTGAATATTTAATTGGTTAATTATTAACAGAAGTTCTATTTCATTAGCAAATTGTGTTCATGATTTAATACATGTTTGCAATGAAATGGTTCTTTTGTACTTCATGTCACATCAGATATTTGTTTTATCTAAAGGGCATCATATATATGTTTCTCTATCCTTTTGTGCATTCTTTTAAATATGAATTGCCATGTTTTGGTTGACTTTTGACAATTTTCTTACACTTGATGAAGGGTGCAACACTCCAAACACCAAACCTCAAGTTATCGAGAAGTTCAGACTTCCTGGAATGGATAATGTGTGAGAAATAAATATTCTGTTCTGACTTGTTCTCTTTCCACTTAAATATTCTTTTTGTGAGTTTTTTTCCTTTTTATTCTAATATGATGAATTGTATGAACTGTTTCTTAGTTCCACTTTTTTCTATGTTTTCTTTATGATTTGGATTCCATCTCTTGCTAAATTTGCAGCACATTTGTGTTTATCTTGGCTATACTGTCTTCATTTCTGTAACTTCTTTATTCTGAGTACAACTAGTTTGTATGCTGTTAGACCTTAAATGATGAACAAGGATACTATTGAACAAAAGTTGAATTAAAATATTTCACCTTTCAATAAAGTGTGGCTCATACTGTTTATGCTCATGCCTCCATTTCCTTTATAAATATGGGTTGATTTGCTGATTGGTTTGAAAATCCTTTCTTTTCTGATAGAATGTTTGTTTTGGTGTTCCAGCAATAAAATGTTTTGCTTATACATGTAGTCATAGAATTGAAATGGGGATAGATCTATATGAGGTCGACATGGTATCCATCCACCCAATGAGATGGCTGACAGATGCCATCATTGATGTTGCAACAAGGTATCAGTGCTCTATGATCATAAATAAAAAGGAAATGTTCTCATATCCAACTGGAAACCGTATATGTATATTATTGTTATTCCCCAAAAAGTGGAGTTCCTTTGCTTTTAAAAATAGAACTTATTCACTTTGATACAGAAGAATGAAAGAAGACCTGGGCACCAGGAACGTGTTTATTCTCAACACATCATTTGCTCAAAAGTTTCTGGTGAAAGGCAAGCTGTAAGTATTTTAGAATTATAACATATGATTACCAGTACAAAAAAGAACAACACACTCATAAATAGATGACACACAGATAAGAATGGTTACATCAAATACATGTACTACAGAGGGTTTAAAAAACCTTGCCCTCCGACACATTTCCCACCCTTGTCCAAATAATGCATGACAGTGCAATAATTCAAGACTATTTTTTTAATTTGGTTAGTGTCTTCTTCAAACAGGAACAGGAGACCACTAAACATGAGTGGGTGTAACTATGTCGGAGTGGAGGACACCTTGACAATCTCCAACATAGAGCTCAAGGATGGAACAATTATCCTTGTTCCCATCAGCAACATGTAACTGAGTGAATCTATTGCATATTGTGTTAAAAGTTTTTATTTATGGTAATAAAAGGAGAAGAGAATTTTAATCAGAAGTTGATACACAAACAATCTCCTTTTCACACTTGATTGGCAGGTTACACTGGTATCTTGGTGTACTGTGTGTCATGGCGGGAGATTTGGGCTCTATTTCGGTCATCTGTTCCATGAGTGGGAGTTATGTTGATGAGGAGTCCTCATTGAGAGTGTATGTTTAACACTTGTGAACTGTTTCCCATTTTTTTTTTCGCTTTTCAGAAAGTGAGTCTGACAAATATATCCAAGTATATGTTTATAAATAAATAAGTATGTTTTTAGGTTCTTTGAAAAGGAATTGGAGAAGGCGGGACGGGCTGCAAACACTGTTGTTGTTCAGCACACTGAGGTGAACTGGTTATAAAGGTTTTGTTAATTGTTAATGCCTAGAGATAGCAATAAAAAAAGCTTTCTTGCTTATGAAATACTTTTCTGAAAAAGGGGGGGGGGGGGAGATAAAAACAAACAATGATTAACTAGCATTTATTCTTTGTTTGCAACAATATGCAGTGGATATTACATTCAAATTAATGTTTGATATTACACTGCGGTGAGGTCATTATCGATTTGTACATATTTCCATGGATATGATGTGTCAAAAAGCTTCATGAAATGGATTTATAGATTTTCTTAAAAAGTTGTTTCAACAAGTAATATAAAGAATCTCTTAGGATCTGTGATGGTATGTGTTATCTATTAACTCGCCAAAGCTTTAGGTTAGTAACATTGCATAAAAAACTCATTCTTACATACTTAACATTTTATTGTTTTCAATGTAAGGTTCCACAACAGAAAAACAGTTATGACTGTGGTGTATATCTCCTTTCATTTGTGAGGAACATTCTGCAGGTTGGAATATTCTATATCGTGTTATATTTGTATTTGTTAATGTATTTCCTGCAATATCAATGATTGAATTATTTTATCTTTAGAACCAGTCACTTTCACACCTGTCGGAAACAGTTATCCTTACAAGGAATGAGATTTCTAACTTGTGTTTCAGAGAATAATGAATTCACAAAATCATCTTCATTCTTTGTTGTTGTTTTTTTATTGTACACCAGTACTAAGTGGACCGTTTAAAAAACTTTTAAATAGCTGAGTAATAGTTCAGTAATTTGTAAATAGATAAATGATAACCCATTTACTAGGCCTTAAGAATTGGTTAATGAATCCCAGTAACTAAGCTTTTTCACACAGTTTAATGAAATCCCAGTTGTTGGGACTACCTGGTATATCAGATAAAGAAAGTCCCAGTTATTGGGACTTTACAAACAGGTAAGTGTAATCCCATCATACTAGTATATACGTATATAATTGTATATACGTCCCTGATTCCAGTGACAAGGCCTTTAAAATTGAGAAATATATTCCCAGTTACTGGGACCTTACAAGTAGATTAAAATTAAGATCCCAGTAAAGGAGTTTTAACTTAAACAATAAAATGCTTTCTTTTGTGATTCATGCGGGATATGAAGGTGGCGACACTGCAGAAAAAAATATGTAACCCGCCTTCGCTACCTTTATAACCCGCATCATAAAAAAAAACACATTTTATTGTTTATAATTACATCTTTCTTCTAATAAATTAATAAATTGATCGTAAAAAGTAGGTAAAATTCATAAATTACTGTTAATGTTCAACAGTACGTTAGCTAAAAGAAACAGCCAAATCGTCTCCTATGAAAATTTGAGTCTGACATCATCATGATTATTTCGTGCAGTCCGTGATTTTTCTGTAGTCACTGTAAGTTTCGACCAATCGATAAACGGGGCGTGTAGATTAACAATAAGTTTCCGTACGAATTAGAGGGAATAATACAAAGATGTAAATATAACTCCTTAAATTTAGTTCCAGTAACTGGGCCTTTACAAATAATGAAATCACAGCCTTTTCAAACAGGTTAATGAAATTCCAGTTACGGGGACTATAACATGAAGAAAATCCCAGTTATTGGGTCTTTACAAACAGGTAAGTAAAACCTCAATGGCATGGTCTTTAAAATGGAGAAATATTCCCAGTTACTAGGACCTTACGAGTAGATTAAGATCTCAGTAAAGGGTGTTTTACAACTCATTAAATTTACTTCCAGTAAATGGGCCTTTACAAATAATGAAATCCCAGTAAATATATAACACCTTTAGAAGAATTGTTGCAGATAGATTCCCAGTTTTGTTGAAACTGATCTGTTAGCTGTTGTTTTAAGCTTTTAAGTAGCCAATCATCATTAACTACTTGGTTATTAAAAGGAAATAATCATAATCACATTAATTTTGTTTTGAATTTTCCCGTCTGAAATGAGACACAAAACCAAGATAACACATTACAATGAGTATTGCATTTAACTTTGCTAATTTATTCTAGCAATTGGGAACACTGCGGCAACGCACTATAAAAACGTTTTTTTTTTTAGTGCGATAAATTTTGGATAAAATCAACGCATCATGAATATTTTTTTCAAAGTGTGTTGAATTTAGGACGATGCAAATCAACGCAGTTTGAAACAAAAATTTAAAGTACGTTAGGAGTGTACATCAACATTTTTTATCATCATAACACTTATAGCACTTTTAAAAAAGTATGTATATAACACATAATCAATATTATACAGTACTTACTTACTTATCTAACAAACCAAAAAACTAAAAACTTGCATGTAGCAATTACACATACCACAAACATATTTACTTTAATGAACGTGGGCACTATTGGGTTGTAACAACCCAACAAACATTACGATTTGGGTTAGATAGTGGGGGAATGGTTGTTTCATTCATATTCATTCACTTTTTGGACTTCGGACAACAGTTATGGGTTTAAGTAAAATGATTGGTATGGTATTCCATTCTAATATTCGACAGCCAACGACTGGGTGCAAAGGACATGCTTTTTATCACTGTTTACAGTTTTGCAATGAAATCTGCAACCTTGCAAAGAATTTTTAAATGTCCCTAGTCTCAATATCAGTGATTGGAATGTCAACAATTCAATATTATCTGACTGTAACAGGGGCCATGAAATTAGAGGGACTCTTCCTCATTATAACTATGTACTTAGTTGATTGGCTAAATACCCAGGAGCAGGGAAGATTATTGAAGAATTAATGCATTTTCACTATATAATCATTAGAGCCCCACCCTTACACCAGAACCCTTCACCCGGGGGGCCATGAAATTCACAATTTTGAAAGAAGCATTCTTCCTCATCATAACTATGTACTTAATTTATTGGATAAATACCCAGGAGCAGAGGAGAAGATTTTCAAAGCATTAATGTATTTTCACTATATAATCATTAGAGCCCCATCCTTAAACCAGAACCCCTGACCCAGGGGCCATGAAATTCACAATTTTGAAAGAGGCATTCTTCCTCATCATAACTATGTACTTGGTTAATTGGCTAAATACCCAGGGACAGAGGAGATGATTTTTAAAGAATCAATGCATTTTCACTATATAATCATTAGAGCCCCACTCTAGTGCCACACTTTTGGTAGAGAGCTCAATGCTTATTACAATCATGCCAGCAGTTTGACTGTTTGATGTCCAGGAGTAAAGAAGAAGATTTTTTCAAAGATTGCATTGATTTTGATGGTTTTAGTCCCACCCCTCAGGTCCCAGGGGGCAGGCCCATGAATTTCACAACTTTTACTCCCCCTTATCCATAGATGCTATAAGCCAAATTTGGTTGAAATTGGTTCAGTGGTTCCAGAGAAGAAGCTAAAAATGTTCAAAAGTTTACGACCGACGAACGACGTACGACGAACGACGACGGACAAAAACAAATAGCAATAGGTCACCTGAGTGACTCAGGTGACCTAAAATTATAATGACTCATTCTCGTCAAGTTTCTTTATTCTATATTGACAAAAGGAGCCAATTGTGGCTCAGAGGTACACATGACAAACAATTAACATTAAGAGGATCGCAGAGGATTCTACATATTATATATCAGATGGGCCAATGATGTAAATATAATATATATGTATACATACATAAGACAGAGTATCATAATTTTAAGGAATTTTGAAAATATGTAAATTCCTTCCTCTCAGCTTCGAAGTAAACCGACTACCGCTTTATCCCAGTAACTGGGATGCCACAAATCAAAAGTAAACCGATGAAATCCCAGTTACTGGGATGTAAAAAAAAAATCGGAAGATGTATATGTATACATACATAAGACAGAGAACATATCATAAGGAATTTTGAAAATATGTAAATTCCTTCCTCTCAGCTTCGAAGTAAACCGACTACCGCTTTATCCCAGTAACTGGGATGCCACAAATCAAAAGTAAACCGATGAAATCCCAGTTACTGGGATGTAAAAAAAATCGGAAGATTAAATGTATGCTTGTATGGGACAGTCGACCGCAGCAGTTGCTTTAGTAACTAATTTAATGGATTTGAAATATCTTTCAGAGGCTGCAATATTTTTGGTTGACATTCGTTTCAAATTTGATAAATAACAGTTATTCCCGTCATGCTACTTTATCTTAAATATAATGATATATAAACCACTAATCTGCATGGTTGGCTCGGCATAGGTTGCATCACAAGTTTATTGCTTTGATGTGTTTTTATGAAATAAGAGATATTTTGAGATTTGAAGTGTTTGTCATAAAATTAATATCCCGAATCCACCCATGAAATCCCTTAAATGACTCACGAGGCATCTTGAGAAAAAAAACCCTTCATTTTCGCTATCTAGAATGGAAGTTTACATGGAAAGAGCGATAAATCGAACACACCTTATTATTAGAAGAACATGCCTGACTTGCGAGGCACATGGTAGGACAGGGAACCAGCCACTTTAGTAGATGACCCTGAAAATTTCAACTCACGTGGTAGGAGCTTTCGATGCAAACATTTTTATGGACTTTTTGCGCTTAAAAGAAGTATAGCGCACTTAAACTGCGATTTCGTCTCTAATATGTAGTGCTTTTGTGAACACCAGGCATTTTCAATATCATACAATGCATGTATTTAGTTAGAATACTGGTATATTTAAAAACCCACAAATTTCACAATTATCATGTTAATTGTCTTGGTTGTCTTTTACGACGTCATTTAAATCTTCAGGTTTTGTTTGGAATGTATACATGGTATAGGAAAATAGTTAATATGGAATAAAAAGGTGAAAATTTGACTATTTGAACCACTTTAAACCAAAGAAATCCGACTTGAATTATGTTCTACGGGTTTACACTGAATTAATTTTGATCTTCGTACTGAAAATTAGATAAATATTTTAATTTGTGACTTTTCTAATACAATTATGAATATAGTCACATATATCAAAAAGACATAGTCTTAATTTTGCTTTCGACGCCACTGTAGTGGTGTGTGGGTCTTTTTGATTTTGCGGTCACTTGATCAATTCAAGCAAGTATAGTAAATATTTTCTGTTCTTTTCACTTAATTTTTAAATTACTGTATCATCGCTAATCTGCTGGATTTTTTCTGTGAAATTCTCTTGTTTTCTCTTGGTATAAGAACATCCAATACGAGGGTTGTTCGGAAATTATTGAGACATTTACTCCTATACTCTCTTGGAAAAAAAAAAGATAAATCATTGAAATTTCACCAGAAAGTAAACCAGGATACCCTTTATTAACGTGAGAATTTTGAAGTTCATGACATCATTTGTTTATTCCTGGTAAACTTGCCTACATCCATTGACCCGGAACAACCACAAACTTATCGCAACGTCATTTTAACGTTTATCTTGCTCCTATGTTTTGAACACCTTACATACGAACGGGAAACATGAACTATACTTCATTTTTCATATTTTCTTTTTATTATAAAATTGCAACAGTTACATATTCTCTCCATTCTTGATTTTTTTGTGAAAAAAATTGAGTTATTTCTTCCCAAAAGTCAAACTACTGTAAAACGTCTCTTACATTCATTCTGTATATATATTAGACCTGTTGAAATCAGTTTGTGTATAAAATAATACCTGATATTTAGCCCCTTTGTTTTAATTCTAGTTAAGCAATCAGTAAATAAATCCGGATTAACTGAAGCTTTTGACCCTTTCCACCGAATAGATTTTGTTTAAGCAATTTCTTGGCCTTCTTCTGTCTTCTTCCGAGATTCCCACCAATTTGGTGTATTTTTATTGCGCCGCCTTGACCTCAAAATTCAATAAACTGTCAAAGTCCGATTTCTATTGCTTGGTACATATTTTTGAATAATCTCCGTATTTCAAATCGAACACAAGTGAAATTTGCACAAATGTTAGTCACAATAAATAGCAAAATGAACATAATTCATATAATTCGATTCTTTTATCATTAATTGCAGGTCTACAAACATTTAAAATGTAGATGTTTAAATTTTTTAAAACTCCTTTTTAAAACTCCAAGTTTGGCATGCGCCGGGTACCCTGTCCACCCACTTGTTTGTGTGCCGTCGTAAACAAATTTAATTTATTGTTTTGTAATATTACTTTGTTCGGTGATTTGTTCAGGTGTCTTCAATGTTTATGCCAATTTTCACTAAAATTCGTCGCTTAGAATGGAAAGTATTTGTGTTGTCTAAATAATTTCCGAACAACCCTCGAAAAAACAGATCTCTTCATTATATATTCGATTAAAACAATACGTGATAAAAAAGTTCTTCCCCAACAAAAAAATAGTTCCCAATATATCTTTTCTGTTTATTGATTTTAGACCTGATTTATGGATATTATGCAATAATGAAGTAATAATCTTTTAACTTATCAGATAAATACAAACATTACTGTACTTTTAAAAAAAATATTGATTATCATATCTGCGCATTGAACTAAAACACGTGAGGAGATGTACTATTGCGCAGGATTGGCGGGAGCGCCATCTTATCGAGAAATTACAAGGAAAATGTAGTTACCAAATCGTGTGTATTTTTCTGTTAAATGTCAAATAATCCAATATTCAGAGTACGACATGTATATTTTGACATCAATTATATTTCCTTTTTAATGCATGTAAATTTCCCGCCTTCGTTGACATTGATTGACATTGACGTCGGCATTTTCAAATAGATTGATGGTATGATCCATCGCTAAAATGACAGATGTCCTACGGACCCGGTTTAACTGAACACGGTAAGATTATCATTTCTGATATACAAGGCAAAATTTAGCCATATCTCTGTTAACGGGTTACGTTTGTAATTAATTTTTACATGTAATTAACCTAAGGTGCACAACTTTAATTAAAGTTCAAACTTTCTGATCACATTTTTTTTTTACGGCGTCCGTGAGTGTCCGTTTTTAAAAATAAATAAGTACATGTAAAAAGAAAGAATTTATTAGCACATGCAAACAATGGCAAAAATCCAAGAACAAATATGCTTAATCTGCTATAATATCTATTTTAAATAATATATTAAAGTGTTATACTGAACATGTGAGTGTATTGAGTACATCAATACAAACAAATATAATTATCATAAATGAAAAGCTCTATTGTTACTTTTTAAATTATGTTTCCAGATCATTCACATACATAATTTTGAAATATTTAAAAAGAGTATGGGTGACTGCACTTCTCCTGGTCACGAATAGTCCTGCTTTGATTTGATTTGATCATATTTTAATTGTTAATTTAAAAGTGGGATTGACTAAGATCGCCCTCTCCCTACACACCATATAATGCAATGTAATTCTAGGCTACACAACATATAGCTTGAGATCAATGAATTTTACGAAGCAATTTAAATAACAATTATTTGTACAAAAATTTGTGATTTCAAAGGTGATCAGTCACAGAATATGATATATATTACATCTATACAAATCATAATTGAGTGCATAATTGTGTAGGATTCTTATATGAATACCGGGTAATATTAATATATCTATCACCATTGGTAAAAAAAAAAAAAGAAGGTGGTGCTTAGTTACTAGTTACAATATTGTATGTCATTATTGACGCTTCTTGTAAGATAACTAGATGGATTAAAATGCTTGTTTTGAAAAATATCCGCTGGGCATGCAGGTAAATAATTTCCCTCAGTTTTGAAAATTGTTTTTAATCTCGACGTTTTCCTTCTATTACATTATACATCCTGCCTAATTTCAAAATAAAGTGATTCCTTAGAAGCAAAAATTGATAGACCTGATACTATTCTTGCTGCAACCAATCATATTTTTTCTAATTTATTAGTCTTTAGAAGAACAACATCCCCATACATCATATGCATATTGTAACTTAGGCCTTATAAATGAAGTATATACAACAGTGATAAAGATAAAGTCCTGCATGGCATTACTGGAAAAAATTGAAGGCATACATGCAGATTTAATACAAGATTTCTTTCTTTTGTACATGGCATAAAGTATACACAAAAATTATATCTAAATTATTAAAAACCAAACATGCAAATTTTTTTCAACTTTCACTCTTCTACAGTACCAAATCCACAAAGCAGCATATATACTAATGTCATTCACAATTTTATAGCTCAATTCTGTTGAGACATATGAAAGTTTTTAAAGCTGACATACATGATTTGAAAAAATGAAACAAAAGAAACTTACAATACAGTTAATATGAAGATATTTTTGGAAAAAATTGCTAAGGTATCGTAATTATCTCACTGTTAGTGCTGACTGCGATGAAGCATGAATGCATAGTGCTGGTGGTCAAAAGGGAAGGAATAGTGATAAGTGTAACAATACAAATGAATAAACTAATCTTTATGGTGGTAGTCAGCAATGCATGAGAATGAGTATTTATGAATTCATGTCAGCTTTAAGTTGCTTTCTTAAGTTCAAAACCCACAAGTAAAATTTACAATGCAAGTGAAAATTTTTGTTTGTCATGTACGACAGCATTGACTTCAGTTTACCAAGTGAGCTGTTGCACTGCTCAGCTGCCTGGCTGTTAAGACTGCTGAACTGGGCATACTCATTTATATTGTAGCCACCATTGCAGCCTCTGTGATTGAACCAATGCAGCCGGTCAACTAAAAACCATGTGCCTCTAAAAAAGTCAGGATAACGGTTCAAGCAGTATGAGTGCAGCTTGCAAGAATTGTCATAGATGACAGTGGATGGAGCTGCAAGTGAAATAGTAAATAGGTTGTTTTAAACAATATTTCAATTCCTTAAAGTCGAAAACCGCTCGTAAATACTGACACCATCACACATGTATATAAAACCTTTGATTTTGTTACACCTGACTGCACACTTGAAACTTGTGGTGGACATGTAGTATATTCCTTTTGTGGTCTTTGGATTTTATGCATTTATTTCTCATTTTATGTGCATATTCTGGTGGTGATAAAAGAGAAATACCTATATATTTACGAACGGTGTTCAGCATTAACAACAATTGAAACCAATAATGTAAATTAACGTACGTTGAAAACAGATCACATATTTGAAACTCAAATGCATTCATATCTTCAAGAAATATATAATTAAAATCAAGTATTAAGATGTTTTAAATGGACATAAGTTCTAATCCTGTGGTAGATACATGTACTACCACAAAATCAAGATGACAAGCAGAAAACAATTTTCTTAAGTGTACATGTTGTATGTTGATTTTTCAGTAATGCAGTTTTAAAAAACATTTTACTACTCAATAAAGTACATGTATTGAGTTTTGTGTTTATGTGAGCTCTTTCACAGGTGTCCTTTGATGGGAAAATATTAATAATTACCCTTCTTAAATCTTGTCAAAAGGAGAGTGAATGGAACATTTGGCGATTCATGGGAATCCATCAGCTCATACCCATAACAGATACCTGTTGAAAGAAAAAGAACAAAGAACATGTTTGCAGAAAATGTGAAGTTTTTTAAATTCAAATATAATCTTTTTACAGGTCTAAAACATTTTGAGGCAAATAAGTTTTGTTACAGTAAATGGATTTTTAAAGAGAACATGAAATGATATTACCGGTACATGATATTTTTTTTGTAGAAAATAGAAATATACAGATTTTTTGAAATCAGCCAGTCCCACCGGCAAAATCGGTAAATATTTTAAATGTGCTGTAATTTTTCTTAATTAATTGGTAAGAGTGTCCGGTAATATAAAACTACTTCTTCAAGACTTCAACATCTTTACAAGCAGGATTTAAATGTTTGCAAACACCTTCCGATCGAAGTTTACACACATTGTAAGGGTAAGGCTAATTAACGAAATAATGTTATATGAGATACTTTTAAAAGATAAGGTCTCCGACTACTTTTAACCGAAAACTATGATTTCCAATTTATTGTACAGTGATGATTGACGAACTATGTTTAAATAATTTTAATAATAAAAAAAATGATAAGAAATTTAAAACCTATTAATTATATATTTTTTTTGGGTAAATTTATATCCTTCGTTATGTTTCGTCATTTACTGCAACCTTACTCCATAAACAAAATGGCTCTTACCAACCACGAGAAGCAGTCGCCAGTTTAGTATGACTTTCATTTTACTAGAAACTTAGAATTTTAAATATTTGAAATAACCTTGATGAAACATCCTGCGCATCAAGCATTGACCGGTTTCAATATCTATTAATAAGGCTATTATGAAACCTAGGCTTACATTTCAATGTAAAGAAATTAAAAGTAAAGGATGGAAATTCAGGAAAATTTTCTCTACTTTCCATTTTTTTGCTTTTGTTTTATTGTGTTTTATTTATTTCAACTACGGACCTGTGAAATATGTTCAGACCTGTAATTTTCATGAAATTGCCTGTCCACTTGACCAGTGAATTTTCTTTAATTTCAAAAACTATGAATATAGATTAAAATACCATGTTCACAAAACAGGCAAAACACTCCAGGCAGTAGACTAGGGTGGCCTCTTGATTTTTTGTTGCAGTCATGATTGCTCTTTTTGCACCCTTTTAGGTCCATCTCGTACGTTCCTCTGCATCTTTGGATAGGAAGAGATGGGAAAAAACTGTTGTGTTTTAATCCACTTCCATTCTCAGATAGAGATGCCCTGGTATCTGGAGGGTAGCTCTCAGCAGCTTTCTCCTCTAATGATATAAGCAACTCGATGAGTTCATGAGAAGTTCTGCTTAAGAGGCAAATCAACTTGAAAACCTGTGTTGAATAATAAGAAAAAGAATTCAATATCCAGTCCTAAAGCAAAATTTGGTATGCTTGTTTTTATCTTTAATAAACTAATTATACAATCAAATACTATATTAAAACATTCTTTAAGTAATCTGAGTGACTCGGGTGACCTGTTGCAATTGGTTTTCGTCTGTTGTTGTGCATCGTGTTAACGTCTTCTTAAAAACTACATAGCCATTTCTTTACAAATTTTGTCTCTCGCATCTTTGGGGTAAGAACTTGCATGGTCTTTGAATTGTTAATTACATGACTATTTTCCCACAGTGACCCTGATGTATTGAATTTTTTAAGATATAAGAATTTTACTTTGTAAGCTAACAAGACTTGTGCTATATTGTTATCAATCAAAGTGTTAAGTATCTTTTGAGATTGAAAAAAAAAACCAGTTTGCCGCAGTTTTCATTTCATTCAATATTAAATGATTAAGAAAAAGATAAGTATGTTATTAATGTTATAAACCGATTATAATCGATGATAGAATCTCAAATCAATTATTGTAAACTGATAACCTTTCCAACTGATCAATTAGAAATCGCTCATCATGACAACACTGCTATGTCTGTATATATTTTATCAGGGAACAGCTGAGAAAGCAGATGGAAATGAAGGTGAAAAGTCACCAGAAAAATGCCACTACTGACAAAACTGAAGAAAAGTTTAGAGCTAGTAATTTTGCGAAACCTGAAAATGAGGTAAAATGTAAACAAAATGCAAATGACATCAATGTTGCACAATGCTCTAGTGAACAAAAGTGTGGCAAAGTTGAAATGTCTGAGGAGAAACCACCTGAAGTTAAAGCAGAGCAAAAAGCAAATTAACGGTATCTCAAAAGGAAACAGAAAAATAACAATAATTCTCTAAACCGTTTGAAAATATTTTTGATTTGGAAAAACATACCCAGGTTGAACCAAAGCCACTGGAAATGTTTTATGAGCCATAAAAGCCTTTTTCAGGGTCTTTGTTAAAGTGTGTGTTGAAACACAAGTTAGGAACATCTTAGAATAATTTTTTCCAAAATTGAGAATATTTAAGGTATTTGGCAATCTGATTCAAACCTGCTCGACTTAATGGCCCATGTGCAGAATTCCTTGAACTCTCATAAGGAGATCTAGATGGGCTTGGCTGCAGGGGGCATACATGTTGAAGCATTCTCTGTTAATAATTAACCAATTAAATATTCACCTGCCAGAAATGAAACAGGAACCAATAGACTTTAACAGCCTTCACTCCGAACAATCTCCAATGTCTGCTTTGCAGAAGGAACACAAGGACACGGAGGGAAAGAAATAACCTGCTTATTCTCATGTAGTTTAAGATTGATTTCTAATGCCCCTGCCAGGAGAAGCAATCTGAAACAATCTAAATTCACCAAGCAAAAGTAAGTAAAATCATACCAGAAAGAATAGAAACTATGGAATGACAGCATATCAAAAACTTCAGTGCCATTAAGATTACTTCTATTACCATTGGAGTTAATCATGGCATCTTCAAAACATTTCAGCATATCATCACCTCCACTTATCCCAAGGATATCACAAATAATCTGAGGTTTCACTCCTCCACTGACTACACGCTCATTCTATCAAAAAATATTAAGTACAAGTTTAGGACACCTTAGAATAATTCTTTCCAAAATTGAGAATATTTGGTAATCTGATTCAAACCTGTTGGACATAGTGGCCCATGTGAAGAATTAACTCTCATAAGGAGATCTAGATGGGCTTGGCTGCAGGGGGCATTCATGTTTAAGCATTCTCGGATACTTGTACATGGAAAAAGCTTTATCAAGCTGTCTTGTTTCACAGCACTTAAATAATTGAGAATGTTTGTTTAAACAACTGATGCAACAACCTCCGCAGCAGGGCTTTTGTCAGTAAGGTGTTCCACATCATTAAACTTTAACTGAAAAAAAGTATTTGCAAATATATATTAGAGAAACGGAAATGGACTAGAATGGAAGTGGACTCCAGTGATAAAAAGAATTTCCATGTTAATAACACGATTATTGTGAAATCTTTGTTTCATTCAAATGCAATTAAAGAAACAGGGTTGCTTTTTAACAATGGAGGGGATTATGAAATTTGGAAGAGTACATAGGACAGTAGAGTGAGGAAACGCCTTAACAATGACAGACACCTCTAAACCAGGAAAACCTGAATCAGCAGCTCAGGAGGAAACTCTGAAAGAATCCATTGAGGAAGATAAGAAAAAACTAAGGAGGAACCTAGGGAGCAAGCCAAGAAAGAGATTAAGGAAGAACTTTATATAGAGTAAATTTTTAAAAATCCTCTTCTCTGAAACTGATCAGCCAGAAAAGCTGTAATTTGTGTGGAAGCATCCTCAGGTAATGTAGATTCAAGTTTGTTCAGATCATAATTCCCAGTGGTAGGGTGGGGCCACAATGGGGGGTTGAATTTTTACATAGGTATATATAGAGAAAAATCTTTAAAAATCTTCTTCTCAGAAACTGATTGGCCAGAAAAACTGTAACTTGTATGAAAACATCCTTGGTTAAGATAGATTCAAGCTCGATAAAATCATGATCCCCAGGGGTAGGATGGGGCCACAGTGGGGGGTCAAATTTTCACTTCGGAATATATAGAGAAAAATCTTTAAAAATCTTTTTCTCAGAAACAGATTGGGTAGAAAAGCTGTAACTTGTGTGGAAGCGTCCTCATGTGTGGAAGATTAAGTTTGTTCAAATATTTCATTTGTCATTTATACATGGATTCATTCTCCCTTATTGAGCCTCAAGCTGCTTGCTAACGGTTGTAAAATAATGGTTGTGTAAGAAAGCATACCTGAGATACTGATTTATCATGCATTTTTATCCTGAGAAATGACGTTTTTATTACTCTGACTACAAAATTGAGTTTCTTAACTTAATCATTTCTATCTCTTATTAAGTATGAGCCGGTCCTATGATATCGCGGTAGTTAAATCATTTTGTCAAAAAATCTATCAATATGGAAATATTTCCAGAAACTAATGTTCTTGTGAGTTTCATCTATTATATACCTCAGTGATGTTCAGTGTGCCTCTGTTTACTATGTCTAAAAATATCTTGACGTCAAATGTCAATTTCAGTGCTTGCTACTATACGTAAACAGAAATACCGCGATACCATAGAACCCGCGATATGATAGGAAACAAGTATACATAAACACTGTTCTAGTTGTTTATTATTGACATTGTTTACAAGAGCGACATACAGCAAAATCAATATTGGATATATAAAACGCCATGTAAATTGTAAAAATCTGGATTGTGACTTGGTGAAATACTTGGACTGCTTTAAACGGAAATTTTTTGTACGACATGACAATGGACATTTTGGGTACTTAGTGAAAGTCAACAACTTGATTAAAAACAAAACAAACAGCCGACTGAGCCAAGTTTTTAGCTATATTTTAAGAGTTATTTAAAGTGAAATAGATCCAAGATTCAAAAGCCTCTTGGTTTTGTCTAAAGCTGAAATAAAGAATTTACCAATGGCAGTTGCATTTGCAGGTCTTCAAGGAGCTTTGGTGAAGTCTTTGGATCCTTTTCTCTCATTTCTATCAAAGTTTGCCTTAGATTTATGGAAGGATGGAACATCCCACAAATGGGGCTATCTAAGGCAAGACTTTTCAGAAAAGGTACATATGGTGGAGGGCATGTAGAGGTTCCAAAGGACTTAACAAGATTCTGAAGGGGTAGGCTATGGAATCCAATGAGTTCCACCATTTTCGTAAACTCTGTCATGGTCAGTGGAGGCTGTTCCCCAGCATACCTCTGAAGCAGTAATCTCGTATATGGATCAGAGATCAGCACACGATCTTTATGACAGCTAGAATTATTTTTAAAAATAACAGTTATTAATGTTTATTATTTTGATTAATGTTGTACATATTTTAGGTCATCTGATCAAGTCGCTTAAGTGACTAATTACTATCCAATTACATCTGTCATTTAAATTTTTTTCTAGGAATTTTGTCCCTTTTGAACATATAATTTTAAACTTGTTATACCCCCACTCCAAAGGAGGGGTGTACTCTGTTTTACCCATGTGTGTTTGTTTGTCTCTCTGTCCGTAACCAAAATTTCTGTCACTTTTTCCCAGCAACTATTTATTGCAGGTGCTTAAAATATTAATGCACTCTTTAATGTTTAGGCATGCTATGTAGTGAGATCAATTTTTGTACCAATCGGACATCAACTTCCTGTTAAATGACGACTTTGTTTATTTTAGCCTAAATTTTCAAACAAACCACTGCATTGAATTTAATTTAACTTTGTAGGTATTTAGGACTCATTGTTTAAATGTTCATATTGCCAAGAAATTCTGATTCCATACATGATTAACATACTCCTGCATTAGGCATAGCATATGGTGGGTTCTATTTTTGTACCATTTGGACGTCAACTTCCTATTAAATGATGACTTTGTTGTGTATATTCACATCAGAGAGGGAGTATTACTAATGAGCATTGGCTAACAGATATCTTGTTTGAGGTGTGCTTTTATTGTAGAAGTTTGTCTACAAAATGTTATCTTCAACTTACGTGTATGGGACTTGAAGAACTTTTTCAGATGTGGCATTCTGAAGGTTGCTGCTCCAGAACTTGAGGTCTTTCCTGTGAGCAAGTGTTGTTGCATCCATGATGACATTTACTGGAGATGACCCACACTGACCACATTGAAACCCTTTCTCAAAATCGATTGTGGAACACATCAACTCCAGAAAGCCATACCAAGCAAACTTAAAATGTGCATATGAAAAGGTCTTTTGGAATCGAAGGTCATTTGATCTCTCATGGCTGTCTCTCAGGGACAAAAAGTAGGTGTAGAGAGTTGTTCTGAAAAAAAAATGATAGATGCTATTGTTGATCAATAATATGGGAAACTTTTATTAATAAAGGGCTCAACATTTACTAAAATATCGCCTTGTCTGTTGTGCAAGTTCTTAACAAATTTTACATATCTGTGTGCAATTAGTACATGTCCAGCTAAGAACTGCATTTGATAAAGTAAGACATGTCCATATTTTTACAATTAAAAAAAAAATGATATCAAATTCATATCATGTCCACTTATTATGATTTCTTCTATTTCTTAAGAAAATTGATTGTAATTAACAGCCTTTTAGAAACTGACAGGACTTAAAATCTATCGATTCAATTCAAAACAGTTTATATCTAATTTTTACATCGGAATATATAGAGAAAAATCTAGAAAAATCTTCTTCTAAAAACCATTTGCTTAGAAAAGCTGTAACTTTAGTGAAAGCAACTTCAAATAGTGTAGATTCAAATTCGTTAAAATCAAAATCTTGAGGAGTAGGGTGGGGCCACATTGGGGATCCAATTGTACAAGGAAAACATTTTAATTATTCACAAAGCATTTTGACATATTGCTGATTCTTTAAAATTGTTTAGACTCTGGCCCCTGGACAATTCTTGGGCCTCACAAGGGGTTCATCAGAGTTTGATGTAGGTTAATATCCCATATATAAACAACTGTTTAGGATCTTTTTTAGAACTGCAATGCTCAACATGTGATATGACTATAAAATCATCCTGTTAGAAGAGGGGCTTGATTATACACATAAGAATATCCAGGGGGAAAATGGATTTTTATTTGTACAGAATCTACATGTATTATACCACATTGTCCAAATATTTTGTATTATGTCTCCATTAAGCTGATTTTATCATGCCTATTGTTGCTCAGGTGAGCGATGTGGCACATGGGCCTCTTGTTTTTGATAACACTGGAAAGCCTGTACAAATGCATTTTAGAATAGATCATTATAATGGAATTTAAACAGGAATGCAGTAAACCAAGGCTATAATATATTCAGTCAATGCCCCAATATAGTTTTGTGTTTTATCTGATGTTTAAATGCATTGTGACACCTTTTTCGCTTCATTTATGTCTAATATTTATTGCAGGTTAATGACCTATTTCTTGTGAACAAGTCCATGAACTCAAACAGAACTTCATATGCAATGAGAGCATGGCTTGTGTGAAAGACGCAGTGCTCCTGTCCGTCATACTTCAAGAATGCATCACAGGTGTTGTTGCTGCATTTTCTTTCAGCCACTGAAATGAAGTTGAGATTCTTCAATATAATTCTTTTAAATATTACACAGTTTTAAGTATTAACAAAATTACAATTTAAAGCTGTTGGGTTCTTTGTTTTTAAAAATGTCAACGGACAACTCTAATTTGTTATTTAGTATGAAAAGCAAAACAGTAATAACACTGGGGCCATTATAAACTAATGACAACAATAGACACATTTCAAATGTCCCAACGTTTCAACTTGATTTATAAATTATCAGATAGATTTAATTGGAAAAAATTAAATTTGAAATAGTATTTTACGACAAAACCAAATGGGCCTTTGCGCTATCTTATTCCCCCATCTTCTTGAACTCTGTAAAACTATGTTAGTATTTTGAACACTATTGGTAGGAAATTACGTTACAATTTTTTTCTGCGAATTTCGGCACTTGAATTTGAAAGTTTGTTTTTTTATTTTATTATTTTTTTTGTGAGGTATGCTCATTTTAAAATCGTCTAACTGTATTGTGTGTATTTATTGCATTCCCTGTTATTTATTTGTGTAGCATTGTCAAGGAATGGAGGAGTGTAATAAATGTGAGCTTGCTCACTTGTTCTTGATGTTGAAGATTTTCAGATTATCATATTCATCATATTCTTATACCTTGAACTACTGTTGATGTTTTTTTATCAACAAGGGGAAGAGACTTTAAATGGGAAGGTTCATCCGACCATATGCTGCCACAAAGCCTGCAAACATCAACTCTTGGTTCAGCAAGTAAACCGCTAGGAATTCTTTCAAGAAGAGGTCTTGAATATTGATGCTTCAGGTTCACGTCGTCAAGATCAAAAGGAATGCCTTTCCAGGAAAAAACTTTTACCCAAGGACAAGATGATATCTTCTTGGAGATTTTCTCTGGCAAATCAATGTTCGACGTTTTCGCATTTTCAGCTAAAAAAGATGTATGTGGACATTGAGATGATTTGCATGTAATACATGAAATGTTTTCTCTATATGTCACAATCCCACTTGATCCGTGGCTTGTAACACAGAGGTACTCTCCGTCCCATGACAACTCCTGTATTCCATTATTGTCATTCTACAATGAAGGGTAAGCAAGGATTAGTAGATGCAAAACATTCTGTTTTATTTTTATCATTAAAAAGTTATAATTATTATCAAACAAATGAAATTTGATGGATATAATGGAATTGTCCTGTTTGTTGTCTGTATGTAGATACAATTTTGTCTTCCCAATGACTTGAAAACTACATATAATATGAAATTTTGTACATTTGTGGAACACTTTCTGAAGATGTGCACATAATAGTTAAACACAATTATGTAGATTATATAAAAATATTGTTGATTCAACATTAGATCATCACAGAGGAATAAAATGTTACACTACTTACAAGATACTTATATCGGTGAAAGGAGTAACTGTGTTCTAAAAAAAAATGAATATCAATTAAATGAAATAAAAATGTCATCTGCATGTTTCATTTCTGTATGTACAGCAAATTAATATGTAGTTTTTGGGAACTAGTTTTCATTTTTGAGTTAAGAAAAAAAAAAGATTCATGGAACATGTTTTGACAATCATTTATATTCGCAATGAAAGTAATTAGTTTTCCTAGAACATAATAAGTAACCTGTGTAATAGACAAACAATCTTAGTATTCCTCTTATACCCAGTAATGTATTACCTTCTGCTTCTAGATTTTCACGTGCATCATATCTTTCCATCAGGAAGGCTATTGCATCGATATGGAGGCATCGTGGATACTTTTGCAGAAAAGCTATAATGGCAGAGAGCACAGAAAGTACAGTAAAAAAAAAAATATACGGTAATAAGCTCACCATAGCTGAAAACCCAATGACTTTTATTCCCCCCACTCCAAAGGAGTATACTGTTTTACCCTTGTGTGTCGTCTGTGTCTGTCGCTAACAAATTTTCATCAAAGATTTCTTGGCAACTATTAATCGCAGATGCTTGAAATTTTAGCACACTCTTTGTCAAGGTATACCATATGTACTGAAGTAATGATCAGATTGATAAATTAATAACAGGAACTCTGACTTTTTAGCATGAATTTAGAAAAATTCATTATAAGCTCACCTGAGCTGAAAGCTCAAGTGAGCTTTTCTGATCACATTTTGTCCATCGCCCGTCCATCTATCTGTAAACTTTCACATTTTGAACTTCTTCTCTAAAACCACCTGGCCAATTCAATCAAATTTGGCACAAAGCATCCTTATGGTAAGATGAATATAAATTGCAGAAATAAAAGACCGATCTTTATTCAAAGCGAAGAAAACCTCAAAACTGTAGAAAAAGGGGGGTGCATTTTTAAAAATCTTCTTCTCAAGAACTACTGAGGCACATTCAACGTAATTTAGCATGAATAATCCTTATGGAGAGGAAAATTTAAATTGTAAAAATTATGGGATAATTCTGTTTTAAATTTATGAAAATAATAATAAAGAAAGAATGGGGGTCAATCAGTTTATTAACTTTGGGTTCGGTATTTCATATATTGAAAACCAGGTTCTCTGTTTGAAGCAGCCATGTTGGATGCATGATAAATGGGTCAAACTGACAAAGATGAATTTGCTTGTTGTGCAACAGTTTACGTGCAAAGGGAATATTTGAAACATGCAAAATATATGTGTGCCGATTTTGTGAAGTAAATTGAGGTTAAATATTTCAATGCGTTGACATTTTCAATTGTGACGGTGGTTTTAGCTTGTTTTGATTTTCGTTTCATTTTCGTTAATTATGCCTTTTAACTTGATGGGTACTATCGCCTGTGTTTTGGAATTTTTACCTATCAAATCAAATATAGACTTCGGTAAATCAGACAGCTGATTGTTTACCTGCACAAAATGAGCAAAATCTGATGCACATATTATACGATTGATAATTCGGTACGATCTCTATGTAATGGTTGATTAATGCAACATTTTGTTAAGATGATCAGAATTTTCAGTCTAAACTGAGATTATCTTCGCTGCTAGAAATATATAAGTATATATATATATGATGAATAATAAATTGTGCTCTTTCTTTGTTTTAGTGCATTTTTCCTTTGTTTTAATTTGTTACAATTTTCTATTTACTAACTGTATCTAAGAGTCAAGCTTAGAGTTATAAGCAAGATGGAAAGAATAATCTTACTGTGACCAGGCTACGCTCAGGTCACGGTAAGAATTCGTCTCATATACTTGCAATGTAGCAGCCGCAAAGCGGATCTGCTTCGCGTCGATTTTAAATCTGTTAAAAATAATCTGCAGGGGAAAAGCACATTTTAATACATTACAAACCTTTTTGAACATGCATATGTAATTAAGTCCACAAAATATCCATTTAATGGGTCGTAATAAGGCATTTTGTTAATACCGTATTTTCGGACGATAAGATGATAATTTTTTTTCTCTGAAGCAGAGCACCCAACTTAACGTCCAGATCGACTTATCTAAGGCTCGAGATTGGAAAATTTTCCAAAAATAGCATTAAAAATCCTTGTTTTAATCATCTAAAATTGGTTGTGATTTGATATTACCTTGTTGAAATCTTTTTTTCATCTTTATTTATTGTCGTTTTCACTCATTTGTTAACACTAGTATACATAATAATACCAGTAATTAAAAAAATGGTACATGTCTTTAATCAATTAAAAGTTTTACCGTTCCGTATTTTTAAATACATCATCACATGGTATCCATATATTACTAGTGGGAAGATAACATTGCGCAGTAAAATTGAAACCAAATTCGAATGGAACAAATTATTGCAGTAAGTCCCGGGAATGTTTAATACAGTATTAGTATTCATCTTTTAATTGATAATCATCCTAGGGATTTTTGCATTTATGGTAAAATTCACGGTAGGCTTACACCGATTGTGTTAATAATCATGTCCTAAGGCTGAGATCTATACGTGTTCATTCCCTGTGTATAATAAAGTGTACCATTATAAGGGTGTCTATATTTCACTGATTAATTATAGTCCAATTCTTTGATTTTTGTTAATAAACATTGTAAAGAAACGTACGTATGTCGTCATTATCAAGTCATACAAATGGTCGATCTATTTTTAACAGTGTCTATGTAAAGTAATAACGTTTAACTGCATAACTGGACACAAAGTAAACAAGTAAAATCGAATCAAAATAATTGCTAATTTTCCTGCACTTGAGATCCCCCTTTGAAGTCCAACACAAGACAGGTGCATGCTTCTGACAACGGAAATTGTTAAACAAACATTGACCACGCGCCAAGTCGACAGGTGGCTGGTTATGTAATGGCGAATACACTGGCGATAACTTGTTTGATGCAAGGAATAGTGGTCAGAGTGGATAAATATTTTAATACGTGGAATAAAATATTTTTGACAATGTAAGTGTAGTTTACACTCTTACAACTTCTATAACACGCGATGTCGGGAATTACATGCAAGCAATTTTATAGATATTACCGGTATTTGAAAATACCATGCATAAGTATAAACGTAATTGTTTAAATGTTAATAATTGATAATGATTGGTCGCAATATCGGGGACGTCCTTTGTATCATACACTGATTATGTTACCTGCAGTTTGATAAGCCATTTTGAAGCGATTAGATCGACGTATAGTTCGAATCGATGTATCTTAGGATTTTTTTTTTATTTTTGACAACATTTTTAAGTTTATTCATCAGTCAAGTGAGTTACGTTATGAAACGTCATACGAAATGAATTCACACAAGGTAAACGACAATTGTTTAGAATGGAGGAGACCAATAAAATTTTAAAATGTTCTTAATTTGAGAATTGAACGCAATGAGGTACAATTTTCTTCTTTCACATATAGGAATTTTTTTAAAATAAAAATAAAATGAAAAAAGGGAGAAAATGCACCTTGCTCTCATGTATATTGATCGCTTTATAAAGTGGTGGTAGGGGGGGGGGGGGAGACTAAAATAAAGGGAACTGGAAGTTAACCGTGAACCTACGGTAGGTTCAGGGGTTTAGGCTTTAGTGTGGCCGGGGCCAATATGGCGAGATAGTAAAATGTATTTAATCTTAAAAATCTTCTACTCTACTCCCATATATATTTGAGAAAAACTAAATGCATGGTTATGATGTCTATGACATCCTCGGCTTAAATTGTGGAATTCATGACCCCTGGGTCAGAGGTACAGGTCCTAGGACAAGGCCAATATTGCCATATAGTGAAAATGTAAAAAAAATCATGAAAAATCATAATGCGCTAACGCGCGTTATTCAATTTGTCTGCTCACCTGATGGCAGTTATTGTCACAACAACGTCAAAAATAAATCATTCAATGCTATAGTGAAGTCACCCTAGCCTAAATTTAAGAACAATTTTTGTTAAAAGATTTCTCAGCAACAATCAATCACAGATGCTTAAAATTTTAACACATTCTTTGTTTAGGCATATGGTGGGGTTCATCTTTTTAAAAAATTGATGGCTCTTCAAATTAGTCTTGGTTCAATTGAGCTTATTAGGACACTTAATTCAATCAGGTGACTTATTATACCCCCTGCAGAACTTTGAAGATATATTGGAAAGACCTTGTCCGTCTGTCCGTCCATCAGTCTCTATGTGCAGTCATGTCTGGTCCATATCTTTCTTATGGAGAAATATTGGAAGTTCTTAATTCACAAATAGATTACTTATGCCCTGAGGTTGTGTCATGATTTTGACCCAAAGTCATTTGGGCAAGGTCAAGGTCACTGGAAGGAAAAGTGCAAATTTATGTCCGGTCTATTATTAATCTTTCCTATGGAGATTAGAGTTTAGACCCCAAAATTAAGCTTAAATGCAAATATGAGACTTTCTAAACATTTAGGCAATCAACATGGTTGTGACTGGAACTGATTTGATCGAGTTTTGATCATTGTTAATTATTGTTGTTCAGGTGAGCAATGTGGCCCCTGGGTCTTTTGTTCCGTTACTGACCGAACTAAGCTTTAAGCTATTTGTTGAGACATAAAACACAGTTGAAACATTTTACAAAAATATTCATGGATTGGTATAGATAATCAATATATACTGTTCTAAAAGAGAAAGAAAATGACTAAATTGTTTGTGTTTTATATAAATAATTTTCAGAGCTTTTATTTTTATGCTTGTTAAATTTGCTATTCCAGATCACCAGAATTTACCTTCATATGATATGTCAACAGAGTCGGAGAGCCCTTTGATAAGTGATGTCCTAGTAGTGTTGCATTCACAAGTGAAGCACCAGTGAAAGGCACTTTCTTTAAAGCAGAGGCTCTTTCTGCGAACAAAAAGAAATGTGTTTGCCTGAAAGAAAAAATCCAAAGTACCTATATATGAAAGGAGCTATCTGTTTATAATGCTTATTCTAGTGTTTTGTCTTGTATTATTTCAGTCAATTTCATTTGATTATGCTTAAATTTAGTTCACCTTGGAAATATTATTCATAAGGCTTTTAATGCAAAATGAAGGTTTAGTACATGTATGTGTTAACTGTTAAGGTATACTGTATTATAAGTATTTTCTGCAGCTCGAAATTTTTGTGGTATAGACGCTAAAAGGTAACATAATAATATTCTTCATTACCAATTTCTGCGATAACATTAGACAAATCTAAACATAGAACTATTATCCCAATACACTGTATCAAATGTGGACTCCGTCTTTCATGCGTTTCTCAGTACTTCACTCGGGTATTACAACCAATACAGTGTTTGACTAGGGTGTTTATTTTTCATTATGTTAACAGCCATCTGTTGATTCCAGAATCTTTTGTAATTTTAATTTCTGTTGATTTCTCATACTCAAATGTACAACTGCAGAAAATACCCGCTATACAGCATTCATATTTTGTGATATACCTCAAGTTGCCTGGCATTCATATCATAGTCTCTCAGTACAAAATAGTTGAAAAAATCTCCAATAGGAGTAAACCCTCTGTACAGCAGCAGAAGTTCCATGTAACATTGAAGATCTGTGGAAAAGCTCTGTAAATATGTGTTGCAAATGAAGTTATTAATTTTTTAGAATGTTGAAAGAATTTAAGTGATGTGTAACATATCACCTTCTTTAAAACTAATGAAAATTTTTTTTTTCTTCGATTTTATTGGTACCATATTGCTAAGATTTGTATTAAGATTATACTTTGTAGAACTAACACCCTTAGTTGAACCCTATTGATATTATAAGGGTTAAACACGCACTGTAATTGTCCATAATTTGTCAAAGAATATCAACTTTCATTCACAGCTGAATTTTAACCAAAATGTTATACATTGGCCATCAGAAAGATATTTTTTCATTGTTTAGGTTGTGTTTCCTATTAAAAAAAAAACAGTGGTCACACTTAAGGTACTAGTATCTCACTTCACCTAGACTTAGACTACTACGTCACCAGATGATAATTTGAATTAAATATTTTGTTAAATTGTTTGTATTGATGAATTTTGTTGAATATTGTCATAGCTCAGCTGGCTTGTTAAAGCAGATAATGAGTTAAAATCCAGGGACTTTTGTTCACATTTACTGAAATTAAATTTTTGAAAATACAATTTTTTATCCAGAATTGCATATTTCTCAAGTATCAAGTAGTTTTTGGCTGAGTTTAGAAAATATTGCAAGATTTAGTGAGCCTCCTTAATACTGTCATACTGGAACTTTTAATGCAACCCAGACATGGTTTTTAAGAAAACAATATTTATATTGAATTAAACAGGTTGTTATTTACATTCTTGTGATATATACCTCAAATGCACTGGATCCAAATACTATTTTCTCTCCCTCTTCAATGCTTTCTGAGAAAGTATGGCTGGTGATTTTTGTTATGTTCCTTTCTGCGCAGTTCCGCTTTGCTAGATTTTTTTAAGAAAACATTGACATTTTGATCTCTCTGTTTTCTTTATATAAGTCAATTTCTATAATAATGATTGATGGTCAAGTTTTAGCTCACCGAGACAAAATTTGGGTGGGGCTGTGGGGGTATTTGTGCTATACTGGCTATACTGGATCTTTTTAAATGTTTTGGAGCATCATCTAAAAGCATTCTTTATTAGAATGATACAATATTGTATGATTTGATATAATATTTTACATTATCGGATTGTATTGTAATATATAACATTGTAAAGAAAGTTGTATCATAGCCTATCATTTAATATTGTCTAATGAATATTGTATTAAACAATACAATATCTTGTTATTTGTATGTTATGTATTGTATTACATATATATTGTATCAAATTTTGAACGTTGTTTCACACCACACATTACAATATTGAAATATAGATCATTAATTATATCTCATTCAGGCCATCATTCTGTCCATCTGAGATCACTTGTCTGGAGGATGTCTTCTCTCTCTCCTTGGCCCAATGCGGCTCATACTCCACACACAGAGTGCTTTTGGGTAAAGGGTGTACAGTAAACTTGAACCAAGTCTGTAGGTCTAAGATTACTTAAGGTCATGGCAGAATTGTGAAAAATCCTTGTGAAATTCATTATTCTTTCCAATATACTTTGCCAAAAGAAAGGATTTGGTCAAAGGGTGTGCAGTTACCTTGAAGAAAGTTTCTAGGTCAATGGTCAAGGTCATATTAGCTACATTTATTTGAGATGGTCACCATCCATTGATATTTAATAAAAGTGATGCTTCATCCCGGTGAGCTTAGTAATTACTTATTTTTAAAGTTTTCTTTGAGATACTTGCATTGTCTTGGGGTTCCTTTGATTCTACGCTTTAGTTTTGGTATGACGGACAAGTCCAGCTTACTTTCATTATTAAGAACTACATCTTTGGAGAAACTTTTAGCTGTAATTTGAGATTTGTGTGTTAAATTTATTAATGAATATAAATGAGTTTGTTTTGGTCAATAAAATTGTGTAAAACAACTATGACTTGTGTTCATTATGTTCAGATCATCTGTTGGAAGGCATGTAGGGCCTAGTATTCACATGTAATAGTTCTATGTAAAAATGAAGATGTAAACTTGAATTTGTTTTAATGGAAGTTTAGTGACGCGTTTAATGTTGAATATTATTTTATAATAAAATGCATGCAAGGCCTAAAAAAATGTTCATTAATATTTTCCTATAGAAAGAAAATTGGTAAAATATCAAGATTTTGATTAAATTGCCAACACTAATTTAGCAGTGATTTAAAACCAAATGGTAGCGTTAGGTCTAATATAGTCTAATGATGTATGAAATGCACATAAGTAAATAATTTTATGTCTTTTTAAAGTGTCTCACCCACACTTATCCGTGTTCCTTCACTAGTGCCGGCCATTATTTAATTTAAACAGCCTTTGTCTTTCAAATTTGGCTCCTTTTGAACTTTGAACATTTTCCACAAGGCATTCAAAAGAGAGATAACTCAGGAACTTGATGTGGATTGATATACAATTTATTTAACCCTATGTAAATACATTGTAAAAAATAAATAAATAGACACTTTGGGGGAAATATTGATTTATTACATTAATGATATACATTAATACAATATTTAAAGTCATCTTTTATTTATTTTGAATTATTCGCTGCGGAGCGTATTTCCCAGTTACTGGGACATTTTGAGTTCGGTTAAATCCCATTAACCGGGATGGTATATACCTCAACATCGACATGGTACTGATCTTTTAGATACTGAATAAAATATTCATAGAAAAATTTATTAACTTATGAAATGAATAAGCATTGAAAGAAGAAATAAAAAATTCTAGGAATCACGTACTTTTCTTCGGCTATTTCCGAAGGCAAAACTTACGTTTTACGTATGAAACATGACGTCATAATGTAGACTGAGCACGCGACGTTTAGTTAACTTTGGCTTATGATTTGAGTAGGCAGGCTCTCTCTCTCTCTCTCTCTCTCAGACTTGAGTGCGTATATACTTTGATATGTCGCTGAGTTTTTAAGGAATATCATACAGGTACAAGTAGCCACATGTACATATGTACATAAAAAGTACATTCTCTCTCTCTCTCTCTCTCTCTCTCTCTCTCTCTCTCTCTCTCTCTCTCTGGTTTCACCGTAACTATGTGGACAGACTTCAGGATCCTACTTTGTGGGAACTATTGAATCCACTGATGCCACGCACATTTTGTTATGCTAGAATGCTTATTTCTAGCATTTTTAACGATATCTCATCTTCAAATAGCATGTAATCTTACTGGTAACGAAGTGAGAGATATAGCTTATGGGGACTTTGGTCTCTCTGATGTCCTCACTCACTCTGAGTACTAAAAAAGTGAGAGTACCTTTAGTGGACATAGAGATACAGCTTATGGGGACTTTGGTCTCTCTGATGTCCTCACTCACTCTGGGTTCAAAAAAGTGAGAGTACCTTTAGTGGACATATTTACAATATATGAGTATCATGTCCTGGCACATTTATTCATTCAAAAGTAGATATACCGGTATTTTATCTTTCTTTCTTGCCCAACATCGTAGAGAGCAATAGGATTTAGTGTTTGCTATGGATTAGCACGTCATGAGTGCCAAAATCACTTGGGATTTTCTTTTACCTTTTCAAGAATTTTAAATATTGTACAATTTGAAAATTTTAAAAAGGGGATATACATGTATTTTATTTATGTACTTTTACAGACATCAATATCTCAAGGTGTCCCGTACCGCCTTAATTTATTCATTACACAAGGCTTACCATATAGCTACAAAACTACTATGATAAAACTTTGACATCACTTCATTTCAAGAAAAACAATTTTAACATGAGCTGAAGTTTCAATGTATGCAAACCTACACATTTTTCAGTTGTACAGATATACAAGTATTGTATCTGATGTGTCCAACAATGCAGTAGAAAGTCATCTCAATTCCAAAACACAGTTGTACAGATATAAGTATTATATCTGATGTGTCCAGCAATGCAGTAGAAAGTCATCTCAATTCAAAAAATTTTAAGATACAGCTTTTGCTATATCATATTTGTGAACTAGTATCAGAACTTTATTATGTATACTACAATAAAATTCATAAAAAGAAACGAGTATATTTTCCCCATTTTCTCTTTATTGGTAAAAGCAAATTCAAAACAGAAAGACATATAAAAGCAAATTCAAAACAGAAAGACATGAAATAAAAACTAAGAAAACAATTGGTTTTTTCAGTCACTTAAGCATCTCACATGTTACCTTGTATCTTTAGTTTAGGAAACTGGATTAATAAATGTAAAGGGATGTTGCCCAAATACAGACACAACCAAATCGCAATTGGTCACCTGGGTTACTTTGTTTACTCAGTGAAACAATAGCTCTTTTAAGTCAGGTTAATAAATTGACAAAGAAATAATATTTTAATACAATTCAAATATTTAAGACTTATTTTCATTTTGATCTTGCATATTTTCAAAGCATAAACACATTAGTTTTGGTCATTTAGTTGTCAATTTTTTTTTTGAGGTTTAGATCCCTTTCCTCAGGCATTAATGACACAGGGCAAACACCTTGGACAAAGATAGCTAAGATTGACTATAGTGACCTAAAATCAAGCTTATATTAATGCTACCAGTGTTATTTCAATTTCAAAACAATGCATGCACCAAATTTCAAAATCCTTCATAAAATCTATAAGCCAAATCTATAAACCACCTTAAGGTATGTCACTCCTCAGTGTGATCATATGTGAATTTACTTGTATTGCATATAAAACTGGAGTCGGTGGGGTATTTCTTTAACCTGCTCTAAACTACTGAATAGAATGCAATAAAGAATTGGGAACCTGTCTATACTGATCAGATATATAACAACAACAGTTCTTACTGTAAGGATAAATATAAACAAAAACCCTGTGGAGTGTGACACATCTTCAAACAAAGCACACATTTTCATTATGTAAAAAATCTTGTACAGTTTTTTTTTTATCAACTCCAATTTTTGCAAAGAACATATATTTTTTTTTAATTAATTCTAAACATTGAATCTTTCAGACAGGAATATCTCAAAATGAAAATGCTAATCTTTGGGAAAAAATCAATGAAAATAAGAGAAAAAAATCTAATGCGCGTACTTCATCGGTAAAAGATATAATAAAGTGAATTGTATTTCTCGTTACATGTATTAAGAATTGACCTCAAACTGGAAAAAATATTTAAATATTATTTTAGATAGTATAGAAATCTGCAAATGAAATTTCATCCCTCTATAAACCCTTAAAGATAATTCATCTGTTAAAGCTTAAGAGTTAATAATTTTCCTAATTTTTCATAACATTAATCTTACAATGCAAACATGTGATATATATATATATATATATATATATATATATATATATATATATATATATATATATATAAAATGTTCAATTCGTTGCATATACTTACTCATAGTGGGAAGTAAACATTAGCACTTAATGTTTCATGATACACAACAACATTACGAGATCTATAATGTAATTAATCTCTATGTGGGAATTTAATTCTCCATTAATAGGATGTACCGGGTACTAAAGAGGTCAGTCGACCTCATCAGATACCTGATCTGCCTCACTGTTAAATATTGATAATAACTGCACATTAAAAATGTCAATAATTTTTTTGTACACAATCCTCTAATCTTCTTCACTTAAGAATAGTTTGTACCAAATCTGACTGATAATGAACCAGCTGTTCCAGAGATTCAATAAAAAAATTATGCAAATTATACAATTGAAGTCAATCACATTACAAAAATATCAAAAATATATACACCAAATACTGATTTAATATATGACTCCACCAAAATATTCTTGGACCTGTCCAAAAGTTGATCATGTGATACTATATTGGATAATCGAAGCATCTTCATTTAAAATCCTGCGCCCCCCACCCCAAATTGTTTCCTCTAATATGCCATGCCCGGTCATCGGTCATTCACATAAACATACAGGGAAGAACACAATCAATCAGTGCTCACTTGAGATTTCATTGAGGTAAATTTTGAAGTCTGCAGGCTACGAGAGCATGCCTTTTTCTCTCTTGTTGATACATGGCCCAGGCTTGGAATTTAACACTTTTCCATTCTCTTTCATTGAGATCATCTGTTTTACTTTTTGCTCTAAGGACAATTTGCTTTGTTGGTGGTTTTTTTGACATTTTTTACATGTGGAATAAGGTATTTCAAAATGGCGTCCTTTTCTTTGGTGGAATGCATCATGACTACAAGGAATCTCTGCAAAAAAAATGTTTTCACTAGTAATATTTTTCATGATTCAAATTTGGTGAAATATGTACCCCCCCCCCCCCCCCCAAAAAAAAAACTCTTCAAAAAAAAAAAAATACATAAAAAAACCAGGAAGAACTGCCATATATCGGTACATGAAATTAAACTTAACTGATTCAAAAGAAATTATTGCTTGAAGAACTGCTTTTGCCTGCATGTTTAAGGTATGACAATTTGCAAATCTAGGGACTTTTATCAAACTTGAAACACCGCTGTCAAATGTATAAGCCATGAAAAATTTAAGTGCATTTTGCGATACAAATGGGGAGGAAATTTCTGAAGATTTCTAAAACCCCTTTCCAGCCTTTTTTCCAGCCCAATTTTGCCCGTACAAAATTGTACATGCAATAGCTAATAAATTCCTAATACTTACTTTCGGTGAACACATCATCATCTTCAGATTCCTCTGAATCACTTTCAGGATCTATGAAATAAAATATGAAACTACAACATTTATTCAGAATTATTGATGATTTGCATACTCTGTGATTTTAATGAAAATATCTGTGGCAAAATAACATACTTTTGATATCAAAGGAGTAAAAAAAAACAAACCACAATTATAGTTTTACATAAATTTTAAAGGTAAAACCATTTTATCTTGTGGTCACAAGAAGAAAATGTGGATTAAAAAAATCTTTTTTCCCCTGGAAAACTCAATCTAAGATTTGCATCCAATATTTCAGGAAAATCTGACCAAGTATACTAGCTGACAGTATACAACAATACAGATACAGGAAAAACATTCTAAAAGGTCACTTGAGTATTGCAAGCAATTTACCTAGGCAACATCACTCACCTGAGTAACAATAGCCATAACCTTGATCAAATCAGTCTTAGGGTATCTAATACAAAATAACAATTTAGTTAAGTAGATCTTGTTTTAAAATATTTTCAATTTTTTCTCCACATGTTCGTTTGTTAAATATTGAGCCTCTTGTTGCTTCAGCTTTCGATTTCTTACAAAGATTTTAAAAGACTTTTCTTAATTTATTCCTATGAAAAAAAATCAACCCACAGGGATCATGATTTGAACAAACTTGAATCTACACTACCCAAGGATGCTTCCATACAAGTTTTGGCCTTTCTGGCCAAATAGCTTTTGAGAAAATTTTAACTTTTTTTCCTTATTTTATTCCTATGTAAAAATTTGACCTCCACTGTGGCCACACCCTACCCTGGAGAACATGATTTGAACCTACACTACCTGAGGATGTTTCCATACAAGTAATGAAGTTTTAGCCTTTCTGGCCAAATGTTTTTTGAGAAAAAGATTTTAAATTTTTTTTCTTTATTTATTGGTATGTAAAAATTCGACCCCCCTCCCCCCCCATTGTGGCCACACCCTACTCCCAGGGATCATGATATGAACAAATTTGAATATACACTACCAGAAGATGCTTCCACCTAAGTTTCAGCTTTTTTGACTGAATGATTTTAGAGAAGATTTTTGAAAAATGCCAACAAGTTTTAAATAAGTTCAAATTATCTGCCCTTGAAAGAGTTTTTTGAATGAATGGTTTTAAAGATTTTTTTTTTTAAAAATGCCAACAAGTTTTAAATTATTTCAAATTATCAATTTTTTTTTAATGTATGGTCCTTCGTTATAACAAACTTGAATCCTCGTCACCCAACAATGCTTGGGGCCAATTTTAGTTCAAATTGGCCCATTGGTTCTGGAGAAGAAGTCAAAAATGTTAATAGTTTACAGACGGACAGACAGACAGATGTACACCGGACAAAAGGTGATCAGGAAAGCTCACTTGAGCTTTCAGCTCAGGTGAGCTAAAAAGTAATAGATGATGTTTTCATAATTTTCCCTTAAAACCTGTTTTGTGATAAAGATGATAAAATTACACTTACTATAGTCATACTCAGTGTCCAAATTTTCCTCCCATGCATCAAACTGATACTTCTTCATGCTATCATCTGTAAATAAATACATAATTTAAAACAGAGTATTATTGCTGCAACATTTTTCCCCTTATATAACCAGTACCAATGGTACCGTTCTCAATTCAAACAAAGGTTAATTTTTTCCAATTTTCAGACTTTATTTCCAATTCAACTGCCGAGGAACAAACTACAATGACATCATAATTCTTTGAGATGAAACCTTGTATGAGTTGACTCAATGTTTCACTTCCTCTTAAATCAAAAGTAGAGATAAGTTGCGAGATGGCAAGATGGGTGTAGTAGACATGTCTTATATTTTCGAGAATTTGAAAGCATGAAAACAAAGGAACAAGGGATATTAATAAATAAAACAATAAGTAATACAACGAATACTTGTTTATTTTTAAAGCATGGATTAATAGGTCTTGATGTTAGAATAAATGCAAAATAAATTTCATTTATTGACTTGATGGAAAATTCCGACTTGTTCTTTCTCGACACTACTTTCCCAATTAAATCAGTACCGGAGGGTACCCATGAGTAGAAAAAATTGCTGGGTTGTGAAGACATGACAGCAATACAAAGGAAACACTGGCATTTAAATATTTTTCCTTAATTATTCAAAACAATTTGAGACAAATTTAGAAGACTCTTAAACATTGTTTTAAGAACAATATCAAGTGTCCCCCTTTCTGTTACAATTGAAAAAAGAAAAAGAAGTGTCAGTTTGCATTTATTAAATTAAAAATCAAGTCTTTTTGAAAACACTATATATTTAAGAATACATTTTTACTTAAAGGGACTCCTTTAACTGTGGTAAGAATACTGGTATTGAATGTTTCAAAATTTTAATAACTTGAATTGGTTTACATATAAAATGAAGTTACAAAAGCAAAAATCAAGAGTTCCATAATTAAATATCAAGATGGTATTATGATTCAAATCAAAAGTACCATGTGTCTTGAATTTACTTAACAGCTTGTGTAATCTTATGAATTAGAGACATCTGATATGTTTTATTTTTTCTCTTTATTTTTTTTTTATTCTTTTTGCCTTAGCAAATAAACAATTCAATATAATTCAATGGGCTTTCAATTTTTTTTCATCTTAATAGCAATTACTTTATTCTGTGATTCAGTCCTGTCCTGATATAAAGGAGTAAAATTCATATAATGCTCGAAATCATAGTCTGTCCCAAGATATTTATGCAGCACATTTGAAAGATTTTTAATAATACATATACCTGTGAAAGAAATGCAATTAAAATTGACGAAAGGGAAAATATTCAAGATAATTTATTTCACACGTTATCATTTTTCACTTGGAAATAGTCACAGGAACAAAAAAATTGATTTCTTACGAAGATTTATAATAGTGAATGTTGACATCTTTTCTCCATTCGGAAGTCACTCGGAATACCTTGCACAATTTTTTATCATTATCATCCCAATCAGTTGCAATACAAAATAACCGTAGACATCACATTTTTTAGTCGTGTATTAAAATCTGATAAGCTAGAGGGAGCGTTTCAAAGGAGAACTCTTGGAAATTGTTCATACTTTTGAATGAACATCATTTGAACCCTAAGGTATTTACAAATATTGAGTACTTGAGCAAATGTGAATCTAGGATACCGTAATCCGGTGAATATAATACGCAGTAGTGTACAATACGCACCCCCCACTCTGGGCCTGAAAGTGGTGAAAAAAAGCTAGTTCGGATGTATAATACGCATAAAAAAAATTGACCAAACGGTATTGCTGAGTATATCAACAAAGCAGTTATACTTTGTGTACACGCTCAATTTCATCGCGGAAATACACTACCGGAAATAAGAAAAACAGTAAATTTTTAGATACGGATTTATTGTAACTAATACATCGCGGTAATATCTTTATTTCATAATCAATGTTTTAAATAGACCTAGAATTAAATAGTCTACCGTAAATAAAAAAAATCAACTACTTTTAACAAGCGTTATATAATTGTTTTGTCATCACATAACCCCAGTGTAGTGAAAAACGGTGTACAGGTATAGGAGATAACGGACCTAATTAAATTCTTAAATGATGCCGATCAAAGTGATCCATTAGAGGCCTGGAACATAATAAAATATGTGCACAAATAGTTGTGTTGTGTATAGTACACATAGCCTAAGGGGAGTGTCTGAGATAACCAAGGTGTCAAGCGTTAGCGGTCAGTGGGGAGCACAACAATGGCTTCTATTAACGGAATAGGTTATAGAATTATTTATAGTCATAATTATTTGCAATAAATCAATTATCATTACATGAAAATGGTTAAAAATGAGTATCTTGGGACAGAGTATAGATCACAGTGCAAAAACAGTAGAAAAATTAAAAATACTTACCAGCATTTGAAGCCGATTTTCTTTTAAATCTTCTCTCTAAAAAGATATATGGAGGTTCTTAAAAAGCAAAAAAACTTCATATTCATGCAATGTGTACATTTTTTGATAATTTCAGAATTCTGTAGAACTGCACTGCATGCCTTTTAATATATTGACCTTGAGCTTTATTCAACTTAAGATGTGCATGATTAAGTCTAATTCTATACTTCAATCCATCCTGTAATACAACATAGTGAGGAATTCAGCTAATAATTATAACAAGTGAAAGGCTTTCAATGTGACATCAAACCTGGTTTTCTTTGAACTGTATACATAATCCACGTCAACCCTGAATTGATAAACACTACCTATCCAGAGAAATGGAATACCCTATATGCAATAGTCTGCGAGAAAATGACCAAGTTCAACAGCTGGTATTTTTTAGGTTACTAGGGTTTATAATTCCATGCCTCACATTGTACAAAATATGATCTGGACGCAAATTTCAAATTGTGGCCATAGTGACCTACTTTTGAATTGTGACCACCTTCCTTCTAGGATGCATCAGCAGACAAGGTTTGAAGGTTCTATAGGCCTCACAGTGCGATAGATATTACCTGGACATGAAGCTGCTTACAGAAAGGAAAGCCCATACCATAATATAATTAATTTATCCTGATAGATTTGTAACAAATTTTAGAAATTTAGAAATGTGGGAAAATTCTAGGAATAAAACAATGAAATATGTACAGGTGAAAGTACAAGTTTAAATAAAATGAGGAAGAGTGAATTACAATACACAACCATAAGTCTGTGAGCCAATGCTCACTAGGAATACCCCCACTCTGATGTGAATATAAGCTCTGATGTGACTGTGATTAATAGTTGCTGAGAAAAACCGAACGAAAATTTGGAAAAGACACACAGATAAACAGAAAGTTGACATCAGATTCCGACAAAAATAAATCCCATCATACGGCATGCCCCCAAAAAAAGAGTGTGCTAGAATTTCAAGCATCTGCAATGAGTATTTGCTGAAAAAACTGTGACAAAAATTTATTATGGACAGACGCACACACAGATTTGTACAAAAATTAATCCTACCATTTTGCATGCCTAAACAAAAAGACTGTTAAAATTTCAAGCACCTGCGATGAGTAATGGCTGAGAAAACTGGGAACCGAAATTTGATACACACATATGGAGACACACACTCACATACAGACAAGGAAGGGCAAAACAGTATACCCCCTCTCCTTCGGAGCAGGGGCATTAAAATATCACACACAATTTACCACTATCATTTCTGGGTTTCTTTCCCAATCCCACATCTTCCTGCTCACTCTGAATCAAGTCATTTGAATCCATTACTTCAACTCCAATTTGTCCAAAGTCTGTTGAATTAAGAGGTGTCTAGTTACTTCCAAATAAATCAAGCATGGTTTGAACTGTACACTGAAAATGTACTTCAAAGGAGTACACTTGTGAAAGTTCACTTATGCAAAAGTTACATAATTCTTTATTCTCAAAAGACAGAAAAGTGTCAAAACATTTTTCTGAAAGCATTGTCAGTGATCACAACACTTGACACATAAATATAATTAAAAGTCCAAATTGTAAAATTAAAACTGTGCTAAACAAGAGGCCCACAGGCCTAAATGGTCACCCGTGTACCATAGCCCATGCCTGTTAGGAAATTTTATACATGTATATGCATATAGTTAAGCTTCATTCTGAAGTAACAAGAAATCGGTGAGCCAATGCTCACTAATATTACTCCCGCTACAGACAGACACCTGTACAAACAGGAAGTTGACATTGGATTCGTTCGAAAATGGATCCCACCATATGGCATGCCTAAACAAAGAACATGTTAATATTTCAAGGATCTGTGATAAGGAGTTACTGAAAAATCGTTGACAGAAAATTGCTACGGAGAGACGAATGCACAAACAGAAAGTTGACATCAGATTCTTTGAATATGAAACCAATCATATGGCAGGCCTAAACAAAGAACTTGTTAAAATTTCAAACATCTGCGATGAGTGGAAACTGAGAAATCTGTAACGGAAAATTGCTACGGACAGACGAATGCACAACCAGGAAGTTGACATCAAATTTTTTCAAAATGGATTCCATCATATGGCATGCCTAAAAATAGTTTTAAAATTCAAGCATCTGAGATGAATAGTATCTGAGAAAACTGGGGACAGAAATTTGTTACGCACATATGGACAGACACACACACACATACAGATATGGAAGGGCAAAACAGTATACCCCCTCTCCTTCAGAGCAGGGACGTTAAAATCACATAAAAAACTAGTGGGTATTGTTTTTTAACAAAAAACACATGTCTCCCCTTTGTTATGTATTTGTAACAAAATGGAAAGAACCTGAAATGGACCTTCAGTTTTAAAAGATAGGAGGAAAATTTTAAAACAAAACATCTTGTTACATGTACCGGTAGATGGTATATTGAGCTGACCCGCCTCTTTCTTGCTCTTAATGGCCAGAGACTTGAGGATAAGTCTTAATGTCAAAGGGTATTAAAGTTATGACCCAGACAGAATTTTATTATTTTTTTCTTAATTTGACCTTGAGTAAAAGAAGGTCAAGGTCAAATATTATTCAATAGTACACCTAAGTGTATTATTATTGTTCTTTGTTTAAAGTTTGAAGTCCTTCTGTCAAAGTATATTCAGAAGTTGAACAATGAAGTTTTTTCTAATATGACCTTGAAATAAAAATTCTAGGTCAAGGTCAAAAATTTTGGTAAGGTTCAACTAGGTTATATACCATCTATCTATGATACAAGTTAAAAGTATGTATGTTAAAAGAGTCTTGTGTTATGGTCCGGACAATATTTTTCATAAAAAGCTTGACCTTGAAGAACAAAATAGGTCAAGGTCAAAACTTTTGGTGGCGTGCACTCCTTCTCAATACCATCTACCTATGTTCCAAGTTTGAAGTCTAAATGTCAAAGGGTATTTAAGTTACAGCCTGGACAAATTTGGATGAAGAAGAATAAGAAGAATAAGAAAGTCGACAAAAACAATATGTCTCCCCTTTGAAAGGGGAGACATAATTTACCACTATCACTTCTGTTTTCTTTTCTCAATCCCACATCTTCCTGCTCACTCTGAATCAAGTCATTTGAATCCATTACTTCAACTCCAATTTGTCCAAAGTCTGTTGAAATAAGAGGTGTAAAATTACTTCCAAATAAATCAAGCATGGTTTGAAATGTACACTGAAATTAATGTACTTCAAAAGGAGTGCACTTGTAAAAGTTCACTTATGCAAATGTTATATAATTTTTTATTCTCAAAAGAGAGAAAAGTGTCAAAACATTTTTCTGAAACATTGTCAGTGATTACAACACTTAACACATGAATATAAATGCCCAAATTGTTAAAGCTGCATGGTCTAATTTTTTCCGCTACTACAGTATCAAATAATTTCCCATTCAAACCAATTATCTTAAAAAGTTATAGACATTCGCCTATTTACACCAGCAGAATTGGTCTCTTTTCAAAGTTAGAAATATTCAAAGTAACTAAAAATAATTTCTTTCTGAGCATACGAAAAAACAAACCAAATGCATCATGGGAATGTTTAGAGAAGGGAACCGTTTGCTTTCGTTCCCCGAATGTTCGGCTTTATTCAACCCGCATGTTATACATCAATTGTAAACAAAACAAACTTCAAAAATAACAGTCAACAAAATGTAAACATGTTTGTTTTTGTTTTTGATTTGTCAAAACATTATGACCTTTATTAAAAGCGATGTCAAAGTCGTAATGCAGTCATCCCCGCCTCGATGTCAGGGGCGAATTTTAATATGAGGTGAAATAACGCGATACCTTTTTATATCGTTTGTTTTGTGAACAAATTTTGTACATCATTTTTTTCATTGAAATATGGCTTACTTGACCGAGAAAACTACTGCGATGCCTATTATTATACACATACTTAGCATAACCATCGTTTAAAAGCGTACACAAAATTTGATATAAAATTGAACCAAGCAGCTTTAAACTAATATTGTGCTAAATAAAAACTGAACTAAAGTAATCAAATATACTCAAACTTATTTTATTATCATATTTAATTTTCCTCCTTAAATATCTTATATAGTTCATTGCAGAAACTCTTAAGCTAATTAAGATATTGTCTGGAAACTAAAGTGTTACATATAGAATGACCGATAACCTACCCAAATTAATATCCCCTACTTTCAGTGAAAGCAGGGGACAGATGATAATAATTTCTAGGGACATATTCATCTCATGGCCCTGCATATTATGGGGACAAAAAGGAGAATATTTCTAAGGACATATTTATTTCTCACATCTCTGCGTATAATGGGGACAAAAAGTGAGAATATTTTCTAAGGACATCTCTCTTGTCCCTGCATATTATGGGGACAAAGAGTGAGAATATTTTCTAGGGACAAATTTATCTCTTGTTACTATATCTTAATTATGGGGACAAAAAGTGAGGATAATTTCTATGGACATATTCATCTCTTGTCCCTGCATATTATGGGGACAAAAAGTGGGACTATTTTCTAGGGATATATTTACCTCTCTTGGCCCTGCGTATTTATGGGGGCAAAAAGTGAGAATAATTTCTAAGGACATATTTATTTCTCACATCTCTGCGTATAATGGGGACAAAAAGTGAGAATATTTTCTAGGGACAAATATATCTCTTGTTCCTGCATCTTATGGGGACAAAAAGTGAGGATAATTTCTATGGACATATTTACCTCTCTTGTTCCTGCACATTTATGGGGACAAAAAGTGGGACTATTTTCTAGGGACATAATATATTTACCTCTCTTGTTTCTGCATATGGGGACAAAAGTGAGAATATTTCTAAGGACATATTTATCTCTCACATCTCCTTGATAATGGGTACAAAAAGTGAGAACATTTCTAAAAACATATACAATTCTTGTTCCTGCATATTAAGGGGACAAAAAGTGAGAATATTTCTAAATTTCTCATGTTTCTGCATATTATGGGGTCATAAATGAGAATAATAATAAATTCATATTTACAGCGTTATTTTCGTTCAAAATAGGGGGATTCCATAATTCAGTTCAATATCTGCTCCTGGATTCTCATTGGCTGTCCCAAAATAAAATCAACTAGAGGTACTGTGATCAAGCTCACAATTGATACCCCCCGCTAAGAAAAATCATAACTCAAGTATTTTTTTCTATTATAGAAAATAATGGATGCTATCTTTTTCACCGTCCATGTTCTATAAATAACAACTGCTCTATTTTTGAAAACTGTTAATGCTAATATGAGTAAACAAACCAATTTCTATTCTTTGAATTCCACTTTATTTCATCTTAACTGTAAATGCATGAAGACATTTGCATCCATATGTTAACAAGCATGACTGGAATCAAACGATAATCCACATGTCAAGCAGCCATTAAACATTTTGAAATTTTGGTATACCGAGTCCGATATTTTTGGAAAAAAAAATTTTCCACACATTTTTTTTTCAAAAAAAAAAAAAAAAAAAAAAATACATCAGGGCAGACCATATTCAGAGAGGCGGGCAGGAATGAGAATCTAAAAAATAATTTTACGAGGCCTGACACAAACAAGCTCTGTGTCAAATTTTACCTTCTAATCATTTCCATTAATGCAAGACAAGATACAGACAGGAATTAAGCATTTTTTAAACAATGACCTTGAACTTGCCCAAAATACCTTGGGTCAAGGTCATGATACACCCTTAGATTATAAGCAATATTTGTGTAAAATGAGAACTTCCAATGTTTCTCCATAAGAAAGATATGGACCAGACACGAATTTTGCACTTTTCCTGCCAGTGACCTTGACCTTGCCCAAATGACTTTCAGTCAAGGTCATGACACACCCTTCAGTCATAAACAATATCTGTGTAAAGTAAGAACTTCCAATGTTTCTCTATAAGAAAGATATCGACCGGACACAAATTTTGCACTTCTTCTGCCAGTGACCTTGACCTTGCCCGATTGACCTTGGGTCAAGGTCATGACACACCCTTAGGTCATAAGCAATCTTTGTGTAAAGTAAAAACTTCCACTGTTTCTCCATAAGAAAGATATCGACCGGACAAGGATTTTGAACTTTTTCTACCAATGACCTTGACCTTGCCCGAATGACCTTGAGTCAAGGTCATGACACACCCTTAGGTCATAAGCAATCTGTGTGTGAAGTAAGAACTTCCAATGTTGCACCATAAGAAAGATATGGACTGGATTCACAGACAGACCGGCAGACGGACGGACGGACAGGGTGATTCCTATATACCCCCCAAACTTTGTTTGCGGGGGGTATAATCAAGGTCAGTAAACATGGCGGACAAATTCAATTTGCACTCTTGACATACACAACAAATAGCCGATATATGGACTATACTTGATATTTTTGGATTAGTTTATGTCATACAAAGTTGAGTTGAGGTAAGAAATGCAAATGTTATTGCCATTTTTTTATAATTTGGGCTGAAATTGTTGCGGTAGTGAATCACTCCCGCACTTGCACCATTACGGCAAGGACTACATTTTTGTAACTACCAAAGCCCCCAACACATATGCCTATTACTGTACACAGGGTTATTTTCGACCAATGTAATTTTCGCCTTTCTACACTTGGAAACAGTTTTGCCCCGTCTCAAAGTTCAAACCATTAACAAATATTTCTAACACATCAAAATCAAAATCTGAACAGAAAGAACAGGCCTCTGCAAAATCAAAATCTGACAGAAACCCTATAAAACCAATTTTAATGAAGGGAATTTCATTTTCTTCAGCCATCTCTGTTTAAAAGATTCTTGATACACTGTGGAATAACAAAAAAAAATCTGAATCTATTCAACATGGGGATGGTTTCATATCAGTACATGTATAACTAACTTGACATTATATTCAAATGACCCATAGACCTTAACTGTCACCTGAATAAAATGCAACAAATCTCTACTAATCCAAAAGCTAAACTTGTGCAGAAATATGACAAGATTTTCCTAATTCTATGTGAAATTTTGCATTCCTCCTGTAGCCCAAACTCTGGTCTAATGGTCACTGTTTGAACTAACTTGAATCTACATTATGTCAGGATGACTGCATAACAATACCACAAACTGTAGCATTAAACTTCTTAAGAAGTAGATTTTTAAAGGTTTTCCCTGCATGTTCCCTGTAAAACTCTAATCCAATATTGTGTTGTGGACCCACCCTACTCCGGGGGAGGGGGGGGATCAATTGATTAAAATTTACACTATGTCAGGAAGCTTTCATATAAGTGTCATCTTTTCAGGGCCAGTGGTTCTTGAGGACAAGATTTTTAAAGATGCCACAAAATTTTCATTATTTTTTAGTTATCTCCCCTCTGAAAAGGGTGTTGCCCTTCATTTAAATAATTTCAATTTTCCTTAACAATGGTGCTTTGTGGGCAGTTTGGCTGAAATTGGTCCAGTGATTCTTTGAAAGAAGTCAACAATGTGTAAATGTGTACAGATAGAAGGACAGACAGATGCCAGACAATGGGTGATCACTGATCAGAAATTGATTATAATTATATATTTTACATTTTGTGATGATGATGCTTTTAATATTTAAAAAGAATATAAATGCACAGAATTTTTATTCATATAGATATCTTTTACCATTTTTTCATTTCACATTTCTTAAGCAAGGTATAGTTGATATAAATACCATTGTCAAATACCCATGGCTTGCTTCACTAAATACTGGATGTGGGCTTAATCACTGAACATTTTTTAGTTGCATATCAAATTAACGCAGTACTCTAGTACTTGGAGGTATGAAAACAAATTCAAGTTCTGAAAAGATATGGAGACACTTGAAACAGGAAATGAATTACATGTATTTATAAAACTGAGAAAAGTAAAGCAAGTTGGCCCTTGATCAATAAGTGTTTGCAAGACTGGGTTTCCTACAATGTATAAATAAATGTAAGCAAGCAAATGAAATTAGCTTACCCATACAGTCAGTACTTTAAGATGAATGTAAAAAAAAAGTTTCCGTTTCTTCTAACATCAATTTTGATAATACGAACACAGCATAACATTGAAAATAAAAAAGATATCCATTGTTGTAGGTTTTGAAATTAATATCATCAGATTTATTCAAATCTATCAAAAGTTTGAAGTCTTTCTTCCTTAAAACGAAAATTAAAAATTTTTTACCACGGGTAGTCATCTGAAAATAATATACATGTATCTCCTTAATATATCTATTTTAGGTAGTATTTTCAACTAGTGAAATATAAATTACGCAATCTGGTAATGATGGATAATCCGATAATGTATTGGTAAAATGTCATTCATGCAATTCTTGGGTATATTTTAAGGCTGCTTCTTACACTTTCATCAACAGGTTTCCAGTATCTAACTGATAACATACATTATTTAGTAAAGCCAGCGATATGATGAAAAATGATTTGGTGTAAACTTTCAAAATGAAATTTAGCTTCTTAAAGGCTCAGGGGTTTTCCTTCCTAATTTTTTGGTTCAGTTACCAGACCCATTCCCACTTAAAAAATCAGCTATATTCTCCTAATTTTTGCTCTTTCTTCCCCAACTCAAGTTTGGGATAAGAAAAGCATAAACTAAATTCAAATACACATTTATCCTAAATTTCAAACGCCCCCTCTACTGCTTCAGGATTCAATACACAACCCAAAATAGAAAGTCTACGGTGATTTTGCATTGCATCTGCCATGAAATAGCCCGGATAATAACGTTGAAAAATTGTGCAAGGTATTCTGAGTAGTTTCAAATGGAGAAAAAAAAATGTAAACATTTCCCATTATAAATATCCTTAAGAAATTTATTTTCGTTCCTGTGAATTGTTATGAGTGAAAAATGAAAATGTGTCAATGAAGATATCTTGGATATTTTCCCTTTTATCGATTTCAACTGTATTTCTTTCACAGGTATGTCTATTTATATTAAAAATCATCAAAAAGTGATGGAAGCGATAACTTGGGACAGCCTAGATACAATACTTACAAATTGTAAAAATATTACCTAAATTTGGAATGCAGAAATTGCAAGTCAGAAAAATTAGACATATAAATTTTTAAAAATCAGCATGTTATGGACCTATATTCAGTGGCACAGAAATGACAGACAGAAATTACTATGACCATATCAGTTTATTTTTGAATAACCTATTAAAATAGTCTTACAGTTATTCATTATTCCAACATTTACTTTAAAGTTTTTTAACCAACAACATAGGGGGGAAATGGGTATTCAAAACTGGTTAAAACGATGTCTTGAACATTTTTAAAACCTATTTGTAACCTCTTATTTTTGTAAGTGAAAATTCAACATGTCGCAGGGTGACGGTATGTTTTAAAGCGGGCGATATCATTGCATAAGCTGGATTTAGAGGAAGTGGTATACTACACTATCCAAGTCTGATATCCCGCACAAATTGAACGTTTACACTATTGACTGTTTAATCTACAAACTATTCGGCACTGGTCAAAACTCTGAACTTAGCAAATAATTTATGTTGCGATACCACACACCAACTCGTTATTGGTAAAATGACTCTATTTGCTACAAAAATTACCGTGTAGTGCGTTAGATGTAGTTTTCTTAATTTAATTTTTCTTGACAACATACATTTATCATTTCACATCTGCTACTATTTACTTACTTTAAACAAAAAGTTTAAGACATTTTGCTTACCTTGTCGATGCGCGAAGATAACTTCTCTACTTCCGTACGTGTACGCATGCGCTAGAAATCAGCATCTTCCTATTGGCCAATCAAACGCCGTATTACAAAATGGATCTCGTCAGGCAAGTTAAAAACTCGAAACACGGATAAAAGTGTGTTAAGTGTAACGTTCTCACACCTTCGTGGGGACTTACAGAGTAAATTCAAATTTATCCGAAACAGAACATTTTGGACTGAATGAACACTATGTAATTCTGGGGACCTTGGAATGTCCCCGTAATTTAACCACGTCCACACAATGTTGGTCTAAAAAAGCAAAATTGTCCCCTTAGTTAAGGTGAAACCAGTTCTCTCAGACTTGAGTGCGTATATACTTTGATATGTCGCTGAGTTTTTAAGGAATATCATACAGGTACAAGTAGCCACATGTACATATGTACATAAAAAGTACATTCTCTCTCTCTCTCTCTCTCTCTCTCTCTCTCTCTCTCACACACACACACACACACACACACACACACACACACATACGTGTAAGCGGTGCCAATCCAACACCTGTATTCCCCACCCTCCAAATGGACACTATCATTTATACTCATTCAAATAAAAAACGAAAATCACCACTGAATGCATTTTTGTTTCAGGATTTTTGTTATCGGTTGCAATTTCTTCTATTTTTACTTTTTTTTTACCTTGACTTGGCACCTACTAAATAAACACCAGATATACACATCCAATTGAACACCTCTTAAACACACGTTCAAGTGAACATCTTATATACACACTTTCAATACAACTCCACAAATCCACATACACCCAATCAACTGAACACCTATTAAAAGATCTCTAAATCACATGTATTTCAGAGTAATGCATTAAAATGAACTTTATTTATTTTACAACGATTGATAAACAAGTTCAACAACTTATATTAAAATATTTTGTTGTCACGGATGTTAGCGCGAGGGGGTAATTGATGTGGGAGGAAGCTGGAGTGCCTTTAGAAAACCCACGCGTCCAAGCGGGCAACCACCATACCCTTTCACATACAACAACTGTCGATCACACTGTCGCAGCGATGATAAGCGAGTGCATTGTCCACTGCGCTACTTGGATACCCAAATACTTGGACAACCAAGTATTTCATTAACAACTTTAAGAGCTGATTACATGTATGTGTACTCGTTTATGCTCCCTACATACATGTAGCCTTAGAAAATATTATTTTTCATTAGCTACATCTGTGCTTAAACGTTCGGTTTTTGTTTTTCAGAAGGAATTTGTTACACGATAGAATTCACTTGCATTGACTATAGTGTATAACTTTTTAACACCATTTGCATATAATTATTATGTCACTTTGAATATCACTGATAAACTGAAACAACTGTATCAATCTAATACGGAAAAATAAACTAGGTTGAATAAAACATTGATGGCCATTCCGTATAGCTTTAAAGCCCCTAAAATATTCTACCTTCCAAATTAAGTTGTGAACAATACAATGAAGAACTCAAAACTTACAGTGAGCAACAATTAATGTGTGAACGCTGAACGAAGAACCAAACCAAACATCTATGACCGTTCCGTGTACATGTACAGTCCCGGAAACGTTCTACTTGCCCAATTGAGCTGTGAGCAGCAGTGAACGAACTTTTAATTACTGTAAGCACACACTGTTTGAACACTGAACGGAATTTGATGAGCGGTTGGTGAACGGTAAGCGAATGCACACCGTGAACTAAGCGCAAACGCGAGCACAAAGTGAGCCTCTAACGCACAGTGAATGCAAGATGAACCATTTGTTCGGAATTATTCCGGAATTATTCCTACGTTGAAACTAAACAAGAAAATAGATAAAATGTTGAGGTTTATTTACAGAATTCAAAAAGAATATGCTTTGAATTTTCATTAAAATTCGGCCCTGTCCAGGTTTATCTATGGCTGTAAACCGTTTGCAGACTTTCTTAAGTTATAAAAGCATACTCAAGGCACAGGCACAGGAGGGGAAGGGGGTGGGGGCAGACTCACCCAAATAATCTTAAAAAGCAAAAAACAAAAACAAAAACAAAAAAAACCTTTCCAAAGATATTCATCAAAATCCTAATATGTGGGGGAGGGGGGCGGATAGTATACCTATAACTTCAATTTCACTCTAAATTTCATTACTTTCATTACAATTTCTTGCATACTCACAAAATGTGTGTGTGTGTGTGTGGGGGGGGGGGGGGGGGGGGGGGGGGGGCAACTCCATGATAATTCACTTTTTTATACGAAAATTTCAGAAAAATGTTTGCTGCGAGAAAAAGTGCCCCCCCCCCCCTCCTGCCCCCCCCCCCCCCCCCCCCCCCCCCCCCCGATGGATGCTACGTGCCTGAGGCATATTGATATAAGGCAAATTCAATATTCCTATTTTGACTTTATCTTGGGTAAATTGTGATTTTAAAAAGTTACACTTTCAAATGAGCACCACTTTTACACACGTTCAACTGAACACCATTTATATGCAGTCTAATTAAAAATGCCTCTGGCTTTAATCAAGATTATCCATTTTTTTGTTCATATCAGACTGTGAATCGTGTACCGACTTAAGCATACTCAAGGAATATCAATATTATGCAAAGTTCCCAATTAACTTTGGGTAAATGACAAAATAAATTCACACTTCCAAATGAGCACCTCTTATGCACACGTTCAACTGATCACCATTCACACAGAGTCCTAATACAACTCCTCAAATACACACTCACAACTGAACACTTCAACATCAAATCTATTCATCATCAATGAAATCACTTAAATTGCATGAATTTTAAAAATTATATAGCTCAATAATCCACTCCTAAAGCTCCACACAACTCATAAAAAGTCCCGAGAAATATTCTTTTTACAGTGTATATGCAAATACATGTAACCATTTAAACAGATAAATATCGCTGTCTAAAATTATATATTGGAATGCGTTATCCTCTCCAATAGATCAATGAAAAATGTTTGTTCTTGTCATGCATGTTCTTTTTCATTTGATAGATGCCTCATCCAATATTGAATATCTTTAAAACATAAAATTTAGAATTTTTCGCTACTTTTATCAAATAATGTTTGTTGCCTGAACAAAGATGAACCAATTCTTGAGTAGATAGATTCACATGGAATGTAAAGATAATGGGGGAAAATACAAAATCTGCTACCTTCATTAAACGAATTAACATACCAAATCATTTCCCTACCATTATAATATCTCATTTTAAATATCGATGATAAAACTAAACAATTGTATCAATCAAATATGAAAAGATAGTATAGAACTAAACATCGATGGCCGTTCCGTATACATGTACAGTCCCTAAAACGTTCTACTTGCCAAGTTGAGCTGTGAGCAGCAGTGAACACGGTGAGCACACAGTGTTTGAACGCTGAACGGAATTTGGTGAACGGTTGGTATTGTATTGTTTATTACCAAGAACCATACGATTCATAGGTTTGACATATATACATTTAAGTGTACAAACATATGTAGACATTTTTCACAATTTTAAATAGGTCTGCGGGTGCATAGCAGTACATGTAGCAGTGTTCATTGTAATGTACATATGTATTACAATGACAAAACAGGATAATGGAGAGTACAATGACCAAACAGGATAATGGAGAGTATTTTCTCAAAACAAAACAAAAACAGTATATTTTTATCGTAATTTTGAGCATTTATAAAGGTATTGCCCAAATTACACAACTCTTTGATATTCTTTGTTGAGAGTACTTGAATGAGTTTAAAGACAGAAGGCTTTTCATAATTATAAATAGTATTTTTTTTTACATACATTTTTCTTATTTCTTTATAAAATGGACAGATTAGAATAAAATGAAACTAATCTTCAATCTGTAATAGTGAACATAGTTTACAAACTCTATCATTTCTATGGATATTATAAAATCTGTCGCGCTCAATCTCAAGTTGATGAGAGGATATACGATATTTACTGATAAATACATGTATAGTTGGTGTTGGTTTTTTCAAATATTCTTGTACTTCATAATTATTACATAAGTGCTTATACATGATGCATTTGGGGTAATTTTCGAAGTAGCTATGACCTTCCTGTATAAACATATTGGTCAGTCTCTGCTTCACTTCAAGTAAAAATACATGTTCATTAAATTGTTCTTTACGGTTTCATATGTATCCAAAACCTAAATTGTTAATCAACTATTTTATGTACGAGAGCCAATACATATATGGTATATATTGCTTGAAATACAATTTTCACTATTTTTTAATTTATGGTAGACGGTGAGCGAAGGCAGACCGTGAACTAAGCGCAAACACGAGCGGAAAGCGAGCCTCTAACGCACAGTGAATGCAAGATGAGCGATTTGTTAAGAATAATTCCGGAATTATGGGTTTTAGATTTTATTAATGAATAAAATTTGGCCATATCCAATTTTTCCAACCATATCCAGTTTTATCCATTCGATTGTTCATGTTAGACTGTGGGTCGTTTGCAGTCTTTCTTAAGTTATAAAAAGCATACCCAAGGCATATTAATATAATGCAAATACAAAATGTTTGATTTGGACTTGGGTAAATTATGAAAAAAGCACCACTTTTACACATGTTAAACTGAAGATCATTAATATAAAGTATAATTAAAATGTCTTTGATTTAAGTTATAATCTGGTTTATCTATTTCATTGTTCATATCAGACTGTTTACTAGTACCGGTTTAGGCATACTTAATATAATGCAAATGCAAAATGTAAATATTCCGCGTTAATTCTGGGTAAATTACTAAATAAATTTACACTTCCAAATTAGCACCTCTTTTACACACGTTTAACTGAACACCATTCACACACAGTTCCAGTACAAGTCATATTTTAAAATATCTCACGTTAATATCGATGATTAAACTAACCAATTGTTTAAATAAAAAAAAACCACTTGGTGTTTAGATCCAAAGATCAATGTCCGTACCGTGTACACCCCCTGGAATGTTACACTTTCCTACTTGTACTGTGAGCTAACGGTGAGCATCGATGAGCGAACTCAGAGCGGACGGCGGCCGATCGCTGAACAGAATTTAAAAAGCAGTTGGTGAGCGATGAGTGAATGCAGACTTTGAACTGAGCGCAATCGCGAGTGCAAAGTGAACCGTGAATGCATATTGAATGTTTTGTGTTGAACATGCATGTATTTCATGGAGACAAACTCAAAAGGATTAGATACAAGTTCTTGCAACTCACCGGATTTTCTTCATAAATTTAACAATAATTGTCATGCATATAAAATTAAATTATATACTGATATACACATTTAAACAAAGACAAATTACTTGAATCTCGAAGATTCGTCAATAAATTTTCGCAAAATATAAAAGTAAACTACGTAGTATCAATATTGACATAAATAATTGGTCAAACAAGTTGTTTCTACCTCTAGAATAATTTTTACAAGAAAAAAAAAGAAATGATACACATCTTGATACCACATAAACACTATACATTTATTGCATGAATGTTCGGGAAATATGAAGATTTATTCCCCCAAGAAAAATCATATTTCCCGAGGGCTCTGCCCGAGGGAAATATGATTTTTCTGGGGGAAATAAATCTTCATATTTCCCGAACATTCATGCAATAAAAGTTTCATTATACCGAACAACTTATGATTTTACAAAATATGTCGATTAATAAATTTTCGAAATAACGTCGTGATTGGTTTTTTTTTTATTGTCTTTCTTTTCTTTCATAAATTCGAATCAAATATAGTAAAATTGGTTTTTGTGGTATAAAGAGAATTTAAATGCTTAAATATTTTTGATTTAATCATATTTTTCAACATCGTATGCTTATATTGGCTTTTTCATACCTTTGGAATGAAAAAGCCCGAGATTTCCGAAGACGTGAGACACGATATTTGTTCCCCGGGAGACATGACGTTTTGTTCACCTTGTTACGTGACGCGTTATATAGAATAATCTTATTGAGGTATAATAAAATGGATTATTTAAAATGTTACGTTTATTTAGATCATAATTTAATATACAGCTGTGTCTTAGCTTGGTGTGAATTATGTTGGTACAACGTTTACCAAAAGAAAAATACTTAAGGGGTTTCGTAACATTAGGCATACCGTATACGGAACAAATTTATGGAGTTGGTTGTTCTGGTTTCGGCATTTAATGAATTCCACTGGTTAACAGCATTGGGTACAAATGATTTTTTGAACACATCTAATCTACACTTAGGAACATTAAATTGATCCTTATTTCGTGTGTTATAGTGTGATATCTTTCCCCCTTGCTAGGACTAATATCACATAAATAGTCTGGTACAATCCCCATTTTAATTTTGAACATAGTTGTCATCTTAGCAATATAGCGTCTAGTTTGTAAAGTTTCCCATCCTGTTTCTGAATAAAGCACTTCCCTTGAGACAAAAATTGGTAGCCCAGTGACAATTCGAGCAGCGCATAATTGAACCTTTTCAAGTTTGTCAGAATCATGCACAGAACAGCCATCCCACACAATTGAAGCATAGTCAAGGGTAGGTTTAATAAATGCGATATAAAATTTACAGAGATGTTCTGTACCAATTTTATACTTACGTTTTTTTTTTAAAGTCCTATTTTTTTGTATGCAGAGTTGACAATACCATCAGTATATTCAGACCAGCTGAGATTTTGGATTAATAAAAGTCCTAAATGGCGATAAGTCGGACTGGTATAAGTCGGCACACACTCCAGTCTATCGCCTTTAAAAATAATTTAGAAAAGAAAACAACCTTTGTTTTTGGTGAATTAAATTTGAGAAGCCACTTATTTATGGTGTTCCGATGGGACCACTTCGACCTTCGCACTTTCGCCTTTAGGGCGAAGATACGAGAGTGCGAAGTTGCGAAGGCGAAAATGCGGAGGTGCGAAGGCGAAGGAGCGAAAGTGCGAAGATGCGACGGCGAAGCGCGAAGATGCGAAGGCGAAAGTGCGAAGGCGAAGGAGCGATACTACTATCGCTCTTTCGCCATCGCAACTTCACACTCTCGCCTTCGCAACTTCGCACTTTCGCCTTCGCCTTTTTTGATTGCATTACAAGTTTCGGTTGATTACATAGAAACTTCGCACTTTCATCTTCGCCTTTTTAAATTGCATTCAGCAAATCTCGGTCGATTACATAGAAATTGATGCAGGTAACGTACTCGCCCGAGATTTGCCGAACACTCTCGGATCTTATTGGTACGCATGCGCTAGGCCATCGTGCTTACTACGAATGCCTATTAATCCTTACTTTGTTTTGTGACAAATATGTTTACCAGTGCTGGCTATGCCTATTCATTATATAATCCTCTGTAACATTTTAATTTTATTATGCGACCTTCCTTGTTCATTCACGGATCTAGAGGATGAGAGGGGGTTCGGATCCCTCTCCCCCGCCTCGTAAATTCAATATTATTAATTTCAAACAGTAAAGAAGAAGTGGGGGTCAGGACTCACCCCACCCCCTGTATATTTAATATTAATTTCACATAGTAAAATTACCAAAAATATGCCTCAGACCCCTCTCTCCTCCCTGTAGCAAATCCAATTACCCCTTGGACCCCTCCCCTAGAAAAAAAAGATGGATCTGCGTAGGCTGTTGAAAATAAATTCTCAAAAGTTCCTCTTCTGCCGCAGATATCATTTATAAAGTCATATTTATCTTTAAACGATAGAGAGCTCCTCAGACATAAAAAGGCGAAAGCGAAAGTGCGAAGTTGCGACGGCGAGAGTGCGAAGGTGCGAAGGCGAAGGAGCGATAGTAGTATCGCTCCTTCGCCTTCGCACCTTCGCACTTTCGCCGTCGCGTCTTCGCACTTTCGCTTCTTCTCCTTCGCAACTTTGCACTCTCGCATCTTCGCCCTAAAGGCGAAATTGTGAAGGTCGAAGTGGCCCCATCGGAACACCATACTTATAAAACCATGATTCTAAAACTTTTAAATCATGATTTAAATAATGTTCAATGTCAAGTATGTTGTTTGAAGCGAATTGTCATCAGCAAATAGTCTACACATTGATAACATATTAATATAGCCACATCATTGACATACATTGTATATCAAAAATAAAAGTGGTCTTAACACTGATCCCTGGGGTACATCAACAGATAATTCTGATTTACTTCACAAAAGATACTTATACATAACTTTCTGGGATACTAGAAAACCACTTAAGAAGATCACCAGATACTCCATAGGTTTGTAACTTGAATAAAAGGCCGTTATGCCATACTCTTTCAAATGCTTTTGACAGATCACAAAAAATCATACATGAAAATTTACCTTCATCAATATTTTGAACAATGCTATGATACGTTTCTAATAGTTGATAAACTGTGGAATGACCGGGTAAAAATCCGGCTTGATATCGATAAAATAAATTGTTTGTATGAAAATAGTTGTACACATGTTTAAAAATGATTCTTTCCATAATCTTACTAACTCACGACAACAGAGATACCGGTGTCTATAATTAGAAACCACAGACGGGTCGTCTTTTTTAAATTTAATGTAAGATGACAGATGTCATTTGGTCTGATTATTTCGGAAGTTATCCCCAGCTTGTATTTTAACAATAATACGGAAGTTTTAACATATCATGTTAAAACTTCCGGGTTTGTTTCTTTCATTTACGGATTTTAGCAAAAATATGGGTTTAAGATTTAATAAATATAATTTTGGTCATACCTTTGACCAGGTATATCCATCTGACTGCACAAATTACGAAAACAAAGTTACACTTTCAAATGAGCCTTCTTTTACACACGTTCATCTAAACACCATTCACATAGTTCCAATTCAATTCCTCAAAATTACATTCACAAAATAACACTTTCATAATAAATCTATTCAAGATCTCAGAAATTTGATAACAATTCAAAGAGCTGATATTTGTCCATACCGTATACGGACCCCTTGAAACATTGTACTTTCCCATATGATCTGTGAGCAACGTTAGAGCAAGCAAACGGAGTCTGAACGCTGGACCAAATTTGATGAGCGGTTGGAACACGCAGAAGGGCGAACTGAGCGCAAACGCGAGCGCAAAGTTAAATGCGAAATTTTGAAATAATTAAGAATTAATTGATATTCTTGTTTTACAATATCTTTTTCACTGTAGGTATTATGTCCGTCTTATTTCCCTACCTTCTTAAGATATCAAAATTGTTCATCTTAATTTAGAAACATCCTATCATAATTAATTTAAATACCATAGCATCGGGGAAATTACCGCAAACATATGCATAAAAATTAAAACAGAGTTTATAAAATTGCACGTTTGCCTTGTCTTACTAATTTTCCATATTGTAATTCTTAATTATGCAAAATTCACGTAGTGGTCGATCATGGTCAATTTCCACTAGTGCTTTTTATGTCCTATGTAAGTTTCATATGGTTTGAATAAACAATGAAGTACATATATGTATATATATTATAAACAATTTCATGTAACAACGAAAAGAAAAATCCCAATTTTTTATGCATAAATATAATAGTCCATGTTTTGTGAGTTCTGTGTACCTGTGTTCACACGCGTGGGTGACAGTCGGGTACCTTTACAAAAGCATGCGGGAATGCTTTTTACGGGTGGCAGCTTGTGTATTAAATCCAGGAAGATGTTATGATTGTAGTACATTGCCAATGTTTACTTACTAAGTGATATTTAAACACCAACAGGCATGTTCACGAAGGTGTCCAAAGTGTATGCAAGTCTTAGGATACGTCTTACAGTGTAGTCTTAAGTCTGTTTCTCGAAGCTCTCCTAAGTTTAGGAACCGCCATAACTTTGTCCTAACTTTAGGACATCACTTACCTTGTCCTAAAACCATCCTTAGGTTGTAAAATCACGTTTTTTTTTGGGATATTAGGACTGTTGTGAAGCTTTTTCTTAAGACCCGTAGAATAAGGCAGTATCTTTTCTACAGTTCTAGCATTTCCGACAAACCTCAAATTTCTAATCCGGGAGAGGGGCATAGTCATTTACTCTAATATATACGTTTATTTTAACTTAATTATGTGGAGAGGGAACTCGATCTCTAGCTCTCTCCACCTACTCCGTTGTTACATGCACAGGTGCTTGATGTCAGGATCGACCCCCCCCCCCCCCCCCCCCCCCAAATATCTATATATAGAGGGGGATGTGATTTTTTTCCAAAATGTTTGTTATACGTATTTTAGTGCAATGAATGTATACATTAGAATATAAATATGTAATAAAATGATGATTTGATAAAAAAAACACTAATGAATTAAGTCCCGAGGGTCGGTCCTCTCCTCAAGCACCTGTGGTTACATGCCTGTCTGGTAGCTTAAACAATTCATTTTTGGCAAATACTGTCTCTGTTTGGCAAAAGAAAATTATTTAATTGATTTGATTGGCACGGGGTTTCTCCCCAATTAATGTGCACGAGAGAGAGAGAGAGAGAGAGAGAGAGAGAGAGAGAGAGAGAGAGAGAGAGAGAGAGAGAGAGAGAATGTATTACGTCATATGATTTATTCTTAAATTTGCTTCATTTTAATTATTTGATAAACAATATCAATTAAATCGGACTTCTTACAACAACAGATATACATGTACTTTTCTTTTGCCGATATCGGGCGAGATTTATTATTCCAATTAAACACCATGATGTCTTTTACACACATTCAACTCAACATTTTACATACCCACCATCAATATAACACCTCAATCACAAAACTATGTACATTCTTCCCGTAAAAAATATGTACTATTAATAAACTATAATTACTCTATGACGTTATCTATCTAGACCATAATATAATATTTATATAAGGCAGCAATACCGTTAGAGAGAGGGGGATATTTATGACCAGCTTAGCTTCCAATGCATGCCTCTAATAATTAATGTGTTTACAAAAAATATATTCGCATGCAAATTGTATAACATATATAATATTCATACTTGTATGTTGTAAGCACATTTACATGTTTTACATTGTGGTTTTCATGCACATGCCCCCGGACTGCATGTTTCTTTTAATATCAGCTGCTCATCTTCTTTAGATTCGTGAAAGTCAGTCAATCCATCGTCTGAGAGAGAGAGAGAGAGAGAGAGAGAGAGAGAGAGAGAGAGAGAGAGAGATCCTTTACATTAAGCTCCAACAAAGATTACGAAAAAGAAAATATTTATTAAACGTATAAGAATTCATTACTTATTGTACAAATTGAAATTCCTTGCATAGACAATTATACAAATATAGTAAAAATGACTAAATGACATAAAAATCTATGATTAGACTATTTCAAATTTTTCATAACATTAATGCCATTACATAACTGCAACAGCTTATATATCATAAAATTTTATAATATACACATTTTATACCAATAATGAAAATAGACACTTCAGATGGTAAAACTGAATACGTAATATATTTAGCCTTATTTTATAAACATGTATTAATGTAGTACATATTGATTCCTAAAAAAGGGACACATATACGTGCATTGTCTCTTTAACCACATTGATAACCTGTATGCATGCCATGGCTTTGTAAAGCAGCAAAAGGTAAAATACAGTTTCTTTGATAAAAAGGAAAAGATTAAAGACATGTGCAAGATCACTTACATGTAAATAATTCAATTATATAAATCTTTTTATCAATTTCATATATATATATTAAGAATCTTTATAAAATATTTAGTTTGCTATGATCTATTTAGAGATACATGTATACACATTTTAAGTTCATTATACATGTTTATTAGAAAAAAACAAAAATACATGTATGTACAAGCCCTGGACAAGAAAAGAAATTCATACTTTGCAATGGCATAATCACCAAGACCAAAATTATTTTATATGCTTAAGTTCAAGTATGATTCTGCGTGAATATTGAATTCAATAAACTATACAAAATACAATTAATTATAGGCTAGTTGAAATAATCAGATTTATGTGCTTTGAATCTAAAAACAACTGATAAATGCCAATAGATATATAACTCGTCCAAAGTTCAATTTGCATGCATATCATAATATTTATTACACTGGATTGCAATTAGAACTCAAATTTGACAAAACATTTTCATTTTTCAATTGTACTGTATTCATTTTGATCATATTACATACATGTACATATGCAGAAAAGTACACTAAATCATCACAAAAAGAAACTCATATATACATTCAAGCAAAGCAAATAAATGTAGGAATTTAAATGATGTAAATGAAGTAAACATTTACATTCAAGCCTTGTATTGTTTCCTTTTTTGTGAAATAATCATATTTCTAACAGTATGCTTTATCTTGGACCAGTCATGTTTTGAAAGTATTGGTTCTTTGGCAATTGCATTTAAGCATGCTAATCGACCAGGTGTTTGTCCAGATTTGAAATATTCAGAAAACTGACGCTCAATGGCATTCTTCTCGCTAATTAACCAATGATGTCGTCCTCCATTGCTGCTAGTACCTTAAATATGAAATCAAAGTATAAATATTTCAATGGCAAAATTTCATATCTGTCTGTCCATCTGTCTGTCTGTAATGTGTTGTAACGTAAAAAGGAGAAAATATGGCCGTCCAGACCAGGATTCAAACCCAGGACCCCTGAATCTAACCAACTGAAACATCTGGCCACTGGCATTCGAATCCTAGTCTGGTCTGTCATCTCTTTCCCATTACATTCGAACAGGACTGACTGTCACATTCCACCCCCCGTAAATTGATCTTCACTCTAGAAGATCAACCAAGGTTCTTTCTCTGGCAAGAGTTCACCTGTCAGTTCTAGGGGTTGGTCATGGCATCAAATGTAAATGAAAATATAACAGACCAGACCAGGCTTTGAACCGGGGACCCCTGAATCTCTAGTAAGGCGCTCAGCCAACTGAGCTATCTGGCCACCAGCGAACAAACCAGTCTGACGGTCACAGTGTAATGTAATAGATGCATATCAACAAAATGGTCTAATATTTGGGAAATGGTTCTTTAAAACCAGGTAAAGCTATGTGTAATTAAGACAATTGATAAATGAGGATAAAAAATTGAAATTTCTCAAAATGTACCTTTCTTTTGAGTGTCTTTTCTCTTTTTTATTGATTTACAAGGGTCGGGGAATTCATAAACATCTTCATCCAACTCTTCATCCTCCATTTCAACATCATCATCATCATCATCAGACTTGTACTCGTCATCTTCTTGGATATCAACTTCAGCTACAAATTTTGACAATATGTATATCGATAAATTTTTGTCACCAGTAGAGAACTGTTTCTGTCTCTCATTACACTTACTGTTTTATTACTACAGCGGTGTATATATAAGGGATGTCAATGAGTAGTCCAGTACTCGACTATCACTCGGACATACAGATGATGGACTAAAGTTTTCTTAGTGGATTACATGTTAATAAGTCAAATCATGATATATTTTCTAATGCTGACAATTTGATATAATATACTAGTAAATAGTGGCGATTAAATATCGGGTGTCCAAATTAAATGGAAAATGTGCATGCATGTATTCAAGAGATTTACATGTGACTTTCTTTTGATGTAAACGATTCAGTTCATTACAGAAATAAATTCATGTTTGTACAATATTTAATCAAATGGATGCTAATATTAAATGCTGTTTGTGTTTATAGGGAACAAACAATCACTGATAATAAGGTATTGCCCTGGTAAACAATTAATGTTTGAATTAGACACAGTTAAATGATACAATAATCATTGTAATTAAATACATGATCAAATGATTTTTAAAATTATTGAAAAAAAATTAAATTGCCCTAAAGCCCCTTATGTAGATTTTCCATATTGCGTAGACACACAGCACTGCTACTTATCATTGTTGAACAATATACTTCAAATATAGGCTAATTTTATATAGGTTGTATGAGGCAGTAACATATTACATAATTAAAATCAATATGCCAAGTTTTAGTTTTAAAAAATCAACAAGTACTCAACTATTGCTCGACTAAAGACTCAAAGTAATCGAGTAAGCATTCTGAGTAAAATTGACATCCCTGGTATATCTGTATTTTTGAACACATGAAATTATTACCTGCATTATCAAACTCGATCTCATCAAAATCCTTGTTTTTGTACTTGGCAATCTCACCAGTGTTGATTAAATGCAGAACCTTGGCAACTTTGGCCAACTCAAGTGTAGAGTCAGGCAAGCGATAAAATTCTCGATGAATCCTTATGTCGTGACCCATGAACTTGGCAAGAATGTCTTGATTTGATTCACTCAGTTCCAGTACCTGACAGATTGTTGCAAGGTGTTTTCTCAATTTGGTCGAAGTCAAAAGCTTGGGACATTTAGCACCACAATTTATTGAAAACTTTCTTAAACAGTCTGATCCTCTGATCGGTTTTGAATTTTTAGGTTTAATGAAAATGAATTCCGATTCTATTTTCAAAGCCTTTCTGGCTTTTAGAAGAATTGTCACTAAATCTTTCAAAGTGCTTGTGAGAAGAATTGGTACCTTTGATCCTCTTTTCCCTTTGATTTCAATTCTTGTATGGCTCTTACATAGCTCACTTTCAAATTTGGACAGAGATTTTTCAATGTCCTTGTTCAAGGGTTTGTTGGTCAGTCCTTCGTTGTACTGTTTGATTGTTACACGAGCAGCCTCACCGCTTCTCTTTCTGTTAAATAAAATTATCTGAGCCAAACAGACTTCGGCGAGCTCCGAGTATTTGGTTTCATCGATTCCATTCTTCAAACTTTCTTTTAGGGATACAGCAGTTTTAGAGAGGTACTTGTTCAAAAGAACTACATCCTCTGCCAAAGGAACATACATTGGCTTGTTGAATTTGTCATTATGCAGAGTTGCTAAGGCATGAGCAGATATTCTTTCTTCCCAGTCACTCTGATATAAAGTCAGAAAGTTGTCTGCAATTTTCTTGTCTGCATCATTCTCTTCGATTATTGCATTAGACTTCAAGATTTTGGCACATTTGCTTAGGCTGTGTCCTAGTTTTAAGGGTAGTGAGGGAGTCTTGTAGGAATTGTCTTGTTCGTCATGGCCAGCTAATGTTTTGATTCCAAGAATAAGAGTGTCCCAATTGATTGGATTTAGTGCAGACTTAATTGATGTGATTTCAGTGTGATCTGACTTCAACTGAATAAGCAGCCTCCCCAATTCTCTCAGTCTTTGGGATATGTACTGGTGTTGATGGAGATTGGCTCCATTTTTCTCATATAGCCTTTCCGCAAACTGCAGAACTAGAGGGTCCTTTTGGATTTCAAGTTTTACAGCATCATCCCTCATTTTGATGAAAATGTTCTCATAGAATCCTTTACTAGTTCCAACAATTGGTAGGAGAAGTTTTCCCATCTGAATTGGGTTTGCTTTACTTCTTTTTTCACTATTCTTAAGTTCACAGTTTTTTTGGTGTTTCCACAGGTCTGTTTTCTTGTACGAACCTAAACAGAATTCGCAGGGTGCATAAGATGAAAAACAATTCTCTGGTTCTGGATTGTTTGTTGTATTTCTTGGCCTGTATTTTGGTACTATCTCACCATTACCATTCTTCATAACATCATAGTTGTGCTTGTAGTTTCCTTTATTAACAATCTCTTTCCACAATGTTTTCCTTTCCTTGCTCTTTTTTGGAAATGATAGAATTTTCGCTATTTCCATTTCTTTGTTATGCACTTGAATCAAATGTCTAGAAATTCTACTATATGGTTTCTCGCAATAAAAACAAATATTTTGTTTTGCACTACGCCCTTTTGTTGTTTGTCTAGTCATCTGAAGCAAAATTTTGTTGTTACATGTATCACCATTATTGGGAACGACAACTTCATTTTCATTATCATCATCATTATCATCATCTTCTTCACTGGTTCCAGGGATCCAATCCTCTGCAATGTCCTGTTTGTTCTTTCCATGCATTCCAACAACAAATGCTCCAAGTAAATCTTCACTTTCTGTTATATCATTATCTTCATTGTTTTTTCCATCATCATCTTCATCATCATCATCTTCATCGCTTTTCCCTGGAATCCAGTCTGGATCTTCCATATTCTCATCACTGTCATCATAAGCATAGGCACCAGCCTCTTCATAACACTGTATTTCTTCACCATCCTCTTTCTTGGGAATCCAGTCAGAGTTTTCATTATTTGGTGTGTCTTCATTAGCCTTTTTTTCAACATCACCTGCAGCAACAAAATCAAATCCATCCATTTAATTTTCAATTTATTTTCCTGCTTATATGTCTCATCAGATTTACTGTCTCAATATTTATACTGCATGATGGTAATTTCAGATGTCAAACTTATTTTAATCACCGTTAACTAAATAATATAAATACTGTAGAAGCAGAAATATTCGTTTGGGATTTAATTTTGTTATTTTCGTTGGTACAGACTCAACCGAACACCAGAATAAACCCAACTAAACCCCGGGTTTACTTTTGGGGTTTACTTAGGGTTTACTCTGAGTCTGCTTTTTGAAAATTTGGTTCCACTCGGGGTTTACTTTGGGTCCACTCGGGGTTTACTTTGGGTTTACTCGGGGTTTACTTTGATTGCTTTTGGGGTCAACTGCGCACACTGAAGTGTAAAGCAGACCGGTCTGTAATTCCTGCTCCATGTATATTCCGAATACACAGTTAGCTTCGGCTTTCAGGGGTATACTTCTGATCAGATTTTACTCTGTGTCCACTCTGGGTTTACTCTGGGTCGATCTACTCTAGTAAACACAGAGTAAACCCACAGTAAACCCAGAAAGTAAACCAAGGATTTAGTTGGGGTTAACTTTCTGTTAGGTTGGATCTGATCGGTACTGTAGTATTAATCAACGAAATTAAATCCATGACGAATTTTTTACGTAAGCATTCATAAATACAGAATTGATATGTGATATATTTTATAAACTACGATATCATGAAATAAATCCCAACGAAATTTTAACCCAACAAATATATGTGCCTCTACAGTACTAATAGTTTTACATATATTTATTTTACTGTTTACAATCAATGTATGAAAATGTTGTTTTGTTTATTTTGATAATCAATCTCATCTGGATAATCAGAGAACTCACATTGTATATATCCTGTATCGTATCTTACAAAATGTTTCATACAATAGTGCATTATATGATACAATACAATACTGAATCATAGGATACAATACAATGTTGTATTATCAATACAATATCATACTTTACAAAACAAACAAGTACCTGTAATATAGGTATTTACTACGCTCATATGGCTATGATGTGGTCAAAGTACATGTAATAGATTTTCCTACTTCAATGTCATTAAGGTTAACTTATATACAACATACCTAAATAGTCTGATGGTGAATGAAGCTTCTGCTCGGCTATACAATCCATCAGCCAAGACAATGTTGCCGTTGAAATACCATAGATTTGTTTACAACCTGGATTTAAAGAAATGTTTAGTGAACTACAGACCCAAATCTGTAACGAATATCAAAATGATTGACAAGGAAAATTTGTACTGTATTAAATCTTAGTATTTCAAAAGGTGTACTACTTACAGCAAAAGTACTTAAAATCTAGCTCAGAAACATCCTCCATTGTTTGCCCTGATGTTAACATGACAGCATTTGACAAGTTTGGCCTTAATGAATCCAATAATTGTCCTCCACTACAGTATATGAGGTCCTCAACTTCCTCTGTAAAAGAACAATAGATGCATAAATGTTGTAAAGTCAATTTGTATATCTTGAGGTGGCTTTATAGACCTAGAACTATTTTTTTTCAAATCAATTAACTGAATACTTCTTGATTATGAACAATTGTATGATACAAAATACTAAATAACTAAAAAATTTTTTACAATCATTGGATAAGAAACAGGATTAAAAAAAAAAATCATAATTCAATAATGAAGAACAAAAGACTCGGAGGAACATGAACTCTGGATAAGCGGTTAAGTGGCCCAATATTTTGAAATTCATGAGTCTTAATTTGCCATTTTGTAATCAGCATCAATGTACTTCATGTATAGAGCCACCATTAGCACAAAATTCATGAGGAACACCATGCAATATTAATAGTTTTCACATTTATTTGAATGAAATGCTGGAAAAGTACACAGGGTATGAATTTCTTTGCAACAAATGTCAACCAACAGATTATTTGGGAAAGTAAATGCCAACAATCTGAGACTAATGTTAGTAAGTCACATGTCTCACAACCTTGCTTTGATAGTCCCAGATAATATCATGAAGCTAAATGACAGAGGGTCAGCAATATCTGGACATTAACAATTCACCTACCAACTCTAGTAACAACACATTTCTCTAGGGGTAAGCTACTCTAACATCATACTCAGTAAAACATGCTAATAGCAAAGTGCAATGGACAACCAAAAAATGTAATTTGTTATGACCTTTGCAATTCTAATGAGTTTAAAGATTAATGAAAATGAAACTTGATTCGTTATAAGCATTCATTTGCTGAGTGCATGTAATTATCCCCATATGCATTTGTAAAAACTTTGATGTTGGACCTGCTCAAAACACTATAACCAAGCTCGGATACTGATGCCAAGGGTATAGCATAAGTAAGCTCCCCCAGATTTCATCTTAATAAACAAATAAAATCTTATATCGTAGTATTACTTACCCCTGGATATTTTTGATCTTTCATTAAATCCATGCAGATATATGGACATTGCCTGCAAAACTCCTGTTGCTGCCTCTGATGATGACATTGGATTTCTTGGTCCAATAGCTTCTTCTCCAGAAACTGTATCTCCTCGAATCACATATTTCTCCTAAAATTAGTAAAAAAAATCTTAAATCAAAATATTTAACTACAAAGGGATGCAAGATATATATAATCAGAGAATGAGTGTTGATTATCTTTTATTATACCTCAGGCAGCAAATATCCTGCTTCTAACGACTTGTGCAACCATTCACTACTTAATACCCAACATCCATGTGCAATGCCTTGAATATATTTCATTGTTCGATCACAGATAAAGTTTTTGCTATCTGAAAAAGAAATATGGAAGGATACTATCAAATTTTCCATAAAAAGGGAAATAGAATATTATTTTTTTGTAAAAAGGAAAATAAAATATTTTTTGTTAGATAAACATGATTAATTGTTCCAATTTTGATTTAGAACTCTCAGGGTTACCTGTTATCATGACAACATGAGTAATGGTCCTGCTGAATTTCATATGACGTTTTGCCACTTCCTTGAAAAATCGGAAAAACTTGCAAATTCCTCTCTGCAAAAAGAGAGCACAATGTTATAAAAACAATTTTACTTTCTTTCTTTTTTTTTTTTTAAATGTGCAAACAAATCTTTATTAAAAATAATTGAGAGGCCCAGGGGCCACATAGCTCACCTGAGCAACAATTGCCTCTGGAATACATGTAGGTGAACTAAATGACAAGCTCAAATAACTTATACAATACAATACATATAACTTACAATCAGGCTTGGGGTAATGCTAAATCTAATGCAATGTATTACATGTTTTCAAAGTAATGCTAGTAATGTGTAATGCCACAAATTTAACATTACAAGAATATCATGCATTACTTTCCAAAATCTAGCGTAATGCTGACATTAAATTACTTTGCATTACTATGCTTATTTATTCTTTACTATGAAAAATGTGTGTCAACAACAATAATGCCCTCAGGATAATCTAAGTATCAAAACAATCTATTGTTTTAAAAAGTGCTTAAAACCCCCATCCCCTTCTGCTGGCTGTGTTCCAATAGAATAGAGGACAGAAATGCATCTTTAAAAGCAAAAGTGAATGATCTGTTCAACCATGATCTCTGGAAGCTTGAAAATCCTTCCAATATTAACACCCATTTCTCTCAAAACGTAAAGCTACTGTAGCATATCAATGTTACATGTTTCTACGGGAAAAATGTATGTATGTATGTATGTATGTATGTATGTATGTATGTATCATATGTATGTATGTGTGTATATATATATATATATATATATATATATATATATATATATATATATATATATATATATATATATATATATATATAAAGTTTTGTGATCTATGTGTTCTTTTGATAGTGTGTATGTAAAGTGTTCAGTTGAATGTGTGTAAAAGGCATGCGTAATTGGAAATTCATTAATTAAATGTTTGCCTGATATTATCCTGTTTTATTTTTAAAATATCATTCATTATTAGATTAAATGGTAATGATGAAAGAAATATCTCTCTTTCTCTCTCAAATTGAATATATCGGTGTTGTATATTTAGTACATTAGTCTGGACTGATAGAAATTACAAGATTCAAGTATTTTTTCAATTATTGCATGAACACTTAATATATCCTATAAAGATAAAGACTGTCAAACAGAGTATCTTTGAACTTTCAGTCTTAGCTTCCATTGCTCCTGTAGAACGTTTATTTAATAAATAGCTCTGGGAGATTTTCAAACCTGACAGGATGCAGTTAAAAGATGAAACCTTGAAACTTTGATCATAAAGTGCAACAGCAATCTTGTATAAGTCATTAAATTTGAACCTGATAGTGAACATGAACCTGTAAATATGTTTAAGTGTGTTTTATATTTGAAATATTTGCAAAAACTCTTTAATTATTGTATAGTAGGAATTTAACTCGCAGAGTTAATTTTCGCTATATTCGTCTAAATAAAAATTCCACGAATTTAACATCCAGTGAATAATTTTTTGAGCATAATAATGATGAAAAAATAAGATTTACTTAATCATTATCATTATCTTATCATGAAAACTCACAGTTCACAAAATATTTTTCCGTTTTAATGGCATAGCAGTATAGTTGACCCCGCTTAAAATAATAGTTATTTTGTCAGGAAAAATAGTGGTATTAAAGCTATACATGCTATAATTTGTGTCATTGTTTTATGAGGAGGAAAATGCATATGTTTGATTACATATAAAAGTTACCTTTATGCTGTTAATTATAATACTCATTCGATTACGTACGTAACAAAGATTTCAAATTTTAAACAATAAAAAATATCATAAATATCAATCTATCATGTGATATCGACAGCATATAAAAATCCAGACGGATATGTAATTAGGCAAACAATAACAGCCACCCGATTTCCCGCGGACATGCAAAATGAGGCCTGTTTCGCTCTTCCTTCACCAATATTCATGAAAAGGCATTACTTTTCTGGCAGGAAAATAAACAATTAAATTCTATATCTTTGTAACGAGATGGAATTCACCATTGCAATTAACAGAATAAAGGTAATTTTTATAAGTAAACAAACACATGCATTTTCACTGTCATTCAAAATTGACGCAAATTATAGCGTGTATAGCTTTAAGCGGTCTATCATAATAACCGACTGGGCCTAAAAAAAATATTGTGTGTTTAGGGTAACCCAACCTAACCTACCAAAATGACCCGATCCTACCATTTTTACAATCTCTTTTTTCATCTGACTATGATTTTCATATTATTTCCATTAAAAACCTGTTTTTAAATATGCCCACATGCAGAAAAAAATATGATAAAATAAAAAAAAATCCCTACCTTCCTAACCTAATTTTTTCACCAGTGTTACCCTAAACACACAATATTTTTTTTAGGCCCTATGGCTAAAGTTTAAATTAACTATTTGTAAGCCGGAAAAATTGCATGATCCACCAACAGACTTGCGATTAGCAGACATGCTTTCATTTTAGGGTCTTTTCCTCAACTTCTGGATTTGACTAAATCTAACGATGCATACATAAGACAATTCGTTCTTTTACAACTTCTTTAAATACAATAATCAAATAACCCACAAGAATTGTGCAAAACCTTTTTTTATTATGCATATTCTTCGGAATTCCTATTACATAAACTCGTTGAAATAGTTATATTCGCTCGGCTCAGCGCGGCTCGGCCTCGCGAATATATATACCATTTCAACTCGTTGGATAAAGCAAATATAAAATCACACAATATAGATATCCTCTATATCTCATATAATACAATATAATACTATAATAAATAATGATGCAATATGATATTGTAACATATATGTGTTATACATTATTGTATTTGATCACATAATACAATATCATAATATATAATATATGATACAATATAGTATTATATGATACAATATCATATCACATAAAACATCACAATATTGTAACAAATGATCTTATATTGTATATTATTATGCCTCCTGTCAGTTTGTAACTGAAAATGTAACAGGCGCCCACAGCGGGTTCCGAACTCTCGACCCCAAAATCATTACGTCTTAAAGACCAACGCGTTACCGTTACGCTACATTAGCCGATGATGTATATGGCGGTTTTTACATATAAAAAACGTAGATACATACGATTGACATAAAACAATTAAAACTATTAATCTTTCCAAAAACACCTCATTATTTATGGTAATTTAAAAGTTAAAAGTTAAAGTTTCTGATAAACTTTTGAAAAAATTTATTGAACATTTTTCAAAGAAATTGTACATGAGCATGAGCTCAGATTCAGCATTCAAGCCTGTCAAGTGCATCAGTATCATAAGACGCACCATTCATGCAAGTTTGGTGAAGTTAGGACCAGTAATAACTAAGATATAATCATCAGAGGGCACCTGCTCCAAAAACTTTAACCAGCTCCAAAAACCTAAAACTCCTCCTGACCAGCATCTGAAACCTATGCCTAAGATTCAGCATTCATGCCTGTCTTGTACATCAGTATCATAAGACGAATGATCCATGCAAGTTTGGATAAGTTAGGACCAGTAATAACTAATATATAATCATCAGAGGGCACCTGCTCCAAAAACTTTAACAAGCTCTAAAAACCTTAACCTCCTCCAGCATCCGAAACCTATGGCTCAGATTCAGCATTCAAGCCTGTCAGGTGCATCAGTATCATAAGACACACCATTCATGCAAGTTTGGTGAAGTTAGGACCAGTAATAACTAAGATATAATCATCAGAGGGCACCTGCTCCAAAAACTTTAACCAGCTCCAAAAACCTAAAACTCCTCCTGACCAGCATCTGAAACCTATGCCTAAGATTCAGCATTCATGCCTGTCTTGTACATCAGTATCATAAGACGAATGATCCATGCAAGTTTGGATAAGTTAGGACCAGTAATAACTAATATATAATCATCAGAGGGCACCTGCTCCAAAAACTTTAACAAGCTCTAAAAACCTTAACCTCCTCCAGCATCCGAAACCTATGGCTCAGATTCAGCATTCAAGCCTGTCAGGTGCATCAGTATCATAAGACACACCATTCATGCAAGTTTGGTGAAGTTAGGACCAGTAATAACTAAGATATAATCATCAGAGGGCACCTGCTCCAAAAACTTTAACCAGCTCCAAAAACCTAAAACTCCTCCAGCATCTGAAACTTATGCCTAAGATTCAGCATTCATGCCTGTCTTGTACATCAGTATCATAAGACGAATGATCCATTCAAGTTTGGATAAGTTAGGACCAGTAATAACTAATATATAATCATCAGAGGGCACCTGCTCCAAAAACTTTAACAAGCTCTAAAAACCTTAACCTCCTCCAGCATCCGAAACCTATGGCTCAGATTCAGCATTCAAGCCTGTCAGGTGCATCAGTATCATAAGACACACCATTCATGCAAGTTTGGTGAAGTTTGGACCAGTTATAACTAAGATATAATCATCAGAGGGCACCTGCACCAAAAACTTTAACCAGCTTCAAAAGCCTTAACCTCCTCCAGCATCTGAAACCTATGGCTCAGATTCAGCATTCAAGCCTGTCTTGTACATCAGTATCATAAGACGCACCATCCATGCAAGTTTGGTAAAGTTAGGACCAGTAATAACTTAAAAATTGCTATCAGAGGGCACCTGCACCAAAAACCTTAACCTCCTCCAGCATCTGAAATTCATGGCCCAGATTCAGCATCCAAGTCTTTCAAGTCCACAGGTAGGTCCAGATGCATCATACAAGTTTGGTGAAGACAGGACAAGTAATAACTTAGATACAGGACCTGCAACAAAAAACTTTAACCAGGTCTGGACGCCGACGCTAGGGATATAGCATAAGCTCCCCCCGACTTTGTCTCGGTGAGCTAAAAAAGAACTGCAGTTATCAAACATGACGCTTGACAGGTACCCAAGCCATGTGCGGTAATGCATGACTAATTCTGTCTGCCCAGTGATATCTTTAAATTTCAAAGCGATTTGAGGGCTCAGAGTGTTTATACAAGCTACTCCTGAGTGTCTAGCAAATGAAAGGTGTGGAACTCAATTGTCAGAAGCAATCTTTCCATTATAAAAAGTGGAGTGCACTTAAAGAAACTGTTATATTAAACCAAACAATAATAATGAACCGGTATAACACAACCAGTGTTTTATCGAAAAGCATTTCATTTGATATCACTATAATTGTTTTTTAACAAATTATATTTAAAAAAAAAAAATAATTCCTTTTTTTTTTCGCTGTGAGTTGATATACATGTACCATGTACAGATAATCATGATCGGTATTTTGAAAATTTCAATCAGGTTTGAATTTTATGTTTTACAAATATTGTTTTCTGCGAATTCAATCTACCGCGATTTGCTGCAAAATGAAAAAATCGCAATCTTTTCGGATTTCCGACCGTGATTTAATTTTTTCGGATTTCCGACCGTGATTTAACCTGCTATACAGTAGCTTTACTTTTTAAAAATTTTTTATTGATTTTTCACAGAGTATTGGTAATTGTAATGCATTATTTTACTTATGTACTTGTAATGTAATGCATTACTTCAAGAAAAGTAAGTAATATGGTAATTTAATGCCCAAATTCATGAAGTAATGTTAATGTAATGCATTACTTTACAATGTTATTTGCCCCAAGCCTGCTTACAATGCTGCTGCAGAACATTTTGAATAGCAGAGCTTGCAGTACATACAAAAAGTGCAATGTAGTTTAAATAGGGTTATAAATCCTGATACTGTTAAGTCTCATGTATAACACACACTTTTATTTCGGCTAAAATTTGATCAAAAGATGGGGGGTGCATGTTATACATAAAAAAAAAGTTCTAACCCATTTTTTCATGCCGTGATTCTTGATACCAAGGGAGCAAGACTGCTGATATCGCATGTTATGCAAGTTGTATAGGTGTAAACTAACTTTTCTTTGTCAGAAACACGTTATTCTTAATTTTATTTCCATGTATAAAAATATTCATCCACTCTGACCACTGTTCCTTGCATCAAACAAGTTCCCGCCAGTGTATTTGCCATAATGTAACCAAACACCTGTTGAGTCAGCACATGGTCAATGTTTATTCAACAATTTCCGGTGTCAGTAGCATGCACCTGTCTCGTGTCGGACTTCACAGGTTATTCAAGTGCAGGAAGATCAGCAAATATTATGATTTTATCTAAATTATTTGTTGTGTGTCCTATTAGCAGTAAAACATTATTATGTAATATTGCATAGACACTGTTAAAAATACATCGATCATTTGTACGATTTGATAATGAAGATATACGACATACAAATGTTTCTTCACAGTGTTTATTTAACAACAATCAAAGAATTTGACTATAATTACTCAATTTAATAATTTCTTTTGTTGTTGTCTGGTTTAGATCTGCAAACGTTATCACTTTTAAGCATTTTGATTATTAACACATGCATTACAATGACTTTTCGAAAATTTCTTCATTTTTTGGGGGTGCGTATTATACATAGGAACAGCAGTCTTTTCAGCATTTTACACCCAACGTTGGGGTGCATATTATTTGCGGGTGCATCTCATACATGAGACTTTAAGGTAAATAGACCAATTGACATTTTCAAAAAATCTTCAAATGCATACAACATATCCTTATCTACTGCAAAATTTCAAAAACTTTTATTAAATGATTTTTTAAGAAATTTACCTTTTCTGCCAGAGTGGACTTGCCCGACACTATTATATGAATGTCATCTAGCTGACTACCAGTAGTTCCATTGTCTTCTTCTGCTATGCAAGAACAAGGGCCTTAAATTAAAATTTAATACATTATAATCAATAGAGGGGTGATTTATCTTTAATTTCTGTTGCATCATAGAACATATTACATGTAATAAGTCTTCCTGCAATCCTCTTGACCTTTTTTGACAACAAAAAAGGACAAAATGTCTTATATGGATAACAGAAGAATATGTATCACAAGAGTTTTATTAATAAAGTAATATTGTACATACCAGCAACTTGTCCAGGGGAAGCACTATTGAGGAATGGTGGGTTAATACAAGAAGGGTCCTCCATCAGACTATCTTCATCTTTATTGACAAGAAAAAAGGACAGAATGTCTTATATGGATAACAGAAGTATATGTGTCACATGAGTTTTATTAATAAAGTAATATTGTACATACCAGCAACTTGTCCAGGGGAAGCGCTATCGAGGAATGGTGGGTTAATACAAGAAGGGTCCTCCATCTGACTATCTTCATCTTTATTGACAAGAAAAAAGGACAGAATGTCTTATATGGATAACAGAAGTATATGTGTCACATGAGTTTTATTAATAAAGTAATATTGTACATACCAGCAACTTGTCCAGGGGAAGCGCTATCGAGGAATGGTGGGTTAATACAAGAAGGGTCCTCCATCTGACTATCTTCATCTTTATTGACAAGAAAAAAGGACAGAATGTCTTATATGGATAACAGAAGTATATGTGTCACATGAGTTTTATTAATAAAGTAATATTGTACATACCAGCAACTTGTCCAGGGGAAGCGCTATCGAGGAATGGTGGGTTAATACAAGAAGGGTCCTCCATCTGACTATCTTCATCTTTATTGACAAGAAAAAAGGACAGAATGTCTTATATGGATAACAGAAGTATATGTGTCACATGAGTTTTATTAATAAAGTAATATTGTACATACCAGCAACTTGTCCAGGGGAAGCGCTATCGAGGAATGGTGGGTTAATACAAGAAGGGTCCTCCATCTGACTATCTTCATCTTTATTGACAAAAAAAAAGGACAGAATGTCTTATATGGATAACAGAAGTATATGTGTCACATGAGTTTTATTAAAAAAGTAATATTGTACATACCAGCAACTTGTCCAGGGGAAGCGCTATCGAGGAATGGTGGGTTAATACAAGAAGGGTCCTCCATCTGACTATCTTCATCTTTATTGACAAGAAAAAAGGACAGAATGTCTTATATGGATAACAGAAGTATATGTGTCACATGAGTTTTATTAATAAAGTAATATTGTACATACCAGCAACTTGTACAGGGGAAGCCCTATTGAGGAATGGTGGGTTAATACAAGAAGGGTCTTCCACCTGAGTATCCTCTTCACCTTTTTGTTGTAAAAAAAAAAAAAGAACTAAATGCCTGGGCTGTTTATTTATACAATGATCAAAACCAAAATAGTTTTCTTTAAGCATAGAGTTCATTCTGATATATTTGATCTTGCTTGGGATATTCCAGTTTGTAGACAAACAAAATGAATCTGTTTTACTTATATTTATAACAAGTGCAGTGAAGCTTAATGGTAACAAATTGTATATAAGAAAATCAGTGAGAATAGGAACTTGAAATGGATGTTTTAATTTTTATTGCCTCTTTGGGAGCAACTTATTCTTTTCAAGAAGTTGATTTGACCCACAAATATATATATATCAATTGATGTTTTCAATGCATACTGCCTTGTGCTTTTTCTGGACTCAAGAAATTAATAGATAACTAAAAACTTTTAAACACACAAATCGGTACATATTTCAGCATTACAAGTTAATTCAATTTGCCTAAAAATCTTTGATAACTCACCAATACTGACAGCATTACAAAGTAGTTTGCAATATTTTTTCCTAATCTTACTGGTAAAATATCAACTACACAAAGTAACCCCAAAAAAAAAAATAAATCAAAAAACACATCTTGATAAAGTCCAAGAATGGCAACAAAAAGAAAGTACATGTATTAACAACCTTAAATTGACTTTTATGCAAGCAAGAAAAAACGATTATTTGAAATGTTGTTTTACTTACCTGAACTTTTGCCCTTCTATACAAGAAGTTCATTTTAGAAATATATATATTTTTGAAAGATGTTGACATGAAAGAGCCAAATTGTGTATGTCAAACTTAGAAACTTACTAAATTCAAATTGGAATTCCATGGGTAAGATTTTAACCCATAATCATACAAAAGTTCTTCTCCTTGCTGGATGTCTCTATAAAATAATTGAAATGATATTTAATTATCTACACAAGAAATGCTAAAATGTAAACCTCATTCTCCCCCCCCCCCCCTCTCTCTCTCTCTCTCTCTCTCTCTCTCTCTCTCTCTCTCTCTCTCTCTCTCTCTCTCAAATACCTTGTAGCAAAAAGACAAAGGCAATCCCCACAGAGTTTCATTTTGCAGTTTATCTCTTTTTTAGTCCCATGATTGACGAGTCTACATAACCTTCCATCGTCTTTTGTTGCATCAATGCTAAAACAATATATTAATGTTGCATTATAGATTCAATTGTATTATATATATATATATATATATATATATATATATATATATATATATATATATATATATATATATATATATATATACACACACACACACACACACACATATACATATAGAGCAAAATTGCAACTGCCAGTTTGTGCTATTTTGTGATGAAATATACACAATGCAATGCAAACTTATATCAATAAAAGTGGAAAACCCATGTTGATTTTTTTTCTACTATATAAGATTTGCAATTAATTAGCTTTTCATGAACCGTTTTTATTCATTGTATTACATGTAGGTATGCGAAAGTAATTATACATGAGAATTGAACTTGCATAATTCCCAATGTTAATTAATATCATATTCTACAGATTTTTCTTAGTGTTCTTAAACTTTAAAGTTTCAATCATAAATTTTAACATTTTATATTAATTGGGTACATGTATCAAAACAATAAGTCCCTGCAATATAGGTACATGAAACACAAAAAAAATATACAATGTCATAATATTGACTTCCCTACCCATGTTTTAGCATTCAAGACATGAGTCTAAATACATCTTATAATATACATGTATTTTATACAGTCTTGTAGTAATTAATATGGGTATCAATAGTTCTAGTACACTGATAAACAAAAAAGGTTTACACATGTATTTTGTTTAATGTTTTAGGTCAATATTAGATTGATAAAAAATGTAACACAATACATGTACATATTGGATAAAACAACACTTGGGCTTAAGCTTTTTAAAAAATGAAGTATTTGACACATCTTACCATAAATCTCTGTAAAAATATCTGAAACCTGATGATTTTTTTCCCTCTCTTCTCTCGCCCTCTTTTTTCGACAACATCTGTCCCGAATACATTAGCAAAAAGTCCCCCCTTTTTCTTGGAACAGTACTCCGAACTCCTCTTCCTATATGAATGGTTATGATTATATTCGTTTTACTATAGCTCAACATACATTTACATACATAGAAATAATTTTTACCATGATATTTAAGATTACTTGCATTCATGCGTAACAAGAATATATGGAGCATAGTTTTAGCAGATTGACAGCTAGAAACTCCATGGGCACATTCATCTTGATTTCTTGCTTCATTATACATGTTCAGTCATAGAGATACAGATGTATATAATGTTATCAGCATATATCTTCATCATATTCTAAGAAATCTAATAATTCTAACCTTTGTTTTCAAAAACGTCGATTTCAAATCCTGGTGGATCTTTCCTAACCCAAAGTTGGGATTCTTCGACGGGACTAACCCTTTTTCTTCGCATTTTAGCTGTAATGAGCAAATATTAAAAGAATCTATAAAACTAAGATGAAATGCAGCTTTTTATAAATTAATAATTTCCAGAAATAATTTTTTTCCGAGAAAGAAGAGGATACATTATTTTAAAGGAGGGGACAGATCCTTCATAGATACTTCCGGCAAGCTCATAAAAAAAAAACCAGGATATCTTTTCAGAGTATGGAAAGACATTAGAAGTGATTGCTACAAATAATACAGTACCACACTGATATGAAAATATTATTTTTAATTTTTCCTTTTTTGATGGAAAAACCTGATTGTTATAAACAATGAAACAACATAAAGAGGGAAAATTTTACGTCACAGGGGCTTCAAAGCGTAAAGAAAGATAATTTCTCATTCGTCAATATAGCTTGAGGATATCATATGAAAAAATTCAAGTTAACAGGGTTCGACACTAACTTTTTCATGCATTAGTCCAGCTGGACTAATGCCTGATAATTCTAACTAGTCCGCAGGCAATTTTATTTGCCTGTCAAAAATAAATTAAAATGCATTACCGTATTTGCCTTATATAATACACTTTACACTTTGTAAGAAAGGGGTGTGTAATATATTCTTACAGGTGTTGCACTGGTTCAATTGTATTGTGCTATGTCATACATAAAAATGAGCTGTGTATTCACTATCTCCGTGTACATGGTGTAAACTTTTTATTAGTCCGACCGGACCGACCAGACAGAAATTTTGTTACTCCGCATGAAAATCTATTAGTCTGTGACCAACGGACTAAGGTTAGTGTCGAACCCTGAGTTAAGAAACATAATAGATTTAAGTAGGAAAAGTTCACAAAATAATTCAATTGATCGCGATTCCTCTTTGTGTATAAAAATGGCTACAGCACCAACTCACCTATCTTTTTTAAAGTTTAAGCTTGTATCATATATTTTTACTTCTGTTGCCATTTTTTTTTCAACATTGATTCGTTCGATAAATTAACCTTCAAATTTAATTCTCATTTAATTCTTTGAATCATACAAATGTTTGCACTACTCAATTATATTTGTAGATGATATGAAAGCGCCTTTCTTACATGGTAACATTTTTGAGCTCTTAAATTAGTCTTATCGTTTTATCAAATTAACAGTTACCAAGTCAAATTGGCTGCAATTGATCACAATGATTGAATGTCCATTTGTCTTTCATTTTGCCAAGTTAAATGCATTTGTTTTAGCTACAGACAGCTGTACCAGTGCTAGTCTACTGCAAAACAGATTGATTATATAAAAAATATTTAATATATGAATAGAGAGAATATACACATAATGCAAATAAAAATAAAATGACTTTTATAGGACCTTTCTGTATTCTGTTTCTTGGGCATGTAAATTATTGCTCGGGTTGGTTCAACTCATTGATACACCTGCCCGAAGGGCATGTGTCGAAAAAAAAATGGTTAAGACTGTTTATGTCCTCATTTAAAACATTCTTCTTTACAAATCAATAATATCTGTACAAAGGCTTAAACATCATCATACCAAAAGATATGGCATAATGCCGTTAAGTAGTTGCTTGAGGCACCATACATGTAGTAGTGTAGAGAAAATTCGAACTGAGTAAATCAAGGATAGGCCCATATACAACGATTCTCGCCTATTTTAGCTCGTCTAATCTTGACTATTAATGAAAACATTTGCATGATATTTTATGAAGAACAATTTTTCAAAATAAATAACAAACCTTATTTCTTTAACATGTTCAAACCGTTGAAAGCACGTTGCCTGGTATATTCACACAAGGTATTTTCGTCCAACCTCATTTAGCCATAAGAATTGTTAATGTTAGATTAACACCAACATAAGTTACATAACTGTGTGGTATGTAAAATAAATTAAAAAAAACAAAAACAAAAACAAAATAAAACAATTCCACACTCCGTTGCTTGATTTAGCTTAAGCATACTTGTACATATTTAGGATTTATTTAAAGTTAAGAAACGAAAAAAATTGTCGTATCATGTGTAGATATATTTAAAACAATTGTATTTCTAAAAATCTATAAAATAATAATGAAATAAAATATATGTTTCTACAACAAAACTATAAATTTAAAAATTAAAAAAAAAATAGTTAGACTTTTTTGATTGGGTTCGAATCCCGGAACAGTTCGAATTTTTTACTACGTTTCTTTTAATTGCATAGAAAGTAAATGTATAAAGATAACTTCATTATGCCAGAATAAAGTTTTTCAAACGCTTGTTTATGTAATAATTTGCATTGCATTTTTTTTTCTTCTAAACGCCAACTTTGATCCTTAATATCTCGCTCGTTTGTTCACTGATTCGTTTGAAATTTTCAGGTCTGATCACATGCCGCGCGATGTTGTCGTTCCATATTTTACTTGATGAATATCCCATCCGGTTTTGAATTATTCCCTTTTTAGTAAAATTTAACGACCCTTTTTGTCAGATGGGTTTAGCTTTAACGATGACTGGCAGAGTCTCAAAGATTGGCCGGTTTGGAAGCAGATACATTGAAAAGGTGCCAGACACATTTCATTTGTTATTTAAATGCAAGTAAAACGAGTGGTATAGGTGTTGAAACAAAGGTTAGAAAAAATTGCAATAAAAAAAAAAAAAAAAAATCAACTATTTTCCTTTATAGTTTTCTATCTAATAATAATTTGTTATAAGATGTATTTCAAAAGTTTCATGTGGGTCTTACTGAGAGCTTTCATTCGGTATGAAGAAAAAGGGACTATTATTAGTGAGTTAGGGGCTTCAAAAGTTTTTTGTCAATAACTTTTAAAGGAATAAAAATTTCTAATGCATTATTTACATGCACCTGAAGTATGGATGGTGCTAACACCCACCTACCCATCATCTATTTTTTTTTCTGGACGGGATATTTTTATGAAAAGGTATGTATTCTCTGCCTACACATCCGCAATATATCGATTCATGTAATTATTTAAATTTTTTATCGCGTTTTAAAAAATTGCCATATACCGATAATAAAAAAAAAATACACAAGGTAAGAAACTCTATTTTGAGGCTTATTCTCTAAGTAATTACAGCGTTACCTAAGAAATTTTGGCGAGCGGTAGGTCAGGACGATCGTTAATACAGGTCTCTTCACCTTAGATCCCATATTTTTTCTTTTATTTGTCCCAATGACGCGTTTACTAACCAGACTCAACTTCACGTCTAAAAGAGGTCACGACCTTTCAAACTTGCATTTGTATTGCTGATCGTGTAATAGAATTCTGTCCTTATTTAATACACGTATTTTTTTAAATATACAATATTATCTGTACAAAGACTTGATTATGATCATCATACCAAAAGATATGATGCACAGTAGTAGCTTGAGGCACCATGCATGTAGTAGTGTAGAGAAAATTCGAACTTTATAAGTGTCAATACACTTAAATCAAAGATGGGCTTATATACATGTACAGCGATTATCGTCCATTTTAGCCCGTCTATTCTCAGCTATTAATTCAAAAATTGCATGATATTATAAGAAGAACAATTTTAAAATGAATATCGCGTATCAAATCTTTTTTTTTTTTTACATGTTGTACACAAGTTGCCTTTGTTTTTCCTAGCTATTACGAGCAGGGGCGTGTATACTACATTAATATACTAGATGAAGAAATGAAAATAAATCAATTTTCTACCACTGGTTTGTAAAATCTAAAATTGGATTTTGAACATTTAGCAAAAATAATGCATCCCGCCTTCTGTGAATAAAATAATATACAGGTGTCGACTTGTCAATCAGTAATGAGGTTTTATGTGTTTTCAAACTCAAGTACATGTACTATGCATTTCATACATTCATAAAATACGACATTTTAGTGAACATACCCTTAATTCTTTGATACATCACGGTGTCATCAGAAATATATCCTAGAGGTCGTTTATAAATCACCGCGTATATCCATTGCACAATAACTTCCGGTGTTCCGTTTACGCATGCGCGGATTTTTCTGTGTAAAGATGGAAAATACAGAAGAAAAATACACACACACTGTGTAAAAAAAAACAGGAAATCGGTTCCAAAGTAACACTCATATTTTTTTTAATTTTCCTGATGAAGTTTAGTGAGAGGAACACGAAAATGACGTTATTTCAACTGAACACCTGAGTTCGGGTGTCCATTTGATTTTCAGGTGATAAGTTGATTGGTGTGTAATCTTAGTATTTGGCCAACTTCACAGGGTTTACAAACACACACACACACACACACACACACACACACAAAACGTCTGACTATCCCTTTATGAAACCAATTAGAAACATAAAAATATTAGAATGTACATCCGTTATTTACATCATTATATATATATTTTTTTTGCAAATAGCGGGTAAGCCGCATAAGAATTTTCCACAGCGATCTACAGTTTGGGATATTACTGGGATATTACTATAAATACATCCTTGACTATTGTCGATTCTAAATTGTTAAAATCGTTACCCCCGGTTTTATACTGGGGTACCAAGAGGGGTTCAAAGTTTAACATAGAAATATATAGGAAACATGTTTAAAAATCTTCTTTTCAAGAACTACAATGTTACAGTTTGTGAGATTACTATGCAAGGATCCTCAAATAGTGAAAATATTCTAAATTGTAAAAGCCGTGACCCCGGACCAACACTGGAGCCCCAGAAGGGGTTCAAAGTTTAACATAGTATATTGGGAAAATGTTTAAAAATCTTCTTCTCAAGAACTACATTGCTACCATTTGTGAGATTACTACGCAAACATCCTCAAATAGTGTAGATTCTAAATTCTTAAAGCCAACCCCTGGACCAATAATGGGGCCCTAGAAAGGGGTTCAAAGTTCAAAATAGAAATAGCATATGCTATGAAATAGAATTTACAAGGAACTGTTGTTCAGGTGAGTGATGTGCCCCATGGATCTCTTGTTTGTAGTCATAACTGATATTTAGTTTTGTTTACTTCCGTTTGGTATCGTTTCGTTGGATTGGTTTCGTTATTTGGTTTGGTTTCGTTTGGTTTCGATTGGTTTCGTTTCTTTTCGATTGATTTCGTTTCGTTCGGTTTCGTTTCGTTTCGATTTCGCTTCGCAGTTTACAGGTACCCCACCACAGTGGCGGATCCAGCAATATGGGAAAGGGGGGTTCCAATCTATGAATATCAAAACGTGGGAAATTCAGTGGTATTTAGGGTGGTATGGGTCGATTTAATGTGGATATAGTAAATTATAAACAAAGTACTCTTACCGGTTTAGAATTTTCAAATTTTACAATTTTTTACAAAAAATATATTTTAAAATTTGTTGGAAAGGTAAAAATTATAAAAGCGCCAACGGGATTCGAACTCATAAAATACATTCGTACATGTAGTTTTAACGCTCTAACTCATTGCACTACGCTGTTAGGTAGCAATTTTGGGCAAGAAAACTTTTATAAAATTACACTTGATTTTATTGTTTATTTCGATAGGAAGTACGTCAAAAATGAAGGTGTCCAATACCAACTTTTTTATTCTTAAAAAAAAACCCACTGACTTTTTGAAAATTTTCCTTGGGTAAATATATTTTGATTTTAGTAAGGATTTGAATAATTTCTAGCCTTAATTAATAAGTCTCTAGCAACGAGAACGCGTGTCTGTGCAAAATAGAAAAGGTCACATAAGAAAAAAAAATATTCAGACAAACTACGAGAAGCTTAGTATTAAAGTAACGGATTTTTTGGTATTTTTCATTGAAGTTTCAATGATTTTGAAACAATTGTTAGTTTTGATAGTCTACCAACTGACCTGTTAAATAAAGGTCTAAATGATCGGATATATCAAAAAGTGGGGATGATTTATCTGCTAAATAGATGCTATATATGTATTATACATCTTGTACAAGCAATCGCCGTCCTCGGAAACTTACTCTGGTCTCTTAAATGGGTGCCTACATCATCCGGCACTAGTGCAGATGCAAAATCATACTAAGAAAAGTTTTTTAAAAGTGTACTTTTTCATTATGGTTAACATGTAAACCCTTTAATGCGTTTCATGAAGTACAATCGATTTTCTTAAGAAATAAAGAAGAAAATAATAATATAAAATATAAAATAATAAATATAATAGATGAAAAAATTTGCCTTTAAATCAGTATTTTAAGTTTTAAAAAAATTCATTTGTCCCAGAGAAAGGGGGGGGGGGTCCAATCCCCGGAACCCCCCCCCCCTGGATCCGCCAATGTTGAAAGGTTAAAAATGACACTGGTTTCGAGTGAAATATGTAGTAGTTACCCCATATAATATTGTTGGTTATGTGCAGATACCCGATGGGCGTGGTCATAATGACACGAGGGAGCGTAGCTCCCGAGTGTCATTATGGCCACGTCCATCGGGTATCTGCACATAATCAACAATATTATATGGGGTAAGTTACTTGTACCATAGTTTACAATTATTACAGTTTTCGAGCGTGCACTTGCCTCTAATCAATACGGCGCCAATGTGTTGGTCTTGTGTACTATATGTACATTGTACTTTGTGAATTTCTAAAATGATTTTCTATCGGCGACAAACATTAATTATCTGTAATTGTTTAAAAATTCATAGCTTAGGAATAAATTGACTGTTCAATGTCATATTTTTATTTTATATTTATTCATTTTCCGACATCTAGTATCGATACTTGCTTCAAATAATTAAACTTATTAAAACAATTTTGATTTTACGAACCCTAAGTTGTGCAATGCTCCTGTTGAAATTAGATTAAATTGATGATGATATAATTACTCTTTTTGAAATACTATTTGATACTCTGTATCAATAATATACATGTATGATTTTAAAAATGGCTGAATAAACATACACATATATATACTTTAAAAAATCAATCAATAAGCAAAAAAAAAAAAAAATTTTGAGAAATGTATGTCGCAAAACCGTGAATGATAAATGTCAAATCCGATTGGCCGCCGCTAATCACTCTGTCCAGAAAACAAGTTTACTATTCAAGCACGTTCCTATCACGTGATTGACTTTCTATAAAACCTTTCTACAGGATATCCTTATTTCATCTTACACGCGTTACTTGTTCGCACACATGGAGAATATTAAAATAGAGTCATTCTGACAGAGTCATTGCCGATACAGTTTTGTCTCAAGCTACAATTGAGATTTATTCGACGAACTTAGTTTGAATCAGTTATCCGTGTTGAGTTATTAGCAATTTTGATCTGGAGGAATCTTTTACTGTGAACAGTATCACGGGCGTGTTAAAACACAACTTTGTTGACGTTGTTTTTACCTGAGATAGTGGGCGGAGTTTTAAAAAAAAGTGTGGGGTATGTACAGATAACCCACACTTTTAACAATAGAAAACACGCCAAGCTATGGTACAAGTCTTAGCTCAAAAGCCAGACAAATCTTGTTAATTTCCATGTTGAGCCATGGCTGAGTGGCCAGCAATGAAATAGACAGGCCTTCGTCACATTGCTGTTTGACACAACTACCCAAAGTCCAAGGTCTTGTTAGAACCATTTTAACAACACCTTGGACTTTCAGTAGGATGTAATTATCTTTTTCTTTCATCAGAACAAGTTAAGAATGACGCTGGTTTCAAGTGAAATATACACAGATTGCGGAGTCCAGACAAATCTTGTTGATTTCAAAGAGCCATGGCTGAGTGGCCAGCAATGAAATAGACAGACCTACGTCACATTGCTGTATGACACAAAGCCGCTGTATGACACAACTAACCAAAGTCCAAGCCCCTGTTAAAATGGTTCTAAAATAGTTCTTAAACATTCACCGCTCGAGAGAGAGAGAGAGAGAGAGAGAGAGAGAGAGAGAGAGAGAGAGAGAGAGAGAGAGAGAGAGAGAGAGTTAATGTATTGATCCGATTCAAACATGTTAATACGGCAAAGCGACCCGGCCAGCTCTTATGTGGTCGTACTGCGTGGGTGTTTTGACGGCATGTCTTTCACCCCTGCGTATGTTATTGTCATCTAAATTTAGAGCACGTGGTTTTATTTGACCCTGCTTCGTGGTTATAGTCTATTTCCTATCATCTAGGTACTTGCAGTCAAATATTAAATCATGACGTGTATTGATTTTAAACTTTATCTTCATTAATTGGTAGATAAAATGAGTTCTAGAAATAACTGTGACAATAGAAAATATACCTAATTTTTGATTTTGCAACAATTAACATGCTTAGATGCGACCCCCCCCCCCCCCCCCCCCCCCCTTAGAATTAATTTTTGATCCGCGCCTGACCTAGTAATAGCATCAATTGCGAAACAGACTATACTATTTCATACAGAATGTTCCTTGAGATTGGTTCGATATACTTTGTTTTTGCACAAAACAGACACCCATTCTTTTTTTAAAAAGCAAGGTATTGCACACCAAAGCATCAATCATGGCTATGATTTTATCACTCAACCCAATGTTTATATTTTCAACCACGTGTAGAGTGGTTGAACACGAACGATAACTATGTTCTGAATATTATCGTTTAGTTTAAATAACCGCTAGATGATGAAATAAGACATGGCTCTTAATAGATTCTCATGTTTTAACATATATCAAAGTAAGATATACGAAAAACGACCAGTAATTACGTATTTTGAGAATATTATCCGAACACTCATACTTCCACTCGAAATTTCACAGGAACTGAACAAATCTCGGGAAAGTCTCGTGAACTTTCAATCGAGCACCTCTGGATTTATTACATACTTAGCAACGATAAGGAATACATTCCGAACACATTCGCAGGGGTGTCTTTGATGCAGGCGAAGCGATGGGCGTCTGGATTTAGCGAGCTGCTGATGAAAACAAGGCTGTCACCAAGTGAGAAAATCGACGGTATTTTGAAACGAGGTATTTACCGTATTTTGAAACGAATACTATTTATATAGCGGGTATGTTCAGTATGCAGGCAAAATACACGTCAAACATTTTACACGCATTTATATCGAACACGGCAACAACCCTTTGATTTTCATAATTATAGTTAGGAAGATGACCAAATATTCTGTATTTTAATGTTAACATATATCAATTTGATTTGTATTGTCCAGCGTTTTTAAAATATCACAAGAATATTAATTCTGATACCGGCTCTTCAAAACCGTCTGAGTTGTAATTACAATCGTCGATGTTTCTGTAGTATCTAGATAAACGCCTAGTCGAGATAAAAAGGTGGAACAAATTTATCCGTACGTATTTTCATTTACCTATTGCTTCATCACCGATTCATACTTTTTTTTAGCTCACCGAGACGAAGTCGAGTGGAGCTTATGCTATATCTCCGGCGTCGGCGTCCGGACCTGATTAAAGTTTTTGGAGCAGGTCATGTATCTAAGTAATTACTTGTCCTATATTCACCAAACTTGCATGGATGGTGCATCTGGGTCTATTAAAAGACTTGGATACTGAATCTGGGCCATGAATTTCAGAAGCTGGAGGAGGTTAAGGTTTTTTGAGCTGGTTAAAGTTTTTGGAGCAGGTGCCCTTTGATAGTCATTTCTAAGTTACTGCTGGTCCTAACTTCACCAAACTTGCATGGATGGTGCGTATGATGATACAGATGCTCTTGACAGGCTTAAATGCTGAATCTGAGCCATAGGTTTCGGATGCTGGATTAGGTTAAGGTTTAAGAGCTGGTTAAAGTTTTTGGAGCAGCACCCTCTGATGATTATATCTTAGTTGTTACTGGTCTTAACTTCACCAAACTTGCATGGATGGTGCGTCTTATGATTCTGATGCACTTGACAGGCTTGAATGCTGAATCTGAGCCATGAGTTTCGGATGCTGAATGAGGTTAAGGATTTAGAGCTGGTTCAAGTTTGTAGAGCAGGTGCCCTTTGATAGACAAATCTTAGTTATTATTTGTTCAATCTTTATCAAATTTGAATGTGATTCTGATGCACTCCACAGGCGTGGATGCTGAATCAGAGCCATAAGTTTCAGATGCTGGAGAAGGTTTAGTTTTTTGGAACAGTTCACATGTTTAATTAATAATTGTACTATTCAAACTTGATTTAACTATATAAAATCGCAGAGGTGGCTTCAGATACAGAGACTGATCTCCATTATCAAGGATGCTAAAAAAAACTTCCTACCTCAATCAAACTTGCTTGATAGATGTATTTGATGTTAAATGATATAAAATGATTCCTATTACTAGTATATAAAATTGTATGATAAGATATCATATAATATTATATTATAAATGTAACGGACCTGAGTGCTTGCTATTGCACAAGTATACGAGAATAACCCGTGAATTTATTTCAATCAAATTACGAATTTCTCGTAAATATTGACCCTATTATTTGAACACAAGAACCTGTGTTTGGACTCGTATATAGGAAATTACAGAGGGTAATTAAATATATATGTAATATATAATATTGTGTAATATGATACGATATTGAATAATATGATTTTGTATTATATAATATATTATTGTATCACAAAATATTGTATCTTATAATGTAATATATATATATAATATTGTATCATATGATACAATATTATATAATATGATATTGTATTATATAATTGTTATTGTATCACATGATTTTGTATCATATTATATTATATCATATGATATGATACAATGTTGTATCAAATTATATTGTATTATCTCATTCAATATTATATCATATATCATATATGATACAATATCATACAATATCATATGATACATTATCATAATTTATTAAACAGTATCTAACTATATCATACAATATGATATCATGTGTTACAATATTGGGATGTATTATGTGATATGGTATTGTATCATATGAATCAATAATATATCATATATTATGTTATGATTTTCTATCATGTGATCAAATACAATATTGTATAACACAATACAATTCCTTATCATGATACAAAATCGTATTTTGATATGATGTCATATCATATGTTACAAAATCAGATTGTATCATTATATATTAAAGAATTATATTGTATCATATTATATATCATATGACACAATATTGTATAGTATCAAATGATGCAATATCCTATTTTATAGTACTTTTTTGATAAACATTGTATCTTACAATACTTTACGAAATTAACATATGATTATCAAACAATTTCTTATCATATGACATACGATATTGTCAAACCACACTACAGTATCCATCATTATCCAAGATCATTAACTATGATATTCAAATAATATGATAAAGGTGGTCTCATAAAGGTGATGCCTCGTCTCGGTGAGCTTTGTAATCTGTGATTACCTATGTTTAATGAATTATTTTTGCTTTTAACAGCCTGTACATGTACAGTCAGTTCAAGCATATCTTTTACAACATACTCCATAGCATAGCATAGCATAGCATAGCATTGAAATCTCATAGCATAGCATTGGAATCTCATACCATAGCATTCAATCTCATAGAATCTCATTCGTCATAGCATACCATAGCATACCATAGCATAGCATACAACATGATTTTAACCCGGTTTTAAATGTTTTTATTTGAAAGAATAAATGTTCACATTGCAGATTAGTAGTAAACTTTGGCTTCTTATCATTTTACTTCGAAATATGTGGAACTCTTCCGTGTATGGAGGCGTTTTTGTGCAAATCTCATAGCAAACCATAGCATAGCAAAGCATACCATATCATTACGCCTTTCATTTCAATTTCTCATAGCATAGCATACAAATCTCATAGCATTGCATTGAAATCTCATAGCATATCATTAAAATCGCATACCATAGCATAGCATGAAATTGTAAAAGATATGCATGAAATGACTGTATCCTTGACAACGGCATACCCGGTTACTTCATTAAAAAAGGGGGAAAACCAACTTTCCACATTGTTGCGTACATTGTTTTGAAATCCCTTGTTCAGAAGGAAATGTTTATAAACCAAATTTATAACGGGGACTTTACACTGTAAGTAATGTTGAAAAAAATTAAGCACGCATGCAAAATATTACATTTACAAGCATTTAAAATCTTTATTCTGACATTCTTAAATTATCTATATACATACGTTATTTTATTCAATATATATTGAATGTGATTTGGCAGCATGCACAACCTATTTTAGCCTTAAGGTGGCTCGACACACCAATGCATTATTTGATGGATCGATGAAGAATCATTTTTGAGATATGATTATACAAAAATAACACCTATATCGGCTTTCAATTATTTTATATGATTTTTTTTTTTTGCATTTTTGATAGAAACCGGAAACATCGTTTTAGCTGCGAACAGGATTTCTTAGAGCTAAACACTTGGTATCAAATAATGCACAATACAATTATCTATATATACATATTAAAGACGGCCATATAAACTTATGAAATTTATGAAACTGAAAAACAAGAATTGTAGATATTTTTTTTAATCTATGGATAAAAACTGAAAATAAACTGTTACTCGAATTAACAATTGCTGTACAATCATATTTCAACAAGAAATTGAAACGAAATAGTAAAATTCAAGAAAAATTGGAAAGTGGTGAAAAATTGGTGAGCTAGCGCTGTAGCCATTATATACACAAAAGTAGATTTCTTAACCATTAGTTTAATTTTCTGAATCGATTTATTATTAATATGATTTTTTGAAGGCACAGTGGTACAGTGGTGCACTGGAATTGTGTGTGTGTGTTGGGGGGGGGGGGGGGGGGGGGGGGGGGGGGGTGAGGGGTCTCTCAATTCAGAATGGTGAATCTAGAGTTGGCTTTACATCAGTAATGACATAGCTCATTAACTGTGTTTAAATTATTCTGTATTTACTGTAATTTCAATTTTGAGGTGAAAAATAAAAGACTAGTAGAACCAATGGTACTGTTTCGTAACCAATCGCAACTCCTTGGGCCTTTCCGGCAGTGTTTATCCGAGCTTGCTGGAGAGGCCCGAGAAGTTGCGATTGGTTTTGTAGCAAGATTCGTATCTTCTCGGGCCTTTCCGGCAAGCTCAGAAAACATATCCGATGTTGTTTTACGAGCTTGAAAGTAGTCATGAAAACTGGGTATTTAATAAAATTTTAGAAATAACTTGGCATATAAGACCTAAACTACTGTAGTAGATGATAAAACGAAATTGACATGGTACAGTTTATCTACAGTATTACATGTATTCCTAGAATGCCCTACCGTGAAGTCGAGCATGCGTATTCCAGTAAAAAGGACTAACGTAGTTGCTAGCGCTCGAGGGCGCTAGCAAAAATCGAACCGATCCCGATTGTAATTAAACTGATCCCGAACGAAATCATATAAAGGTAGAATGTATCACATATTTGCAAAACAATCAAGTTGTTTAGCTGTAAAATGGTTTGGTCATTTACTGACTTTAAAATTCATATCAATTCCTCAGAATAATTGCAGTGTTTTTGTAAAATTTCAATTTTAAATTATTTCTGATCGAGATCAGGTTTTTTTTTCAATCGGGATTGGTTCAACTTTAATAAATAGCTATTTTTCCAAAATTTCACATTTTCGTTTCAATTTCTTTGTAAAATATCATTGTTTAGTAAGTACTTTATGTGACTATATGTTATTCTTTAAGTTTTATCCATAGATTAAAAAGATATAAAAAAATTTTTACAATTTTGACTTTCAGAAATATTTTTTTAATTAAAATATTAAATACTTGACCAAACTATCTTTGGCATGTATTCATTCATAATTATATTACACATTAATTGACACCAAGGTTTAAGCTCTAAAATACCCTGTTTGTCCTCAAAACAGTTTTTCCTATATATTTCACTGAAAAAATACAAAAGAATTCATATAAAAAAGCCGATCTCTGTTTTGTGGAATCATATTTCAAAAAAGATTCTCTATGGATCCATCAAATAAAATTTTGGTGTGTCGGGGAACATTAATCCCTAACCCTTTAGTTTATTATACTCATAAGAAATCTGGTTTATCTTAGTTAAGTCAATCACTGTTATTTGTTTTTATTAGCGATAATGTTGATCCTTAAGATAAATTCGTTCGCTGAAAATTTTCCATGATTCTCAATATTTACTTTACATTTGCTATAATTAACGTTACACTGTTAATGTTTCCCTTTTAGCGTTAACGTCGTTCCATACAGCAGATTAGATACTCCACAGCATTTTCTTTTTTGTATAAATATTCATTAGATATAGTTTCTACAGTTACAGTCTATAAATATAAACATGTTATACGACAAAACAATCCGACTTTACCATTAGCGTGCAGGTACAGTCATGGATGTCCGGTACCTGCATTGCCGAGTACAGTCGCGGAACTACAGCGATTCGGAGATTTCCTGAAACAATGCCACACAGCTATGCAGAGTATTTGAAGCCTGAATATACTCAACGACGACAGGGAAAACAGAAAGCTTTTAAGTAAACTTCCAGATTGGCTTGTAACTCGTTGGGGTAGGATAGTTACTCAGCACACTGAAGAAACAAATGCCTTCCCACCATTTTAAACATTTATGGACTTCGTTGTAAAAGAAGCTAAAATAGCCACTGATCCAGTAACCTCATTGCAGTCAATTGGTACCTACAAGGACAACAGCAAACCAACAGCAAACCACAGATTAAAGACAAAGAATGACGGGACAGAAGCACACATTTGGCCGGAACAGCAGATCCTTCCTCACAGAAGTTGATGAGGACCTGCAAGCTTATATTTCTCTAGCTACTACAACCACATGGAGTGAAAGAAAAACTAACTGTATTTTGTGCAATGCTAATCACGATCTAGATAATTGTACAGAATTCATGGCCAAGGACTTAAGCAAGTATGCCAAAGAAAAGGAACTTTGTTTTGGATCCCTGCGTCCCGGTCCCTGTCTGAAAAGTGTCGTCAGAGGTAAAGGTGCAAAACTTGCTTCAAAGCTCACCCGTCATCTTTGCACGGGGATACTAGGAAACCTGACATCCGCTCTCACAATGATGAGAAGAGAAACGTTCCGTCCACACCTATAGTACATCAAGCTCAACCTTAATGAGTCACTCTGGAGCTCAATGATACTTCCAGTTTACTTATCACATGTGTCAAACCCAGATAATGAGAGACTTGTGTATGCACTGTTATATACACAATCCGACACAACATTTCTGCTTGAGAACACCCGCAAAGCATTAGCCATACCAGGAAACCCTGTCAAGCTTATGCTTTCTACCATGTATGCTGAAAATATGCTTGTCGACAGCTGCAAAGTTCAATGACTCAGAGTAAGAGGATTCAACTCCGAAAAGGGAATACCATTACCTGAGACTTACACCAGAAATATCATGCCTGCAAATAGACTCCATATTCCTACGCCAGAAATTGCGAAAAAGTGGTCTCTTTTCGAAGTCATTGCCTATGAACTTTTACCTCTAAATGACTGCGAAGTTGGACTACTTATTGGATACAACTGTTCAAAGGCCTTGTTGCCTAGAGATGTCATTGTACCTGCCGACGACGGACCGTATGGTCAACGAACTGACTTGGGATGGGCCATCGTAGGAATTGTGGACAGTTGTACTCCTGAGAGTGATATAAAGTTATCCCATTGGTGGAAGTAACCCCTACTTTTACGGTGGAAAAAAGCAACAGGGGAGCTAAATGACCCCTGAGATTAGTCGATACATACTACTAGTATTCCCATAACTTTTTTTGTTTTGTTTCTGGATTTTTAGTATAGTCATGAAAATGGTAATTCTTAAAGTAAGAATTGTTTAAAATATATTTCCGTTTTGTCATCATGCCCATTATTTGACTGAACATGTATAATGTAGGTCCTTAAAATACTTCCGTTTTGTCACGATGCCCATTTTTTTTTTTTACAGTGCATGCATAATTTGTAGGTCCAATAAACTAAATCATTTCCTGAAATGCAAAGCTCATTTGTCATCTTGAAGATCTACACAAGTTAAACATCTCACCATCATTCCGGAAATTGTTGAATATTTTTGTCAATATTGAATTTGACGAGCTATTGAATTTCAGATGGAAAATGGAATCTTTCGGAAATGAAAAATGCAAAACATTCAACTTAGTGTAGTGTAGAAATCAATCTTGTTGGATTGTTTTAATTTTTGTGATTAATGAGTTCAGTATTACGACAACTTTAAAATTTGCATGACTGGTCAAAGAGAGATAACTCCAATATATCACAGACATTTTACTACATGTGTACATATATATATAGTATATGAAAATTTTGATTTTGTTTTGATTAAATAAAATACTTGTTTACGTCTTCTGTGAAAATCCGTACAAATATTAAAAAGGGACAATATTTCAAAACACAGTATGACCCCTTTCCCCTTTAACTAATGAGTTTATAGCTTATTAATTACATAAATAATTTATAAAATAAAACACAAACGCGTATGTTAGGATGTGAAGCGCTCTGAAGTGCAGTTTACTTATACATGTAAATACACAAATCTATATCTTCTTTAATTTCATTTCTACAAAATAAAACAATACTTATGATATAATATTCCGATATACATCAAAAGCAAGGGCGGGTGGGTGAGAATTAAGTTATCTGCACTGTAAAGAGCCTTCGAATGGCTATATAACTCATGCACGGATCTAGAGGGGGGGGGGGGGGGGTTGGGTCGGGACCCCCACCCTGGAATATGAAAATCTATTTAATTTACGAAGTAAAATTGTCGCAAATATGCCTTGGACTCCCCCTCCCCTACCCGGCAAACACAATTATCCTTCGGATCCATCCCCCCCCCCCGGAAAAATATTCTGGATCCGCGCATGTAACTTTCAGCGCTAATATCGGTCAGTTGAAACCCGTGCAATGAATATTTAAATGTCACCGGACAAGGTGACCAACAACTAACCAATAGATTACAGGTGTAAATAAATACGAACACGTGTTATTCGAACCTTTAATAAATACATTTATCTAATACTGAATCGTTGTTATGCACCGTTGCAACATTAACACTAAGAAGATGGGCGAAGCAGGTGGGTAAAAGCCCATAAAACTGAATATAAGAAACTGAAAAGTAAATAAAAGGCATGTAGCAACGCGAGGGGAGGCATACTTTTTTGCAAATCACATATTACTATACAAAATTGCTCCTCCCTCTTTTCTGTAACTGTAAGAAAATGTATTGAAATTATACACCAAAAAGCATGTATTGATATACATCACTGTAATAAAGTTTTCAAAAGTAAATAACAACCCCCTCCCCTCCCCTCCCCTCCCCCCCCCCCCACCCCTTAATATGAATTTTCATTTTTTATTTTTTGTTTGCACTTTAAGATTTTTGGGTGTATGGCTGCCTCCTTTAATTCGAAGCAATGCTACGTGCCTAAAAATACTTTTTAAAAATCTAACATTTTCATTAGATTTACGTTGTCAAATTTGTATATTTTGCAAAATATCCTTTTGTTAGTGTTTTATTAAACAGTTCAGCTGCTAACATGCCCTAAAACCTTGAAAATAAGCCGCGGCTTATTTTAGGTTTTTCTAAGAAATTGGGGTTTATTTTCAAAACTGTCTTATTTTCAAATCACGGCTTATTATCCAAACTTAATACCGGTAAGCGACGAGAGCACAATCACGGCTTATTATGAAACCAATAAATTGTAATCGATCGATTGTGAACTACTTTTTGTTCTAGGATATCCAGCTAAACATCTGTAAGAGTTAAATGAAAATATTTGTGTTCAGTTCAGTTCTGTGCGTCTATCTTTAAAACAGTGAATTTTTAGCAATGGCGACTACTATTCCTACTCTTTATTAAAGATTTAGAAATTTTCTTCTGAATCTAACCATAAATGTCATAGAATTTTTATAACAAAATAATTGAAATAATACTGTGTTTAATATCTTGATTGTAGAAAAAACACAATTTTTCCTAAATGGCACTGTCATGACTAGCTTATTTCAAAACAGGCTTATTTTCGAGTACTTTTCAATGCAAGAAATAGGTGGCTTATTTTGAAAACTGGCTTATTATCAAATCCGCTAATTTTCAAGGTTTTAAGGCTCAATCAAAATCAAAATTTAAGACCATTTTGCTTTTCTTCGCGTTCGTAAAAATAAAATCAGACTCTTTTAAAAAATCCTGCAGTTTTAATAAATTTAATAAAAAAATTTGAAATTGTATTTTACAATGAAATCAATATTCATTGCGCCAACTGCGATGACTGTCAACCAATGCTCAAAAGACATTGATTGGACAAGACTCTTATTGACATAAGCTACTGACCAATTGACCTTTTGAACTGGAAATGCTATTAAAATGGTCAGCCTGTATACAGGGTTTGATGACAACATATCATCTACCCACCTACTTTAAAAATGTTACAGTTTTAACAATTTTTACCAGATCACGAAACATTCAGACATTTTGCTCCATCCCTTTGAATCTGAGAGTACATTTTAATACCGTAATATTTAAAATCATGAGGTCAAAAAATAATCATAAAAACCAATTCTCAAAGTTGTTTACAATCATTTATTAGACATAATAACATTATTTAAGGTATACACTGTACAACTGCAGGGTTTATAGTGTGCAACAAACCAAAGTTACTCTTTCTTCAGTGATAGAAATCTTAATGGAACAAAGATCAAATAAACACCATTCCAATGTTCAACAAATGTGGTACCTTCATTTTTTCTGCTTTGAGAAAAGAAAATGTATGATTTATATTTTTATTCTTAAGAGAAAGGATTGAAATTAACTCATAACTTAATATAAATGCGAGCTACAAAAAGTGTTTTACAGATATATTCAATTCCACCTTTAGTGTCATTTTGTCAACATTAAAATGTGTTGATTTCTTTGACATATACCAAACAACATTTCTCTGATTGTATTCTTATAATGTACATAGTTTGTTTAGACATTAAATGTATAAACAGTCCATGTGTTGACAATCACTACACTACAACAGTTTGTTATTATGGTGTATAAACATGATACACAACACAAGGATATGGTTGACATGAACTAAATGGACGTGTATTTTATATGCATGACTCTATTATATAATTAGTTAATTATCTTTATGTTAATACATGTTATATATATACATATATTCAGTTTGTCAACATGTAATACATGTAAACAATGTTACACTGCTGTGTAATGTTCTAGACATATTGGATTTTCTTCACTTTACCTGTGTCCCACTCAGCCACAAAGAGGTTGTCCCTGGTGTCCACACATAAACCATATGGACGCTGTAAATGACAGTTGTCAATGTAGCGGAGGAACTGTCCGTCCTGATCCAGGATGTGGATACGGTGGTTGTAATGGTCTGCTGTCAGGATGCGACCCTGGCTGTCTGTTGTGATGCCGCGTGGAGTGAATGATTCCTTGGTAGTAGAGGGAGGACCAGTGTAGGTAAACCGGAGTTTCCCGGCCTGATTGACCACCACTACTGCACGGGCTCCACAGTCTGACACACAGATATCTAGGTTCCTGTTCTCACTAATGTATTTAATGTACACACCAGATGAATAGAGAGGTTGTCCTTTGTCATTGTACTGAATACTTTGTTTCTCTGTGGAGCCAGAGTAACACACAACTTTTGTTTGTTTATCATCACTGTTCATGACAACCAGGAGGTCACCAGAGGAGGTACTACAGACACCGCGAGGTCTCCACCCCTGTAGTCTGATCACTGTCTGTATCTGTGTATTCTTCACTATGTTCACAGTTCTATCATCTCTATCAGTATAAACTAGACCCCCACTCCTTGTCACTGCTATGTCCCGTGGATTGTTCCCTGACTTGGTTTGGACTGACTTCACTAGTTCCCCCCGGAGGTTGTAGAGTCTCAGGATGTTGTCATTACCACACGTCCACACCTCCTCATCACTCAGACAGGACACACTGCTTAGTGAATATTCTCCATACTCGGTGTTTATCTGTGTGATGATCCGTGGTACATCAATGAGCGGTCTGTCCGGGGGAGAGGACTCAGCACCGGGAGATTCCATGGTGTAGCCATGTTGTTCTGTTTTGATAGATAATGCTGACAGAGAACCAAACTGTTGATAAAGCTGTTCCTTGTTGATCTTCTGAGGGGTAAAACTTGGTAAGGACACTGTGAGTTTAGGAGGCAATCTTCTGAATTCCTCATTTCTAGATTTGTAGGCAGAGACACGGCTGACATCATTGGAGTCCAGTAACTGCTTCAGATCAGCAATGGTCTGTGTGATTTCAGTAATGGTGTGTGTGATTTCATCTTCCTGTTTGTTTAGGGTGGCCAGGTGTTTGGTGTCCATTTCCTCCACGTTAGATTTCAGGTTTCTGATAATGGTGTTTATTTCTCTGTGCAAGTTTTCTCCATGTTTGTCCATGGCTGTCGTTAATTTCTGGGAGTTTTTGTTCAGAGCAGATTTCTGGACTGGGATAATGGATGCAATCTCTTGGTATTTAGGATAAATGGATTTCTCTAGTTCTTGTAAATCTTTTTGAATGATTTCTTTCTTGCTGTCCATGTTTTTAGTTATTTCAATAAATTTATGGCCATGGTGTTCTTTAGAGGAAGCACATGTTGTACAAATAGGAATGTCACACTGTTCACAGTAAAGTACACTTATGTTTGAGGAATGTTTTGGACATTTAGGAGTAGATCCTCTCTTTTCAAATGGCAGCACTTTGTGTTCTGTGGATAGATCAGAGAGATGTTCCCCCACACAGGCTTTACACAGATGGATGTGACAAATGTCACAGTACATAGGGGGGCCCGGGGTCTCACAGAGACGGCACCGTAACACATCCTGGGCCCAACGCTCGTCCATGGTCAGATACTTTTGCTCACGTTCTGAAACATAAAAAGGTTGATATATCACTTTCATAGTTTATGTCCATTTGACTATTTCTTATAAAACTTTGGTATTTTCTGAAGAAAAAAATTGCTCTTCTTGCAAACAGGATACTTTAAAGCTTAAAAGACAGGAAGACGTTTAAATTCTTTAATAAAAAATTACTCATAGATATAACTTGTTTTAAAGAGTGCGACTGACTATTTGGGATAATTTATCCCAAACAGGCTATGATGACCCATTTGGGTGATTGGCCCCAACCTGTTAAACCAGCTCTGTAGGACATGTAGGACAATATCATTTAATATACAAAGCATCGGCAAGCACTGCGAGCTCTTACCCAAACCGAAAAGAAAATTCAAACTACTGCTCCCTTTGACCTATTGAATTTTCTGTCATCAGAATTGAACCCACAATTCCCAGTAAATTAAATCTAATCAGACCATGAAAAATTTAGAAATATAACAAGGAATACAAACGAAAGAACAAACCATTGTTTCTTAATTATGATTGATTAATTCCTTTTTTATCACTATATATAAACCGGTGATATTTTCTTTTCTAGGCTGCGCTCACCTCAACAGTTGCACCAAAAAACATATCATATATAACCAAGACGCTCTATTGAACTCGCCTCTCGGACGTATACATCCCTGATATTTCCAGTTAATATATTTTCTTGATTTTCATATACAGGCATATAAAATTTCAGCAATATTTGAGTAAATTAAAATGCAACAAGAGGCCCAGGGGCCACATTGCTCACCTGAGAACAATAGCCAACAAAAAGCTTTAGCTGTCTTTAGAGTATCAAATACAAAATGTCTAGACAACTTGGTATAGTATATCTAAATTTTCAAAGATTTTCAAACTTTCCTCCAACATATTCTCAGGTTAAACAATGAGTTTCTTTTGTTGTATTAGTTTTTAAAAATAAGATTTTTTAAAAAGTTTCTCTAAATAATCCAGTGTAAAAATTCAACTATTGAGGCCCCATCCTACCACTGAGGATCATGATTTGTACAAACTTGAATCTACACTACCTTAGGATGCTTCCACACAAGTTACAGCTTTTCTGGCCAATTGGTTTTTGAGAAGATTTTTCTCTATGTATTCCTATGTAAAAATTCAACCCTCCTATAGTGGCCCAACATTACCTCCAGGGATCATGATTTAAAAACTTGAATCTACACTACCTGAGGATGCTTTCCCACAAGTTACAGCTTTTCATACTGATTGGTTTTTAGTTTTTGAGAATTGGATTTTTCTCTAAATATTCCTATGTAAAAATTTGAAATTTGAAATTTGTTGCCCCATCCTATTCCCGGGTTTTTTCAAAAATACCAACAGATTTTCAATCATTCAAAATTATCTCCCCTTTAAAAAGGATGTATATGTGACCCAATTTGAATCCCCTTCACCCAATAGACACTTTCACGGTAACTGCGTATTGCTCTTTTGCAGGGCAAAATGATATAGTTTAGTAAAAAAAGACATAACCTCAATTATTTCAATTACAGTCTACACTGTCTTATGTGACCATCCAAGGGACCAATAAAAAAAGTCACATAAGACAGGGAGTCACATAACGCAGTCCAATACTAACTTCACAGTCTTTTTAGCTACCTTTTGGCTATCAATAATACTTATTGGTACCAAATAGTAAATGTATATATATTTTACCTATAGACTAGTTTTTGATAGAATGAAATTCAAATTTCATCATCTTTAAAAAATATTTTTAATTTTGAACAGAATCACTTATAAGATAAATAAATGGGAGCATATTAGAAAACTCAGTATGTTTTTGTTTCCACCAATTGGACTATGGCAGTACATGTATGTTTTCATTGTTTTGTATTAATGACTGGCAAGTAAAATGATGTTAACTACATTTCTGCATCATAACAATCTATGATGTTTTCTTTATGTTTCCGTTTACCAAGTAACAATAAACAGTTTTAACAATGCATAGTTTTACACACGTTTTCATACCTAAACTTCTGTTTAAAATACACGTATGATGTAGAACTCGTAATCCGCCTTATTGTTTATTTGACTAAGCACCCTCCCAATTTCTTCTTTATACACGTGTTAATTACACACCTTCTTTATAAATATCGATGTGTGGATTCAACTTGAACATGTACATGGCCAGATGAGTTTGGCTGAGACGTCCGTTTACCAAGTTACAATAAACAACCGATGTTTATAGCATTTCAATTACTATCGGGCCGCCATGTTTGTTTATACAGGGCACGACAAAAGTCGTCATTAGAGATATTGCGGGAGTCTTGAAATATAACATGTATGGGGGTTAAAGATAATAACCGTTATAAGAAAAGTGATAAATATTCTAATTGGTTATCAAAACAAAACAAGAGGCCCATGGGCCACATCGCTCACCTGAGCAAAATGGCAAACTATGTTGACTTAAAACACTTTAAATAATTAAGAACAGTAAAATTTAATATTTATCAAAGTTAAGTACCATAATTGTCTGATGTAAAACTCAATATTTTATAAAGGGGTAGGGGTGAAAATATATTGCGATATATAAATTATATATAACACCGGTATATTATTTCCTGCAGTTTTTTGCACATATGTGAACAGCATTAACTCTTTAAAGATTAAAAAAAATTCATACATTTTCTAAGACGTATATCAGTTTAAAAATCAGCACCTATTGTGGGCCTACCTTATCGTGTGTAATCATAATTTGCACATGTTGAATCTACACAATTAAACATTTTATTTCATTAATATTTTGTCTTAGAGGTCATGCAATACATACAATGTATCTATTTTATATATTGAAAATATTGGAAAAGGTAGTTACCATTTACCTGCAATATTTCTTGTTTGGTGTATTTGTATTTATGAAAAAAAATCGAACTTAAATTAGTGTAATTTCCATTTTCCACATCTAAGTGAATATTTTTGTGTGTTTATTTAAGATGCCAAGCTCTGTGAATATACCATGCCGATGAGATACATTTCATTTTCACAGCTCGTATCTCATATATGAAAGTTAACAAAGATTGACGGACAGAGAATCGCCAGATAGTCTCGAAGCCAGTTCGCAGTTTTGAACTCTCTGGCAAAAGTTGCTAAGGCTACAGTCAAAAACTTAATTTGTCTTCCCTAAAATAATTGTTTACCTAGTGTAAACTTGTGTGACGTTTTATGACCTTACTTGATCGATGAAAACATTCGACTTAAAAATGTTGTCATGTGATGTGTTAAAAAGCTATATAATTTAATGTATTGTCAGGCATACTGGTATCAGTTTTGTACCAAGGCCCATCAATTATTTCATCTTTCCTCAAAAACAACAAACGGCTACAAACCAAGATGATTTTCTGCTGCAATATTTTCTTAAAAATAATGATAAAGCAGATATCCTCATAATTATGATGTGTCAGAACTGTTTAAAAGGCGTTTTTATTTACATGTACTCTTTTGAAAACTACCAAAATTGTTGCAGATATCATATAATTCATCAAATGAGAAGGGACCCCATAAAGTAGTTATAGCACATCATCCTTTTGATTTTTCTGTACACAAGTATTCAATGTTTAATAAGACAATTCTAATGATCATCAAACATTTAAGCGTCAGTCGTAGAATTATAAGCAACTTTTAAAAATTTATCCAATTTGTTTAATTTCAGTTTTTTAACGTATTCATACATTATATAGATAAAATGTTTTGTAATTGAGTTAGCCAAGTGACACAAAATTAGTTTATGCACTTGTGTATTTTGGAGGAATTAGTCCTACCCTACGACCCAATTACAACAGTTAGGTAGAGGATCTTATTAATTTTGAAGACAACTGTAAACAAACGGTTTTGCATTAATTTGGACAAAGTTATTAACTAATTACAAGTTACCTACTAACTGTAGTATCAAAACGAAATGTAAATAAATATCAATTGTAATTTTCAATGCACGGTATGTGTTGCATCACCCGTATTTATAATATTTATAACCTCTAGAGATAAGACAGTCGCGAGTGATTAATCTCAACAGGGTTTAACTGCGGCTGTGAAAACTTCTTTTCAAATTCATAAACATCGTTTTATTGTCTTTGGATTTAATTTACACGATAATGAACTCTGAATACAAGGCTACTTCAAATTCTCTTTCGGAGGAAATTTCGGCGAAGTTACCGATCAAAAATCGATTATTTCAACCAAAGTCGCCCCCTTGTTTGGTCCTTGTTGACACTCAATTCGAAATTAATAAACGATAAAAACAGAGGGAAAATGCACTTTAGTACGTTGTTAATGTATCAGATTTTATCATTTTCGCAGGTAAACAATCAACTGCCTATTAACCGAAGTCTATGTTCCAAATACATGTACCAGAATACTGAATACAGTTATACAGGCAATTGTTCCCCAAGTTAAAAAGCAAAATGAAACGAAAATCAAAACAAGCTAAAACCACCGTCACAAGTAAAAATGACAACGCGTTGAAATATTTAACCTCAATTTACTTCACAATAATCGGCACCAATATATCTTCCTTGTTTCATAGATTATATTTGCACGTGAACTGTCGCACAACAAACATGGCTGCTACAAACAAAGAACCTCGCTTTCGAGATGTAGATTGGCAATGCCTGTCATAGGATCAGTCTATCGTACGAAATTGCCAGTCTACGAAATATGGAATAACGAACCCGCTTTATTAATATTTTCGTGATTAGCTCAAATTTGAATCATAATTAGCCCTTAATTTTTGAAATTTATATTTTCCTTTCCATAAGGATGATTTATGCTAAATTACGTTAAGATTAACTCAGTAGTTCTTGAGAAGAAGATTTTTTAAAATGCACCCCCCTTTTTTACAGTTTCGATGTTTTCTTCGCTTTGAATACAATCTGGCCTTTTATTTTTGCAATTTATATTCACCTTCTTATAAGGATGATTTGTGCCAAATTTGGTTGAATTTGGTCAAGTGGTTTTAGAGAAGAAGTTCAAAATGTAAAAAGTTTACAGACGGACAGACGGACGGACGGACGGACGACGGACAACGGGTGATCAGAAAAGCTCACTTAGCTTTCAGCTCAGGTGAGCTAAAAACCTTCTAAATGTTTCTCAGCATCGGACGCCATTTTAATTTGTAAAAGTCGCTTAAAACAGTCCATACAACATTTTGGGACTAAAAAATGACAGTTGCTTGTCACGTTATGCAGGTGGTCACTTAATGCAGGGTTTTCATATAGGAAATTACGTTGGGCGGTCTAAATATGGTCGCATAAGACAGAGAGTCGCTTAATACAGAGGGTCGCTAAGGCAGTCTAAACCTGTACGTCATTTAATTATCTACCTACTGAAACTTCGGCAAAGTATATCAATTTGCCCTGCAAGAGAGCAGTACCGCAGTTTTCGTGAAAGGGTCTATAATGCTTTGTGCCAAGTTTGGATGAAATTGACCAATCAGTTTTGGAGAAGATGAAAATGTGAAAAGTTTACAACAACGACAAACAATTTCCAAATTTTGATCAGAAAAAAACTGAATTGACAATACTGGCAAACAACCAATTCTCGCCAAGGACCATTTCTCGTCAGCATATTGTTACGTCATTTTATCAACACATAAAATCATATTGACATTGACATAACAATGCACTGGCGAGAAAAGCCTACTTGGCGAGAATTGGTTGCACGCCAGTAGAAATAAATTATCAACCTAATCAGATAATCATGATAATAGTTACATGTATTGATACGCACAGTTTACAAATTACGAACCTTTCACCTCTAACTCAAAATGGCGACAATGTCCTTGCTTTTTACTCTTCCTGGTTAGGTTTCCTGTAAAAACACAAAACCAAACATTCCGGGTTACTCTGAAAATGGTTGTAGAGAGGACACCAATGAACCCCCTTCTTATTTTTTCAGATTTTTTAAATCTTCAAAATAAGTCTGTACCTGCGGAGTTCAACAGCTGTTCTGAGTGATTAAAAAGGCATTGTCTTGTTCTTGTATGCATACTTTTCAAACAAAATGACATGTAGGACTTCATATTTATTGCTTTTCTATCTTTTGGCAACACTTTTGGCCAGTTTCTGGCAGAAACAAGTCAGTTCAAGAAATGTTTACATTCTTATCCTCAAATGTATAAGATGGCCGCACATCCCCCTTAACGATTCCCTCAAAACTACTCATAAGTTAAGATCAGCTTGTACATTTTAGGCAATTAATTTCGCCAACTATGTTATAGCATTAGATTAAAATCTTCAACAATCAGAAATTAACATTGATACGTTTAACAAACTACGCACCTCATAAAGGCCTACAACTCAAAATGGCGACAACATCCATGTTTACTCTTCCTGGCTGGCGACCTGTATAAATCACGTGATTGGTTTAAATAAAACACAAAACCAAACATTCCGTGTAGATTCAATACATTGTCTGTGAAATTGTTGTTAACTTGTGGAAGAGAGTTAAAATAATCTTAATCATTAATTAAGGCTATGCTCTAATATTTCTCATAATGATATGCCAGCCAATAGTTCCACTGAAATCAAGCTTAGTGCATTGAAAGGACAGTCATATTTTAGCAATTCCCTCTAAATTACTTATAATATATAAGTCGGCGTATAAATCAAACTCCCTGATGTGTAGGTCTCTATACTTTTTCTTCTCTGCCTGTAGACTGGTTCTCTGTCTCTATCATACGAATGAAGAGCAATAATTTTTCGCAATTATAGCTGTCAAAATAATTATTCAATAACAAAATGTTTCAAATAAAGTATTATGAAAACAGCTTACTTTTATCAAAAAACAGAATACATGAATTGATTAACTTCTGTCTTTTGATGCATACCGTGATTATAAAACGCCATGGGCCCGTTTCACTAAAAGGCGTACGCCCGGCGCAACCTTACGCCTGGCGTAAATCCGGACTTAAGTCAAATATTTGGACTAAGGTCCGTTTCACTAAAAGGCGTAACTTTGCGCCGAACGTAAGTTAAGCCAAAAATCTACACCTAGCCAAGGGTAGTCGTAACTTTTGGCGTAAACATAAAATAATTATTAATTCTGTTGCTGAGAATATCGTTGCTGGCCATAATGTTTAATAATGTACAATTTGTCATTTAAATTTGATTAAATTCATATGAATTAAGAAATTAGATTGTTTTGATATGTGGTATCAATTCTCTCATAGAAACTTTCTTACCATGCTTTATACACATTATTTACATTTGCACTTGCCTTATACACGTTAAAACGACATATTCAGACAAACAATCGATAGTTTTCATTCGATTATTTGTATTCAATAATTTGATTTACGTTTCATATTTTTAGTACATTGAGTTATGAATGATACAGAAAATATACATGTACATGTGCGATGTACATGTAGTGCAAATGTGTATTTGTATAAGAAATGTGTAGCATTTCACGTTCATTTTCCCCCAACTTCCACGCAAAATTTGTGTGATTGTTTTGGAAATTTTAAACTCACTCAATGAATTTATTGGCTTTTATTTTTTCCCCCTTTTTACGTCATATATGATGAGTGTCATACTCACGTAGTTAAAGGTAAATCACAAAAGTATCTTTCAGTATCGTTAAATGTAAATAATTAAATACGATGAAAGCTCCAACTGTGTTTCAGACTTATCAAAAATCCTTAATTTTTTAAAATACTAGATAATGTATTCATCATACAACCAATGCAAAACACTGACTCCAATTTCAATAGAAAAATATTTTTTTCTTAGGTTATCTGTACATACACATACTCTTTTTTTATATGAAATTTATATGATGCCTTATTCAATATACTAAATGTAAGTGTACTTTGGCACTTTGTTGAGTTCACCGTACATCGGACACATACATCTGTACCTTGGATCGGGCAACTTTGGTGAAACATTTACAAATTAACGTGCTTTTTTGTTGTTTCATTTATTCCTGAATTAAAACTGATGAACTTTATTATTATCAAGAATTTGACTTTCACATTGTCAAAGAAATAGCAATATAGGCATCGTAAGATGAAGTCATATACGCCATCATTAAAAACTTGGTTACACAGATTTTACACAAAAGCATACTTGGATGTTCGGCATTTGAATGGAATAGGTGAAAATGAACCCTCTCACTTAAATAATTCGAAAAAAAAAATAATTTCTGAAACAAATTTTGATAAAAGCCTTGGAATTTTATCAATTATTTCCTACCCCAGTGTCATTTTTGCGCCACATATTACATTGACACAAATCTAATCTAATTAATAAATATATTTATCCGAACCTCTGACTTTTTTGCATGAAGTAAGAAGATTTCGTTATTTTTTGATAACTACTGTATGGTTGTTCGATCCATGGTTTAATAGCTCATTACTGCATTAATTTGCTTTATTTTCTATATTTAAACAAATTCACTGATTTCTTTCAATGATGAAGCAAGAAGAAGCCTGTAAATTTTAAAACAAATATTTATACTGGGGCAATAATTGACGCATGATGAAAAAGAAAATACCAAGGGTGTCCGATGCATGGTGAAATCACCCTAAATATCGATGACAAAAAAAACCAGTTCAGTTTTATCAATAATTTTTAACATATCCTATTGGTTATAGTGAAACATATATCCTCATAAAAAAACATTTCAACAAGTTATGCTGAGTGAGTTTGTCACCAAACAGGATTAATTATTTAACTACAATGTTTTGAACATAAATGTAACTGATGTGCCTGTAACCTATCAAAACAAAAATACTTTGCGCTTCTCTCTCTCTCTCTCTCTCTCTCTCTCTCTCTCTCTCTCTCTCTCTCTCTCTCTCTCTGCTTATCATTTGTATACGCAAGAGCATAAACTCGTTGTCAAGGACGTAAGTCTGGCCTTAACTTAGTCCGATACTAGTATTTACGGCCAGGCGTACGCCTCTTAGTGAAACGCAATTTACGCCGGACTAAATTTTGGCGTACGCCCTAAGGCTTAACTTAAGTTTCGTCGTATCTTACGCCTTTTAGTGAAACGGGCTCCATGTCTTTTAGCACTATAATCAAAAGAAACTACGGTTGACACAGATTATATATTCTGCTCTTGAAAATTGAAAGACATGAATTTAAAATTTACTCATACTTGGTTTATGTATCACACCAAACGCGCTGATCACCTGGGGCCAAGCCAAATTTGAGGCCAAAAGTGAGGCCAGGCCAACTTTGAGGCCAGGCCAGGCCAGGCCAGGGCAGGTTTTAGAGTATGCCCTCTCTCTCTCTCTCTCTATCTGCTTATCATTTGTATACGCGTGAGCATAAACTCGTTGTCAAGGACGTAAGTCTGGCCTTAACTTAGTACGATATTAGTATTTACGGCCAGGCGTACGCCTCTTAGTGAAACGCAATTTACGCCGGACTAAATTTTGGCGTACGCCCTGAGGCCTTACTTATGTTTCGTCGTATCTTACGCCTTTTAGTGAAACGGGCTACTGTAAATTGATCACAGGTAGACAGCACTACCATGGGGGTCATGTTTTTAGTTCTGCTGGGAGGTCTGCTTGCCTTGCTTCAGAGGAAACAAGTGGATGCCAAGTCCCCGCACATTCTGTTTATTGTGGCCGATGATCTGGGTGAGTCAGGCTTCAGTCCTTGCTAGCTGTTGGACAGATTGAGGAATGGATTATCTCGCTAAAAGAGAATCATTCCTCTTTATGGTAATATAAACTAACTGCATGGCTTCGGCACGTTTCTCACCGAAATTCTGATTTTTTGTTCAAACAGACGAATGCCAGTAGAATATTATCGCATTTTCTTAATAATAAGGCACCACTTGTTATATTTAACGCTAAAACAATTGACATTTGATGCTGCACTTCACTGAATTTTGCTGTTTGCGGATTTCTTACGGAAGCCGCTATGGGATATAAATGTGGGTATAGATCGATATTATGTATACTTGTTATAGTATTTGCTCTCTATTTTATAGGTTTTCATTTAACACATAGTGCAAAGATTTCCTCTTATTATTGTTGGACTGTGCATTGATACCCGCCCACCCTGTAAACCCTAATTTTCATTTCATTTTTTTTTAAATATTCATTTTATGTGTAAAATGTTTTGCTGTTACAAGCTTTAAAGTTTTCAAGGTCTTGCCGAGATCAAATGTTGAAGTAAAATATTAATAATGTCTGCATTTTATTTCCTGTTCTTGGTTTGGGCAAACAATGTCAACTCAATAAATCCATGCACAGAAATCTTTCGTTTTTGAATATTAAATGAGAATATTCATACTCACGATAGATATCCACGAGTTGAAAACCATCTTGCTTTCACTTGATGCAGTGAAGGACTGATATTTTAGGTCGTAGAGGTCGGTTATGTAAAGTAACATTGTACCACCTTGCAATTTTACGAGGATTTTCTTATTCGAGTGGGATTTATTTTTAAATTGCTAGAAAAATCTTTTTAAAATAACCTTTTATGGTGTTATTTATTAAAATTACCTTTAAAAGGACTGAGTCCCCTTCAACAAGGTAATCCCTCTATAAGGATATTGTGCCCAACCTGTTTGACTGTAAGATATTATGATCTATCTTAACAAAGAAATTCAGCAAAGTAATGATTGACACTTTATTTCATTGAAGAAGTCTGCTAAAAATAATAAAATGTTTAAATTTGTATATACATGTACTTGTACATGTAGATTCAGATTGATTGTAAAAGGTCATCTCAATTGTTAGTAATATAAAACTTTCTCCTAAAAGAAAATCAAACAAATAAAAATTCATATTAAAAAGAAAATGTATATATGTAAAAGGCTTATAATGGAAAAATGAATTTTAATTTCCGTACACAGGTTGGAACGATGTGGGATATCAAAATCCCGACATGAAGACCCCTAACATTGACAAACTAGCGAGGGAGGGGTTGATTCTAAACCAGACTTATTTCCAGCCTCTCTGTAGTCCGTAAGAAGCCTTGGATTATCTGAACTGTAGGTTCTTTTAACCATATGTAACATTGCCATTTATATAATTAATATGTGGTTTTTATGCTTTCAGCTCCCGGCATGCCTTTATGACCGGGTATTACCCCTACCGCGCAGGTTTACAGGTCAGTTTTGGTCAAATAAAGAGGCAATTTACATGTAGTATGTCAAATGTGTATTTTTCATGATTTTTTCCCCTTCAGATGCTTTTGATAATGAACAATGATATTGTAGTGTTTGCTGTTATATCCTGACTCTTAAGGACAGTTTTCCCCAATAACTCTTTAGCTTACTAGTCCCCTCCTCTGCTGTTTTGTAACCATCAGCTTTAAAGAATGGCATGTCAATCATCTTCTGAATAATGTATTTTTTGTTCACGTCACGTGGTTTATTTTAACGTCAAATTGTTTCATATGTCAATAAAAGATAGGAAACAAAAATAATAAAATAGTAGACTGATGATACCTTTAAACTCTAGCATTTTAACAGGTTGAACTTATTCCTATTTGTAACAGCACTTGCTGATAATGCCATGGCAGCCGGTTTGTTCCCCGCTGAATATGAAGTTTTTACCGGAGAGATTGAAGGACCTGGGTTATGCTACTCATATGGTCGGAAAGTGAGTAAAGATTAAAAACACATTGTAAACAGGTTTGTTAAATTACAAAATTTATGTTCATTTCTCTTCCGGGAAGATTTTGAATGTTTCCTGAAAATGATATTTCCAAACATGTTATTTGCGACCAGGTTGTATTCCGTTGTAATTTGTTAATGCTGTGTTCTTTTATACTTGGTTTCGTTTGGAGTTGTTCTCGTGGTCCGCTTTATGTAATTTTGTGTTGTTTTCCCTTCTCTTTTAAAGCTGTAATCAACTGTCTTAAAATAAAATGATTCATTTTGTTTTGTCATTTTGTTTTTCGTTCTGTGGTGTTGTTGAGGTTCCGTTCCACCTGTGTTGTTGTCATGTTGTCATGTTGTGCGTCCCGTTTTTAAGTTTTTCGCGTCGGTGTTCGTGTTGTAATCGTTTTTAAATTTTCTGTTCTGAATTTCATAATATGTATTTTGTTCTTTTGTTTATTTTCATCTTATATAACGTTCTGTGTTTTTTATGAATTGGTAATTTCATCTTTACACTTTTTTCTGTTGATAGTGACGGTTCTTCTAATTTGTTTTGATAAATTCAAAGTTGTGATCAGATTATTCAGGATAATGTTACTGCATAAAGTGTTTTACATAATTTAATCCTGAATATGATGCCCAATTTACCAACTATTTAGTTTGGAGATGTCCTTATCGACTTTTGTTTGATAAAGTTCTATTCATTTTCTCTTCAGATGGCATTTAGGGATGTGCAACTGGGACTGTACCCCGACCCACAGGGGATTTGATTCCTTCTTTGGCTTTTACAATGCCAAGGCGGACTACTACTCCCACATCTCGTGTAAGAAAATTCATTCCGGAAAAATTACTTCTTTCCACTGTTTTATAAACGTCTTTGTTCTGGTTTCATTTTCGTTCCAAATGCTCACATCTAAATTCGGCAAATCTAAAACAATGCAAGCAGTATCCAGGAGTAAGCAGGAGTAAAGCATTCAGATTGAAATCATTCTTAAATGTCACTAAACAGTTGATATATATGTAATGAAGTTTAAAAATCAAATAACAGCTAATTATTTTTCTTGAGAAATGAATAATCAATAACTGACGCTGTAGTTTGCAAGTGTTCTACGGTCGTAGTTGTCCTTCTTTGATCTAACCAATAACACTGTCCCGAATAATTATGCCAGTGCCAAGGTTGCATTTTTGCACCTGTTTAAGATACAGTTTCGTAAAAATCCATATATACCAAATGATAGACCATTGTCTATAGAGTACATGTATATAACTACTTTTGTTTTTAGTGTGTCTCACCTGATAGGTGAGAAATTTATCTTTAAAATCAAAGTTAATATCCCAAAGGAAAATAATAATTCCCATAGGAAAAATAATTTTCCTACAGGAAATGGTGAAAATCCTATATGATTTACTAAAAATCCTATAGAAATTATATTTCCTATACGAAAAAGTATTTCGTGCAGGAATTTGATTCAGACAGGTAGTTTTCCAATAGGAAATTAAGATTTCATATGGGATTTTAAAATTAATCCTATCGGAGTTTTGTTTAAATCCTCTCGGAATTTAAATTCCTATAGGAGGTTCTTTTAACCGGTAGGAAATTCCAAATATCCAATAGGAAAATTGTTTTTCCTCTGGGAGAAATTATTTTTCTGTAGGAATATAATTTTTAAAGGTAAATATCTCACATAAAAGGTGAGATACATTAACAACAAAGGTGGTTTTAAACTCTTTAAGCAGTGGTCTATCGTATGGCTTATTTCAATTTTTCGATTCATGCAGCTTAGACGGGTGCAAAAATGCCACCTTGGCACTGGCATAATTATCCCTCACAGATTCTATATTCTTTAATTCTTCGCTCTAGATTAACATTACCGTCAACTAAATAAACTTACGCATCCTAAATTTTAGGTATAAATTATTTCCTGATATCCCTTTGTGGTTTTGTATTTTAGACAAATATCTAGATTACCGTGACAATGAGAAACCGGTGAAAAACCTCAATGGAACCTACTCCACGGTAAGACCACATACCATTTTACGATAAATGTGTTTGTCCTAAAAACGCCATTTTGTGCATTATCCAAAAATTATCAGTACAGATATTCTTGATTTATAATTAATTTGATATGTACATGTATCTGCTTTATTTATTTAAAGTTTTTGTTTTGATTTAATTGTAGATTACATTTTTCTGTAATCTTATAAAAAAAACTTTGATATTTTGAAAAATTCTTCATATAATGACTTTTTCTTCAGTTTACATATACATCTAAAGCGCAGGACGTAATCAAGAAACATAACTCTAGCCAGCCTCTGTTTCTTTACATGGCCTTCCCAATTCCCCACGAGCCGTTGCAGGTTAGCATTTAGGAAACTATTTGAATTCATCAATCCACCGTTTAGTTTGTAATTATAGGTACTGTTGCAATAATTATTGATTATAAATCTATATATTGTAACGATATCAAGATATAAACTTAAGTAAGATTTTTTTTATTAAAAACATCATATAAAAACATCAAGTTTGGATTTTTTTCTAATGCCTTTATTTTTCTTTACGCTCTTACCTTTCAGGTTCCCCAACAGTACGAAGACATGTATCCTAATACGATGTCCAAGGGAAGGCGGCAATTTTCTGGTTATTGTGCTATGAGTTTTTGAATTATGTTTTTTTGGACCACTTCTCGAGCGTTGTCATTTTAGTGAACGACCTATTTGATGAGCTCGTGAATGCTAGTAAAATAAAATGATTGATTTTAATTAATCTATAAAAGGTATGAAAACGTGCAGAAAACTAATGAACAAACAAAATCAATCTCCTTTATCACAGGGAGTAGCTTCTTTATGTTTACTTTTTATATTTATATATACCTGTTTTCTTTACCTTTGGTCCTTCGTCCTAGAAGTAACACAAGGGTTAAATAAACTAAATAGTTTTACCTTTAAGTTGACATGATATGTTTAAGGCATGGTGTCGGCAATGGACGAGGCTATTGGGAATATCACGGACCAACTCCGGGAGTCGGGGATGTACGACGATACCCTCATTGTCTTCACGTCAGACGTAAGTCAGGTCCATATATTAATGAACGATGGTTCAAACTGAATCTCAGTGAATGATATCGAAATATCATATCCACATCTCGATAAATAATGAGAAAAGTAATGTGTACATCTAGCTTGATTTAATAGCTACCCAGTTTATACAAGTATAAACTGGGTTGGGGCTATTTACGCTTTAAAAAAAAGCGTAAAGTATTCCAACTCGTTCATTGTACGAGTATAAAAAGGTTAGTTTTAATTTTAGAAAAACGGTCATTTGACCTTTAAAATTACACTAAGTTGTACAAAATTCAAACGTAATGTCAGCCGGATTATACGTTTTTGACGCTAGACTTGTTGTGATAAGCAACATTCTTTACACGATATAGCAAAGAGTTTTAGCCAATAAGAATGCGCGTTGCACACAAAATTAAATTACATGTGTAAAAGATTGAAACGATAACATTGCCTTTTGAGGAATGACGTGAACCACGACATGCTCTCATTTCCGTCAGAATCTCCTTGTAAAAACAGGAGATACATTTCAACAACAAAATTTTGGAATTTTTCAGATTTTTATCGTTATTTCTATTTTAATTGTTCAATTTTAATATGTTGGTTGTTTTTATAAATCTTTAAAATGTGACGAAAATAATATTTGGCGCAGAGTACCAAAATTATCAAGATCTCAATATTCATTGATTGATTCCGTGGCCAAATATAAATGAATAATGCGCAAAATTTCAGCGATTCTTGTATTTGTTAGAATGGTGGTTCGCCTATGGACTATGGCAACAACTACCCCTTGAGGGGTGCTAAGTTCACGGTCTATGAAGGAGGTACTCGAGTGGTGTCTTTCGTCCATGGGGCGGGTCTGCAAAAAACAGGAGAATCCTACGAGAGGTGAGATGCAATTTAATCACATGTATATTAAAACGTTTCATCTCACTGTTTGTTATATTTGGGTGAAATGTTGATATTACGCTTACCTTTCTACGAGAACAGCTGTATCGCGATATACATGTATTGTGGTTTCTTTGAAGTATGATGCATGCTGTTGATTGGTCGGATACACTAGTTGCGGCCGCTGGGGGAGAACCAGGTAAAGTTTGTCGGGGGATGGTAAGGTGTTCGACACCTGAAGAATGCACTTTGGCTTATTATCGCCTTGTTTTGGTAGATATGACGGATGATGGAGTCAGCCAATGGACAGCCATAGCTCAGAACTCCCCAGGTCCCCGCACAGAACTTGTTTATAATTTTGATCCCGACAGTGCCCCCGAACAAGGGCACGCTGCCATAAGGTACAAGTACATTCAGTACATAAAAAAACATTGGACATTTTTAAAATATCGTATTACTATACCATTTCTACTCTACTGTCTACTGTACTATTAATTCCAAGTTCAAGGAAATAGTTGCTATAAATAATACATCTGGATTAGACGGCGATGACATCGTTCTGTTTTCAGGGTTGGAGACTACAAGTTGATACATGGCTATCCAGGAATATTTCCAGATTGGTACAAAGTGGATCAGCAACATGAATTCAATACGGAACCATCCATATTGGAAATGCTCGAACATGCTGAAAGATACCAACTGTTCAATATCAAAGGTTATTATTTTTGCTGATAAGATAATACATGTAAAGGGGTTGTGATTTTGTTTATAAAGGCGATCTTATTCACAAATGAAAAAAAAAAAACAACAACATTCCTTCCAGAAACACCCCGGCACACAAAATGCAAACCTTTATAAAATTGTTTCTTGTAGATGACCCAACGGAACAGAACGATTTGGCTCAATCCAAGCCAGACATGGTTAAAAAACTGAGTCAGAGACTTCAGATGCTGACAAAAAATGCTCTCCCCCCAAATTATCCCCTAGTTCCGGACCCCAAGAGTGACCCCTCCCACTTTGATAATGTATGGTCCCCAGGATGGTGCTGAAATGTTAAAACTATCATTATTACATAATTACTTTATATTTTTGATTACAACCAAACTGGTTTTGGATGTAAAGAAATATATGTGCATGTATCGGTGAATATGATAGCTTTCTCAATTAGTTACATGTATAGTTTATAAAACGAACTCATATTTTGCTTTCGTGTAAATATCTCATTATGCTTACCAAGAAAATGATGGAGAAATTTATAAGCAAACTCCAATATAAAAGGCTTTTCTGTTGTACAGATATAATTCAAAAAATAAAGCAACGTCTAGTGATCAAGTTGTTGCTATGGATGTTTTTAGACGTATTTATGTTGTATGAGGGAAAAATAACAAGTTTTACAATCCAAACGCACAAGATTATTCTGTATCCTGGGAGTGAATATGATATTTTTTGTCTTTGTGTTTATAGTATTGCTTATATATGATTAAATGGTATTATTATACCTCAATATAATTATTCTATATAACGCATCATCTGATTGGTCTAGAGAGTCACGTGACAGGGCAAACAAAACATCGTGTCTCCTGGGGAATAAATATCGTGTCTCACCTCTTCGGAAATCTCGGGATTTTTCATTCCAAAGGTATGAAAAAGCCAATATGAGCATACGATGTTGACAAATATGATTAAATCAAAAATATTTAAGCATTTAAATTCTCTTAATACCACATAAACCAATTTTACTATATTTGATTCGAATTTATGAAAGAAAAGAAAGACAATAAAAAAAAAAAATTAATGACGACGTTATTGCTTTTGACAAGTCGAAAAATTAATAGAAATCGACGTATTTTGTATAATCATATGCTGTTCGGTATAATAAAACTTTTATTGCATGAATGTTCGGGAAATATGAAGATTTATTCCCCCAGAAAAATCACATTTCCCTCGGGCAAAGCCCTCGGGAAATATGATTTTTCTTGGGGGAATAAATCTTCATATTTCCCTCACCATCATGCAATAAATGTATATTGTTCCTTTACATGCCTTAGGCAGATAAAAATCTTTAATCTTGATACTTAATCTTTTGAAAATCTTGAAATATATATAATGATAAAGTCAATTTTGTTTACTAGTATCCAGTGTGTACGTAAAAAGTCTTTCCTTTAACGCATATCAGACATCTAGTAAGTTTTTCAATTATGTTTCTTCATAGTTTCGTTTACTGCATAAATTGCGATATATAATGACTTGGAACAAAATAAAAAAGACAAATAAACCTTCAAAGGCTTCGGTAAAATGGAATTTAGCGATCGACATCCCGCCATAACAGCGTCTACACCCTCTGGTTACAGCGTCTTTGATGTGTTTTAATGGAATGGGATTTTAGCTTAACGAAATGGAGTTTATTTGCGAATAGTTCGTACACGTGTTAATCAGTTTCCGAGGGTTTTGCACGAAGCTTGTAATGGAATGAACTTGAATGTTGTGAAAAGTTTTGGTCAAGGTACAAAAAACAACACATGTTTATATTAAAGTAACATCAGTGTTTCACTATAGATAATGAAATTTATCATCTAATTGTTTAAGCTGTAGAACCTACCAGGATTATTAAAATTAGTCTGTCATGGTAGTTTCGAAATAAGCTGCAAATCTCTGCCAAGAGTCAAATATTGAGTTATTAACTATGGTAATATCTTTGAAAGTAGATAACAAATTAAACTCGTGTGATTTTTCGCAATTGGTTTACATTATGCGGATAAATATCTGTAAACTTAGCTTTCCCAATTAAAGGAATTCATGTTAACGTTTCATAAGACATATGATAATGTCGTAAAATACTGAAGATCAGCTAAGGGTGCTAAATAGATTTGTGTAATTGTTATGTTCAATATAGAAATCGCAATAATATCTAGGAATGCATTGTACTTGCAAGACAATAAAACTTTTTGATTTTGATATATGATATGCTTTATACATCTTTGTTGGGGCGGGTCACCGGTGGGTGGTAGGGATACCACTTTGAACAACACCTGTCTTTTCAGTTGCAAAGGACAAAAAAGATATTGCAGCTGCTTCTTCACAGTAACCGTGAGGATGACTTATAGAGACAATCTCCAGTAGATATACATGCATGTAAGTATCGATTCGTAAAAAGAAATCCAAAGAATGTCTGTTTAAAAACATAAATCTTAAAAGGGTAACCGGCTTGACAAGATCCCACATTCTATACATACAATACAACATTATTTTTTTTTAAGATAAGATGGACTATAAATTGGTTAGAAATGTCTTTCCTCCCAATGATATTTGTCTTTTTAACTACAAAGTACGAAAGAAGATTGCAGCTGCTTCTATACAGAAAATTGCAAGGATGACTTCTATAGCGCAATCTCAAGCAGACATAAATCGATCCGTGTAAAGGAATCCAAAGAAACATAGATCTTAAAAGGGTGCCCGGCTTGACAAGATCCCGCAGTCTACATGCAATACAATATTATTTGTTAGGAATAAAAGATTGAATATATATATTGATTGATAAAGTTTTTTTTCTTGAAAAGAGAATATGAATATAGAAGAAGAACTGTTGATGTTGGTTTTGGCGAAAACTTAATCTGGGGGAATGAATGTGAGTTATTGAGAAGAAAATAAAAAATAAACTCGGTTTGAATATAATTATTTTTTTAACAATGTACCTAGATAATTTGTTATTCTTTATTGTCTCAAATACATGTAAAAGCCGTGGATTTTTATCTTATTTTGTGACAGACGTTATATTCATAAACCTCCTTTGTAACCTGGACTATAAGAAAATGAACAATTGTATTAATAGATTGCACGGAAAATTTTGGCATTTACATATAAAACAGTTTCTTCCCCTTCAGTTCTTTCCCATTTCTGAGAAATCCATTGTATTTTGTGTCAACTCCTTTTTTCTCCATTTCTTTTGAGATATTCAGTTCTACAATATTATCTGAAATCTTAAGGGGAAAAAAAATCTTACACTATGATTTACTAAAAGCAAACAGGAGAGAATAATACAGACACTGTGATGATATCCAAGCGAAGAGATTTCCTACCAAGTTATCCTTCCTTTCCTTGATTTGTGATGTTCTTACAGATTTGTCTAAAACTAACATAATTGATTGTCATTCAGATTGTTATAAATTAATTCAACTTTAATCACCTTTTATGTGAATATAAAAGAAAAATTACCCAAATTCGGATCAATAATAAATCAGTATTAATGTTTCATCATATTTAAACTTGAATATGCATGATTTAGACAAAGAAGAAAGTGTTATTTAAATTATGTCCTATGAACATCTATGCATCTAGAAAAACCAATGAATCGAGCTAATGTAAATCCGGAATTTTTCAAGAGGTGATTAATTAAAAAAAAAACCAAGTCTTTTGCTCTGTCTTTAAAAGAAATTCAAGGATGTTCTTCCAAAATTGTTTCTCAACCCCAGTTCTGTGATTACGTTTCACAAATCATGTATTGTTTTAAACTATCTTTATTAGTTATTTAGTAGCTAGATACATGTATATATAAATATACCATCATATAATGATTTTGTATGATGATTCTTTGTTATTCACATTATCAATCTGAGTTACTGAGATTCCACCAAGTATAAATGAATTGATAAACAGCTACAACCTAAATATATCAGATAGATCTGACAGATCTTCAATAAGGACCAAATTGATTGCTGCTCAGGACAAATTTGATAGAGCTTTTTCTTGAATACAAATTTCATAATGCGTTGGGAAGAATAAATATGTCACAGCGGAAATGAGACCTTTCACAATCACTAATTTAGTCGCCAGCTTCCGTGTGTTTTTCTCATTTGATTAGTAAAGAAATGATGAACAAAGGTGTTAGCAAATTTGAACAAAGATATGCTGTCTTATAGTTCATGATGTGCAGTGTATCAAGCTAACTTATCTAGTATCAATGTTTAGGTTCCGTTCAGATAGTGACAACATGCACCCTAGAAGATCCAAATCGTAATTATGCCACAATCAAAAAATAGCCTATGCAGCGTTTTCGTAAGAAGCCCTATTCTAAACGGTTTTCTTGAAACTTGTTAGTTATTTTACAATGTTTCTTAATATTTTCATTCACTGCATAAATTGCGACACATAATGGATTATTACAAGATAATAAAGAACGGTATATCTTCAAAAGCTTCGGTAAAATGGAACCTGGCGATCGACACCCCGCCATAACTGTGTCGACACCCTCTGGTCTTTGATGTGTTTTATTAAACGGGATTTCCCATTACAGAATGAAGGTTATTTGCGAACAATTTGTACACATGTTAAATGGGTTTTCAATGTTTTTGTACGTGAACTCTATGGCTCGAACTTGACTATTGTGAAGAATACATTTGGTCAAGTCACAATGCAATGTTATTGAATTACAGAAACATGGTTGTTTCCACCAAAGATAATGGAATTTTTATTTGATTGTCTTAAGCGATGGACTTAGGGATAATCAAGTTTAGTCTGCCATTGTTGTTTATGCAAATAAGCTACAAATGTTCGCTTGGGATAAGTTTGGACCAGTAACATCATTAAAGTAGAGAGCAACCTCCTCACCGTTGGTCATCTGACGAACGGCTAAAAGTCAAAGTTATCTCCAGGGCATTATATGTCTTGTGTGAGGTGTATGAATGATGAATACCAGAGGATATTAGCACTCAAATTTCAGAATAGGATTTACGTTTTATTAGTCATATCATATAGTAATAAAATATTACATCAGCTGGGATGTGATAAAAAGTTGCGTTAAACATATTATGTAGAAAAGGACTAATCGTACATGTATCAAAGCTACCTTTATAAAGAAAAAATAAGTAAAGATAATTCTACACTACATGTAAACAGGTTCAAAATATGAATTCTTACCCTAGTTGTATACTGCTGGACTTAATTAAAGATACTCATTCCACTGGAGGAAATTCAATTAATTTGTCTTAATTTGTTACCTGGCTATAACGTAACGAATGTAATATGATATCATTCACATAATGTATGGAAAACTCTTCCTGGAATTGAATTCAGAATCTGTGTGTAGGATGAGCTAGGAAATTAGTCATATCAACCTGTCTATAATTGTATGTGTTGATCTTCTATTACAGAAATTTCATGCAAATTTGTACCTTTAGAATTTTTTTTGATCTGTGGCCATCGGGGTAACATATAAAACTGCAAAACATTGAGAACAGGAAAAAATGTGTTAGCTGATAGACATAATATGCGTTTCTATAAATGGTCTTGTCTCTAAACCTATGAAGTAAAAGCACAAAAGACGGATAAAGTCGACTCTGTACAGTAAATCAGGGGCTGTTTATAAGGCGTAATCTCTTGCAGGTCTATCGATCTTCCATTGCAATCCGAAGACTTAAGAAGAATTTGAAAAACAAAACACAGAAAAGGATGAATTTAAATCAGAATCCGGCTTGACGAGATAAAACATACCGAATACAAAAACATAATGATTTAATCGCCAGCAAGGTCTAAACAAACGTCACAAAAATGGAATGGGATTTGCTTTTGATCAAGAATGTCTTTCTTCAAAAGAAAAAGACAAGACTAAAAAAGGAGTGAAAGCAGAACAGTTGATATTTGTCACTTGCTCAAAAAACGATTAAATAAACCTCACTCAAGAAAAGAACCTATCTAAATGTACTTTGCATTTGTTTGCAATGCATGGAATATCTACTATTCTTAGTTCGGAGACATGGTCGATGTTTTCAAAAGCAAGCTCGCTATTACGTTTAAACATCGAATTTATCCTATCATAGCAATTCTTACTCCAGGACATAAATAATTAGTAGAAATTTAACTCTAATACCATATTTTGAAACATCTTTATAGAACTAGACTGTCCTATGTAATATCAATGGATCAATGAAAATTGCAATGAAAAATGAATATGTTTAACGCCCTCAATTCTTCTAAAGTCCGACGGAAAACTCAAAACACTTTTAAAAAAATTGATAAGCAATATTTTGTCAAATAGGTGAAATCAAACGCGGTTGTGTTGTCATTTTTGATCAAGTAAAACACGCCTTTAAGAATATCTTTATTATGTCCTTTACAAATCTAGCCTTATAAAAGAATTTCTGGATTCATGTGAGCATTTTGGACGGATCATATCTTATAAGGGGAATTTTAAAAAAATATATTGTTTTTATTATTCAGCTAAATACAATGGTATCTGTTTAAAAAATGATTATGTGCTTGTTTATTTTTTTAAGGATTTTTCGAAAAACCTTCCAGTCTGAAAAGATTAAAAGATAATTGCATATATTGATTCACTTTGACCTAAATAAAAGATGTTGGAATATCCTATAGACATGCATTTATTCCAAGAAACAAAGAAATTAATATCTCAGAAATAAGAAATTGACATAACAAGATGACACTGCTGGTCGATAGTGTAGGCTTTCTCGATCAGATGATGTTTGCAAACAAAAAACCTCACAAGACTGCACAGGAAATTGTGCTCCTGGATTCCAAGTCTATCCGTTTAACGTTACAGCGACACAGAAGGATCCCCGGTCTCCTAATCCTGTAGACTCGCGCACCTGACACTTTCTGTTTCCAAGCCCGCCGCAATCTGATTACGAATCATGGAGGGAAAACATTCTAATGAAGATCTGATTTCTCCGGGGCAGGAAACATGGGCCGATTCTATCTTTGAGATCGAGCTTTAATCGTTGAGATTGGTGGTAATGGATTAAACTTGGTGACGAACCATGATCTTTGCGCTCATGGACATGCCTTGCATCCAAATACATTGTCATATCAGGGTATGATAAAATCGCAGAGTTATTAAGCTGAAACTTTCACATACAAAACATTTAGATAAGACTTGTATATTATATGTCCTTCTACAATAGATAGTTGTTTTTCCAAACCCAAATCTCTACAAGTCAGGTGCGCGCAATAGTAGAACGTCATTGTTATCGAGTCATTGTCAACGTCATAATGAAGTTGAAAATAATCTGGAAACGACCCCAACCAACAGATAGAACGAGGCTACTGATCGCTCACTTTTCTTGCAGTATTTTTCTGATCGAAATCCCTGGTAATCTTTCATAGACAAAATTTTAAAAAAGTAAGAATTGTTTCTTGCGCGTAAATATTAGTAAATACTTTTTTTCTTTTTGAATCAATATGGCGTTTTATAAGATATGCAATCCGTAGTCAGCAATCTCTTCTTCGTTATACCCTGAATTGTTGTCCGTTCGTATATTTATCTTGGTCAGATACGGTCTTTTAATGGTTCTCAACACCATATGGATATGATTTTTAATGAATTAGAGCAGGTTAAATTTTCTAAAATATATGTTCTTTCTTGTACGTGAATAATATCATTTTATTGGAGAAAGTCATATTGATATATTGTCATAGATTATTTGTCATGCGGGCAACTATCCATGTCGTGATGTACTCTCATAAAACATGTATATCAAGTAGTGTAGAGTCACATTTATAATCTAATAAGATACATTGCGGGGTTTCTCTGGAAGAGTTTCAAGTGTAAAATGTAGACATATGGATATCTGTTAGTAGTTGTTCTGTTCTAATTGTATTGTCAATGGTTTCCTAACAATTTGATAAAAATATTAATTTGATGAACATAAAATAAAATTTTCGTCATATCTAGTTTTATAAATTCCCTTTATATAATCACCAAAAATAATCACGTGTTTGGGATTGCTCATTCTATTATTAATATACTGAGTAATAGACCAAAAACACCATCTCTATTAACTTCCAGAAATATCTAGAACAGTGTAAATAACATTTCAAGTAAGCTGAATATGAAGCTAGACACACGAGATTCGACTACTGCTCTGATATGATGATTCTAGATTTCTGATTATCAGTCCCTCTGTTACAATACACATGTACCATCAATCTAATTAGAGGCCACTTTGTTACACTGTTATACCGCTTCCTGTCTACAATAGACACAATTCCCAGTTGTGGCTATCTACAGTTCGAATTGCATGTTATGCACTGACTGCCTATTCGAACCAAAGTTTATATCTAAAACCCAATGCTTTTGGGAATGGAGATCAGCATTTCACCCTATTCATCTTTTCCTCGTTACATGTATTTCGTACTCACTTTCACTTAAGCAGGTCTCACAACACTATTTTTCCGAAGGTTCACGTCAAAACATGGCTGAGGCAAAATAATTCCCGAATCCCCCTTCGTTTTTAGGGGTTTTCCGCCAGCGACTCGGACTGTATTTTTTTTTATGAGATGAAAAACAACGTGTAAAATGCCTGATTTTCCCACTTTTGTAAAAATACGAGGTCACTTGAATTTTTGATGCCAGTTGTTTCGGCAGGGGGATGAAAAAGCTCGGACATGATTTTCAAGCACATGTGTAACTTTGATGTAAACAAACTCTCGTGCCTTTGTGGATGGTTGTGTGCATTTTGCTACTAAATTGTTTAGGAACTATTGTTTTAAAAGTTGTAAAGAGGGATTTTCCCAGAAGTTTGTTTTAAACTCGCTACCCGTGTCTAAATTTGCGTAATTTTGGTAAGAATATTTAGTAAAAATTAATAGTGTTGTGCAACCTTAACGCTCAGATCAGAAAAAGCCGGCCATTATGACTTTGCTGGTTAAATGGTAGGGGAAACAGTGTGCAAGTCTTGACCAATACAATTTGACTCACTGCCAAGCTGAAAAGACTAAGATCTGTTTTCTATTGAAATCTACTAGAAAGGGATACCTTTTCTTAATTTTCTTCAATATAAGGTATTTTGCCATATATTAGATTGAGACTGAAGCGAGATTTGGTTTTGACGGGATATCAGATTTCGCGAGACTTGTCAGGTTGGCGGGAACAAGCACCTGTAGACGGTTCTAGGATAGGGTTTACGACTTGCTCCATCCATTGTCTGAAAATAAACCCAGAATGTTAAAACATCTCGAGTTTGTTTATCACACCGACAACACTGACTCTGTTAGCGTTATTTGAGGTTTTCTAGAAAACTGTTCTTTTATTTACGCTTGATTAAATCGCGATAAACAATGAAAACTGACCGATATATGTGTTCAATAAATCCCTGCACAAATTGAAATCCAAAATCTACAGCATCATCAATTGTGTAATTATCCTATCTAATAAATTATTTTTAAACAAAATCAACTGTCTTCTTAATCCAATCCCCTATATGAGCTGACACAAATAATTTTTGATATCAATGTAAACGGCAAAATGACATGTTCGAGAGCAAAGCAGCAAAACATGATGAACGTTTCTTATATCCAGCGTAGTGAATTGAAAAAAATATATATGAGATATATATTGCCGTTTTTTAGGTGTGAAGTTATTAAGGAATGAAGTAATAAAATTGTGGAACTTACCCGATCCTAAGAGCCAGCATCAGCACGTCTTTTTCTCGGTACAACTGTCGGTTTATCTCATTCCAATTTGGCAATAATTAGATATATGCCATTACAGGCCTCCGATCAGCACCGAGTATCGCTAATTTTATCATCAGCAGTCCCAGTAATTCCCACAGGGTCCGCCCAGCATAAGGTTCGCCCGTAAACGCTTACACTTTCCCCCGGCCCAAATTGGGATTTACGATCCTCGTAAGACCCGTAACATTGTATTTCATGAGCTGGTGCGATATAAAACCGATGTAAGTTATTGTTATGAATACACTATTAACTTTTTAAACAAGCTGTGTATCAGTATACAAGTTTGGCCTCGTTCGTCGATCGATCTCTCCAGCAGAGGTAGCACCCTCAGTGGGAATTAATTTTATCTAAGTGAACAATCACTACTATGCCTTCGTCCATTGGCGACTGTTGTACAAACTTTCATCACAGCATCTTCGTAATTTGCCTGAGCATTGTGATAATAACTTAATCGGCCGTAAGGAGGAGCTGTTGCGACATTTACGCTACTATTTACAACTATCATTTCACGTACTTGTCTACATCTGCTGGAGCCGGAAGTGTGACTAGATATTAGTACACAGTACAGTGATGTCGATCTGCATGCATTATCCCAAGCTCTCCAACTGTCGGAAGAATAAGGTACGTAATTCATCTTACCGTAAGATCAGCCACCTGATGCTACACGGAAAGGCTTTCCTTACCTCATTTGAACTAACAGCTTGATTGTGATTCAATTTACTATTTAAGTGATGTATATTGGTATATAAGGGCTTCGTGTATGTAAACAGTCTAATGATGAAGACAATATATATTGGTATACAAAATGGTCATGTTCAGTTCATCTGTATGTTAACAATTTTATAGTACTTATTTCCAGATAGAAAGTGAGTAGAATTGAGTAAAACAACTGCTTGTTGCTCAATTGTTATCTACACGGAATTAGTTTATTAAGAGGCTATATTGTGTCTGGTTGACATTAGGAATCATGGCCGGCTTTAGAATATTTTAAAAGAAAATTAGCTCAGCTGTCACCTAAAACAATAAATGAACATCGATTGGAGCCGGAGACCCGGTTGTTTGTTAAATTATGCATAAGGGCAAATACACACGGCGATTCTTGGTTCCTCAACATTGATTTCGCAATCTCCCGTGTAGAAATAAACAAAATAAAAAACCCATCACACGACTCTAATCTTTTACAGCTTTTTGTCAAGGATCCAGCTGTGTCCATGATATTTTGTTTAAAAATCGATGGAATTGTTTTGTGAATTGACCGGGGATTGGACACCTGCACGCGCCTTTTCCCGCGTTTTGAGTCGGATTCTGGCGTCACATGATTCGCAGAGGGAGAGAGAGACAGGAGTCGGATATTAGCCATGGTTTATGACACGTTGTGTTGTATAATGAACAAAACTAAGCAAATCTCGGTGACATTTTCATGGAAACCTTCCTCCTTTTCATGATTCTTCAAATAAAAAGCTGAAATCCAAGTAAAGACGCCGGTCTTGAATCAAAGTAATATAACAAAAGAATAAAAGAAAAGAATTAACATAAGAGCGAATTATTCGTTCACAATATTCTTTCAAACTCTTCCTCTGTAAATTTTTAATATCATTGTCGGATTACAATACCACAAAGAAAGCAAACGTGTGTGTGACTTTGGAATATAGGGGGTTGTCCAGTATTAAATTTAATTATCTTTAATCAAACTAAAAATCGTGAATTATTGCCTAGATATGTACAAATACAAAAAATAAATTAAAACACAACACTTACAACAACGCATCATTTTTAATTTTAAAAATCAATATTTTTTTTATGTCAACTCAAAACTAGTTTCATCAACTGATATTCTTTAAAAATAATCAAAATTGCAATTGAATTCATATTATTTTTAGGTAAACAAATAATTAATATATTGTTGACGCATCGAATACGTGTCAGTTATTTGTCATTAAAGATCAAAGTACTGAAAACAAAATGGAGAATAATTTGATAATTTGTATTAAGACAGTGAGTCTATAGAGAAATACTGAGAATATATGGGATACAGAAACATTTTGTGATACTGAAAGTCATAGTTTTCTTACACTGCTGTCAATGTTGACCGCGGAACACTAGCACCTGAAACATTAATGAATGAAATTTATTCCGAAAATGAACTAATTTTGACTAATAATTTCAGTTTGTACCCAATCCATCTAATTTTAATTTTCTAACCCATCTTAAAAAACATCTTAATGTGGATATGTACCGAATTATCGGCAGCAGCAATGTTAGAACCATTTTAACAGGAGCTTGGACTTTGGGTAGTTGTGTCAAACAGCATTGTGATGTAGGCCTGTCTATTTCATTGTTGGCCACTCAGCCATTGCTCTTTGAAATCTGGCTTTTGAGCTAAGACTACGCAATCGGTGTATATTTCACTTGAACCCAGCGTCATTTTTAACTTGTTTTCACGCAAGAAAAAGATAGTTACATCCTACCGAAAGTCCAAGGTTTATCCGCGAAAGTTCACGTTTTGTGACTGTTTTTTTTTAAAAGTTTGGTCATTGTTTAAAATTAAATGAAAATGTCAAAAATTGAAAGTTACATGTATTAACAATATTTTTGATATGGCTTAACATATTTTTCGATTTTGCGGGTTAGGTGTACATGTGGTGGTAAATTAAACCACTTAGTACGATTTCCGCGAATTATTTTTCTGTGATGACCAAGTGAATAAATAAGAAGAGATATTTTGTAGCTCATTAGATGGTGAAAAGTTAAACAGGTACACTCACTCACTGTCAGATTCTTGTAGATAAATATACATCCCTCGTTCATCATGTTCCTACAGAAATATTTTGACAGATGGCGGGAAAGTGTTGATTGAGGGCACCTTGAGAAACAGAAACATTTTGGGCAGTTGAATTCATTACAGTATTCCCTGTATGAGATTTCACAGGTTGGTTTTGATCCATCATCAAAGCTCGTTTACCCGGGTTATTGAGCTGAGTTGTCTAAAAAGCTTGGCGATCATTTTAGTCTATCCTGTCATTATTTGAGTCTAAAACTTACAATATTTACACAAAACAGAATACTGCCTTGGCTTTTGGTATCCATCTCTGATTCGTCGTGTCACATACCAGCTCAGTAAAGCTCAGGATGTGACAAGTTACTAAGAGTAGCATAGATATACTTCTTATTCACCACTCAACCTTTCAATGCCATATTATTTTTCTCGACTAGTAGGATTTCCCTCTTTCAATCAAATTTTTCCACCAATACTGAAATTGAACTTGCTGCTTGTTGTTTGGTTTTTCTGTTACCTGGCCATGGCGTTTGTCTCGCCTATTCTTCTCTTCAATTTACAATCATTATGTCGTGTTCAGACTATTTTAATTCTGTCTCGTCATTAAATGGAAAGTCGGGTGAGTGTGTGTGCGTGTCTGCGCCCAAGCACTCCTATAATTCAAATTAATATTTCAGGTTGCGAGAAATGCTTGAAGAAATTATGCCTTTCATTAAAAAAAACCCCTCATGGATGTGTATATAGAATAAAGTCGATTTAACGATAAATTAAACGAGTCCGCTAGGGCCGGACCAGCTGGTTGTACGACTGCTGAATATCCAGAAATAAAGCGCATATAGATAGTCAGCACTCGGGAAATTCGTAAATATTGATGATTTACAAATGATATAAATCAAACAATATTGGATGCTTGAAGTGGTACAAATGATTGGCATGACGATGGAATGAGAGGCTTTTAGAGATTATTGCTTAAAAAAAAACATGTCAAAACATGACCAGATGTTCCTTGTTTAAGTTCAGATAACTCCAAACGTGAACTGAAAGCTACTCACATCGGGCGAAGACTAGAGTACATCGTGTCAACCTGGGCGGTATACAATGTAGGTAGAACGACCTTGAACTTATCAGTACTCCTGTTAGACTGGACGATAGCAAATATCGGTACTATATGCCCTCGCTTGAAGTTTAATGATATCTTGAGTTTTTACCGATACGTCATGTAAATGCCATCGTGTTATATCGGGCATTAGCTATGCCGGTCTTGAATTTATCGGCATTCGAACCGTTTAATATCGGACAATGACTATATCACTTTGGAGTATTCTTGTAGCTCTCAGTCTTACTAGTGCAGGTTTTGAGTTTATCAGTGCCCGTGTAACGCAAAATGAAACCCTGGGTTTATATGTACCCTTTTCACACTGTGAAAGACCTTTCTAGTATTCATGTAGCCCTGGGCCATGGATGGGCCGGTCTGAATGACATGTACTCGTGTCACCCTGGGCCATGGATGGGCCGGTCTGAATGACATGTACTTATGTTAAGCATGTCCCCAGAAGTATCACTTAGTCACCTTCATTGAATATGCATGTTGTCAAATTATCTCCAATTGTATGCAAAAAGCTACAGGTCTAGGAAAAGGTCTCATCGGACAGGGTTTCTTTGGCATGCGCAATTATGCAAATCACCAGAAACCGTCAAATTCAGAGGAAATGGAACGTCTGCTGGCCAGTTTTAATGGCGGACTTATTCTGTTAGGGAACAACCAACGACAATTTGTGAAACGATTTAACTTTCTGTGGATTAATTTCTTTTCTTAAAATTGGCAATGGTGGCATCAAAACGACTGAGTTATCATGTAAATCAGATATGAAATACCGATCTCAAACGGATAAATCATCTTTTCTAAAGAAAGCATGCGCCTTTGGGTTCAAACGTTGTAAAAACGGCGAACAAATTTGCATAAATTTAAACAGAACAGAATAAAAATTAAAGAAAAAAATGTTTATTGCATTCAACCCTCCCTATTGCAGTCTGTGTCACTCTCGTTTATTTATAATTGCAGATGGTGTATAAATAGAGTTTGGAGTGCTCACCACATTAATTGACTAGGGAACATTTGGCTCGGAGATATTTATGTTTTCACATGATCTATATTGATTCGCTGAATATTTTATAAACTAACACCATTCTAGTTCTGCCTTATTGTAATTTAACACAAAATGTAATATGTTAAAGGGACGTGACCTAGCTTGCAAATTTCAAACAAAAAGTGGCAAATTATATATTTCGAATAAATTTTACTAAGAATTATTCCGATGTCACATATGTATAAATAAATGTATCTTCAGTATGTAGCCAGACAGAGGAGCTAATATGTATGAATTTAAAGTAAAATACCCATGTAAATATGCTTACATAAATACTTAAGTGTACTCGTGTGTTAATGCATAGAATACCTGAATATAAATTATGTTGCATGCATAATGCACTTGGACGTACATGTATACATGTGTATGTATATCTAAATACTCGAGTGTATGTTCATGTGTATGTACATAACATTATCGAGCAAATGTTGATGTTTAAAGATAGAATACCTAAATGTAAGTTCATGTGTGTATGATATATACATAAAACATGCTCATGTATAGAATACCAAAAATTATGATCATGTGTAAACATAATATACTTACAAATGATAATGTACATGTTTATGTCTGAAATATCTGGGTTCATGTTCATGTTTCTGTATACTACGAGGGTCAATCAAAAAATGCGAAGACAGTGTGGCGGTCTCTTATTAAATTTTTCATAAAAGTCATAAGTAACTGATTAATTTATACGCCAACACTTAATTTATTGATATGTGAACTTTCAATCCATTTGAAGAAAAGGTATTTTTGTTACCAGATTTTAAAAACAGCATGTTTTGTCACCACGGAGCACGGTAACGTCCCAAACATGACGTCAAGATGACGCACGCACATTTAAAAAATTCCAACCCATCTATATATCACGCTTAGTCTCTTGTGCCTTTCACCCTACAATTTAAAACGGTTCTAGACCACTTGACATCTTATATGCTCACAATTGTTCGAGAATTATAAGTTAGTTCTTTGAACATTTTATTTTTTAACGTGTATCTCTCTTCGCTCACAGTAGAGAAATCCCTGAACGTCAGATGAGGTTACTTATTCTTATAACTAAATATTAACTAGTATTCTATTTTCTTTCGGGGTGTTTGATGTCCAAAATACAGTTACCATCACCCACAAAATATATTACAGTTAAACACAAATGTGCAAACTACTTTTGACATACCATTTGCATCATCGAGCATTTTCACAGTTTTCACGGCTTTTTCCCCCGAGTTAAATCCAAACTGAAAAAAATACATTTCTCGTTACGCCGTGACGTCTGGCGACGTCAACGTTTTCAATCAATTTTAATGAGGATTATCTTTCTGTAGTAACTGATTTCTGTTCAACAGAACAATATATTCCGTCATAATTTGGTACATAGAATATCATGACAATACTTAATTTGAGGTTTTAATATTATTTGGTTTTAAGGCTAATTTATAGAAATATTAATATCGACATAATATGGTTTACTGTTGACATAACACAAATTTTGACCGTGCGCCGTGACCTCATTTTTGCAAGATTAAATTTTAAAATAATTCTTAGATATAAATGAGTATATTTAATTATTTTTATTTCAAATTATTTAAAACTGTTGCTAAATTGTGTCTACCAAATTAAGTAATTACATGACGTTAAGTAAAATAGCTGGGGCAAAAAGTCTTGGTATTTTCTATTGGTCCTCTATATGTGATAACGCTTCTATCGGACGACTTGGCGAGCACCCTCACTGTTGTCTCCAGACTGAGCAGCGCTGCTGGTAGTTACTATACCTCCCGCCAGTCTCTCCCGTAGTTGTCTATCTTACACTGTTGCAGCACTGAGCGCGCAGTGGAAGCTGATTTTGACGCCACGTGCAGTAAAGGTCTATTGTAATGGATGTTTTAATCATTCGATCATTATTGTTTATATTTTACACGATATTGAAGCCTCGGATATAAGTGTCTATCTTTATTCTCCCTTAACGTAAACATTTTGCGCATTAAAGAATCAATGAAATACTTTTCGTAAGTTCAAACCATTTTTCAAGTTATTTTCATCTGTTTTTTTAAAATAAAATCTTTTCTTCAACACTATAACAGCCTGAATAAAGCGAATATTCCACATTTCTTGGGGCCCATTTCTAGGTGTAAGTTAACAAAGACTCGTTGACTTTGGCGTACACAGATAGTTCTCTACAGACAGTGGAGGGCCGTAAAGATCTAAGGGTGTTAACATTAGATATCCCGAGATGAAGCAATTAATTACTAGATCTTAATTAACCTGGAGCTCGTGCTGTATGTTTCTAGATACACTTTGCGTTCATTGAAATATCATCTGGCATCCTCTCCATCTTGTACTTTCATGCTTCTGAACTTCATGATTCACGCTAACTAATTTTAAGGAAACAGAAAATAGGAACCAGCTCTGTTGCTGTAAATAGGAGGAAAATAGAACTCGCCCTCAGCATTTTTATAATGAGATAGATACCTTTATGAAATCCATGTGCAGAATGTGGGAAGATATTTTAACATCGTTTCTTGAATTTAAAACGCCTCCGTTTCACGAGCTAAGATACAAGTTTAGATGCCCAGCAATTTTAGATACCATTATTATTATTGCATATATAGTATGTTTGAAATCACATTGTTCAGACAGAGATAAAACTTCAAACGTCTGAAGATCGCGATGTCTCAACGGTATCACTCTACACATGATACAGAGGGGCCTTTTGTTTTTTGTTTATTAGTATACAATGATGTGATACAATCTTGGATGTGTCACCATTGATGTGTGCGTTAATTTAAAGTCACGGTGTCTCATGAAATAAGGTTTTTAAGGATCCTGTTTCATGCAGCAGGAGACGTCACCTGCTCTATCGCGAATCTAGGTACACAATTAGTTGAGCCTCACTTAAATTTCACTTGAAACTTTCACGTGAAATTCCCCCCTATCTGGATTTTACGTGAAATCTCTAAAACGAAATTCACGTGAATTTTTATTTTGTGCAAGAATTCACAAAATTATATTAAATACACTTAAAATGAAATTAACAAGTGATTTTCACTAGAATTAGTTCCATATGATGTTCACCTAAAAATTAAAATTAATTTCATATTATTCGCGCATGCACCTGCTGCAAAATCGAAAAGGACTTTTAATGGTGTTATTTTTACACAGTAATTTGCATGTTTCGCCTAGAGATGCACGATCTGGGAAAACCGGTGACAGAAAACTGTAAGAGGGTATCCTTCACCAGCAAACAAGTTAATTAATTAATTAATGAATTGATTAATTAATTCATTTCCAGTACCGAGATTTCAAATATTTCCATTTTTTTTCGTAAATGGAAAAAAAAATGATAGCTGATGGCACCTTTCTTGGTGGTAAATTTGAAGAAAATGAAAATTCTTTACAATCAAGATATTAGTTCTTCAAAACAATTTGCAGAAAACAATAGAACACGAACACTTTAAAAATTTGTTAGTACAAAGTACAAAAGATGATATATTATGTACACAGTTTTATATATCTTATGTACGGAAGATGATATTTTATCTAAAACACAAATAATATGAACAAACTATGATGTCTGATATACAATATGTGATAAATATTTTGTTTCGGACCAGGTAATATGTACTACTAAACCCTGTTTTTACAATGATTTTTAAAATAAAATATAACTAAGGCATTGTTACAATTTTTTAACTGAAGTTTTTGATAATTCGGTCTAAATGTATTTATTTGTGGCGTCATTTGATGATTATGGTCACTCATTGCACATCATCGTAATTATCTATAGATGTTTGTAATTATGGCGGTTTTATGACTGACCCAGTGGACACTTCACGCGGATTCTGAATGCAATGGATTCTATAACTTACGATTTGTTTGAATATTATCAATTCAAACAGTAAATCGGACATTAATGATCACTGTTTATGGACTTAAGGGTGGGAAATCGTCAGGTGGGAAAATCCTTGTTCATGTTAACGACTTTCGGAAGATTTGCACAACTCCTGGAAATCAATCCAACGACATCCCCGTAAATCTTCCCTTGTTGTACGGAGGCAGACGATAACTTCATTTCCCGCCGGCTTCGTCCAGCTAGACACGCGTGTTAGTTTCTCATCTCTTCCAAGATTTCTCCCGAGATCTGCTTTCACGATAAGGAGATCCCGAATATGACGTCGGAACGATGATTCTCTCTTGTATGCAATTGTTATTCTCATATTTCTTCTTAAATTGCAGCTTGTATTTCTGAAGCGTTGTACATGTATGTGCCGGATGTTTTCATGCTCAGCTAATGGTTTTTTTTTCTTGTAATTTTTTTTTACTTCAGGTTTATTTAAAATTAATTGATTAAAATAAATCTTTGTAACATTAAAGGATGTGCAGTTAATGGATTTCTAATCAGCACAATCTAGTAGGATGACTTTGATCCAATCAATACCATTTGAACCTCAATGATGTCATATAGGGAATCTAGCACTCGTCGTGGGTTATCCGAATTACAGATAGCTTAGTGTGAAATGTCAAAGTGCTGGAAAGAATCCGAAAAATCACGTGACATCCATCGTAAAAGAATCACCACCCCAACTGCAATGTAACTAATATTCAGTCATATTTTACATTAAAGAAATGATTTTCAAAACTCATAAAGGTGCCGGTTAACACGAATAAATCAGAAAGACTTTTATATTCTTTGAAATACACAAGAACTATGCGATGACTCACTAGAGGCACTCCAGTATCGTCAGGATGTTTTAATTATCAAGTGTACAAAAAAGCCGAAGGAATCCCAGGTTTTAATTATTTACATATCTCCTCCAGAATTTTTGTTCATCAAAGTTTAAGCTAAGAGTGTCAAAAAATCCAAAAATGAAAATGCAATCTGAGTCTGTTAAAGATCTGCCTTCAAACCTCTCCAGTGTAATTGTGCAGTTTATATTCTCTTCTCAGAGTCTAAAATTAAGGCAAGAAGAGCAGTGTCGTTAATACAATATAAATGTGGGAGCCCCGGGCAGGCGGTCGGTGTAAGATAAACTTTATTCTGTCACGACAAGAGACGGTAGATAGGCGTTAGAACAATTATTTTTCACCTTACCATCGATGACAAAACTCATATTGATTTTTTTTAGAGTTTGAATCTTGTGAGTATTTTGTGTATAGATACAGTTGCAAAATCGCCATTTTTATAAAGATTTTTGTTTAAATTTGAAAACAATTGCTCCGAAATCCATATTGATCTAATTAAACAGGAAGCATCCCTCCACGACAAAGGTCGCCTTATTTCAAGCTCCCAATGTTCTTTTGTCCGTCAGTGGCCGCCGTGTTTATGGTTGTGTCTTAACTCTCAGCACCAGACTCGGCTGAAGAAACAATCAACAAGCCCCTTAAAGACTAATTGATTTCATCGAACCGATGTTTTATGCCGAGCTTTGCGGGTCGTAAACTCACAAGGCTCGCTGTCAGTGACAGACCATTGCGTAATTTGCGAAAATAGATCACTAATTTGTAAAAATTTAACTTCTGAATTTAGTCCTAAATAAGCATTAAAGCGGGCTACCACCACCCATGTTTCTCCCTGAGATAAGATTGGATCTGCTAATTGACGTCTTCTTTATTTCATTTAGGTAGGTAATCTAATAGTTGCGCAATGAACGAGATATTCCTGTGGTGACTGGGTTTAAAACTTAAATTTGTCTCTGAACGTTGCCTGATGTAGAATCAAAGTATTGGAACTCCTTATTGGCTATAATTTCTCTCAGTTTGAGTCGAACGATTCTTTTTTTTTTTTATTCCATTAGAATGTTAAAGTCCCATTTTCTTACATATATCACCGGTGCAGATGACATTGAATTAGCTGCTCTTGATTCCGACGATTGCCGCTATGAATCGTGGTGATTGTTACTTATCACAGTTTTGAAATCTGAGAACATTAAATCTGATATGGATAATTGGAATAAAATGACAAATGTTTAAAACAAATAGAGAATGTATTTCACATTAAGTTTTATCGTCAGTAAAATTTCAATTTTATCACAACTTCATAGTTTAATTTTTTGTTTGCAAATATTAAAAAATGTTATATACTTAATGACTGTTTGGTGGGGCTTCAGCGGAATTAGATTTTTAACTTCATGTTCTTATTGTGTTGCCATCCGTATGAGCGTGTCATTTACTTAAATTGAATGTCATTTTGCATTGCTTGACATCAAGAATGATGTCATTTTCACCCGTTAACACACCAGCTTCTCATATTTGCTAGCCAAGATTACCTCCCTATTGGAAGTGGACCTGATCGAAAACTGATGTGAGTCGGAAGGGGTCAAAAGATCCTAAACTCATGGGGAGCGGAGTAGATCAAAAACCTTTGCTTCCCTAATTCCTCCATTGGTGATAGATCTTCCAGCTCCCCTCGTTTTCAGAAAGCCCGATCTTCTGAAATCAGATTAATGTCTGTTATCTGGTAATCGTTTGCTTATTTTCATTCATTAACTGCCAACAAAATGGAGTCAATTTCATATGTTGTTTGTAAACATCTGTATTTCGTTCAGCTCTCACCCGGTACGTTCCTTGTAATGAAGGTTTGTCTTTCTAGTTATTCGTTCATCACGTCATGAAAACGCCTCTTGTCTTCTCTATAAACGGGACAATCAAATGATATTCTTTTTATTGTGTATTTATTCCATTCGTTAGAAATCTTAACATGCCAGATAGTTCCAACATTCTAAACAGGTTTTCTTTGGAAACAAGCAAATCAGGCAGCCCGTATAAAAAGCTTTTGAATTCATCAAGAACAAACGATGAAGAAAACTATGATTGCAAAAACATCCCTAACTCAAATCCCAGGTGTCGATAAAACGATTAGCGACTCAGTGTGGATTGTACACCGGTTACTTATGATTACAACATTTTGACTGTTGCCATGCACGAGTTAATTCTGTTTCCAAGAGTTTAAAAACTAGAAATGCCAAAAATGACAGAAACTTGAACGACGAATAAATTAGCGGTCGAAATACCGGTAGAATAAGGCCTCGTGTCCACAGACACTTAAACCGGTGCCTGGAAACCATTGGAGAAAGTTCACAGGGAACCTGTCGGAGAATCAATATCCTTAATCGGCCGATTATCGCCATCAGAAAGATAATAGCTTTGTAAACCAAATCCTATGAAAAATTTATATTTTCCCTTCCTTCAGAATTAAATGAAGCAAGGGGTTGTGCATAAGAGATGGATAATTCACAGATAATCGAATTAATGGACGGCGAGAGCTACCCAGCATCACAGGAGATGTATTGATGTGACCGAATTGATTTCTCTTCTTGAGACAAAGTGGTCTCGTAGAGTCCATGACAAGGTGAACTAATTGATAGAATAAGACTTCAAATTTAAATAAACCCAGACGAATTGCATTTTTAGTTCTTGCAAGGATAAGGATATTCCTGAAACTACGGACAACAACAAGACAGGCTTTCTTCTTTGAACTTGAATTCCCATTAATCTTCCTTAAAGAGCCAAACTTTTTTGACATATTATCTGGAAAAGACAGTTCCTTATTTGATTTGGGAACATAAGACGTATTCCCTGGAAGGTCTGACGGAGAGTTTGATTGGGTCTGACAGTGTAATGGCGGTATCCGGAACACCGGAACTCGATTGACTCCGGGGCTCGGCCATTATATCTTTAACCATGGAACAGCGTCGGATCACCGTAACTCCAAGACTCTGTAATTACTAGACAAAACTACACGTGTTTAGACAGAGCGTCTTGCAGTTCCAGGCAACAATAAATAATCAAAACGACTGTACGCATACCCTCGGAGTTGAAATTGGCGAATAAAAAAGACTCGCAATATTGAAGGAATTCTATTTTTTCGCCTAGGATAATATTTTCCCTCGGTGTACCGTGTGGGGGTTCCAACTGTTCAAATTACAATCATTGCTGAGATTTCAGAGGGACCAATGGAATTGTTTGGAGATGCTTAATTACCCTGCCATGTTATGAAAATAAGGAGTTATCTATAAGATTGTCCATTCCAAAGGAAGCCTATCTAATTAAACGAAGGCTAAGCCTCTAATCGACTTAGTGTTGACTGCACTTGTTGCTTATCGGTCATTAAAACACGTGGAAGACGAAGATGTGTTAATCATTTGTCGACCAGAAGCTTTGGTTGTGTGATAAAAGCACGTGACAACTCCCGTCCTGTCCGTGAATTATTTACAAGTTTGTCATTAGAACAAACCCGACAACCACTGAATTCCTACCGACTCAGCCGACACCTTTTTGTGTATATTAATGACTTTTTAAAATTCATTGAAGTTTGAAATCCCGCGGGGAGAAGGTATATGTTTCACGTAGTTTTAGCTCGGTGACGCGTTTATGAAATTTTGTTGAATTATTAATGGAAGGAACTGATGAAGTGAAACGCTGTGTTATCTGATGGCTACACTGCATTGAAGCCTATACACAGTTCGTCCACTTCACAGCAACTCCGGGCGAAATATTTCAGTAATATAAAACTCATTACTGTTTGTAAGGCCTATCGTGGTGTGATTAACGGTTTGTGTTTGAAATAGAATTCTTCATCTGTCAACAACTTGTGACACCCCTCTCTTCAGTTTAGCGTGGACCTTGCCGATTAATTGTCGCCTAATGGACGCAGATTCCGCAGCCCAATCTTAGGATTGATAGCTCCAGATCGATAACTTGGTATCTCTCAAGTACTTGACAAATTGAAGCGAAGGGATGGCAGAGGCACTGCTCAAAACTCTAATAAAGGTAGGTATCTGTTTAAGTGTTCCCCGGGAGTACAGATTTTGTCTGTTATCCGTGCTCCCTCAGCGGTTATCATGTGTGATTAGTGTTTATCAACAATCACATCTATCGATTTATTGCACGCTCATAGCTTATGTTATTATACTCTAAAATAGAGTTCACTGAAATATTCTGGTAAATATCTCTTTTATAACTGAATTATACCGTGTCATTTATCTCTAAAAATAACCTACTGCTCGCAAAAAGGGGCATTGAGGTTTGGGTGGACCGAAACTCCACACAATTTTAAGATCACACGCGCATTACATAATTTTGAATTTTGTGAAGCCTGTGCAGTGTAAAAAAAATTCCTGGATATAAAGATTTCTGTATCAGTCAATTCGAGCCCGGTGGGGGAGAGGCAATCCTCAGTCTCTTTGTAATTATGAATGATTGCCTCATCCCGCGGTATTTAGAACTTTTCAGTTCTGCTAATTTCGCTAAAATTACCATGGTAATTTCTTCCACCGCGGTTTTCTGGTAAACTGTTGAAGTTAAAACGAATCTGATGAAATGGGGATCTACATTCTTTTATTCACATTAAAGCAAGAATTAAGGCTGATCAAAGCCTATAATATTCTGACGTTATGTTCCGTGTCTGACACAACTAGATTATCCCCATTTGTAGAGTGCAATGGTATCAGATTTAATTTCCAAACATGTTTACCTAAACAGCTCGCGTGTTTATATTATGTGGAATTCAGAGTTCGGACTTCCCATCTAAAATATTACAGGTTTTCTTTTTTCTCGCCAATAAATTGATATATCTTTGATATCTCTTTGATTAGGCTGAGTTTTCGTTCGGTTGATATCGAAATTACCTCTATATTAATCTGAGTAGCTTTCTGGATGACGGATCTCGGCTTGTATCACGCTATCGACTGCTCCTACTTCTTGTACCTACTTATCCAGCAGACAGTATCAAGCGATAGCATGGGAGATATGTTTTTCGATGATTTTGTCCGAGAGTTGACCTATATTAATCACGTGAGCCCTTCACTGTTAGTTGTAACACTATCACACTCACTGACTTTTAAAGGACTTGGCACTATAAACCCTCTCTGCAGCCCTACTTGATCTTGGTCCTCACACTGCGATGTACTGAGTGTTACGGGGGGTCTTTGTATTAATCACCCGCTTGATTTAATTAACTTGAGGAGGTGAAAATGATTTCATGGTGAGCTTTTGAACTTTCAACGTCCATGGAATTTGTACCAATTAATGTTTCAACTTTCTTTGTGTTTCTATAAACTTAACCTAGGCTATAATTCGACACAATTTTTTATCACACTGTCATATACGGAGTCACCACTGAAAATGATATTTTAATGCTTTGGGACAAATTACAACAGACCGGTTCCTTTAAATTGTATTACAAAACTTTGATTTTCACTGTTGAAGATCTCTACATGGCACAGCAAGCAATCTGCTGAGCACATCTGTATTTCATAATCAATGACAAAAATCTTTAATAATCAAATCGATGAAAATAGATCTTGAATGTATGACCAATAGTTATACACGAATCTCTGTAAGTTTATAATTACACACTATAGTCAACAATCTATGACCAATAGTTATACACGAATCTCTGTAAGTTTATAATTACACACTATATTCAACAATCTATGACCAATAGTTATACACGAATCTCTATAAGTTTATAATTACACACTATAGTTAACAATCTATGACCAAGTGTTATACACACATTCTCTATAAGTTTATAATTACACACTATAGTCAACAATCTATTACCTATAGTTATACACGAATCTCTATAAGTTTATAATTACACACTATAGTCAACAATCTATTACCAATAGTTATACACGAATCTCTATAGGTTTATAATTACACACTATAGTCAACAATGTATGACCAATAGTTATACACGAATCTCTATGGGTTTATAATTACACACTATAGTCAACAATCTATGACCATTAGTTATACACAAATATCTATAGGTTTATAATTACACACTATAGTCAACAATGTATGACCAATAGTTATACACGAATCTCTATAAGTTTATAATTACACACTATAGTCAAAATCTATGACCAATAGTTATACACGAATCTCTATAAGTTTATAATTAAACACTATAGTCAACAATAGTTATACACGAATCTCTATAAGTTTATAATTACACACTATATTCAACAATCTATGACCTATAGTTATACACGAATCTCTATAAGTTTATAATTACACACTATATTCAACAATCTATGACCAATAGTTATACACGAATCTCTATAAGTTTATATTTACACACAACAGTCAACATTCTATGACCAATAGTTATACACGAATCTATATAGGTTTATTATTACACACTATAGTCTACAATGTATGACCAATAGTTATACACGAATCTCTATAAGTTTATAATTACACACTATAGTCAACAATGTATGACCAATAGTTATACACCAATCTCTATAGATTTATAATTACACAATAAAAGTCAGAAATGTATGACCAATAATTACAGTGCTGCTATCGTGAAAGTTGACAAAACAATCCTATCCTATCCTATATCCTGTATCCTGCATCCTATCCTGCAAATAAGCTCTATCCTATCCTATCCTATCCCATACCATCCATATATAGGAATTAAAGTTATATAAAACGAAATTTGAGAGAAAATGGTTTTATCAACTAATGTAGTACTCAAAATAACTAATTAAAAGATAAAACCGAAAATTCTTAGAACGGGACAACTTATTTACCTGTGCAACGGTAAAATTAAATCGTACGCATATTGTACACAATAACGTAAACAAACAGGTAAGCGATTAGATTTTTGTTTTTATGAGATTTATGTATTAAAAACAGATAGATTACTTCGATGTATTTATTGAACTAATGTTTAAACACACATTTTAATCATTTTTTTTCCTTATAACATAATAACCGAGTGAAATTATCGGTAATCGGCCGATTCGTTCGGCGATAAATGTAAACACGATCTGAACATTATAATTTCTTTAGGAATCATTAATACGATCGCATTTGTAGTTTAATCATTTGGAAATGTTTCAAAAAAATAAATTTATAGTTAGCGAACATTTATTAATTTGATCTGTTCAGTTTGATACCGGACAGAAATATACGGCCCTGTTACATGTATCAGGCTTCGAAAAAATTATACGAATCGTGAAAAGTACACTCAAACAATGTCTATTTCTTCTTTATACCTTTATTTAATTATATGCCGAATTCTTCATCGATGAATTCAATTGAGCTTTTAACATTTTATAGACTTTAAATGAAGTAAAGAAATATATTATATAGCAATCATTGTGTGACATCGAATTCTCACAGTAACTCCATACATACGTACGAACTGACAAACATGTAGCGCCGACTAGCGCGCATCAATATTAGCACTGTTTTGTTACTATAATATATTTATAATCATTCTTAAATATTTTAACTTGTAAAACAAATTAAATTGACATTGTAAATGCATTGTTACTTTAATGTTCGTTTTGCAAAATCAGTCTGAAATTTATACTCGAATCTGATTGGCTACAGGATGCAGGATAGGATAGGATAGGATAGGATAGGATAGAACTTTTATATTTTATCATGTATCGTGCATCCTGCATCCTATCCTATCCTATCCTAGTCAACTTTCAGGATGGCAGCACTGTATACACGAATCTCTATAAGTTTATAATTACACACTATAGTCCACAATAGTTATACAGGAATCTCTATAAGTTTATAATTGCACATTATAGTCAACGATGTATGATCAATAATTATACACGAATCTCTATAAGTTTATAATTACACACTATAGTCAACAATGTATGACCAATAGTTATACACGAATCTCTATAAGTTTATAATTACTATAGTCAACAATGTATGACCAATAGTTATACAATAGTTATACACACATTCTCTTTAAGCAAACAAATGAGTAATTACTCACTATAGTCAACAATGTATGACCCATAGTTAAACACGAATCTATATAAGTTTATAATTACACACTATATTCAACAATCTATGACCAATAGTTATACACGAATCTGTATAAGTTTATAATTACACACTATAGTTAACAATCTATGACCAATTGTTATACACGAATCTCTATAAGTTTATAATTACACACTATAGTCAACAATCTATGACCAATAGTTATGCACGAATCTCTATAGGTTTATAATTACACACTATAGTCAACAATGTATGACCAATAGTTATACACGAATCTCTATGGGTTTATAATTACACACTATAGTCAACAATCTATAGTTATACACACATTCTCTTTAAGCAAACATATGAGTACATTCGATTATTGATGATAAATACATGTACATGCTAGTAGTTATATGCTCATATCAATAAAGTATAACCGATTCTTTATTAGAAAATAGCTGGTCATACTCTATAGAAGGTACATCAGAAACAGATTGTTACACTTGATTCTCTCAAGGAAAGCTACGTGTACTTTATACTCAATTCTCTACGAAATGGGGTAAATTCTTGTAGTATTCATTTCTCTACACAAGATAACAATTGATAACAACTTGTTGCATTCGATTCTCTAAAAGATAACAATTGATTACAAATTGTGTTACATTCGATTATCTACACAAGATAACAATTGATAACAAATTGTTACATTCGATTCTCTAAGAGATAACAATTGATTACTAATTGTGTTACATTCAATTAACTACAAGATACAACTGATAACAAATTATTACATTTGATTATCTTCAAGATAATAATTTATTACAAATTGTTACAGTAGATATTTTTTCAAGATTTACAGTAGATATTTTTTGAAGTTTTTACATGTAGCTGGTTTAGCTTACACTCTATGCTTTACAAACAAAAAAAATACTGGCCAATTAAACCAAAAAACTTTTTAAAATGAACTATTTAGCTCTAAGGAAAATTTGAGTTGATGGACAATATACAAAATATATACAAGTTATTGTGCACAAAAAAGTTTTTCTGTTAACAAATATCTATACGGAACTTTTTTCCTTCCGCGGACAAAAATGTACGCTAAATATATTTACACCCGATTCTACCAGACGCATAAAAACACGCAAATCTTTACGACGAGACAAGTGATTAGTCACATTTCATGATTAATAAACAAAATTATAGAGCAATATACAATCATGCATGGAAATGATTAGCATGGTTCTATGTCAAAAAATTGTGAAAAACTAATTTCCGCCTATACCGTATATCAATTCATATCAAATGACAATCATCATTTCGCACAAAAACCCGTCATTTTGTGCGGAACTGCAAACATGGCGCTCTGTATGGATTATGGCCGTGTGGTGGAACGCTATATTGACTGCGGTCTATCACCCCCAAACATCTGTCACCCTCAGTAGACAAATCAGCGAAAAACATCTATTGTACATCCGGGTGATTACAGACTTAGCGACAATAGTCCACAGCCGGTTCCCGGGTCTTTACGGCTTGTTAAGGACACCGCTATTGAGCTGTTATTAAATTCCATGTAATTAGGCTCTGATGTGCAGTAATCTATACGCGTAGTCGAAGGATCGTTATAAAGATCATCGCTTACTGTATTTAAAAATACACAAAATAATGATGAGTTCACTGAAACATCTGTTTCCGATTTATTTTTACTTATTTTTTTGATAGATTTTTTCTTCTCTTTTTCCAGACTTGGAGTTGTGTGTTAGTTAAGAAACCATTTTCTTTGATTAAAATGTTTGCGTATGAAGTTAGCTTCATTACTCGGGTTTTGGTTTTAATGTCTCATTTTAAATACTGATGATAGATTCTGACGAAGAAGATGAAAAGGTTGCATGCGATCCTTAAAGACACTGCCTCTCTGTTAACTTTAATTGGATTTCTGTGAGATATGCTACACCTTTCCTTTGCTTCTGACTTCTTGTAATGTGAAATCATTTGTAAGTTAATTGAAATCTTATCATTTTCTCCCTCAGCTATGCTTTTAAATCATTAGAAATTCATTTTGTCGTTCCATCTTGTAATTGATTTTGCGTCCCTTGTCCTCCGTTGACAAAGAGACACGCTCCGGCTTTGTTTAAATAGACAAGGCAAATCCAGCGCTTCCGATTCCGCTAATTTATCCCCGAATGCCGTTCCCGACTCAACGGGAATAATGGAAGCGCGAGACGGAAACTATGGATACCGACTCCGATTGGAAATTAATTGATGGACCGAACCATTAGGTGGTCGGATGCTCCCGATAAAATAAAAACTTTAAATGATGTTATCTATTAGGCTAGGACTTATTCTTCATCGATAATCTCAGAAGTTCGTCTTGTGCGCCAAAATCTTGTTTTGTTGTTGATTTAGTTTCTGTCTGTATTTTCTCTTTGGTCTTCCTTGGTTTCATAAAATTTGTTGTGCAAAATGTGATTTAATGCTTAAAAATACCATGTCCTGAAAATAACGATATTTGTGCAGCGGTTTGCAATTTGTTGATGGGTTTTTTGTTATAGGGAAAATTTCACGAACCATTGCTGATTAATTAGAAACGATAAGAAACCACCCAAGCAACTTCAATAAACGCTTTTAAAAATAAGTCAGAAGAACACAATTCCGTAATTAAACACATCTCGAGCTCGATCTCGGCGCACAAACGATGATTTCTAAATTAAATACCTCGGAGCAATTATACCAACAACAAACAAATGCAATGCAGATGATTCGCCGATAGAAGCTATTGGTTTTATCCGTGATCTCGGAAGGTAAACATTTACCTGTAGATGGCTACCTGTCGTTAGCGGTATTAATTGCTTGTTGGTCCTAATTATCATTGACAGTTGGCGGCCCTCCGGATTATCGACTGGTATTACTTAACTAGTAGCGCGAGTAGGGCCCACTATCGTACAGTATACATGTCTATTGATGGGGAGATCCAGCCGCATCAACTCTTAACAAGCAGTCAAAGAAGCGATTAACGGTCCGAATGAAATCGCGGGAATATCATCCACAAGCAGACGGCGATAAATTGGCGTGTTGTTCTGATAAAAACTGTTTGAAATTCCTGTGAAATGGCTAGTGGATTTTTGAAATTGATAATCCAGGTATGTACAGTATGTGAAAGTCGTACCTACAAAGGGGGGGGGGGGGGTGTTTACTGGACCGTGGGTGGGCGGAAGTGAGCGCTCTCTGACGACTCACCTTGACCGGGGGGATGGAATGAACTCGTAAAAACACGTTCTTTACAATGTTTAGAGTTCGTCAAAACGACGTCGATTTGTATCCACTGGTTGAAAGAACACTCAGATTCAGATAACGATTGTTAATGAGTACTCTAAACAAAGTTTTTTCGTATTGACTTGTTGAAAAAAACTTTTGACATATCACGATGGTACTAAGTTCATTATTGTAAGGGCTACTAGAGGTAATTTTTCAGTGATTAATTATCGAAGTAAAATATCTAGTGGTACATAGGTTTATTACATATCCAAGGCACAAAAAAATAAGTGGTATCGATAAGGAGTACTAAAAAAACCGTCCATTTGTTGATAGAAAAACTTTAGATATACCACGGTGTTCAATGAAATGAAATTTCATTGTTGTAAATTCTACTAAAGGTAATTCTAAAAATTGTTTAGTGATAAATCCTCTAGGTAAAATATCTAGTGGTGTATGTTAAATATACCAGGCACAAAAAGTACGTGGTAAATAACTTGTACTATCCATCGTTTTTATGGTTTGAATTCCTTTGACATTTTCACTTCCGGTAGAACTTGAGAATGACCATTAGTCATTAATACATAAAGAAATGTGACACCGCGGTACTTTATATTACTTTATAGCAAACATCCAAATTTAGATATTATATATTTTGTTGCTTTGCGTCAGTCTATGACTTTTTAAGCCATTTTGAAGAAACGTTAACTGCTAAGACACGCGTTTCTTGCTACTGTAGTTTGGGGGATACAAGCTGTATCTCTCTGTGTCTACGTCTCCAGCATTCTTAATTCACGATTAAATTATCTAATCACGTCATATTTTCATATCACAGAAACAGAATGATGTCCTATAAAGACAGTTATTCAGTTGATCCTATTAATGTCTGTAAATAATTAATCGGGATGCGAATGAACCATACGTAGATTCAGGACACATGCCGCCTATGCATACAAAATTTCAATTTCGATTTTACCTGTGAAATTCTTAAAGCCATGTAACTAGTTTTACCTTAGTTGATGAACCTCGATATCTCGAACACTGATATCTCGAATACAATGGATATGTCGAAGTGATTTGTATAAGTCCCGACCACTTATTTTTTAAAGAATTTTACCCTCGATATCTCGAATACTCTTATATTTCGAAGTTTTTAAACAGTCCCATCTTATTCGAGATAACGAAGTTTGACTGTATTGGAGTTTGATATTTGGCTAAAGATTTAAAATCTTTTTTAATTGCATTTATTTGATCATAAACCTCGACTGCAGAGTCTGCAATCCGCACACCGATTTGTGCAGCATACAGTCGTGTTTTGGTAGACCCTGGAGTCGTTTTGTATAAAATGGCTTTTTGTAGTCTAGGGTTCCCAAACAGATGCTTCATTAATTGGATCAGAAGTGAAGAGTCTAGTGATGACACAAATCACTGCTGACAATGGCGGCCTCAACAATCGCCCCCTCGCGTGCTCACTATCTTGGACTTCTGCAAACGAACTAAAGCTTCCGACAAATGTGTATCGTTTATGGTAAACGTAATATTTTTCAAATTTATTTAGTGGAGCCTTACGATATCATCAATCGATGCCGCCCGGCATCTTCAAAAGCCCCATTAATCAAATAAGTGGTTTTGCTTGGTCCTTTTCAAAACTAATTCATATGCAATTGACTAGGACGAGAAACAAATCAGTTCAGGCTCCCCCGGGGGGATACGTGATCAATTCTAGGCTTGGGTCCTGTAGTCTTTTATCGAGTCTGGTGTCTTTCGTCGATACATCATGCACATCAGATCCTCTAAAAGTGACATTACCATGGGTCAGTTTACTGGAATGGCTCCCTTTTGGGACCAGCTGTATCCAGACTTCAGTCCTTCGGTAGGTCTCTGACCTGCCCGGCGTAAACAAATTTATACAAGGTACCAATTCCGAACGGCCGAATGTTCTTTGGAGTGACTCTTAATAAAATCTTAAGATCTTATTGAGAAATAAAATGATTTTTGTGTTCAGCCAAAACAGTATCATTGAGAAAAGCTGTGAAAATCTTAAGAAATCCTGTTTGATGTACAAGTTCTAGTCCAGTACTAACTTCCCTGCTTTGTCTTCATATTCTGGTTTCAATAATTTTTACATGACTTTTAAGTTAATAGCTTTTTTTATTCGTATCGTAAAATATTTGTTCGTATGATCTATTTTTAAATCAGGAAAACAGATCAAACTGTTCTCTTAATTAATAATTAAGGTTATCAAACTCTTACTTTTTGAAGTAAAGAAACTAAATAAGATTTCTTAATAGAAAACCTGGTTGCTGGGTTTAGAACCTTTGTTTACCATGTGTTTCTGTTTCCGAAGAACAGTCGCCATTGTTTATTATCCGGGAAATTGTGAAAACGTTCTGCGAAATCTCACGAGGCAATAAAGCCAAACCTTCATTGCATACCGCAATAAAGAAAAATAAATTTAATATCATAAACTTATTCCCGCTAACGTATAAAAAAACTACTAGTGTATATGTTTCTTATTAAAACAATCACTAAATTTTAATAGTGGTTTATCACTCAGAACCTCCTAAGCTTATCAACAAATGTCATCTTGTTCATTTTCAATTTAGATCCACCCAGTATATTTTAAGAAATTTACAATAGGACAATAAACTGTTATGTTGTAAATTTTGAATTTACCGGGTGCCAGTAAACACAAAATATACAACATGTCAACTTAAATTTTGTATTTACTGCCACCCAGAAAAATTTACAACATGAAAAAACAGATACTGGTTTCCAAATATTTACATATTACAAACAAAGATAAATAATGCATATTTATGTATGCAACGACTGATAATTGTTTTTAATATTAAGAGCAAGGTTTGATAATTCAGAGTTTTTTTGGGATTTACGGCTATCACTTGGAGACGTTAGGATTAAGGGATTACCTCTTTGTAATGGTGAAGGATTTATAAATTTCCTTTGTTTTTTTGTAACACCATAACACGGCCAAAACTTAAGGAGTTTTCAGTCCGTTATAGACCTATGAAATGACACATTGTGGTGGTTGCCAAGTTAAACATATACTAAAAAATGTAAAAGATGAAAATGAAAGCAACGAATTATTATGAAATTTGCCGAGTTTATGATGTAACTAGAAACGCTGAAAATGTGTTTTTTGGAACTGGAAATTAGATTCTTGGCACACCGAAGTTTAATTAAAACTTCTACGTGTATCACCAACTGGTTTTGTTTTAAAGGCAAAAAACCATCTTAAGTCTGTCTGTGGATGGAGAGTTTTAATCTCTCTTAGTTTCATTTGCTGTAATCATGAATAATTATATTCTTTCAACATTGAGATGTTTTCTCATATAATTACATTGAATAGTAAGAAAGGAAAGAAAGAAAGAATTTAAAAACCAAGTGAACAATATTGAGTTGGCTGAAAACAACTTTAGTCATTGGAAATAATTTTGTTTTTCATTAGTGCTAAATACGATGGTCAAAAGTCCTTCCATAATTATGTTTACCTTTTCTCAATGATCTCGCAAAGAAGATTCTAGAATGATCTCATTTGACTATTTTTGCGGCGTATTTTGTTAGCCCGGAGCCGAATGAACCCAGACGGTATTTTTTCCTCAAATCGAATTTTCTGCTCATTAAAAGCTTATATTCAATGTACGTCAGTGGAGTTATGGAAAAGTAATTTGTCAAATTTTTACTTCTTTTGGAATCAATATTCCCAAGAAACCGCCATGTTGAGAGTGAGAGATGTCTTTTAGAACCTGCAGCCCTGGACTGATTTATGATTGGTACATTTGAGGGAAATGAATAGATCATTTAAAGGCTACTGTATCTATCTCGGGTTCCCCGGAGATTTGAATTTACACACATCCAAGAACATTTTTGTCTGTTCCTTTGCGGCCATCTTTGATTCCCATACATTTTAACTTTGCGTGCGTTGTAGTAATGGTAATAAAGCTTACATAAACCGATGTCGGAAAGAAAATCGAGTATACCATTGTCACGTGACTTGTATTTTATATATGACTATTTTATGTTAAGGTTTTTAACAACATTAATTTCAATGGGAAAAAACTGAGGTCGGCCTATATCATCCTTCCAATTGACTTTTATGTGAACGAAACGCGTTAGTTCATTTCAAATTTGATTTGCGCGAGGAAGCAAAGAAATGAAGCACTACAATAAAAATTGTCATTTCCATAAAAATACGTCGAATGCCACTTAGCAGTCAATACATTTGATAGAACACGATGGCTCGCGGAAACCAATAGGCCACCAATTCCAGAACAAATGTCTGATATCGCGATAATAACCGATCGTTTCCGATGCAGGCGTAAACTACGACGATCTCAATGATAATAGATGGGACGGGGCACGTTTAAATCTTCTCCGTAATATGCCTTCTAAGCCATGTCAAGCTATTGTCACATTGAGGCTGGCGATTTATGTAGTTCCAACGCGAACCGCCATGCTTTAGTAGTGTACCATATGACGTCATTGCCTTTTGACGCTCTAAGTTAGGGCGATTATTGCAGCATTATATCAAGAACACGTCAGTTGATCTAGAATGTGTGTGTGTGTGTGTGTGTGTGTGTGTATATATATTAATACGAACCATGTGTAATTATTGTCAATTAAATTAGTACAACTTTTTTTATTTTCGACGGACTACAGTCTGCCCTGCTCTGAAATGTTTGTGTTGCCATCAAGTTCTGACAACGCTCCAGATAAAAAAAATTTCAATTTTATTCTTTGATATTTTTTTTGAAATAAACACAACAATAAATCTACGTGATAATAGAGAAGTGTTTTGGATCCATATTTCCTCCCAAGAAGATTGAAGTAGGTTCTCATCCCCTCGATCTGTGGAACTTGGCCTCGAATTGCGTGTTGTGTTGTGACATCTGCAGTATTTGAATTTGTTCCCACCGTTTGTTTTTTTTATTTTGGGACATGATTCACATAATTGGCATAATTTAGATGGAATTAGAACGAACTTTGTAACTTGCTATGAATATAGATATTATATGAGCGCAAAGTACATAAGCCAGAAAAACTCGATTTTAAAATTTCTCGTCTCCATACGTGCGTATCATCCAAGATGTCGTCAGCTGATGTTTAAAAAATGCAAATGATATTGATCAACCTTTACATGTACAAAAAGGGCTCTTTGTTAGTTCTGAATCAGGAAAATATAAACAAATTATGGTTACGGTGATTAATCTTGACAGTTACGGTTTGAGGAAGACATTTTTATTTCTAGGATAGCCGGAGGACGAGCCCGAGATCAATAGATGCTATCATGATTACGCATTTCTTGTCTTGCTTGACTAAGTACATACTGGGTTTCCAGTATTATTTGTACTCACATATTGAATCGCTACCACGAGCGTTAATAGCTTAAGAATGCAGAAGTCATTTAGTACCGGTACGATAAATCGCTCCCAAATTAACTGAAGTGTGCCAAGTCTTGGTCAGAAATGATGTACTATCATTTCATTCACCCAGTAATTTGCGGTATGGAATGGATACATATTTCAAATAAAATTTAAGAGAATACCTCGATAAATACGTTGCAGCAGTGCTTGAAAATATAAATATTTTTTTTATGCATTCTGTTTTCGCTTTGGATGATCTTTTATACGTTTTGCACATTAATATACGGATCAGCATTGATCATAGTAGCGAGTGACCTAGATCCAAATTTCTCGTTATATAACATGGAATAGTTTCCTCGTTGGTACAATTAGTGTATCGGCGCTTACTGGTATTCTTGCTCATCAGTTCATAATTAATGTTGGATTTGATTAATTCCTACCTACAATGTAAAGTAATGCCTCTCTAACATGTATTATGAATTCTTATAAAAAATTAAAATGTGTTTTCTAATATATATAAACCATTTTTCATTTCAACTACATGCATACACTTACGAATGAAAGGTTGTGGATGGCATGCTTCCTATACTCATTTTTGTAAATTGCAAAGACCACGCTTGAATGCATTTCTTATAGCTGAAACCCTTCTTTTTAAATTGAGCAACTATTTTTACTTAATTAACTGATATTTAAATTTTCATCGATATATTTCGGCCGAAAGAATATAAAATCGGACGTTCGGTTTATTACTTTAGTTTTTTGCTTATAAACTATTTAAACATGTTCATAGATTTGCTTACTGCAGTAGCAAAACATTTCAGAAGCTGTTTTATGTATGGAATAGATATAACCCCTATATCATTTCCATTATCTTATAATTTACGACAATCGTATGCAGGCAAAGGCCACAAACCAGTAGTAAGCTCCCCTGAGGACGGGAAAGACAGTAAATTTGTTATAAATCCTGACAGATTCCCCGATAACTACCGGCAGTGTGGTGTATTTTGGGATTTGGTCAAGTTTCCTTCGGTCATTCTGCGGATTGGAATTCCAGAATCATTGGATTCTTTATCTGTTCCGTGGAGTGTGATTGTCAGGTAGTGTGTAGCTACTGTAGGAATGTGATAAGAACTTTATTAATTTTGACGCGTGAAATGTTTTGTTTCTCATCTTTAGGATCATTTCATTTCATCAACAACAGCAACACACGTAGAATGATGGTTCCTGTTTGTTATCATTCAAACGGTATTCAGTACTGAGAAAAAGTTTGCTTATTGCCTATTGGAGAAACTACAAATGAAATAAGGCAATGCAAGTCAAAAAATGTGAATGACCTTATTGTTAAATATTACATGCATATGATATTTCAAGACACTGCTTTGTTTAAAATCTGACACCATTCACTGATAGTGCGGAAGCCTTTGGCAATTGGCAGGAAAAAAAGAAGGGAAATGGACAACAAAACAGCTAAACCTGACATTATAAACAACTGATCAAACGAGAACACTCGCTGGCACATATAGGTTATATAGGTTTTAAACTTTCAAGGTTTTTAGATTTTCAAGTCATAGTTTCAGAAGTAAATAGTACAGTGATGCGGACTCTTCATTTGATAGTAAGTGACTGTCAGCCGTTTTGTTCAAAGTACATGTAGGTCCCCATTATATCACGCAATATAACTGTTCAGTATCGTAAAATTAACGAGGCTCGATGGTCATGGCGATTTCATAGTACTTTCTATCTCCGGACAGAGAAGAGTTAAATGAGTTAAATATACAAGCAATACCGAACAAAAAGAATGCAAAGATTTTATTGTAAAAATTTTAGTAAAGTACATCTAAATTATTGATCACATGTGAAGAAAAATGTATCATTGCTTACATAAGAGTGATAAAATGCGAGAAAAACTTAAAACATTATCTGCAATGAAAGATTCAAAAGAGGTGATCAATTTAGAATAAATGTTTTTAACATAAATATGCTATTTCGACAAAGAGGTATTTTTGAACGAAATAAATAAATCTGCTTTTTATTGTTCACTTTCGTCAGAGATGCACGTGCTTCACGTGAAGAACGGAATTTCCGTCAAGGAAGTGTCTGTTTGGATTGGTAGAAATGTTGATGGATTAAGGCTGTTAGATGGGGGCCGGGGATAAATTGTGATTCTATGGTAGTCGAACAGGGGCACGAGTCGACGGCTTACATTAAACTGTCACTTCTACATGCATAAAGCAAAATTTCAGAAACTCAAAACAATTAAATGAATTACTGTGTATCAGGACGCAGATCTCTGCAATATTTTATTTACCCAAATCTTTCCCTGCTTCAAAGGATCCCTGGAAGATGTTAGACTAGATGATCTACAGAAACTTGTTGGGACCTCATCGCAAATTAATACTGATATCCGGCCATAAATTGACAGTTAGTAAAATACGGAATTTCAAGTGTTTTTCTTGTAAGTTTTCTTATTTAAAGCACATCCCGAGTAAGTTTCTATTAGCTTTGATTAAGTGCCACCTAAATTACCGATAGATTCCCTGTGATATCCAAGGTCTGCACCCACAAGATCTTTGCTGCAGTTCGTCAGTTATTTTAAAATCTACTTGGGCTTAATCAGGTTTTAATATTCCAAGAGTCTGAAAGCGTCTTTTTTATTTCCTTTTTATCGATTTTAAGACACGTATCTTCTGTTTCATAAATTAAGGATGACATTTATACAAGCAGCTCCATCTGATGACAAAACGTTTTATCTCACCTAAAGATACGCAACTCTTGTCTTTTAATAGAATTTCTTTAGAAGCGACAGAGTTGTCTCGCTTGAAGGAAGTAAACGAATTGTTCGTTGTACGAATTTTATAGAGTAATTTAGATTACTCAAAATAGCGATGTAATGAATAAATCAATAAATAAATCAATAAATAACGTGTCGTTTTAAAAAAATGAAGCTAAGCATGTCTGTAATGAAAAAAGAAAACACCCCCCCCCCCCCCGTGTTGTGTTGTTGAGAGAGTTTGTACAGCGTTGATGGAGAACAGAGATTACATCTGTTTATTTCTGACAACCTGAAAAGTGCGCGCTGGTTACAACATTATGTACAAACATATACTCCGGCTTTACCTGATAAAAGCGAACCTATTAAATGAATATGAAGAAGTAGGGAGAAAAAAGGCCAGGAATAAAACTCCGCTTTACAGATAAAAAGACGGGGTTTAAATTTATTTCGTTTCTATATTCGACTGTAAACCTGTTTCAAATAATGTAAGAAAGCATTTTTTTCTGGCGTGTTAAGGGTGCTTGAACTCAGCGGCTCAAATGTCAGCAATCATTTGGAGCGCCGCTAACCCTTGATTGGGGGGTGGGGGGGGGGTTAACTTGTACTATTTGGCACGTGTACTGTGTACGGCTTTGAAAAGTACGGGCTCGTGGCGCAATGGATAACGCGTCTGACTACGGATCAGAAGATTCCAGGTTCGAATCCTGGCGAGCTCGAACGTTTTTTGTTGTTGTTGGAACAGAACTTTTTCAGAAAAGCTTATCTCAACACATAGTTATGTTCATGTAAATTTGTTATATCTTTCTTTAATGCACGGTAAATAAAAAACTGGGGTTTTTTTACATTAAGGCCAACAAACGCAGCAGCACAATGTCAGCATTGGAGCGCCCCTAACCTGTGCTTAAAGGGGGGGGGGGGGTGTTAGCTTGTACTATTTGGCACCTGACCGTGTACAGCTGCGTAAAGTACGGGCTCGTGGCGCAATGGATAACGCGTCTGACTACGGATCAGAAGATTCCAGGTTCGAATCCTGGCGAGCTCGTAATTTTCGTTTTACGGGAATTGCACAAAGATGGTTTTATATTTTTATACATTGGTTATATATCTCTTTTTATGCCTGGAATAATAAAAACCTGTACAGATCAAAGTCGACACGTGCAGCAGGAGTTCGTGAATTTTACTCCCCAGAATAAGACTCCTTCCAGCCTGACATATTTCTGTCTGTAGCCTCTGTAGATCGATTTTTTCCCGTTGTTTCTGTAATTAACTATGGCCAAACACCTGACAGGATACAGCTAAGACTATTGTTTCACCTGTAAAGATTTGCCCCTGAATCCTTCTCCGGGGGTCTGAGACACAGGCGCCTGTTCACGCCTGTTTGACTGACCATGTTTGTTCTCCTTGTGATGTTCTGTGTGCAGGTAAGCGAGATGGATGCATCTTTTTACTGACCCGATGTGTCATTCATATTTCATGGGGTATGTTTTGGTTTTTTTTAATCTTTAGGGATTTGTTTGCTCTCTAATGTGTGATCAGTTCACCGTCAGGTTGGGCAATAGAGCGAGGAGGAGAGTGATAGCTATGTCGGATAAGTAATTTATTCAAAACAATTAGTTGTTTTATTGATTTTTATAAACATAAATAGGGACCGTTGACCTTGCCGGGGAAAACTGACAGTGGTACATAATTATACGTGACTCATCCTTAAAAAGTTTGTCACAGCGGTCCAAAAAAATAAAATATTGATGATATAAATATAGTTGGCATAAGGTGAATATTTACACGATGTGTTGTGCATATATGTAGTAGATGTTAATACACATTTTGATGTTATTATCGTACAAAACTTTCCAACACTGCTGAAACTAAATGTGTTTTCAGAATTTGAAATGCAGTAATATTTCCACCTGTTTCATTCTGATGTAATCTCGTCAATGTATCAATTGTTGGGATGCACTGATTGTGCATAAACATATTTTATCCATTAGATTCATCACTTTAGTTATGCATTGTTTTAATGTGATCAAAGATGATAGGAGGTGCGTTTTCATTTTGCAAGAACTTTAATTGAATATAGCACTTCGTGCTTCGTATGCTAAGCGGAATACTTGCTATAATCGACATTTTGCACCTTTATTTCTAGAGAGCTCACTTATTGCTTGCAGTTGTGGAAATTAACCTCTGGTACCACATTTGTTGAATTTTTGTTTATTTCATTTAAACGTGTTAAAGCTCAGTAAGACATAACAGATGCGGAAAAGAAGGTTTTAAATCGTTACATGTCGAAAGTCTTGAAGAGCGCCGTGTTCTTCCATTGCTTACTTTTGTTTAGTGGTGGAGCATTTATTGGCCCGTTCTTTTCTTCTTTATGGGCAATAGTGCTCATCTGTCTAGTTTGGGCGGATGGGCTTCTCTCATCGTTTTTTCTCTCAGTTTATTTGATACTTTATTCAATAGGATGTCTGCATTATGTAAAAATGTTAACTCTGTGAAATACTGATCGAATCTCTGTGTTGAATATTTATTAGATGTTTGTTGTTTTGTTAAACTTTTTATCTTTTCCCCAAAGAAGATTTCAAATTGTATTATTAGTACAAATTAAGGCTGTCCAATTCCTAAGACAAACTTGCAACTGGATACTTGCATTATCATTTTATAAATATCATAGGTTCAAGCTAATTGGACGTCGGATAGGCTTTGATTTTGTGATGTTTTTGCAAAGATTGACTGTTTCTTTATCATTATAAAAACTATTTATTTTGTTCTCCAAAGTCACATCTCACTGAATTTACTGGATTTCAGAATAAATTTTCCTGTCGATTTCTGCGATAAACACTAACTCTGCTAATCACGACAGTTTGACGAACAGAAGCAGGCACTATCAACAAAGATCTATAGAAAAACTTGCCCCTGATTCACCGTAAAACCACCTCATATTGGTTTAGAAAGTATTTCTAGAAACAAAACCTGTCTATTTATTTCATATCGACTTCCGCTTCTTAATCTCGCGCATTCTCGTTATCAACGAGGCTCGTGTTATGTTCCTACTTAACAGAGGACGACGTTTCGGTTTTGACTTATTGAAATATATGTCAATATTCTGTCTCAATATCCTTTCACTTTCGAAACTGATAGGTTTGAAAATCGCTTTATTATGACTGATATTGAACAGAAACGGTCATAGTTCTTCAGTATTTTTTCCGTCCGATTTCACTCACCGGAACTCTGCCGCCCGAATTCCATGAAGTCGCTTTGACAGACAGAACGACCCGTGTGTTTTGCTTTCCCTTTCTTCGATAACTCTCTCTAATAAATTGCTCCATCCATTCCTGGGTCCCCGGATACGCGGACGTAATCGATACAGTGTCATAGGACCCTTATCGTCCGGATGATCGCAAAATTTTCATTTCCGACTGACTTTAATTATTTAAGAGCGAGCGTTTCCCGATCAATGGAGAAGCGTGAAAAAGCGATCGCTCTCCTGGGACAAAAAACGATGCGCGTCCTAAGCTCATTGCGGAATTAATTCCGCGTTTGTTGCTACAGTTTTATTGCGCTAAGAATATGGCGAGCAATCTCGACAATCGCTTCATACCACCTCACTCTCCAGCACTCGGTCTCTGTGTACTGTACATATTTGTTTTACGTGAATCAATTACAACATTCATTTTCACGTAATTAAGATAATGGATATTAAATTTACTCGCATCAGAAACTCTGTCAGTCAGGATGGTCCGTTCTTCGCGGTGCTTTTGGGGATGGCTATTCTCTTTGTCTATCCACTTGCAGTGAAGCAGGTTTTAAATTAAGACATTTGATCCATTAAAGACCAGAAAGAGAAATAAAGCGGACGCGATAAAAAAAAATTCAGCCCAGCTGTCTTAGAACTTGTCAAGTAGATGGTATTTTTTTTATTAGTGGCATATAATAATTAATCGTTAAAGTTTTCTGACACTATCTTTTAGAATCGAACATGTCATGAACGATTTAAGTTGTTAAATATCTCCTTAAGTATTTGTATGTTGATGTTTCGGATTATACTACCTACGTTTGACAGTTCGCTGCATTAGATCTGAATGCTTCCCGCAATTTCTTACACATACTTACACCTATGGTCCGTAAAACCGATTCTAAACTTTGGAAGAAATCCTAAATAAGTTCCTCCTTGTCTGTATTAGTGTCACTATTGTTTGGTCGAGGTCTTTGTACAGCTAAGACCCTCGCGTGTTTTTTTTACCGCGCTTGTTGGTGTACTGGATGTCCGGTGGCGTCTTATCTAATTAGAGAGCGTCATTAGCGCCCTCGGAATACCTCGGACGGGTTCCTCAGCGGGTGTCCTTTCCGTGTTACGTCATCGTGCGTAACGTTGTTTTTATCGTTTATCTTTGTATGAAGAGATCGTTATCTAATGTTGGACAACCTTAAGAAACCTGGGGGCTAAAGCGACAAAGATTTATATATATTTTTTGCTTATTAGTACTTCATTTTTTTTTACACGACGTAAAAGGAAGGAAATAGCAACAGTTTTGGATTTTTGAGCTCGTTCTGAATTTGAATTCGAAGGCAATCAGTTTGTTTTCCATTCATTGAACCCACCCGTTGTTCCATTGAATTCGTGACCTTTTCTAATGAACTGAAAAGAAACGGAGGGTGACAGTTTTGTTTCGGAGACCTTTGTTTACTTTTGGGGGACAACGAATACCTCCCAAAGATAACACTGTTATTTTTAAATGAAAAACGGCAATTTCATCGGTGAAGGAATTTCTTTATTAACATTTTAAAAAGACTCGGATTGAACTGTGTTGATATGAGCCAGTGATTTAGAGTCGGCGATCTCGTGGAGGGGGAGTTTTACTGCTTTTTTGTCGCTTTTGGATCACATAAGTCAATTTTATCACCTTCATTTTCATCATTATGCCGGCACCTTCCCGCAATGTAAGTAACACCATATTTCATGATGAAACTACAATGCTTTATAAATAATAATTTCCAGTAATTTATTCTTTTATTGTACCTACAAATTAAAAAATAAGTCAATTTTATAAACCATAAATTAAACTTTGATCGTTCCTGTTCACAGTTCTGGGTCGACAAATAGGTGTGATGAGCCCCTCTCTTAGTGACATATGAAACCCTATGATTACCCATAGTTTTATTGTATTGTCTTATGAAAACTGAATACAATCTTTATTTCTTCTATATATAAACTATTTCATCACAGTCTTCTAACAGCTGATCTACGGGGAGTGATAAACCCGAGAAGACGGATTAACGTTGTGCAATTGTTGACATCTACTAATTCGATAAATAAATACAGCGATTAACTAATCTGGATTTCTGTAATCTACGAGTCAACAGTTACATAAACAAACTTTATATTAAATAAGTGAGTTACGAATTCCCTACAGATGGATTTGTCCATTTAAAGTGGATTGTATCGCTCTTTTATAAGATTTATTCTATCTGAAAATTTATTCCTTTACATTTATCAGGAAATCCTTTTTTAAGAAAATTATTTTGTAAAGAAAATCTTTATAGGAGCAAAGCTTTAAGAAAATGATTAACACCATGCATGCAAAAGAAATACAACTGAAGGATTCCAACTGTGAAAATTGAACTAGTACCACAAACTTGACAGTCACTTTATTGAATGAATGAAGTCAAAGAAAGTTTACAAAACATACACATCATCCTGCAAAGAAAACAATTAATAACATTTGTTGTAAAAAACATTTTATTCATTTTTACCAAAACATTGCTGTTTCTTTGCGTTTTAAATTGCCCTGACCCTGGAACTGAGGATAGAGAGAGAATCTTTATTGGAATAAGATTTAATTAATTTGATAAGAAAGTTCACAGAGAGTGTACTCCCGGGTCAAAGGAGCAGGTAAACAAACATTCAGGTGTTTCTGTCCATACCCTGCATAGGAGGAAATACACCCACAAACCTATAAATTTGATTGCATCTAAACTAGTGCTCGGTTCTAGAAAACTAATATTATCTTGGTATCTCGTGTCCATTTTGGCATTTTGAGATTATTCGTTAGCTCCCTAGAGTGGTTATGTATGTATAATGAGTCGTACACATATACATAGATAAAGACAGTAGTCGGCGGCTGCTTGGTATCTTTGAAGCAGCATAGATCTTGCTTTTCTATCATTCTGACAGTAGTTTTTACATCGGATCAAAGACAGATTAATTCTATTGACCAGCCGAATGGCGGATTCCGGCGCTCTCGGTAGATAATCCGATGTCTCGATGACGGTGTGTGCCGGTGCGAGAAATTCGCAGAAATCCTTCCGAATGGCTCCAGCCTCTCTCCCTCATCAAATTCAGTACACTAAAATATGTCTGCATTATTGTTGATATCAGAACCCGACTCATTTAACAGTGCACGGATAACGTTTCACAAAATGACATGACATTGTTCAGTTTTATCTGAAACGAACAAAAATAACTCGTCAACAATAGAATGACGTCATACCTGTAGAACGAACGCTCTCAATCCCCCCCCCCCCCCACCCCCTTCCTCTCAGTCCGTGGTCCTAAATATCGCACTGTTCCCAGCGACAGTCACTGAGGATACAGACTCGGGTCTAGTCATATCGGGGACAATTGTTGTCATGCTTTTCACGAACGTGACAATCTCTGACCAAGGGCCATGAGTATGTATCAAACTCCAGGCTTACAACCAGGTCACTTACGTCATGACACGATTGTTTTAATTGATCTCTGGTATTTTGGGTAAATTGAAAATAGTTCAAGTTTTTATTCAATATTTTATTTTTTTTTTTTGAGGGGATGGTGGGGGGGGGGGACTTGTTGTTTATAAATATGCCTTAGTTCACTCCGGGTCTTCATGTAAACCGCAGTAAAGTCAATGGGTGCTGAAAGTAATAGAAACACTCTCTTTTGAGTGGAAATTGTGTTTCCTTATTTGCCGCCCTGTAAAGCTACCCGCTGACTTCCCCTCTCTTCTTGTTGTTTGAAGCTCATGGGAAGCAAATTTTATAAAGCACACAATAATAGATAGCCAATTTTTAATTGAATACGATAATGCCTGGCTGGGATTTTGTAGTTTTAATTGAACAATGAAAGTGTTTCTAAGTTTAATTATCACCAAAGCACCTGCATTATTTATGGTAGAGATTTTCAGGAATTTAAGATTAACTTCCTTCAAGTTGTAATAAATCGAAGAATGAAAGCAATTTCGTTATATTACGACATTAAATGATTTACGGCATGTCGTAAACCAAGTAAGAAAAATGAAAAGAACATAAAATGTGACTGAAGGATATATTCTTGTGAATTGTCGTGGAGAATGTAACGGCGTGGTGTAAATCTATCAATAACACTGTATCTCCGGCTGGGGAGGCTGATACAAAGATTATCCGTAAACGGTTTCAGAACACCTCTAAGCATAGTTGCCAAGGTTACGAAAACAATTGTCACTTAGGAACATTTTCAGGGCTGTCTCTTGCAGTAAATGCTCTCTCATTTTGGATGTTAGAAAGTAATCTAATAATGACAGCACACCTATCGATTTCTGGCATTGAATTCCAGCCATATAGATTTTGAACAAATAATCAAGTTAAAAGAAATTAATCTATGTCTTTATGTAAATCGAATTGCATTTCCATGGCGGCTAATTTGAAACAAGATAAATTCATTATTGGGGAGACGGAATGTTGTGAGATTATTTTCTATAATTAATTACCATGTCTTATTTTTCTTTCTCATTACTCATTCCAAAAAGGATGGGATTACACAAAAAAATCTATAAAACCTTCCCTCCAACATCAAATTAAGCAGTGATAGTTTTCCTGTTTTTTATGTACCGTCTTTTCTATTCTATTGAGTTCCAATGTAAATCCGGAAATTAACGTGTCTATCCAAAATTCTGAGCAGATACAGATCGATATCCGATTAGACCCGAGAAGAAGATCCATCTTGCCGTTGTCTTGTGCTACAGTCATCCAACACTAATTAAATTTAGGACTTAGACCTCGCTGGATGTTATCGATGGTTTCCCCAGAGTCCAATCTGATTTGACGGAGACTTGTAACTTAATCCCCACTCCAGTGTCTTTTTTGAGAAATATTGACATTTCTCTACTTTCTTGCATGTTTTAGAGAAATATCTGTCCTTACATTGCAGCAGCTACTGTTCTATCTTGTTTCCTCTCCTTTCCTGGTTTATGCGATGATATTTCAGGTTTTGCGCCCACTAACTTCTATACATGTTTGCAACCCTTATAGCCACACCAAAAGCTTGATGTGTAAAAACATGTTTCTTTCTATGGAACATTATATTTACTAGCAAAATACTACATTCTAAAAACACTACTATATGTAACTCACTGTGCATAATAGTTACAATACTATGGTGATGGATTCATGTATAACTACATGTACTAGTATCTGATGTAATTCTAAGAAAACAGAAAATAATCATTCAAACCGACACAAACAGCGAGAATGAAAGCAACACCACACGGCAACAGTATCGGTACAAGTACTACGGAAAACAAGATATCCGAAAGCCCAGCAACATTTCTGCAAGCAAAAATGGTTGCACTATATGTCTTAGACGAACATCACAAACAGTTCCAACCCTAGATGCGATGCTAGTTGTTGTATTTTGATTTTCCCATTAATCATTTTTTTTAATTATACATGTATTGGAATACGAATTGTAAACTTGCAAGCTTTATAGCACAATCACATCAATGTCTTTGTTAAATCAGCCGAGAGCATGGTATCACCTTGCTAGACAATTCCACCTGGTTCTGTCAGTAATAGGCCCACCAGTAAGTAAGTCTTCCACCGTGAGTCAGACAATTATCAAAATACAGAATCATTATTTTACCGAGACACTTTATCAGATGCTCTTGAAAGACATAAATGATCGGCAAATGGATAAAGAAAGGCTGGGGAGACGAGCAGAATGTTCGCTGAAAACTTTTGATGGTGAGAACCAATTGTAAAGGCAAAGCTCATAACGCAGTGAACGAGAAAAGATCCCAAGAAAAGTTTCAATAATAAAGTAATTCATATGCCAAGTTAACTAGTTGCTCATCAAAATCATCGAAAATGTCTTTTGAAGGCTGAAGTGCAAGGTGTAATTTGTTTCAGACCGTTATCTCCTGTCTATCGACTAAGCGTGTTTACTTTTTAGATTGAATTCAGTATACGCCTCTGCTTGTTCTATGAAACTTTATATGTTATCTTCTAAATGCTGCATTTCTTCACAAAAGTGAAATGCCCTCATGTGAATGATAAAAAACGAGAAATTCCGGGAGCCGATGTAGGTTTTTTATATATCGCGCGCGTGCTTGCGTGAGGGGCTTCATTCACCCACCCATCATAGACCTCAAGTAGACCCCTGAACAAAGTCTGCCTGTTTAATTTGAGAACAGTCTCCCTATTGAGGCGGCCAACAAGGGGCCTTGTAGTACCAACTAGATGGTACGGTGTCAGCTCTCTCTAACACTGCACATACTTACCTAACCTCTTCGTTTCTGTCATAACTCAGATCACATGGTCGTCATGGAAATAGATATATAAAATTTCTGTCCTTTCTGGCCGGTTGTCATTTGATATCATAACTATTATATGTGGTGCATTTTAAGCATTTCACCTCCGATTGATTGGAGGTAGGATGTGTGAGCCGCGATAAAAATCAATATGGCAGCGACGCCAGTCTCTAGTGATAGTGAGATGTGGAGCTAGAGAGGTTAACTGAGCTGAACACAGTACCACCGCAGGCTATTGTTTCACTCGGTTGTTAGCAAGACACTAAAAGGACCACTCCGTCCCCTGATTACTAGATTGCCTGAACGCCGCTAAAGGTTTCTTCTAGTTTTGGGTCGTGTGAACTGAATTGGAACGCCAGATTTCGGCATTTCTTTAACAATCAGCGAAATACAATAATCTTCATTTTGGCCGTCACTAACTCTGCTGATTCGTTTTATGGCGGTTATGACGTTTTGTTGGTCTGGTCAACCTTTGGGAAATTAAGTAAAAGCAATTTACCTGATGAGAAGCCTGACATAAACGACCGGTTGTTTGCTTTCGTTGTTGCACTGTGCGTGTATTATATGTATTTTTATTCTCGCGCACGTGCTAAAAACGCAAACTGCAGGGAGTATGTTTTGGACGGGCATACGCTCCGAGCCCGTTAATAGCAGAGGATAGGAGATGTTAATGTGATTACAAGAACACCGACTTAACGGTATCTTATTGTTTTCTCCTGGAGAGTTTAATATTTAATAGTGTTGCTTCGGCATATTTTCCATCACTTTCACTGTTTTCGTGTGAGACAGAGCTTCAGGTATTCAGCTGAGCTCGGTTTGTTCTAGGACAGTGCTTACAACGCCGTGCGATGACACTTGTTCATGAGTGGTCTTGTTGGTATTTCAAATATTACGACATTGTTGTGCCGATTTTCGGTCCTTCAGTGGAATGACCGCCACCTGTCGGTGTAATTAAGAAACTGAGCTGGACCAGATAGAGACTGTCTCCATCTTTATAGGGACTTTAACCCTTATCCAAGAAGGGTCTCTTTTTATCACTCCGATTACCTAGATTAAGGACCGCTATGGGCCTGACAGGAAAACTGGACACGAAAAAGGTACATACATTGTTGATCATTTTCTCTTTTCAATTTGATGTAAGCTGAGTAGTATTGTTTAAGATATTTAAGAGTTGTCTGAAACAGAAAGGATTGCTAGCAAGTAAGCATAGACCGTCAATTGGACACAAAACACGACACAAACCTAGTACAAATTCAATTTTGTGTTAGTATAAAGACTTTAGATATCGGCAACCTCGTAATACGTAACTAAGTTTCCTCTAAAAAAAATATGAGATTATTTCTTTAACAAGGATGTTGATTGGACACACTGAGTGATACTCACTCTATTTTAGTCGTTTGATTTCGGCCATTGGACTCTCACAGACGCTAGACTGATGAAGAACAAAACGAGGAGAAATTCATTATACTGATAACAATAGAAAATTTAATAATTGCATTGTTGTAAGACCGTTCTAGAGATGTTTGATGTTCCTGTCCCGTTACAATTACTGAGTATATATTATTCAGTCTCAAATGATGCTCCATTGATGTACAAATAATCAGAAACGATGCAAGCCTTGATTGAATCTAGATAACAATTCATTTCTTCCGTCCTGTCTCTATTGTTTCTGATCGTTTGGGGCCATAAATTGTTGTTCACTTTACATTTTGTGTCCCCATAATGATATTTAAGGCTCCGCCGCATTGCACGAACTACCTCATTATTTCTTATACGCAGAGAACGCTCTCCGCCGAAGTAAAAGTCGATTGAAAAAATAATTTGGGAAGCTACATGGTGTCTTTTTGGTGAGATGGATGGGCTGATGGAGTTATGATCGATTTCGCGTTACAGTCTGTCCGCCAGGGATTAATGAAGTAGGCCTCATCCCTGCCACGATTCCTCTAGCCAAAACGATACATCGCCGAAAATAGTCTGCTTCCTCAAAACTGACGACAGAGAGAGAGAGAGAGAGAGAGAGAGAGAGAGAGAGAGAGAGAGAGAGAGAGAGAGAGAGAGAGATTTGTCATGCTAAGTCGTGCATATTATATCCAGAGATCTGTATTTTGTAATTTCTGCAATTTTTATTTTAGAAACGTTTCCGTATTTCTAAGGAAGGGTGATTTATTTATCAAGTAATTTCAGACTTGCGAGCGACATGTCTTACTTTTCACTGAAATCAAAGAGTTTTAGCATGCTTACTTCCCTGTATCTGACTATCGTCATTCCGTGGAGAGATCAATTGTTCAGATACCACATCACCAGTAGCGTTTATTGTTTTTTTTTTAATGATATATATTCAATATTAATAATATTGTACTTTTCAAAATGTTTTCCACTAACACCGTGTAAATAGTCAGCAATATTACTTGAACGTTTTAATATTCATTATTTTTTATTATTCAGGTTCCAGACTGTTACTTCAATTTGAAGTACTGCTAGTATCAATGACAATTTCAAAGCCGTTAGAGCTATGACTAAGAGAAATACATACTCGTTGCTTTCGTGGATTTCGTAGATACTCTTCACCCACGAATTTATATTTTCACTTAAGAGGGCTCGATGGTCGTGGCCATTTTTAGACTGTTTTGATCTTCTTCTTTTTGAAAAAGAGCTCTGTATAAAAATACAGTAAAATATCCAAATTTTAAAGGTTAAATATATAGATTTTTCCTTTACAAAATAATAGTTCATAGCAAAACAAATCACAATTTAAAATTTTAGGCAGATCCGATGGTTAGTTTGTTGACCATTAGGCCTCCTTAATATTTTTTGACAAATACAGTATTAACTTCCATGAAACATTGATGTCAGTGCTATATTAGGATTAAGGAAGTGAAATAAATATTATTTATATTACGTATGTTTGATTTTCTTTGCTTTTTCCAGTCTCCTATATCAAGTTTTTGACATAACTGCATGAAAAGACTGTCATGGATATTTCATACCACGTTTATGCAAATTCAAATATTTTGCTTCAAACATTATTCGATTCACTGCACGTATGTTTATTTACGTCTTTTTATTTGGTTTCAGTGCATTTTCCTAAATTGTGGCTGGCCCTCTAATTGGTATTTGTAAACTAAAGTCCTTTTGCTTCAAATTGTGTATAGAACCAAACATGTAAGCGATGTACAAATGATATGTCTCAACAAGACTACATATGTATTTTCTTTTGGACTGTGAACGCGGCGTGTTCTGTTGAATAAACAACATTCGAGTTGTCAAAGAGATTTATCCGAACCAAAGAAAAATTACATAAATATTCGAAATATCTTTCACTGTAAAAATAATTGGTACAATAAGCACCCTGCCCTGCTGACCGGAAGTAGCCAGATTACTAATAAGGTCGGTTACGATACGTTTATTATCCCGGAAAACACCATATTTCTCTTTACTGTATATAGCCCGAGGTGAATTGTGTATTAGTTTCTATAGATGCTAGGTTTATATATCTAGATGACTGTTAACTAAGTACGTAGGATTTTTTATTGGCTGAGAAATTACCCAAGTGAGAAATGAGGTTTCAATCAACTTCACATACAGCTTCGATAAGTACCACCGCGTGTATTGGCGTACATAAATTACAGAACCTTCAACCTTTCAATTTAATGAACAGGTTGGGTCCTTGGATCCGATTTAGTTGTTCAGTATTGATGTGCCCGGCACCAAGAAATACTCATGCGTTTATTTCGTACTAATTTCAATAAAATGCTGGTACATCCTGTATATATCTAACAAATTTTCTGTTCTTTTTTGTTATTTATTTTGATGGGAAAACACGTATGAATGAAAAATTATTTCAAAATCAATTTTCTACTTGTGTGCTATAATTTTAGATGGTCCATAGGTATGCATATTCAATTTTTATCTGAACAACTGACCGATCCCTACAACAGCAATAATATTTTTGAAAGTTTAAATTGGAGCGCTAAAATCACAAAAGGAAAACAGCAGAAAAAATAACACCCGCGAATGATTCATAGAAAAAAAACTTTTAAAAAAGAAAAAAAAAACTTAAAACAGAAAAACCCCAACTTAAAACACAGACAGGTAACCGATTATCTGAACTCCAAATATTTCAGTTTAAATCTCCAAGGCTACCCCACCTGTGCATACAGCCGATCTATTGAAAACTTTTCTGGTCGGTAAAATATTTTTCTTGATCATCAGGTTCGACAAAATCCACATTTATATTTTTTTTTAAACTTTGTTACCAGGCGAGGTGATGGCCTTTGTGTGGGGATTGGTGCTTTAAGCTCGAGTAACCGGGTACAAAGAAACGTTTCTATAGCGACATCAATTCATTTGTTGGAGTCAACCAAGCTCAAAACCTTAAATCAAGGGGCCATTCCAAGGGTAGAATGGATTCAAAGCGTTTATATCTTAAGACAGACAGTCACAGCTTCAAATTATATTTAAAATGTTTACAAAATGGTGACAAGACAAGGATGAGCATTATACAACTACATGTACGCTGTTTTACGATTAAGTGATTTTGGAGTCGTATTACTGACTTTTAATATACTTGTATTTAAGTACTAGTACATTTGATGGCTCCAGCACTTTTCATTTTTATACAAATTCAGTATTAATTATTCACTCAGCTATCTTGCCGTTCTAACTTCCTGTCTCTACTGGCAAATTTATGTGTCCTAGGGTAGAGGGTATCAAAGGTCACCAGTAAATTATGTAATCATTGTTTATAACAGCATCAAGATACAGCAAACGAGACTGAGTCATTAATTCCTGTTTTTAATTATCGGTTCCTAAATCAGTCGATCCCTGGTCATTGATCAGAGCTTACTTTCTTTCCGAACCGGAGCAGCGAGTATTTACATAAGTTTGAGTTGTTTGAATTCCTGATATCCTTATTATGACTCCAGAAGCTGTTCCATTATTTATAAAACCAATTGAATGCATTAAATGATTTGGGAAAATTGAAACAATGGAACAAAGCCCACACCAGATGTTAATACAAGCTAAGAACAATGCAGTCGTACCACGGAAAGCTTTTTAAAATCTTAACTTCCCTGATATAACAAAAGTATCTGTAAGTTTTACACAAGGACACGATTAGTCTAGGGTGTTTCTTCCCCTTGCGCTCGAGAACCCCCTCTCCACGCTCATTGCGTGACGCCATTATGGGGCAATAGCGGGGGTAGCGACTAATCCCCTTCTATTGCTTTTAATGTTTTGAAATACTAAGTAATATCAAATTCATCGTCAAAAAATGTCTCCTTGTTGACGTTTGTCATCAGCTATCTCGGGGATCTATACGTAATTCACCAGCAGGTGCCCGGTAATATTTCGGGTGTCGGACGGTGGTAATCTCCCGCCTCTGGGATTTATTTTCGTAAAGAGAAAAGGAAAGAGAAACTGTTTATGACTAGACAGTCTTCTCATCATGATCAGTCTCTGTCGTGGAAAGGAAAATATCAAAAAGTACGCGTTCTGTAAGGAGGTAAGAAACCCAGCATTTAATCGGCAGTTTGTCTACTTGCAGTCATGCAGTGTAAAACTGTATATATAAATCGAATATATACGTTTAACTCTGGGATCTGAGAAGTATTCTCTACAATAATAGTATATGATCTAGTGTCCATCACTCTTGAAAGTAGTATCTGTAACTTACAATTGTCTTGTTGACATTACTGTAGCTCACTGGCATGGTTTTGTTTTTGAGCAGAAAAATTGTGTATCGAATTGTGGCAGTTACAGAGTTTGACGGAGTTATCGCTCTTCTATCATTCTTATGCATTTATGTTCATTTTGTTTATTTTTTTTTTTATTTCAAAATCGTTTTCTTTAAAGAAACAAACACGCCAGTTAGCTGTTAGATTTAAATTAAAATAAATGAAATACTACTTAAGGAATGACGGAATGAGTATGAGTGTACGAACACCAGCATTAGCCTTAAAAGTTTCGAGGAACAGATGAAGTACAAGTAGCTTTAAAGTCTTACAATAACGTGACCGTATCTACTGTAGATGCAGTCCATTAGAGAGTTGTTTTTGTTTACATTCGCTTGAGATAAAATCGAACTGACCGCAGCTAGTAACGGGAGATAACTTTTATCTCTTTCATCCGACTGTGGGAGTTATCTTCCCATGTGTGTTGATCAATACGATAAGCGACTTATCTGAATGTCATTACCATTAGCAAATAAGTTAAGTAATCTCCAATATGATGTTTTTATTCCAATATGTAGAAAATGAACAAAGAAGCGCATTCATTGTAAGACCTTTTAATTATGGTATTTTGAATTTCGTCATAACTTGAAAAAAATAATTTTATTTGAATCCGTCAGCGCATGTTGACATTTTCTCCAAATATAAAACAATTATGTTGCCTCACATTCCAGTGTCAGTAAAATGCCTTACGTGCGACGAGTGCAACATGTGCCTGAAAATAACACACGTGCATTCCAAAAATTCAGAACATTAATGTAACATTGCATGATATGGAAGTTCAGACATGTCAGTATGAAAGGAAAAATTTATAAGGTCAAAAATTGACGAGGCAGATACTTTGAAAAACAAGGCCTAAGTGTAAACAGCTTTGTGGTAGGTACCCGTGTTTTTTGTTCTGTAATTCTGCATTTTTGTACCTGGCTTAGAGCACAGGTGAATTGACAATTTTACCTAAGTAAAACATATTGCGACCGGCCTGGCCTTTTTTGTTTTCTTGCACTTGTAAATCGTTAATTCAATAAGCACATACGATTGTTAACCTGATGATTGGGCCCAGGAAACACATATTGTGGTAACAGATGTGAGGACTATATCACTTGGATTAAAGCGAGCGTTTATTAGCACTTTACTAAGGTATTCAAACTTCAGTGGTAATAGGGGTTTAGAGCTTCTTATCTTTTAAATAACGTTGCCATGGAGAATTTTTCTCTGAAATTACGAGAAAGCGTCTGAATTTGTTATTTTTGATTTCCACAAAGGGGCTGCATCAAATTCTTCCCTCATGTGTTCGCCATTTATTAGTTTTTTCTCGTTTATGTAACAACACTCAGACAAAAAAGCAATTGTTTTTTGGGAATAACTTGTGCGCTGAAAGTTTTCTTTGTACAAAAGAACTCCGAAGTAAACAAATTAATGGACTTTAAATGTGCTACAGCGGTTTAATAACTGGAAGAAACAAATAGAACTTTTAATATTTAAAAGTGACATCAAAAGGCCGCCAACATTTACGTACCTGCACCGTACCTGAGCCCCCAGAAAGAAGCAGTTAAACGCAGGGACTTGTTTACACTTGTTGTCATGTCTACAAATGACCAAAAATATATGGCTTTTTTTATCGGAATCAATTTAACCGGGCGCTAGTGATCATTGTTCTCTAATCAGTTCGATACACACCCCAACTAGCGAGTGCCGGGTCTCTCCGCGCATTGAACCTCCTGTTGGGTTCGGGGAGGAGTCATGCGCATTCTGTGTCAGCCAAGATTGTGTACAGAACTGGTGTGTCACACTGTCCACATTTAATACATGTACATCATTTAAAAAAAAACCTCTCGCAGTTCTGAAGACTTTTTAAAAGGAGGCATCCGTTTTCTACTTATCCGTTTCGACGTGATTCAGTGTCTCCCGTGTATCTCCCTCCCCCGTCTCCGGTTACACAGTATTGGAGTGTGTGGATGTGTGAGAGCCTCAATAACTAAGGCATCTCTCGAGTCCGGAATTTGAATATTCACAATGCTCGGATCACGATGTTCTAATATAATATGCGATACCAGTGACATCACGGTAGGTATTTTCTTATTTCTACTTTACAGTAGTTGAGTTTCGTCACGTGGGTAGGGGAATTAGATTATATCCCCGGACGCTTGATTCAGAATCAACTGGCTCTTGGATCTTTATAGCCATTTTTCGTATCGACCAATTCTCTTTTATTGAATTTTCCGTTTTCGGTCTCGAGGAGTTTTGAAGGATATTTTTTTCTCCTTTCTCTCAAGAGGGAAACAATAACACACTTGAAGTCAATATTGGTGATTTTCAAAGACAATTACATCGCGGTCTGTGCTATCGGCATCATCTGTGCGAAAACCTCCGCTCCCCGAGACGCTGCTATAGTCAATACACCGTCCAACACAGTCTTACGTTTCTGCGAAAATTGCAAATTAATTTGGTAAAAGTTTCCGATGTTGTAAAAATTGGTGAAATGGGAATTCTGCATTGGTCTCCTTGATCCCGGGTAATGGCGTATTGAACACGTTACCAGGGGCTCAGAGGAAGAGAGATTCGGTGAAATGGAAACTTCACTCGATATTTTGATTGGAAAAACAAACATTTCTTTTGGGTCTGCATCATAAGTTTTCTGAATTCTCCAATATCGAACCTTTCCTTTATTGCTGCATGCCGTGAGACGGGAGCAGATGTCTCAGGAAAAATTTGATATTAACGTTTTTTGGTGTATTGGAAATCTTTATTTTTAACCCATTTATGTTTGGTTGCACAATGAACACACTAGCTTCCGCTAATGACTCGAAGTTTTAAGTTTCAAAGTCTTGAAGGAAAACTTCTCGTTTTGTCTTTTCTACAAATTATTACCTAGGAGACGAGAGGCGTTAATTGTATCGATTTCATATCTTCTGTTTGCGAAACTTCTCGGAACTGTAGAAATTCAAAGTGACACTGAGACGGAAAGATTTATTTAAGCCGGTTATGTACGGCGCTGTTTCCACCGTACATCTGGGATCAAGATTTCGACATTAATTAAGACCGGACCAGTCCAAAATCGATCACAGAGGCTGGGGCTTGTTGAGACATTGTATCGAACGCTTTTGGGAGAAGCGGCACCAAGATTTGTGTGATACTGTTGAAGACTGGATTCTTTGGAAGTCTGGGAATACACGCCGCGCGCTCCCTCGCTGATTGCCGGAACCACTGCTGTGTATAATTGTGGGATATAGGATACACAATTGTAGTAGCCAGGATTGTTACAATTTAAAGAGAACTTGTGAAGAGCCTTTAAAACCTTGTTTTTCAAGATTCGTTTTAAATGATGTTATTACGGGCCTATTCAGACTAATTCTACCAACAGACATGCGCAGACAAATGTTAAAGAATTATCTAAATTTTGTGTATTGAGTTGGCAGCTAAATTCTCTTTTTCTCGTTTGGAATGTGTTTTGATATCTGTGAACTAAAGTGAACTCCCGGAAATAATCAAATCACGCTGAAGTTTGAACCCGTTTTGTGAGTCCCCGCGGATTTATACGATGTCCGTCAGTAACTGTGGACAAGTGATCTGTAATCCCCCGGTCTTTGTTGTAAGTACACCTAGCTCTGTACTGACACCACCCCTCTCCCACTCCCTCCCTCGCGCCCCCACCCCGCACCCCCTACCCGCGCCCCTCCTCGAATTCCAAGTCGATTTCGATAAGACTCTTGGTTAATTTGAATGTTCCTGTTTGTCACGCTTTTCATTTATTTGTTGTAATTGATTGGATTCTTTCTTTTGGATTTCCTGTTTAAGTTCATGTTGTTGAATATAAACGAGGTTGTTACAGATTGAAATGAAGTTCGAAATACCTCATCGTTAAAGATCTCATGAATCGTCGGAGACCTTCTCGACCCGTTAATGGGTTAACTTCAAGAGTCTCTCTCATCCACAATTTAACCTAAAGAGTACTCGAACAGAGAATATAACGATTTAACTTTCTTATATATCATATTTAATTGCTGTTGAACATGCTCTCTCTCCTCTCTCTCTCTCTCTCTCTCTCTCTCTCTCTCTCTCTCTCTCTCTCTCTCTCTCTCTCAATTTAAAGAAATACATAAACCCCCTGGCGAATTTTAACACCGTAGGTTAAACTTGAAATTCTATTTCAAAACATCTCTAACATTTAAATTGCCTACATTTGGGGCATTGGTAGATATGAATGCACATTGTTTGTATTGAGTTTCAGCAGTAAATTACACACTTCATAAGCAGACAATTTGGGGACCTAGGTGTATAATATTATAGAAACAGATTGAATTACGGGTAAAAAAGTAAATAAAACCTTTTGTAACTACTAAGTTCTTGACACGAGTCTTATTACCATTCCTTATTTGAATGGCGTTAGGGAGAATTCGGATGTTAGCCCAAAAGATCGGGGACAACCTAAGTTCAGTGGCTTTTATTTGAAAATTAAATATCTGGGCACTAATTGTGAGTAAATATTAACACAAGACGAAGAAATTACACATCTATATTTCTATTAGTCTTACAAATTTCACCTGAAAACCAATATTCAGATTCAATATTTTCCCTGTCAACGGGAATTAGGACATGTTGATATTTTATAGGGGAATATTCCAGCTTGTCCCACAATGCACAGAATAATTTACATTAAACACATTTGAGCAGATTAAATCTCTTTATTTGTTCAACCATTGATCTGGAAAAATTACATGTGTTTTCAGTTTTTATTTTTATGTTCAATTTGAATTTTTATATTCAAGTCTGCACTGGTTAAAGATATTGAGCTGGGATTTAAAAACATTAATGAACGGGTTTCATTTAAAAGATTTTTCTTTTCAACATTTAGTTACATCACTTTTAAAGAAAGAAATATTAACAGTGTTTTTCCTGGCAAATTGGACAAATATTACCCAAATTTGAATTGAAAAGAAAAGCTCAAACAAAGCAATTAGGAGAGATTAAATAGAAACGTGTGGAAGAATTTTGTCTTTAATGATCTTTGTCATTAGTCATAGCCGGGACACACAATGCTACTAGCCACAATGCTAAGCCGACAGCAGAAGATAAAAAGGCTGGGTTTTTGTTGAAAAACAGTTCAAGTTTAAACAAATTCGCTATAGTCCACGTGTTGTAATTCCACAGCGGCTGTTAGCAGCTACCATGGTGTGTGGAGCAAAGTTGGTTGTTTAATGTTTACAAATTCAATCAGACAGAGATTTAATGACTTTTTTCCTATTTCTTCCAGTTTGGGTCGACCGACGGAAGTACCTCGTCAAAATGCTCGAAAAACACCACGTACTGTCCCTCAGGTAAGAAATCAAACCCCAGGTAATTAAAACAGGCATGAAATATTAATTATGTTTTTTAAAGAAAAAAATTTCTTCATCTCTGCAAATCACTTTATGTGTGATAAAAATCGATAGGACTTTGATTAAATTATTCATTGTAACATTTCCCGGTGTCTAATTGTAACGGTCCATCAAACGGAACCAGCAACGTTAAAGACTCAAAGATCGACGGCGGAACATTTGCATCATAAATGAATATTTTTACTGGCCAAAAACCGGACTACATCAAAACCACTTTCCGATTCTCATAAAAATAGATACCATATGCATTACATCGGCAATAAAAAGGAGATTTTCTGTAGCACTAACAAATCCTTCTCCGCTGCGAGCGGAAGACTTATTATTGGAAACGACTTCTTAGAGCTGGAAAAGACAGATAGAGCGACGAGCTCTGAAGACCGCAGAAATCAATAACTGGGCCTGCTTGTTTCCACTGAAATGTCACTTTCATTATTCCGTAATGAACGACCAGAGCTAATTTCCAATATCTATTTTTCCTGACTCCAAGAAGCGGAATGCAATGATCAGAGCAATTAAACATCTCCTACAGACGATCTCAAGAGGCACCAGTGATGGTTTTCCCGATATATGATTCTCTTGACACAAGAGAACATTAATTGAAACATGTTTAATTGATACAGTAGAGGGAAATGTTGCGTGTTCTCTGTCAAATTCCCTGTGTAGAATATGCCTACTAATCAGTATTATTAAGTCGATTAGCCTCACTGGGGACCAACCCTGTACTTGGAACCGCGCTCAATATGGAGAAATATACATGCAGTTATTATTAATTAATTTTAAAGGCATTATCATCGGTTTGGTGTAAATTGATCAGAATTTTTCTACATTATTAAGCATCGTTCGTTATAGTTCATTCCAATTCAATGTAGGGGGGGGGGGGGGGGGGGGGGGGGGTAATAGACTTTTTAAAGCGATATACATTAATTGGTCGTGATCTTCTCCATGATTAAGGTCTTCATTTGTCATTAATATTGCAACTCCTCGAACATTTAGATTGCTTGTAATTTCAGAGCACCTTAAATAAATATCAATAACAGTCTACAGATAGATACACTCAGTAAGATATAAAAACTGAACGACTTTTGTGAATATCTACATAAACTACGTATATAATAGGAAACTTATTAAATTTGGTGAAGAATCTTAGTTATTCATTTGATGTCACTAAGCAAACAGAAAAAAAATGGAAGACTACAAGAAAAAAATATTGTCCAATCAACCCATTCTCGCTTATAAACAGGCTTAGGGAGAACAATAGACTAAGGGGTTTGGCCAGGACTTATTCTGATCCTCCTAAACTTTTCTGTTCACCCCAGGACAAGGCACAGGAAGTGACGTATGCATTCCAAAGATTATGAAGGGGCTTAGCTTAAGTTCTTATAAGTAAACTTGAGGTTCTTATTAAACGTGTTTCAGATATTCAGTTCTTCACAAAAGTGTCTCTAGAGATTTAAGGGTGTCACAATAAGACTTTACCCTTCATTGTTTGCAGAAGGAATTTGAATTTAAAGATACATTCTATAGCAGTCCTATAACCCCTTTACTGGCGACCTTAAGGTTATTATAATACCCGTATGACGATTTTACAGAAACAATGGTTGAAGCCATGTATGCACCTACAAGGGTTGTAAAATTGCAGTATTTTATGATCATTCTTTTGTTGTTGTTTTTTTAAATAACTGTATAACCTCCTCTAAATTTTTGTACACGTATTATTTTAAATAATCTTGATAGGTCTTGTAAGTTATTTTCTCTGTAAAATAATTTTTCATTCAAGTTTTGCAACATTATTTATGAATACATCATTATAGAGTTCTCAGCAATACCCTAAAATACAATGTTTAACATACATGGAATATACACCCTTGCTCAGTTCATTTTGAGGATTCATATAACAGTAACAAACGTTTTGGAAATAAATCTTCCCCAATATTTTCTTTTTAAACTATTACGTTGTAAATAGAGGTCTTTATTATTTTGTGGATGTGCATTTTCTGCTACTCCATTCTTTGACGTCATGTTATGACGTTGTACTGTTGTACTTTGTAGGTCACTACTATGAGGTCTGTGACCAGGACCGTGGGGCCCGCTGTGTCCAGTGTGACTCCAAATCTTACCAGCCGGACAGAAACAGACCGCTGGATAAGTGTAAAACAAAGTACGTTTGCACATGTTCAGACTGTAAAGTTTAATTACTTTGTTTTCCTTTTATAATGTGTTTACGTCATAAAAATTGCTCACTATTGCAATCTATTAATTATTATAATGCTAAAAGCTAATAAAACATGTTATTGGTACCATTTTCAGAACACAATGTGACCGACCAAACATGCAGTATGCTGACCGGGGCAGTACGGTACGAGACGCCATCTGCCGGTGCATCCCAGGATTCCACTTCCGGAAAGGGGACCACTCTCTTTGTATACCCAACAAAGTGTGCCCCATGGGGTACGGTCAGACGGATTATGGTGAGTATGATCTCATTGACTAAAGTCTAGAGGATGTTGACTATTTTCTAGGAGGTTTATATCCCAGACATGTCCAATCTTTTTATAGGAGGTTTATATCCCAGACATGTCCAATCTTTTTATAGGAGGTTTATATCCCAGACATGTCCAATCTTTTTATAGGAGGTATATATCCCAGACATGTCCAATCTTTTTATAGGAGGTTTATATCCCAGACATGTCCAATCTTTTTATAGGAGGTTTATATCCCAAACATGTCCAATCTTTTTATAGGAGGTTTATATCCCAGACATGTCCAATCTTCGTTTCTATTTTTGTCCTCGTTTCTATGTCTGTTCTCTATTTTGCAGGGGACTGTGAGGACTGCCATAAACGTAACATGTACTCCGACAGAGCGGACACCGTACAGAGGTGTCAGGTCCTCAGAAAGTGAGTACCATAGGTCCCACTTTGTTATTGCTCTCACTTTGATTTTTAAAAAATTTGGAATTATAATTACAAAAAAACCGTGGTTTGATTATCGGTGAAATATTTATTCATTTGGACATCACCTGCTTATCATAGTAAAACGATTATAACAATTTTTTTATTCACAGTTGTGAGAAAGAGAATCGTTGCACAAAACGCCGCAGCAACGGGACCTTCAACAATGAATGCGATGCCCCCACGAAAGGTAAGACTTTGAAAAGAATCCCCAAAAGGATGCACCACCATGATTTACAATTTATACACTCTCTGTGTATACCTTAAATATCCCGTCAGCTGATTGTCTTCTAATTGTTACAGATATCTCAAACTGTACGGACCCTCGACCCACATCTGACTCCCAGAGGTCGCTGCAGTCGGCGGCAGCAGCCCCTATTTACGCAGGCGCAGCAGTCGGTGCCATAATATTCCTTGTCTTGCTCTTCTTCCTTGTGATGTTTTTGCTATGGAAACGCCGGCGCGCGCAGTCCAAGGAGGATGCGCTATCAAGGGACCAAATAGAAAGTCTGCTGGAGAGAATCGTGACCCGGTCAGAGGGAGATGAACCATACAGCAGAAAAGGTAACAGCACACCCTGATTGGCTGAAAAAGAAACATATAATGGTCATGAATTTGTTGATATATTCTTCCCAAATGAGTTGATTAATATTGAATTTATCTAAATATATCAAATTCATTCCATGTTTCAGTTATCGCCGCCTCTTTCCGTGAGATCGAGGACCGGATAGACCGACAGATATGGAAGCTTCCCCAGGAACTCTTTAGGGACCACATGCAGCCGGCCATGTATGAGGTCATTGTGGAAAAATATAAAGGTAAACATCTACACTATATAGTTGAAATTCAATTTCTTGGTTATTTTTTGTTCATCTACCAATTTTATTTTTTAAATAAATATTTCTATCAGGTTTATTGATGATCGAACATTTTCCTGTTTCAGACAAGGACCACAAGTACGCCATTAACGGTTATCTGCAGGACTGGCGGGAATGGAAGGGAGAGAACTCTGAGGCTATAGGCCACCTGTTTAAGTGTCTTAGGCTGGTCGAAAGGGAGGACATTGTTTATGAGATTTGTAACAAGTTCAGAGAAGGTAATTACCGCATCAATATTCAAGAAATACTGATCAACTGGATGTTGCTACAGCGCAATTCAATAACGTATTGTCAAAATTGCATAATTATGTTATTCGCGGAAACATTTGAGGGTTTGAAGGGAATATTAATTAAGAAAACGGTCTTGAACTGCTCGCGTTTTATTTCATTTTCTAAATACATAAGTATTTAGAAAAGTACTTGTAATCAAGTAATTCTATATATTTAAACAGTTTACTTGACTGTTTGGCATCATTATTTTATGGGTTTATTTTTAAGTATTTCGATGAATTTAAACTATTTGTATTGCAGGTTATCCCGAGGTCGTCATGGACGCTGAAGTCAAGCTGGATAACGGGATCGTCAAGAAAAGAAGCCATAAAATCACATTCAAAGAATATCTTAAAGAAACACTCTGCTGTTGTTCGTCCAAACGAAAGCGATACACAGAGAAAGGGGAAACGGAAACACAGGACTCCCTTTTGTCCCCACAGGAAGTGAAAGCCAAGGAAGCGGAAGTCATAGACAAGGAGAGTTTAAATGAACCGGACGATGTCCCGCCTTTGTCTCCCTCAGAAGCCGGTGCTATTTATAGAGAGCGACCAAGCCCTAGTGCCCCAGTTATTGATGACGTAGGAAATGTGCACGTCATAATTCCCATGAATAGAGCCTATTCATTTCCGGTCCAGGCGAGTTCGTGATGGGCATCATTTTGGTTTTCATACCACGTGCAATTTATGGCATTAAATGCTTAACGTGCAATGTCCATTGCATCCCGAGATGGAAATAATTTACAAGTGTTCATGGGAAGAAATGGAACTGTGAGACTAGTTTGGGCGTTTTGTCTTTCATTAAAAATGAGAGCAGTCCTTTATGCTTCGTGAAAACTTGAAGAACTTTCATTTCAATAAAATGTCGCAAATTTGTGATCGGACTTCACTGCGGCTTTCAAGACTTGCGAATCGTATTTTCGTATTTAATGTAGTTGCGCATGCTTTTGAATTCTTGTGTGGAAGAGCTTTTTCTTATAAAAACTGACAACGAGATAATGTGTATGATGTCATCCGTAGATTTATCATGGTCGCCGACACCCTGAAATGGGCTTAGCTTCGTGATATTTTATATAATGAAAATGAGAAGGCTTTTTTTGGATTACAATGGTGCTTCGATTTAATCATTATCTAAATTACTTCTCGGTACGATACTCAATTACAGTAGTAATCAGAAGATTTTTGATACGGAATTATGGGTGATGAGCGATACACGCCATTTTGTTGCCATGGAAATGATTTATCAGTTACTGATATGAGACCGTTTATTCCACGGTCTCTCATTAAGATGTGTTAAAACCCTGATCAATGCTGTGTCATTAGTTATCTATTACAACTAACATCAGTAAAGTACGGAAATGCACGTCAAATATTAAATATAGCAGCGCCATTGTTATCTTAACCACCTGAGATAGCATCAGAAGTCTCTAAAATATTTCCATAAATGCAATATTATAAGATATTTATTGATAACATGTATGTTAAACACTTGAAATTAGTGACAAAATGTCCTATCTTTTTAGATTTGACTATTCATATTGAATATCGTGAGAGATTGGCGGGTGTAAGAGCTTTTTTCATTGGCTGTTGTAGGATATCATAGCGCTGTACAGGATGTCTGAAAAAAGCAATCTACAGTGTGTCCAGTATCTTTTCTAACTGTATTAATAATCAAAGTCATTTTATTGAATTATGTCTACTAGCAAAATAAAATGTATTTTTAATATGTCTCGAGTTCTGTTTTGAGTCCATACTGAAAATTACAATTATGCTACACTTATATTAGCGAACTGCGAACTGCGTTCCAAAAACCGATTGCCCAGATATAATGTGAGGAAGAGGTGAAATCGAGCAACTGGTGTTATAAGAGGCTACTGATAAAAAGGATATCTCTGACATTTTATTTGCTGCATTATCATCTGAGAGAAAATTGCTTCAATCAACCACCCGCAACTCAATGATGCCCTGGTAACCACTGTAGCAATAGTCTGTGATGTTTTCAGACTATTCCATTTCAATTCGTTGTTTATCAAAGAGTAATCGTTAATAAATGAATTTTATTATCATAGCAAAAATACTGATGCAACCTACCCCTTCTTAGTAACGATTAATATTGAGACGAGAAAAGGGGCATGTACTACATTGTATTAGAATGCCACCTTTTTCACTTCGCACTTAATTGATTTGAACAATTTAAAAGAGCAGAATATTTAAACAATAATTAAAATGCTTTCTCTGGTGATTCATGCGGGACATGAAGGTAGCGACATTCATTAAAAAAAAGAATACATAGCCCGCGTTAGCAGGTTATGTAATTTTTTTTTTCCTGCAATTATCGCCACCTTCATAGTCCGCATGAATCATCAAAGAAAGCATTTATTGTTTACATATTTCTTTTAACAATTTAATGAACTGATCGTAAAAAGTAAGTGAAAGAAACTAAATTAATAATTGTTAATGTACATCAGTAGTGTATATGTTAGATAAAAGAAATAGACAAATCGTCTTATATGGGAATTTGAGTCTGACATCATCATCATGATTATTTCGTGCAGTCCGTGATTTTTCTTTGGTCGCTGAAGGTTTCGGCCGATCGATAAACTGGTTAGAACTGTATCCTGTATATTTCAGTCCTGTCAGTTTCTACAGAGCTGTTATGTAAATATATGATTATGAATCAGCAATACAAGTGCAAGAAATTGGGAACTGAAATCGCATATTTGTTCAGATCTATTGCAATTAACTAATTTTGACGCAAGGTTCTAACTTTTTACAATTTATAAAAATCTAATTCAAATTAATTTTCATATATTTAATGAATTAATTTTTACATAAGGCTATTTATAACCTCAAATTTCAAATGCTAAATAGTTTACATGGAGTAAACGAAAACAATGGTTTCATAAATCCTGTATCTCCCTTAGGTTGGACTTTATCCGTCGTCATCGTTAAACAATTTTGAATTTTAATTAATTGTATTATGAAACTACTGAACTGCTGATTCTGTGTGTAACATCTTAAGGGAAAGGGGATTATATAAATCGTAAAATTCAGGATCCATGACCCTTGGATGGCCGTTTCTAAGGCAATTGAGTCTTTTGATTAAGAATGGGGTTGAATGATTGGTCTATGTTTTCAAGAAAAGTCCAATTTTTATATCAATTTTTTCATCAATCTGTTGGCAGGTGCTAATGTGTCCATGGTTTGTTTGGCTGCTTAGAATTCGCAAATATATTTAATAAAAAAATCCCATAGGCATCCACCACCATAACACATTCTTTGATGTGCAGGAATTCAATTTGATGAAATAGGTTCACTGATATAGTAAGGGTGTTTTTGTAATTTATTACCTAACTTGGCGCGTTAGTTTTGATAAATTTGTTTCTATGAGAAAAAAATGAAATATTACCATGGTTTTGAAAAAAAGCAAAATCTAGCCTTAATTTTATTCGGATGTAGTCAGCGAGAAAGGACACCCACTATTGTGAGCCCATTTCTTCTTTGTGTAGATAAACATCTTTGATGACAGGGAGTGTTGTCGAATGGAATTCTCCTTGTCATATAGTTATGGCGGTTTCAAATTTCGTCACCTTTTACCCGAAAATCTACAGACAAACAATAGAGAAGGCCCCAAAATAAGCAAACTGTGACCCTTGTGTGAAAAAGCCCGGCATCTCCTTCAGATGTTATCGTTTTGATTAAATGAGTAATGCACCGACCTTCTATTCAAACTGACCCTACGCCGCCCATAAGAAGGATTTTATTTGGTCACGTGGCTTTCATAAGGTGCAAATAAAAATACTTAAAAGTAAGATTCCCTGTTCTTGAAGATTTGTCACTGATAAATTGGAAATGATTACAGCTAACGGTGTCGTATTTCATGTTCATGAAAATTAATCAGTATTGTTGAGACTGCAAATCTGGCGGTTAATCATCCGAGGTCTCAAAGCTTACCAGTATATGATGAGATAAAGATAGCAAAATTAATGAGAAATGCTAATTTTTTTTACCTCTTATTAAAAAATTACGACACAGAAAACAAATAAAAAACATAAGTGATTTCGATTTTTTTCGGGAGCGGGATAGTTTTGTATTGTTTACATTTTTTTTTTTGGGGGGGGGGGGGGGTTAAGTATTTAAGAATTAGACCACTACAGTTGGAACAAATTAATATTTTTGGGGGATAGGAGTGTATTATTTTGGGGGTTTTTTCCGGAGATTTGGAATTCATAAGCTATACAACTGCACTTAAATTGAATTGAAATTTTTTAGGGTGATGGGTGTATTTTTTTTTGGGGGGGGGGGGTCGGAGAATTGGAATTTTATAAACTAGACAACTACACTTGAAGTGAATTTTAACGAGACACCGAATAGGTATGTAATTCACTAAACTTTACATTGCTGGGTCAGCTTGTCTTGCCATTCTTATGTCACATGTATCAGATTCACCTGTTTTGGGGGGTAGCATAACACCTTCGTAATTTATTACTTACAAATACTGCGTTTCCAATTACATTGGTTTCTTCTATAATGTAAGTAATCAGACGCCTTCCACCTTAAATTTACATAAATTCAGATCTGCTGGGTTTACATTATACCTTAGAATAAAGCAAAGTCTGATTTGAATATCTCGCCATGACGTTGCCGTTTTTGGTACATATCTAGGGGACACCGGGTTACCAGGTCGTACATATTTAGAACAAAGACTTCCATGTTTGTCGTTATGAAATACTCGCTGCATGTATAGGATTATCGGATATCGTAGTTTTGTATTGTTGGTATCTGATCAAAAAATTAGCCAAACTTGGTAAACTAAAATGTGTTTCTATGGATTGCAACAAAAACAGACGCTACAACCTCTATTTTCACGTTCAAAATTTTTTTTGTTATATGCACTTAAAAAAATGTATATATAACATACAGTTTTGATATGTCGAAGAATTTTAGTTTTAGCTTTTATAATAACAAAAAGAAAAACATCAGATTATCAATTTTGATCTTTTTTTTTCGGAAACATTTTTTAAAGAACTACATTATTCCGATAAAAAAAGCCCCTATGAATGCATGGTGCAAAGTATACGAACATGTAAAATCTTAAAACTAGCAAGATACTAGTTGAAAATGTACTCTTCAGAAAAGGGTACTCGATCATGTAAGGCTTTGCAATGTTTGGAGAAACTTTGGGATACATTGCGAGACCGGCAATGAGCTCCCAATAATAGGTAAAAGGACCGTCAAAATAGGAGTGGTCGTCTGAAGTGGACAGTCTGATAGTGGTCCATGGAGTGATGACTCGTGAAGAACCCTCACACAGACCTAGATAATGGTGAGATGCAGTTAACACCAATTCAGACTACACCCGTGGCTAAAACTCACAATTAACGTAAGTATCAAAGGGTTCTCTCTGTGGCAGTGGTGAGGTTATAACTAGTTGTTGCTGTATGGGGTACATCAATAGTGAGGAGACGGCCATTGTGTTTGTGTGACTGTACAGTGCTGTATAGGACACGCCCCTCAGTGAAGTGAGAACAAACGGGGCTGTCAGCTGGGCTGGCGATGTGAACAATCCAACCAATAGCCGAACAAAACCATGTAGATCCAGACTGTTGAAGGTTTGTCACGGTTTTGCGGTGGGTGTTTTTAACTTTTTTCTTGAGCCCCTGTCATTACAATTACATGTACATTGGTCTCTGTGGGGTTTACCATGCATAGTTAATAATTACCCATGTATACATTGGTGTCGTCCGTCGTTCGTTGAATTTCTCGAACTATGTACCATACAAATTTGTGGGAAATACCTCTCAAGGACCCAACAATATAGCTATTCTGACAGCAAACTTAGCAATTTTCCCAAACATTACAGGTTGGTTTTCAACAATATAGACTGTGCACAACATTAAGATCATTTAAGTCTAATAAAAATTAGAAATCTATCACGCTGTTTCGGTAGTTGAGAATAATTTGACATATAAAAAATATTTTTATTCGAAAAAAAAAATACCAAAAAACACTAGTACTATATATTACTTTAATGTTTTACGTGTCGAATACCTTAATAGTGGTGACATCATAGGTATACTTATTATTTAATTATAAAAAAAAAACAGGTAAAAATCCAGGTAAATAAATATTGATATACTAGTTTGTCTTCTTTGGTCAATGTTGTGACATTTTTACATACAACCCATTCTGTCTGTAACGATACTTCCAATCTTATTGCAGAAAGAATTTTATGCGCGACAAGTAAGTAACAAGGACGATCTGATATGAAGTGATCGGCCTTGGAGGATTGGAACATCAAGGTCTCCATGTCTTCTCTCTTTCTGGAATTTCTAAACTTTTAAATCTAAAGAAAATGGTCCTGTGTTATGATTTTGCTTGGGTTAAAACCATGTCTTGGAACTTTAGCTGTTGCTATTGACATGTGAAAGGACACCAAAGTAATATAAATATACTTATAGATATGTCTATATTTAATGTCATGACCCAAACCTTAATACATTGCCCCTGTCAGCCTTCAGTTCAATTGATTTAGTTGACTCCATTTTGCATTATGTAAATATGGTTTGAGTAATCTAGCGTCACTTCAGCGAATCAAAACGATCAGAACTGTGTGCATCCTTGTTCAAAAATAGATCTAGAAAGTTTCCTGAAGAGCGCGAGTCCTAAAACATTACCCAAGGGTTAAAATTAGACCCCACCTCCACCACCAAATACATAGTTATGGACAAATCAAAATTTAGGACAATGAAAAGATTTGTCATGCTTGAAAATATAAAGACGGTTTATCGTCACACAAAATTGTACATTCTTATTCTTTCTTCTGTCATAAATTAAATATTTTATTCTTTCAATTTGTTGACCTCCAATTGGAACTATTTTTTAAAATACTTTCCATAATGACATACAATTTCAATCTGCATTATGATGACCATTTCGTACAATGTTTTGTAATCTGTGAGAAAAATTATATTTCAACTCCGTTTTTATGTCGATATATCCAATAACATTCCTTTCATAATTTTTAAAAACAGTAACCTAGCATAGGACTGCATGATATGAAAACAATCCAAATACACAATGCATCGAATTATCTCATAAGGTGTAACATTGTAACAGCGAAAAATAGGCATAAAGCATCTTTACTGTAGCAACGCAAATTAGTCAATAGAAAATATACATGTACATCAAAGATTCTAACAATAAAGCATGTATCAAAAAGTTAATACTGTCAAAAAAGTTTAACAAAACACATGCATCAGTAAGAATCTAGTCATTTTGCATGTGTCAAATAGTGTCACGGTGTCGCATGCGTCAAAGAATCTAACAACTGTAGCATATGCATCAAAGAACCTGAGATAGTACAGCATGGATCTTTAGCTTGTGATGTTATTGTGCTTAAAAGTTATCTTAAAGCAGCATTTGTGAATCTTAAAATGTAGCATGAATTTAAAAAGTCCTCTCTACTTAAGTACATACAAGATATAACAAGATATTTTATTTACCAATCAAGGGCCCCGAAAAGCATTTCAACATGTATAAATGTACAATTTAAACATTATTGTACAATTTAGCATACATCAATGAATATTAATTTAAAGAGTTATGTCTAATTATGATTATGACAAACTACTGTGAAACATACCAACAGTTAAAATTCGTCAATAAAATAACGATGTTACAAATGATACATAATTTATATGTTGAACATCAACAAAAATCTACTGTCATGCCGTAACAGCGACTACACAGCCACTGCCGTGACCAGGATTCGAACCTGGGTTGTCGCGGCCACAACGCGAAGTACTAACCACTATACGATCACGGCTATTGAGACAGCTTGACTATATCAAAATAAAAATAAAATTTAAATTTTAAAGGCTTAATTATATTTACTAGACCCAAATGATTATTTTATCTTTTTAATTGAACTTTAAAAAAATTAGAAATTGCAATTTCGTAATAGCTCGAGAGAAAATATTTGAAAAACATCTGACCTTTTATGTTATAAAATTTACTTTTGTGCAAGTCTGTATCAGTGACTACGACCCGCACTACAGACAGATAGGTAGAATTAATTGAATAAATGTCACATAGTGAGGGTATTATTGGAACTCTTGACGAAGCAGTGGAGACATTAGCAGCAGAGGCGCGAGGTTTGTTATTTCAATCATTCACTGGTATTTGAACTTTCTGTTTTATTCCATTTGGCATGATTGTTAGAGTTATCTCCTCCTTTGATTGGTACAGTGTCGCTGAAAACTCTCTCTCTCTCTCTCTCTCTCTCTCTCTCTCTCTCTCTCTCTCTCTCTCTCTCTCTCTCTCTCTCAAGTAGTGATGTATTATATCATAATGACAAAAAAAATATTTTATTAGAAAATGTGCTCTTTCTTTCAGAACTTTATTTGGATCGCCATGTTCCAGTTCTAGATGCCCCACCCTCCCCGCTCTCCTTCTATAGGGAGTACGTGTCCCCCAACAAACCCGTCTTGATCCGGAATGGTCTCCAGCACTGGACAGCCAATAAAAAATGGAAGCCACAATATATAAGGTCAACAAAGAGATTGTCGAAAATATATCGACATAATCGTGACAAATTCATGTGCCTGTATGAAGCTAACATGCATAGTTCCACATGCAGATATAAAGGGAGAGAGGGGAATTGGGAGAGAAAGGGAGAGAGAGGTAATGAGAAAGAGAATAGGAGAGAATGAACGGAATAACGGATTGACAGGTAGCTACGATAATTAATTGAATTGTGACAATTGACGAGGCTCACGTTGATTTCAGGGAGAAGATCGGAGGGTGTAAAGTGACGGTGGCGGTGACCCCCAACGGTTACGCCGACGCCATCACGGAGGGAAAGTTTGTCATGCCGGAGGAACGACGGATGGAGATGTCGAACTTCTTGGACATTATGGAGCATCCGGACCAGCAAAGTGGAATCTTCTACATACAGAAACAGAACTCTAACTTCACAGACGAGTTTAGAGAGATCATCAGAGACGTTGAGCCGGACATCCCCTGGGGAACAGAGGCGTTCGGTGCGGTTTCTCGGTCTTTATATGAAATGGGTGTCCTTAATTTAGAAAATAATTCACACACTTTTTCTTACTCGGATTCAGCGATCTTTTTATCTTGATTTTCTAATTTATTTTCTTACTTTTGGTTCTGCAGGTTCACTACCTGACGCTGTCAACTTTTGGATGGGGGACGCCCGAGCTGTTACCTCCAGTGAGTTAATTGGGTACACATGTACTTTCAATCTGAATAAAGTCGGGTCTTTATTTACGCTACCACAATATCTTCTGTGCTGTAACTTAATCTGGCTAGTCTTATAATCAGAGTGTATATATTTCTATCTGTCTATCAGTCGGTATACTAAATTAAAACTGCTACTACATTTGCAATTATACAGCAATGAGATTTTTATGAAATAACTGTTTCATTGTTTGTACGCGTCCAGTGCACAAGGACCCGTATGAGAACCTGTACTGCGTGGTGAGGGGCTCCAAGACGTTCCTACTGATACCACCCACGGACGCCGCCTTCCTCCCTTACGGTCAGTAGCGGCATCATTATTATCTTTCTAATGAGCTGATTTATAATTTTTGTTCTTTATCTTAAGTTTTTGTTTACTGTGAAAAAGATTGTAAACACATTCATTTTAGAACATATTTTTTTTTATATAGAAACCTATCAAGCTGCGAAGTTTATAGAGAGAGATGGAGAGTTTCAGATTGAAGACGACGTTGACACGGGCGAGGTATTTACGTGTGTGTGTGTGTGTGTGTGTGTGTGTGTGTGTGTGTGTGTGTGTGTGTGTGTGTGTGTGTGTGTGTTACTGAGCCAGAAATTCGTCATACGTGATTGTATATTGTTTGAAAACAACTCTTCAAACAGGGGATGAAATAGAAAATTAAATTAGAATACATTTTCAGGTGCCGTGGATAGCAGTAAATCCCCTGGACCCAGACATGTCGCGCTATCCAGAGTTTGGGAAGGCCCGGGGGATGGAGGTCACGGTACGGGAGGGGGAGATTCTGTACCTGCCCTCGCTCTGGTTTCATCACGTGCGGCAATCTCACGGCTGTATAGCAGGTACGGTATCCGTCCCTTCACTCATCAATTCTCTAGCTTCTTCTGACGTGTACAGTTTAATGGAAAAGCATACTGTAAACTATAGTAATGCCTTATTGTCTTATTGACCTTTATAAACTTGTATTTCACGAGAAATAAAACTGAATATTTCTATACAGATCCCCAGTAATGAAATATGTTTACGTAATATTGAGACGACCACCCGTTGTACATGTATTTTGATATTGAGATTCCACAATTGCTTCTTCTCTTTCAGTGAACTATTGGTACGACATGCAGTTCGACATAAAATACAATTACTATAACTTCCTGCAAAATGTCAACAGTGTAAATAGAAAAATGACGAAAATCTGAGAAGTATACAAGATGGTTATTGAAAAAGTTACGTAAAGGTCGCCCATTAGTGACAGAGGACCGGTGCCTTGTGTGTGGTCGCTGCCCGCTGAGCAGACTGACGAGGGGTCACGCCTGATCACGCCCGTGTATCCCTGCGGGACGTGCATGTTCAGACACACCTCCGCCCTACCCTACCGTTAATGTTTGAGAATTTACCCTCAATGTTAATTTAATTGTTTTCCAAATAAATATTGACATTGAAAACCATGTTCCACGTACATGTCGTTTGTTTATTACGAAGTGTCGATACACATCTAGAAGTAGACGGAACAACCCCAAAGTTATTTTTTCAGAGACAATTCACGGCATGAACCGATTTGATGAACTACTTCTAGTATTCTTTTCCATTACAAATATTTTTTATTTTATTACTTTTTTTGGCCTTTAAGCATTAGTTCAATTAATAAAGTTTTAGAAATTACACTTTAAAAGTCTATTTTGTTAAAGTTAACTGAACTAAAAAAAAAATGAGATATAGATTTTTAGTTTTTCTACAATAATTAAATGCAAAGAATTAAAAACTGTTTTTCATGCATAGATAGGGTTTCCAGTGTGTTCGATCAATATATGTAAAGAAGGCAGACTGAACTCTTAAATTGAAAATTCAAAAATGTTGGTCACTTCAGTATTTAAGAGTCTCCAGTGACAAAAAGTTTTTATTGTTTACTATTATCTTTATTAAAGGTCATAGGAGACAATATTTTAACAAATTTTGTTATGGCTGTTTCTGAAATGAATTTGCTGATGGACTGAATACGTTACAACTGTGTACAACTGTACACCTACCTTCGTCTTAAGGTCAGACGACACGTTCCGCGAAAAATGATAATTATTTTCAAATTTTCAACGGCCTGAAAATATACCAAATAAAATTATTATTAATTATTGTCATTTTCAAAATGATTAAAATTTTGAAATATATAAATATATGCCGAAAATGTTTATATCCGCAATCCAAGTGTATTTCAAAAAGATTATATAGGAAATACTCTAGTATCTTGAACAAATTCCTGGTAAGATAGTTTGTCAAAGTAGTTGGAAATCAATAACAAATTCCTAGAAAAATTTACATAAAATTGAGGAACGCAGCATGCACCGACTACGGAACGAAATTGAATTTTTATATTTATTAACATACCAGAATGAATTTTTTTTACATGTTTTTGTATTTGAATTTCCTGCCCCCCCCCCCCCCCCCCCCCAACTTGTTCGGCTAAAGAAATTGGCTGTTAAATAAAAATCTATGGAGATTCGCATTAATTGCAAATGATATAATATAAGGTCTGGATTATAGCATTTGAAATATCATGTGAGGTGATCCAAGAGACTTCCGAATGGAAAAAAGATAAATCCTCACAAGAAACCTGTTTTTCATTCCTGTGAAAATCTCTGAGAAAAAAAAAGAGATGACATTTTAATGAATGATTTCAATTGTATTTCTTTTAGCTTGTATATTTCTAAAAAAAAATCGTCAAAATATGATGGAAACAGTAACCTGAGACAGACTTTAGTCTAGTATATCAGGGCTTGAACAAATTTAACAAGGACCGTGGGCTGGTCAATGCTCTTGGGCCAACAATAAGATTAGAGTCCAAACAAACAAACATCCAATATATGAGATGACATGATAGAGAAAATGAAAGGGCATCTACTGATCAAGCCCCATTTATATTGGCTTCGCCCTCCAAACGGTTACACCGTAAAACATATTATTTTTAATTTTTATTCTTTGAGGTTGAATTATATTTATCAACAACATGAAAGTATTGATTCATTACTTTAAATGTGCCGCGTAAAATCACCTCCCACCAATTAACAGCTCTGTTACAAATCGTGGATTTGTTTGAAAACAAACGCTTGATAGACCACGACGACACCATTTTGACCAATCAACGGAGTGCTTCTATTTTGCTGTAGCAACGACCGTTGCCAAGTACTCCATGAAGTTTTGCTAATCACGAAAGGTGTGTTTACATCCACGGAAGGTAATTTTTCTTATGCTACCTACATAAAAATCGTATGAATTTGTTTTAAACATTTAATGATACTTTAAATTAGATAGCCAGATAAATAGTTACGGCTACACAAAGCGTTTATATCCATTTTCTTCGTTTTATGAGGTAGGCTACATAAATCGGTTAATTAGAGATACACATACGGTATACATTTGTTTCTACGAGTAACACCATAGTCTACCTTAGTCACTTGCTTATTATATTGTTAAGTATATAGCACCCTGGTTTATTTTTGTAGGGGGTATCAGACTACCAGTTGTCCGACATGTGGTTTTAAAATATGCAAAGGGCTGTGCAGTTTTATATAACGACATATTGCATCTGTGATATTTATATCATTGTCAACAATTAATGATTCTCATTTTCAGAAAAATGGCAAAACTAGTCCAAGGCCCACCTCGCTTCACTCATCCTGAGTGGACAACTTCCAACTTGACACACTATGCAAATGCTGAGTCTGAAAGAGCTGCCTCTGAAAGGCTTGTTGAGGAATCCAAACGCTTATCTGAAGAAACAGCAAAACGCACTGAAAAGACTCAGAGAGATGTCAGCAAAAAATTGGGTAAGTTCAAATATTTGTAAATTGTATATTTGTCATCAAATGGTAGAGGTTTCCCATCTTTCAATAATCTTAAGGTTCATTCTACACAGTGCTTCATAGTTTGTTTATTGTATTTATGACATATGTTTGCATAAAATGAACAAGTGCTAGAAATTAGATCGTTTGCACAAAAGGTACATGGCAGCTATACCAAAGCACAATTTTCAAGTATATAATGCATGCAAAATTAAATCTTTCTTGATTTATTATTTGAGAGGAGATTAGGAGAGTTTTAAAAATCTATATTGTCATGTTTGCTGATTTCAGAACAGAGAATTGATGACATCAAATACTGGAAGAAGGAGCTGGATGATAAGCTCTGCAATTTGGTGACGGAAATCGACAGTCTGATCGCATTCAAGGCCAGAGTGGAGAAAGCATTGGAGGCCACAGCGGAGCCACTGCACATTGCCAAGCAGTGCCTACTCAACAGGTAATTCATCTCTTCTATCCAAGTAGTGCTGCTGAATAGGTGCCTTATCTCTTCATTTCTTTGGTCAAAAACATATATTTTCTTTACTGTTATCTGTCTGCTCCTTATTTTATGTGCCAACTTTAATAGTTTATTTAGAGGTGAAAAATAAATAAAAATTACCCATGTTTCAACCCTTCCTATTTTTTCTCACATGTTACAGAATACAACAAAATATTACTTGTTTGGCCTAAGAATTTATTGTCATAAAACTTACTGGTACCTGACATGAAAAATCTAACTTGATCACATCATTTCAATTGATTTGCAACTACAATGAAGTTTGTACATTATGTTTTTAGGGAGAAGAGAACCTCTATTGATTTGGTACATGATGATGTACAGAAGCAACTGATCAAGGAAGTAGAGACAATTGAAGGAGTTCAGGCCCTCCTTAACAGAACTCTAGAACAAACCACTGAACAAATAAGGTGAGAGCGCCATATTCAGAATAGTATTTAGTGCTCTGTATTGGGGTTAAAGTTCTACTAGAAATTGACATTGTACATCCATTATCCGTTTCTATGACTGGTTATTTGATTGTCAATCTTTGTACATATTTCAGGTTAAACAGAAAAGCTAAATATCAGCTAGAAAAGGATTTAAAGGATAAATTTAGTGCTCAGTCAATTGATGAGTATTGTGCTGAATTAAGAAACAATTCCCATGGACTTAAATTCAAAGATGGCGCTGCCAAAATAGAAGCCAAGTAAGAAATCTAAAGACATTATTTCAAAAAATTGAAATATGTATTACATGTACGTTAAATTGAATTTTATGTCACTATGGTGGATCTATTTATAGCTCTGTTTGCCCAGAAGATTGGCAGGACTTCTCAGATGCTAACATCCTGAAGGCGGAGCGAGAGCGCCAGAGCTCAGTGGAACTCCGAACCTTGATTGACGGAATCCTCCAACAGACATCCAATGACATGCGCAAACAGTGCAGTGATGTCAATGTTGCCTTCAACAAAAGGATTTCAGAAACCAAAGACACCAAGAGCAAGCTGGAAGATCACCTCAACAAGGTCAGTTATCTCCTTTAGTATGTAGCTATAGTAAATCCATTGGGCATAGCAAATAAAGTAAATTTTCAGATGATCTGATAGCATGTTGCAATCAGACAGAACTCAATCATATATAAAATAGCTATACTTCAACATTGTCATACTGTCAAAATATAGCATTTCAATAGATGATATTTGATAAAATGTGTTTTTTACAGATTGTTGGACAAATCAAGGAGGCCGAGGAGAACATTGCTCGTCTCAAGAAGGCCATTGACGACAAGGTCCTGCCCATGCAGCTGGCCCAGACTCGACTGGACACGCGAACAAACCGCCCCAACGTAGAGCTCTGTAGGGACCCAGTCCAGTACAGACTCATCGAGGAGGTAGGCGAGATCGAGTCCTCCGTGGCTCAGCTCCAGGCGAGGCTCAAGCAGACCGAGGACTCGCTCAAGGGACTCATTCGTAACCAGCTGGCCCTGGAGGAGGATATTGGGGTCAAGGCCAACACGCTATTTATAGATGAGGTGGAATGCATGGGCATGAGGAAGAGCATAAATATTCAGAATTTCTAAAATTACTTTCTGCACCTAACACCGTATACCTGTCAGATTGAGTCTGAGAAAATGTGATATGTAATCAAATGAGATCAGAGACACCTTCAATGTGATTAAGACAATAAGTTTTCTAGGTATTTCAGTTTTTCCCCTCCTTTTTAAAGCAAACACTACTTTGTATGTGCCTGCCTATACACAGAGTACAGAATACTTCTTTTCATATCATGGTTTTCATTTTGATCTACATACAATAGAACTAAGAAGATGGATTTTGTTGTTTTATTTAAGTATTAAAATGTTACATTGTTTGTAAATATTACTTTATATTACTTTGAGTAATATGAGATGAAAATAAATAAAATTTTATATAACATGTCCTTTTTATCTACATATTTACTTGTCTTTGAATATAGTGGGATGAAAGTTGTAGTTTCCCATTAAAATGCAGTAACTTGGCTAGAAAACAAGACTCATTCCTGACAAAAAGCAAAGTAATACTTGGTTGTTAATAATCAGCTTTTTACTGAACAAATAAAAACAATTTTCTTAACAATATATAAATCAAAATAAAATTTTTACAACAGTCCCATATAAACTTCAAACGTACACTGAAGATAAAATCTTCTGAGAAGCCCTGTGTTCTTCACAGGATTGATCACATGACCAATCGGATTCATATCCCACTGAACTTTGCAACACGGCTGTTTATAAAACATAACACTGAGATCTGGATGGGGTCGGTGAGCACTACAATTTGCCAATCAATCTTCAACACTGTTCTAATCTTCATTATCCATGATATTCAAAGATCAATTAAAAAATTGATTCAATAACATGCAATTTGAATAAATGCAGCATCATCTCCCTTGGATTGGCATGAATTGACAAAAAAGCCACAAGCTTGTTAGTGTAAGAAGACTGTCACAGAGTCCCCCTCTCCAGCAATGGTGGTCTCTGAACCCACTCCATGAACACCCTTCCTTTAATCATGAAGCTGACACAACCTCTCTATGTCTCTTACTGACCCCTCCCCTCTACTGTGGTACGGGTCTTCACATCATCATCTGGATATTCCTGAGCTTTCTCTGTGTTCATGACATAGTATTGACCAGTAAACTCCTTGAAATACTTTCCAACATCTGGGTGAGGTATTTCATGGTAGGTGTCAGGGTGCAAAAGGTTTTCTTTAAAAAAAGCAACAAAAATGTACTTAGTATATTTTTTCTTGTTTCTTAACACTAGATGTATATAACAGTACCAAACAGATGCATCTTCAATTAGTTTATGATTACCTTTATTCACTGTCTAGCAACAGAAATCAGCAGTTTTTCAAATTACTTATTATAACAAGAGGCCCAGGAGCAACATCGCTCACCTGAGCAACAATAGCCATAACTGATCAGAAAAGTAGACTGTCTTTTGAGTAACAAATACATAATATCTAGACAACTTAGTAGAGTATATCTTGTTTATAAACATTTTCAAATTTTTCTCCACAGATTCTGAAGTTTAACATTGAGCTCCTATTGATGTTTTAGTTTTTGAGATTTTCATTATTCCAACAGAAAAATTTCATCCCCCCTACTGTAGCCACACCCTACCCCCAGGGATTATGATTTAAACAAACTTGAATTTGCACTACCTGAGGATGCTTCCACACAAATTACACATTTTCTGGCACATCGGTTTTTGAGAAGAAGATTTTTAAATATCTTTCTGTATATGTTCCTATGTAAAAATTTGACCTCCATTGTGGCCCCATCCTACCCCCGAGGATTATGATTTGAACAAACCTAAATCTACACTTCCTGAGGATGCTTCCAAACAAGTTACAGATTTTCAGACAAAAAGGTTTTTGAGAAAAAGATTTTTGAAAAGTACTAACATATTAAGAATTAATTCTAAATTATCTCTCATTTAATTGAGACCTGGCCCTTCATTTGAAAAAACTTAAAATCCCTTCCCCCAAGGATGCTTTGTGCCAAGTTTGGTTGAAATTGGCTCAGTGGTTCTGGAGAAGAAGATGAAAATGTGAAAGTTTAGGACAACAACAACAACGACTAGACACAGACAAATTTTGATCAGACAAGAGGCTAACAGGCCATGGCGGTCATCTGAGTACCCTAGCCCTTAGATGGACCTGTCAGGAAGTGTTTGCATTTCAAGCTCCATTTTTGAGTCTAAACCCTAATCCGAGATTCCTATGACATGAACCCCTGCTTTTATTTGACGCTTGCAAACATCAGTTCATAAATGTAAATGGGAAGGGGGGTGCTTAGAGTCAGAAGAATCTCAGATAATCTATACCCTAGCTACAGGGGCCAAAAATTGCAAACTTTTGGTAAAAAGAGACCTGCAGGCTTTAATGGTCAATCTGTTATAATATTTACATTTTTATTTAAAATGCACACAAGCATACAATGCACAGGAAATTACAGTAGATTTTCTAAAATAGAACACATATTTAATTTAATATGGCCAAGTGTCAATTTACCTTAAAGTTTTTAAGATAAAAATGTAAAATTGTTTACAGACAAAGAGCGAAAGCAATAGTTTTTTAGTGACTCAGGTGACTTAAAAAGCTCACTTGAGTCTGCAGCTCAGGTAAGCTAAAAGAAATAAAGTTAAACTAAATGAAACACTCTATATTCCACACTAATATTCCATGCTGGTCCTATTCAGAGTGTTGTCATCCTCTATCAACACATATACATTCTGTCTGTTTACTTTCTGCAAGATATGTACATGTACAACTGTCATCTACTATAGTCTGTCCCAAGATATTCATGCAGCACATTTGGCCGACTTTGAATAAAAATACACATACCTGTGAAAGAAGTGCAATTGAAATCGATGAAAGGGAAAATTTCCAAGATATCTTCATTAACATATTATCATTTTTCACTCATAAAAGTTCACAGGAACGAAAACAGATTTCTTGGAGATTTATAATAGGGAATGTTTACATCTTTTCTCCATTCGGAAATACTCGGAATACCTCGCGCAATTTTTCAACGTTATCATCCGGGTCTGCTTCAATACAAAATCCCCGTAGACATCACATTTTTTAGCCATGTATTGAAACATGATCAGCTAGAGGGGGCGTTTCAACGGAGAAATCTTGGAAATTTTTCATACTTTTGAATGAACATCGTTTGAACCCTGAGGTATTTATAAATATCGAGTAATTAAGCAAAATGTGAATCCAGGATACCTTGGGACAGAGTATAACACCATTTGACATGTTCATGTATTTTTATCTTCAATGTGTATCTTCAGCATATCTTTAATTAGCATCTGCTTATGCTCTCTGTAGCATATTACTATAATGCTGTCATATTCTATCAACACATTCTCTATGCTTACCATCTGCAGCATATCTAATGCTGCCATCCTCTACCAACACATTGTAAAATGGCTGCTTGTCTTTGCGGGGGAGCATGTGTACTCCCATCTGTATGATCCAGTCTCTGGAGGCCTGACAAGTAGGATCCCAGCCAGAAATCACACACATGTAGTTATACCTGTCAGTTCAAACAAAATATAATTTCAAATGATATTATAAAAATAACCTTTTTCTCTACTAAGTTAATTGGATTCTGGATTTATCACTCCAGAAATATAATGCTTCCATCATGCTTCTGTCTTACAAGTCTGACCTTTTATGCTTCATCACCATTCCCACAGAAAACTGGACTTCTTTATGCTCAGCCCTATGCTTGGGTTTTATCTGTATAAAAATATGCAATCAGGATTGTACAAACAATTGAAAAATCATTATACTGATAACATACATTGGACCTCATACAGTACTTCAAAAGTTCTACTGTCCAAATTTTGCCACTTTCACCAAAAGCATCATTTTCTCCCATCCCTTTACCTTTGGTGCCAGGCCAACCCTGTGGAATTGACAGGTTAACTCTAGCCAGGAGAAAGAGCCCAGAGTGATCTTTGAGGGCAAAGATCATTTAAGGGGGAGGAATATGATGTTCAGACCAGTTTGAATACCAGAAAGCTCAGATGGTAGAGCACCTTGCTCAAGAGTCAAGGGGCCAGGGTTCAAATCCTGATCTGGTTTGTCATTATTTTTTCCATCCCAATACATCTTAAATCTTCCTCTTTTGTCTCAACATTTTATGCCTAAATTTCATTTCCTATGTTTAATAAATTCGTTACTTTTAATTGTTACAGATATAAAACCCTTCCCCATTTGGTCACTGTTTATACTTTGTAATTAAGTTCACTTTTTGTGATTCCCACAACTCAACTACTGTTCGGCAAGTAACATTCACAGTTCATGTACTATTCCTCTGTCACTGGCACAGAGTTTAATTATCATTCATTGGCATTCAAGTGGAAAAATAGAGCATTACAGAGACTGTAACAATTCATCCCTCTACTAACATTGAACAGATAAATACCCGGTATATTACTGTACCTCTCTCTTCAATATATTTTCATTATCCAATATGCTTCTGTCAACTTCAGTCATTAACAGGGCTACCTGAGGTGTACTTTGTACATTGCTGGCAAGGATCTCTTGTAATAAAGCCTTGACCTAAAACAGAATGTCAAGGTCATGATCATGCTTACTGACAGATCTAGCTTTACATATTTCATAATGTGTTCAAATGCATAATTGTGCATCTCATGTTTTTGTCTCACATTCGTGTATTTGTGTTGGACTGCCACATTTTTTTTTTGTGTTGCACATTTGCATTCTGTTTAACATGTTTGTATAATCCTTGTTTTGTGGGTCATACATTGTGTGTCATGCTTTACCTGCTGTAGGTACAGTGTAGATCTTTGTGTAAAGTCATGCTTTACCTGTTGTAGGTTGATACCTGTCATGTTTTACCTGTTGTAGGTTGATACCTGTCATGCATTATCTGTTGTAGGTTGATACCTTTCATGATTTACCTGTTGTAGGTTGATACCTGTCATGCTTTACCTGTTGTAGGTTGATGCCTGTCATGCTTTACCTGTTGTAGGTTGATACCTGTCATGCTTTACCTGTTGTAGGTTGATACTTGTAATGCATTACCTGTGTTAGGTTGATACCTGTCATGCATTACCTTTTGTAGGTTGATACCTGTCATTCTTTAACTGTTGTAGGTTGATACATGTCATGCATTACCTGTTGTAGGTTGATACCTGTCATGCTTAAACTGTTGAACGTTGATACATGTCATGCATTACCTGTTGTAGATTGATACCTGTCATGCTTTACCTGTTGTAGGTTGATACCTGTCATTCTTTACCTGTTGTAGTTTGATACCTGTTATGCTTTTACTGTTGTAGGTTGATACCTGTTATTTACCTGTTGTAGGTTGATCCTCAGGTACAGGTAGATTTTGATGAGCAGAAACTGGTAATCTGGATCGTGTGGAGTGGTTGCTAGCATCATTTCTATCGCATCTCGGATGAAGGTGGTGTTATTTTTTATTTGGTGGTGGTTTCGAGCTATGTTTATAAGGTTTCGAAGCATTCTCTTGTAGACCTGGTTCAAGTAGAAGGTATTTAGTTTAATCCAATCACCATGACTTACATTTTCAGTCAATGTAGACATTTATTGCCCCTAAACCTTATAGACATCTAAATACGATATGTTACTCTTCCTTATCTTTAATATTGAGTAATATACAGAGGCGTATTATGTAAGTTCTAAACCTCTATAGGTGGTATGGCATCTGTAAATTTGTAAAGGTCTTCTTCTATCTCTGTAAGGAACTCCCCATCGAAAGCATCAATAAATGTGTACTGCTTATTCAATGTTGCCCTGCAATGGAATCATTCATGTTATACTTAAAACATTATTAATCATTCCATTGATAATCGTTAAAAACTAATATTTCTTCATAAATTGATTGTGGAAATTCCTGTAATATCGTTTAACTTGACTAACTGAACACAAGAATGACATATCAAATGAATTTAGCACCTAACTCTAGATCTCTAGTATGCACTTCGTTAAAATACTGTGGAATCATCATTGTTCGTGGGGGACCAATGTTCGTGGCTTTCATGGGTAACCCTTGCCCACGAATTTACATCCCCACAAACCTATACACAATCAGTTGATTAATATTTATTAAAATTATCCTGATTACACTACGAACGAAATTACCTCCCCACGAACCAGGAAAATTTTGGCTACCCACGAACATTGACCCCCACGAATAAAAATGATTCCACAGTATAATGGAATTGCTTTTAACACTAAGTGTGGACTTATATTATGATTTTTTCATTGAGAGACAAGTTACTGTAAACATATTACAATTAGTGTGTTTGATATTTGAGGGAGATTGATTTTTCAACAGGTTAGTGTAGATTTAATTTGGTGCATTCCTAGATGTACCTTTCTGTTACGTATATGAATGAGATTTAGTGATGTACTTGATTGTGCAGGTGCTGCTTTCCACCAAAATCACTAAAAAGAATACACAGCCAAATGTAATACATTTACAGTAGTGAAGGATTGACTCACATTGGGTGCTCTCTCCACTTCAATAGGAAGTGAGTAGGGAAGTTGATACACTCACATGTCACCCCCAGACGTCTGGCCACAGATAAGTATAGTATAGACAGACTTATGGGAATACCCATCTTGCGCTCCAGAACCTGAAATTATTATCATGTTTTAGCCTAAAATATTTTATGCAACATTTTAAAAAATATTGCTTTTCATCTTTACATTACAGTTCCTAATATGTTACACGTGAAACATATTCTAAAGGGCTACTATAGATCGTTTTGTGGATAGACTTACCAGTACTTCATGAACAAGTTCACATATAAAAACAGACACTGATTTAGGCAAGACAAATTTCAATGCTAGCAAAATGTATTTTTACTTGAGAAACATGTGTGAACAATTCAAATTTCATCAAAACTCTAATGGCAAGGAGCTTTTTGAACCCATGTAGGACATGTTCACAAAACAGCATAATGGCAACACAGATGGGTTTGTGCAAATTTGACAAAAAATTGATCATAGATCACAAGTGAAGAAAATAATTCAACTGGTCAGACATACTGTACCTTTTCTATAAAGGAGTTGTTTTCATCATAATATCTGTCTTTGTTTCCTTGGAAGCCCATTTCATTGTACAATGTGCGGTTCATAGTTTCTAGAACTAATCTCTCATACTCTGGACTTAAAGATGGAGTTCCTGATAAATACAAGGGTCTATTTTTTAAAAGCTTTGGAAATTCTTCACTGTCAAATGGATAGGCTAAAATCATTGTACAAAAACTGCTTGTAAAGAAATATCAAACACTGTAAATGTTAACTGAGATCATACATGTATTGCGTATAGACTTGAAGCTTTTCCTGATGATTTGTGTCTCTTAATTTCTATTCATTCTGTTCTTTGTATCAATTTTGTAGAAATTATCCCTTATCCCCATTTCATAATCAGTACCTGTATTTTACCCTCTTTTATTTTCTGTATCCGATTGTGCATATATGAATATTTCACCTTGGTTATATTTGGCCATCAGATGTTCTCATTTTATTAATGAGACCATTTTTTAATGATTTCCAATAATTAATTCATGTCCAATGATAATATCTAATTCACAGCATTTTAGATGACCTTTTGGATGTCTCACCTTGGTTCTATTTGGCCACTAGTTTTAATTATCCATATCTGACAATTGATACCTGTATCACTGATGTCTCACCTTTGTTATATTTGGCCACTAGATGTAATTATCCATATCTGACAATGGATGCATGAATCACTGATGTCTCACCTTGGTTCTATTTGGCCACTAGATGTAATTATCCATATCTGACAATGGATACCTGAATCACTGATGTCTCACCTTGGTTCTATTTGGCCACTAGATGTTATTATCCATATCTGACATTGGATACCTGTATCACTGATGTCTCACCTTGGTTATATTTGGCCACTACTTGTAATTATCCATATCTGACAATTGATACCTGTATCACTGATGTCTCACCTTGGTTATATTTGGCCACTAGATGTTCTGGCAGGTGTTGTTTGACCCGGTCTGCGATTTGATCCAGCTGCTTGGTGACCTCTATCTCTGATACGTCCTCTCGCGGTTGGAACCACTGGCTCAGGATTACAGCCCCTGAAATGGAAGGAAAAAAGTGTACCCAGAGAAAGTCTACAAATAGTTTTATGAATGAACTGGTATAGGTTTATTCTTTAAATCAGAATTAAAATATTACAAGAATATTTCACTGTCAGAACTTTATGTGTTGTTATCAAAAACGCAATTGGTTAGTAAAATTTTGGGGGATTTCAAAAATACTTAATATTCTGAGTACAAAATAAATACTGGTACACTTGTATACCTTTCTCCAACTTCTGTTCACCTGGTGGTTGCTCTAGGTGAGCTTTCCACTGGACGGTCAAATGCAGGTGTAGAATGTGGCGAAGTAACTTCACTGCATAGTACTTGTTAGTCAAGTTTTTATACCTGAATAAAATTATTTGATTCTGATTGAATTCCAGTAAAGTAAAGCCATGTAATAAAGTTCTAACAAATTCAGTGTCACAATTTGGTTGGGGATTTTAGTTCTTGTGTAAAAGATACATATGTACATGTACCTATAAATCAAAACATTGTTAGGAATTGAATTCCTAGGATGAGGTACCCCTGAAACTACAATAATGTTTGGGACTTTAGTCTTAGGTAAGGGATACACATGGAATCCACACAGTTAGTACATTATTGTTATCAAAATGGCTAAAAAAAAGTGTATTTACTTTATAAACCACATCCAAAATCTTACTGACAATGATAAACCATTAACAAAGCAGATAATTTTATGTTATACTTTAATATTCTACTTCTGAATCAAATTTTACCTGTGTGAATATCAACATCTAAAATTTCCAAGTTTTGAAAACTTTAGAATTATTTCCCTCAGCTAAGGCACATCAAAGGATGCATCTACAGACTTACAGTGTTTCAAAATGTTGCATCCTTATCAATATTGAAACATCGATTATGCATGATTTTTCTTTTGTTTTAATTAAGACATCATCAATTTAAAATATGCAATAACATCAGCAGATGACAGAAAGGAGTTCCATGTAGCATTAGATAATAATTATTATAAACTCAAAACCTTTCATTGTCACGAATGATTTCATGTAGTTCACTGATAATCACTTCCACAGCGTCATGTTTTTCCATCAAAGAGACAACTTCAGCAAATCCATCATCAGGAACCTCGTCCAGTTTATAAAATCGTGGTGACAGTTGACTCACTAGCTCCCGTACAGCACAACAAACCATGATACATGCCCTAAACTCCTTCAACCAGTCTGGGGGTTCACCCAGGGAGTATTTAAACAAGAGCCTTGGCCACCTATTAGTATTTTAATACATGCATCAACATTTCAAAAATAAACAGCTGTTAAATTGATGAATGATTTGCATTTTTGGGGTTCTGAGAAAATACTAAGTACTTATTTCATATCACATCAGTACAATAACCAGCAAAATGAACTTTAAGAAATTATAAACGTAATTTTTTCATTAAAAAGGTTATTAATACTGACGTTACGTAAACACATTAAATCAGACAAGTCTTTACTTACCTTTGATGGAGTTTTCTCTTCCACAATTCATTTGACATGCATAGTTTATGCAGTTGATTACATGTTTGGGATACTCTGCATATATCTTTATATGATATATCCTTATCTTGCAGTATATGATCGATAATTTCATTTGGCAAGTCGAGAAACTCTCTCCGTGTTTCCATTTTGTTTATAAATAACAGCGAACTTTGAACCCGATGCCTTTTAAAATCGGCAATCCGCTGCGCGAGAAGTTCATGGGCGCCGTTTTTATACATTTGAGGTATTTTCTGATATCAGAAAATGTGGGGTTTTTTTTATATATATAAAAAAGGTTTCTGATATCATAAAATCATTTTGACATAAGGAATTTCATTATAATTTATGTAGGGCGGACTTGATTTGTCTACACTGTTGTACACCTGGTGCCTAATTATAATCAAGCAATTTGGTGTAGTGTATATTTTCAATGTGGACGCCATTTGAAGTAGTGACAGCTGCTGAGGAGTTCCGTTTCTGAGACAATTTTTCTTTTTTTTAACAGCCTTTGAAAAAAAAAATTTTGTAATCCATTGCTACCCTTGCCAGTTTTCAGGTAAATGCAGTATGAGTTTGTTTCTTTAGGCTGATATTAAGGAACTTTATTTAGGAGAGACACAATGCTCAACAAAAAATAAGTAAACTTATTGTCAATCAATAGATAAATAAATAAATAAATAAATAAATAAATAAATAAATAAATGAATAAATAAAAACATGAATAAATAAATAAAGTGAATTTACTTTCCGTTTAAAACTGAAAAATATAATCTTGCAAAATTACTAGAGAGCTAGTGCATTCATATGCATTGAAAAATAAATGCGTATAGATATGGAACGCCTGGACTGTCTCATCATGGCAAAACTAAATTTGTTATGTGCTTATATCATTATATGGCGTGCTTTTACCGTTATGTAGTGTGCTTGTATCATTATGTGGTGTGCTTTTATCATTATTTGGTGTACTCCTTCAATTATGTGATGTGCAGTTACCAATATATGATGTGCATACATTATTATGGCATGTGCATATGGTATTATGTGATGTGCATTAGGCATTAGGCATTATGTGATGCGCATTCATCTTTTTTGTAATGTGCATTCATTATTATGTGATGTGCAGTTATCATTATGGCATGTGCATTCATCATGATGGCATGTGCATTCATCATTATGGCATGTGCTTTTCTAATTATGTGATGTGGTTCCATCTTTACATAAAGTGTTTTTAAACATCATGCTTTTGTCTGTACGCGATGTACTTTTTCAACTTCTGTGAGGAAGGATTGCTGTTCCGGCCAAATGTGTGCTTCTGTCCCGTCATTCTTTGTCTTAATCTGTGGATAGCTGTTGTCCTTGTAGGTATCAATTGACTACAATGAGGTTACTGGATCAATGGCTATTTTAGCTTCTTTTACAACGAAGTCCATACATGTTTTAAACAGTGGGGAAGTATTTTATGGAACGCCTGGACTGTCTTATCATGGCAAAGCTAAATTCGTTATGTGCTTATATCATTGTATTGCGTGCTTTTATCATTATTTGGTGTACTTTTATCATTATGTGGTGTACTTTTATCATTATGTGGTGTACTCCTTCAATTATGTGATGTGCAGTTACCAATATATGATGTGCATACATTATTATGGCATGTGCATTTGGTATTATGTGATGTGCATTTACCATTATGTGATGTTCAGTTATCATTATGGCATGTGCATTCATCATTATGTGATGTTCAGTTATCATTATGGCATGTGTATTCATCATGATGGCATGTGCTTTTCTAATTATGTGATGTGATTTCGTCTTTACATAATGTGTTTTTAAACATCATTATGTGATGTGCTTTCGTCTTTACACGATGTACTTTTTCATTCATTATGTCATGTGCAAACATCTTTATGTTATGTTTCACCAAGATTTTTAAATGTAAAATTTTTATTCGTAAAGTTTTACGTTAAGTTGTGGTTAGCCCGGTAGGCTGCGACACGGCTTTCTACTAAAATACTACCCAACTTTCACGAACGTATATTGTATTTAATTTGTACTGTAACTGTTAATTGTAATGTAAAAGTTCTTAAAATCCATATGGTGAATTCAGGGGAAAGCCCAATTCGTTACACTCGCTCAAGTATACGCTGAATAAACTCCAAAAACGAAACAAAAGTTCAACAAGTTGTATTTAAGTTGATGAAACAACGGTACATGGTATTCCAAAGAAAACCGATTCTCGGAATTCCGAGATAACAACTTAATAACGTGCGGAGATTCCAGCACGGACAGTCCGATATAATTCTGTACACAAAATCGACACTAACGTGCGGAAATCCAGCACAGTCCGATTTCATACACATTCCACTAACGTGCGGGGTTCCAGCACAGTTAGCCCAACATAACACTCTATGCTAACGTGCGGAGTTCCAGCACAGTTAGCCCAACCGTAATCTTCCAGATCTTAAAACATTCTCCCTTACATTTTTTTTGAAAGGCATTGATCTTTTTCGATTACTGACATGCCAGAAAAATAAACATTCACACATATAGCTGTTAAGATAATTTCGCACTTCTATTGTCTAACAATTATTTAATTTGCCTGGAGATGAAGTTAAGATATCAAAGGCTAGTGTCAAGAGGATTAACATTTTTGTCAGATGAAAGCATCTCCATTTGTTTGTTTGGTTATTTTTTTCTACAAATTATATTGCGTAATTAATCTAACTGAGAGAAAAAAACCTCATAGCAGCTTTTAAATTTGAAATCTATAACCTGTAGCATTAAAAGTTTAGAAATCTCGATTTTAAACTTTTAATGTAACATATGTACAAACATCATTATGTGGTGTGCAAACTTTGTTATGATGATGATCAAAGTCACATGGTAACTTTTAAAGTTTAAAGATGGCGGACGTAGATCCAGCGGCAAAATTCAAAACGGATATTTACAAATGGTTGTAGAGAGGACACCAATGAACCCCCTTCATATTTTTTCAGATTTTTAAATCTTCAAAATAAGTCTGTACCTGCGCAGTTCGACTGCTGTTCTGAGTGATTAAATAGGCATTGTCCTGTTCTTGTATGCATACTTTTCAAACAAAATGACATGTAGGATTTCATATTTATTGCTTTTCTATCTTTTGGCAACATTTTTGGCCAGTTTCGGGCAGAAACAAGCCAGTTCAAGAAATGTTTACATTCTTAACCTCAAATGTACAAGATGGCCGCACATCCCCCTTAATGCTGTTTTAATCTTTTCTTTCATGAATTGATGAAAATATGCTCGAAAATAAAATGTTTGTTTATTAATCTTTAAGGAACTTTTTCTCCGTGCGTAAAGTTGTTGACGTCTTCTAGTACATTGTATATGTGTTGTGCGGTTCACAATTATAATTTTTTATAGAAAAGATTGAGGTTTAACAAAATACGTGGTAAAACATGTGTTACGAGAGATAGATAAAACACATCTGTTCGGTACAAACTCTTTATCTAGAACTAACTCAGTTATTTACATGGTAACAACACAATACAATTATAACAATACATAGTACACAATGACGTCATCACTATTATGACGTCATCACCATTATGACGTCATAACCAGGAATGTACACTGTACATTACATGTCACACAAGTAAAATGTTATCGTATTCATAACATCCTCCGCAGGGCACAATGTTTCTGATGATTAATAGATATATACATACACAATTAAGGTTCCAAATCACAATTCAAGCGGATATAACTTTGATAAGGGTCTTGAAGTTACATGACCATTACTAGTTCTTATTGTCGCAGAACGAGACAAGCGATCCCTGTCTTCCACAAGTTCTGTAATTAATCCTAGTCTCCAATTCACTCTCGGGCAAGTATCATAAATCTGGACGACATCTCTAACTTTTATGGTCTGAACGTTGTTCCCACGATTACGATGGTATTCCCGTAGACTTGTAAGATATTCATGTTTCGATCGTTGGTGTAAATCGGTAAGGAGATTCTGTTTTCGGATAAAGGAATCTGTCAACCTTTTCTTGTCCGCTTCCTCTTCATTATCTTTCTCCGGGCCACAAAAGTATTTTGGAAGTGCTCGGCGTCCATTGAGCAGAAGAGAGGGTGTCAATGGTTGTGGGTCATTGATATCCGAAGAGACATATGTAAGTGGACGGTCATTTATTGTGGCTTCTGTTTCACACAGTATGGTACGAAGGGTAGGCTCACTCACTAATGCCTTTCCAAGTATTTTTCGCAGAGTTGTTTTCGTTATCCTGATTAGGCGCTCCCAAAAACCTCCATGCCATGGTGCACCTTTAGGTATAAACTTCCAGGTAATATTTAAACCCGTTTCCTCCATGATGATACGCTGGGCAGGTAAAAATGTTGTTCAGTTATCCGAGCATATGGTGTGGCATTCCTTTGTTGGTGATGAACCTCCTGAATGCTAATACAAACGTTTCAGTTGATAGATCTGGAACAAGTTCTAAATGAACAGCTCTGGTTGTTGCAAATGTGAACAGACATATGTACATCTTTTTTGTCTGTCTATTTACTTTGACGTTAAGGGGTCCTGCACAATCTACTCCAGCAGTTGAAAAGGGTATGCAGACTGATACACGGTCCTTAGGAAGTGGTGGTGGATCTGGTAGTTGAAATGATTGTCCAATTACCTTCTGACATGGAATGCATTTTCTTAGTACATGGTTAACACTCTGTCTTATGGCCGGTATCCAAAATGACTGGCGAATTTCTGTAATGGTTTGAGAACATCCTGAGTGTAAACTTCTTTTGTGGATATCCATTATTACCAAATCGGTAAATCTGTGTTTCTTGGGTAGCAGGACATGATATTTTGCCGAGTCCTCTAAAGGAGAATTGTCAATTCTACCTTTACAACCTAATAGTCCTTTTTCGTCTTGATAAAGCTTCAGCTGTTTCTGTAGAGATGTTTGTTGTTTACCTCCATTCATGGCAGTAATCTCTCTTTCAAATTCGTTTTGTTGTACATTTTTTATCCAGGGCACTGTTGCTTCATTTATTTCATCTGGTTGGGGCAGTTCAACACGTTCTTGCCTTCCTTGACTGTTGTTTTCACTGAATGATTTGCAGACTTTTATGAATCTCAAAACATAACACGTAACTCTGATTAGTTTTTGTGGACTGCTGAATTGTGATATGTTTATGATGTTGCTGACTCCAGGAATGATGATATTCTCTGGTTCAACTTCTGGATTTTCATTGTCTGTGTGTGTAAGTTGTCAAAGTAGACATTCTTGAGATTTCCCACTGAGGGTATTTTGATGGTTCTGTTAACCATGTAGGACCATTCATCCAAAGACTGTTATCCTTAAATTGTTTGTACGAAATTCCCCTTGTTTGAAGATCTGCAGGATTGAAATTTGTTGGAATGTATTTCCATGTATGTCCTTCTGTTGATTCTTCAATCACTGCTTTTCTATTGGTAATGAATTGATTCATTGACTTTTTCGAATGAAGCCAATGAAGGACAATTTGACTGTCACACCATAAGGTTGTCGATTTTACGTTCAATATGCCATTTAGGTACTTGGCTAATTTGGCTCCAACTACTGCTCCCATCAATTCTAGACGAGGTAAGGTTGTAGGTTTGATAGGTGCGACTCGGTTTTTTGCCATAATCAGATGTGAGGTATTTTCTGTCACAAGATATGCACAGGCTCCGTCCGTAAGCTCTCTTGCTGGCATCTGTGAATATGTGTAAATTAGGAACTGTATGATCTACAGCTGAATATTCACATAGAAATCTTGGTATTGTAGAAGATGATAATTCAGCAAGTTCCTCTGCAAGCTTAAACCATTTCTCCTGGTAACTTTCTGGAAGTCTTTCATGCCAGGTAACATTTTCTTGCCAAATATCCTGCATTAGTAGCTTGGCTCTAATAGTGATGGAACTCAAAATTCCTAGTGGGTCAAAAATCTTGGATGATTGGCTTAGTACTTCTCTCTTTGATAATTTTTTCTTCATTTACAAAGCAATTGAAGAGGGTCGGGCCCATGTCCCGAGTGCCTGTGCATCAAAACAGATATATCTATGGCAGCACATCTGTGGAACACATGCCAAATAAGCAGTATAGATAACATCGAAGTTTGATATAGAATGTAAAATGTATAACGGTAAATAATTGACCAAAATTTGTAAATGATCATTTCATCTACTTTCTATTCCTTACTTGAAAATTGAGGCAGAGTGCTTAACTTTCTGCAAAAAAGTCATTTATTGTGTACAAAAGTAAAACGGACGAATGTAAACTGTGCATAGTTGTAATGAATTTAACTATGAAACATAAGTACATGTAAAAATATGCACTACATAAAGATATGCTTATGTTTAAATTTTTGTGTCATCTTCAGGAGTCTTTGGAGTCTTAAAAGCTTGATCTCATTTTCGTTATTGAAGGCGGATTTCCGACAATACTTTTCTTCTGTGTAAATGATTTGTCCTCTCAAAAATGTTTAGAGGGACTTTTTTATATTTACACTGTATTAGGAAAGCGTGGTTTTGAGGATTTACTGACTGAGAGTACTACTTCTTAATGAAAAGATAAACAATTCTGATAAGGATCTTTATTTTCTAAAATGTAATTTTAAATATTCATAGCTGAAATATAAGGTGAAATACAATTTTCCCAACCTTGTACATACAAGCGCAGTACATGTGCAACAGAACGATTCAGGTCCAAATTCAGTCGTTGTTTTTTATTCATTAAATGATATTTACACCCCCCCCCCCCCCAACCATTAACACAAAAAGAAATTTCTTACGATTTTATTTATTTTACATATTTTATTAGTTGCAGGTCTGTATATCCACGGCATGAATTATACATGTTACAAAAATATTTAATTTAACAAATATTTTATAATGCAAATAAGTACATAAGAGGATTGGACATCAGGCTATGCCTATTTTAGTCCTCTCCCCAGGGATCAAAGTTACAACTGATATTTCAATTACATTTGAATTATATAAGTATAATAGGTATAGAATATAATAAGTTCATAATATAATATGAAACACGTTATTGCAGCATTAAAGAAGTTGGAATTCATGTAGGATTAAGAACAGAGAAAGAAAAATAAGAAACAAATAAATGGAAAAAAAATAATAACAAAAATAAAGGTCATATAAACAATTGAAATTAAGAAAAATTATAATGAGTATTATATGAAGTATATAATAAAAATAAGAGGTATAAGATATTGAGTGCATGTATAGATATACTGAGGTAAAGTTTAGGATGATATTATGCAAAATTATTAATAACAGGTATTAATTAGAATCTTTTTGTTGACTTAATATATTGTTGAACTGCTTGAAAAATGGAGCAGTTGGTTTTATAGGGAAGTTGTCTATCACCGAAAAGTAAAACATGTAAAATTTGATCAGGATTGAGATTGTTTAGGTTTATATTATTTTGAAGACTGTTAATGAGCAATGTTCTGTGATTAATGTAAGCTGGACAAGCAAGGAAAAAATGAAGATTGTCTTCACATGTGTGACCACAATTATTACAAGTTGAAGTGTCACTTAAATGTTGGTTATAAAGGTGAGCTTGTAAATTACTGGATTTATTTCTAAGCCGACAGTGAGCAATATTTTCTCTGCGATTACAAAAATATTGTGTAATTATCAAAGTAATTGTGAAATTATTCTAAAGAAATTATATTGAAACAAAAAATTATGTTAGCAAAAGTAAGTATATGATAATGAAAGAAAAAGTGACCAAGCTCACATACCCCATGCTCCCCATTTACTTGACATGCTACACATACATGTAACAAATGACAGGGTACGAACTGTATACACCAAAAAAATCGAAAAAGAGCATAAAATTTCCAGAAAAATTGAGGAATCGAATTTTCCTTGTAATATGCACATATACAGATTGTGTCCTACATGCAAATACCTACAAAAATTAACGAAATTCCGTGAATCGGTTGAAGAGGAGTTGAACTTATCAAAAAAAGAATGACGGACGGACTGACTGACGGACGGACTAACGGGTCAATAATATTATACCCCTTGCAACTTCGTTTCATTGGGTATAATATAGAAAAGTAAAATTACATCATTACAGAACATCAATACACCTTTTTTACTTTTCCTCAACACACAAGAATAGTATTAAGAAACACGGGTCAAAAGTGTAGGAACGGCTATTAATGTATAATGATAATTTACATTCAAAATTGGTTTTACAATATATTTGACCAGCAATACCAGAAATGTTGATTTTTTTTTTATACAAATCTACGGAAAATGAATTTATACAAGTATATACCACTTTAAACCAGCGCCACGTTTGAAAATAAACAAAGTCAACAAAAGATGAAGGTCTATAACTCAAGGCTGTGAACATATACTCTGTCAAAGATAAACGTGCTACCCGATATATTTGCGTTCATACTATTGCAGATGAAATTAAACTATTTGGTGTCATAGTAACAAACAAAACTATGTTACTGGAGATAAGTTTATTGGCGATGATGGCCATGACTGCCACAAGTATACACAAATATATGTAAATATGAAAGTTATTTGATTATGTTTGCCTTTATATCCCAAGTCGACTATTATTGCTCACGGGATAGTTATTAAATGATTTAAACAATTGAACAGCAATATAACATATAATGGGTATTCACTATGTTCCGCGCTCCTTATTGAGTTTAGTTACATGTGATTCAAAATACTAGTACCCTTTTACTCAATGGATGGATGCGCCCTGAACATCTTCATTTCGGAGGATTGTGGAAAATATACCCATTTACAGTTCTTAAAAAAGCTTATATTTACATTTTCCAGTGTCTTTGTCTGTGATAAACTACTAATCGATTTTGTACTAAACAGTCCAATAAATTCAAATGACGAATTGTTGGGGCGCAAGCGGGGTTTCCATATTTAATATTCAAATTTTAATCGTACAACTGCTAAAAGTTTTATAAATATAAGTAATAAAAAATCATTCTTTGATTATTATGAGGTGATAATTTCGGTCGGGCGTGATCAAATCTATCATAAAGCCCTTAAGGCTTTATTGGATAGTGCCAAATTATCAAAATACAGTTTGGCATATCTCATTGTTTATAAATCGATAGCATTATAGTCAGGTAAATCAACTATCTACATAACAAATGCATCAGATTACAAATACACTTTTATTCACATTGCGTTCAAACATTGCTTCTGATGGTAGTTCGATCATTTTATGCTCAAAAGTATCGTTACTTTGATCAGTGATACTCATGTCTTCCATGAATCAAGATTCAAGTGCTGAATCGACTGTACATTTTATGCCTAGATAAGGGCCCGTTTTTTTTCGAAAGGTGGCTAACTCTAACACCATCTTAACATTGTGATAAACTCAGTGTTAAAGTTAACCACCTTTTGAAAAACCGGACCAAGAGCAACGTGACAAGGGATCAGGATTAACATTGTTAAATATTGGATTCAGCCGTAATCACTTGTTATAGAATCATAAATAAAATATTCTATTTACTCTACAATATGAATATGAATGATATTTAGAAGTAAAAAAAATAATTTAATTTATTATAATAGTATTTTCTTTCCAATGACGTTATGTAACGTTTCAAAGACTTATTGACGGTATAAATTCATGACGTTATTCAATTTTCATGACGTTATACTAAATTCATAGCACGCATTAAATTTAGTTTTACTTGTGATTATGAGAAGAATTTGTTGAAAAAGATCGTATCAAAATTATCAGAAGGCCATACTGTATTAAAAACAATAAAAAACTCATTTTCCAAAATTGTGTCACAAAAGTCCCTTTTCGCTTGACACAACTCATATTTCCGTTTCGTCATCAGGCCCATTATTTGACTGAACATGTTTAATTTATTTGTAGGGCCATAAAATAGTTCTGTTTTGCACGATGCCCATTTTATTTTACATTACATGCATAATTTGTAGGTCCAATATACTAAATCATTTTCTGAAATGCAAAGCTCATTTGTCATCTTAAAGATCTACACAAATTAAGCATATCATCATCATTCCGGAAATTGTTGAATATTTTTGTCAATATTGAATTTGACGAGCAATAATATTGAATTTCAGATGCCAAAATGGAATCTTTCGGAAATGAAAAATCCAAAAAAATCAACTTAGTGTAGTGTAGAAATCAATCTTGTTGGATTGTTTTAATTTTTGTGATTAATGAGTTTAGTATTACAATTTGCACGACTGGTCAAAGAGAGATAACTCCAATATATCACAGACATTTTACTACATGTGTACATGTATATATAGTATATGAAAATTTTATTTTGTTTTGAATAAATGAAATACTTGGTTACGTCTTCTGTGAAAATCCGTACAAATAAAAAGGGACATTATTTCAAAACACAGTATGACCCCCTTCACCCTTAACTAATGAGTTTATAGCTTATTAATTACATAAATAATTTATAAAATAAAACACAAACGCGTATGTTAGGATGTGACGCGCTCTGAAGTGCAGTTTACTTATACATGTAAATACACAAATCTAAATACATTATGTTTTCTTCTTTATCTTCATTTCTACAAAATAAAACAATACTTTGAACATGATATTCCGATATACATCAAAAGCAAGGGCGGGTGGATGGGAATTAAGTTATCTGCACTGAAAAGAGCCTTCGAATGGCTATATAACTTTCAGCGCTATCGGTCAGTTAAAACCCGTGCAATGAATATTCAAATGTCACCAGACAAGGTGACCAACAACCAATCAATAGATTACAGGTGTAAATAAACACGAACACGTGTTATTCGAACCTTTAATAAATACATTTATCTAATACTGAATCGTTGTTATGCATCGTTGCAACATTAACACTAAGAAGATGGGCGAAGAAGGTGGACAAAAGCCCATAAAAGTGAATACAAGCAACTGAATAGTAAATAAAAGGCATGTAGCAACGCAAGGGGAGGCATACTTTTTTGCAAATCACATATTACTATACAAAAAATTGTCCCTCCACTTTTCTGTAACTGTAAGAAAATGTATTGAAATTATACATCAAAAAGCATGTATTGATATACATCACTGTAATAAAGTTTTCAATAGTAAATAACAACTCCCCCCCCCCCCGCACCACCCCCGGATATGAATTTTCATTTTTTTTTTTTTGGCATTTGAAGATTTTTGGGGGTATGGCTGCCCCCTTCAATTCGAAGCAATGCTACGTTCCTAAAAATACTTTTAAAAATCTAACATTTTCATCAGATTTACGTTGTCAAATTTGTGTATATTTTGCAAAATATCCTTTTATTAGCGTTTTATTAAACAGTTCAGCTACTAAAATACCCTTAATCCTTGAAAATAAACCGCGGCTTATTTTAAGTTTTGGTAAGAAATTGAGGCTTATTTTCAAAACCGTCTTATTTTCAAACCACGGCTTATTATCCAAACATAATACCGGTAAGCGACAGAGCACAATCACGGCTTATTATGAAACCAATAAATTGTAATCGATCGATTGTGAACTACTTGTTTGTTCTAGAATATCCAGCTAAACATCTGTAAGAGTTAAATGAAAATGTTTGCGTCTTTAATTCTGCGCGTCAATCTTTAAAACAGTGAGCTTTTAGCAATGGCGACTACTATTCCTACTCCTTATTAAAGATTTAGAAATTTTATTCTGAATCTAATTATAAATGTCATGGATTTTTTTGTTTTTTATGAAATAATTAAAATAATACTGTGTTTAATATATCTTGCATGAAGAATAAAACGATCTCTCCTAAATGGCACTGTCATGACTGGCTTATTTCAAAACGGGCTTATTTTCGAGTAATTTTCAATGCAAGAAATGTGGCTTATTTTGAACACCGGCTTATTATTATATCCGCTAATTTTCAAGGCTTTAAGGTATTGATAACTGGTATGTGCATATCAACGTCTTCAAATAGCGTAACATTTTAGAAACTCAGAGCCGAATATTTCATGCTTTTAATTGTTTGATATTAAAAATAAAACAATGTAAAACAACAAATGCTTGACGCGATGACTACTTTACATTAGAATTTTTTGTTGTAACAAAACATTCAACCAAACGTTTCAGGAAAATAAACAAGAGGCCTACAGGTCTTGATGGTCACCTGAATACCATAGCCCTGGGATGAACCTTTCAGGTAGTCTCGTGTTTGCATTTTAAGCTTCACTTTGGAGTCTATAAACCGTAATTTGAGACTCCTCTGACTGTTATCCCCGCTTTTATTTTGATGTTTGCAAACATCGATTCATAAAAGGGGGAAGAGGAGGGGGCAAGAGTCGGAGGATTACCCGAGTTATTAAAGTGACCTAAAAAAATACATATTCACTATATGGTCATATCCCCCACCCCCCAAAAATAAAAAGCCTGAACCCCTGTCCCATGGGTAGTGAATTTCACATTGTAAGAAGAGGACATTATGGACATAATAAGAATGCATTTAGTTTATCTCCCAAGGCGGTGAAAGGACAGGTGAAAATTTATACCTTTTCACTATATGGCCATATTGGCCCCGTCCTATGATCTGAATCCCTTATACAGGTGCCATGAATTTCACAATTTTAGTAGAGGGCCTCATGGATATCATAACCATGCATTTAGTTTTTTCACATGTGTGAGTAGAGAAGAACTTGAAGATTTTTGTAAATTTGGCCTTTTTTGCATATTTGGTCCCGCCCATGAGGCCCTGGATTGGTAAAGTATATCTTTCACAAGTTAGATTCCTGTTATCCTAGAGTTGCTTTAAACTAAAAATAGTAACAATTGGCCTTACAGTTTTTAGAAAGAAGTTAAAATGTAAAATTGTTAAAAGACGACGGGCGGCGAACGACGCACGTGGCACCACGACGCATGAAGACTAACGGCAATAGTGCGACTAAGGTGACCTAAAAAGTCAGAAGTTTCGCTTAAAATTTTACTTGGCTTAATCAAAATCAAAATTTTAGACCATTTTGCTTTTCTTTGCGTTTGTAAAAAAAATTAGGCTGACTCTTCTCTAAAATCCTGCAGTTTAAATAAATTTAAATAAAATTTAATATTGTATTTTACAATGAAATCAAGTCATTGCGCCATCTTATGCGCCCTTCGTCTTACTCCTTGTGACCTTTGACCTCATCCACTTGTCAGCATGTTTAATCTTCATAATGTTTACCAACATCGATAACTGTCAACCAATGCTCAAAAGACATTGATTGGACAAGACTCTTGTTGACATAATATACTGACCAATTGACCTTTTGAACTGGAAATGCAATTAAAATGGTCAGCCTGTATGCAGGGTTTGATGACAACGTATCATCTACCCACCTACCCTAAGTAGATTGCTGGGGGGGGGGGGGGGGTTGGTCATTGACAACGAGGATGGGTTACTTTCATCTCAGATGCAACAATCAATATTGTTTCAATTTGTGAGGAGAATTTAAAAATGTTAGTCTTAACAATTTTTACCAAATCACGCAAACATTCAGACATTTTGCTCCATCCCTTTGAATCTGAAAGTACATTTTAATATCGTAAAATTTAAAATTATGGAGTAAAAAAAAATAATTATAAAAACCAATTCTCAAAGTTGTTTACAATCATTTATTAGACATAATAACATTATTTAAGGTATACACTGTACAACTGCAGGGTTTATAGTGTGCAACAAACCAAAGTTACTCTTTCTTCAGTGATAGAAATCTTAATGGAACAAAGATCAAATAAACACCATTCAAATGTTCAACAAATGTGGTACCTTCATTTTTTTCTGCTTTGAGAAAAAAAATGTATGATTTATATTTTTATTCTTAAGAAAAAGGATTGAAATTAACTCATAACTTCATATAAAGGCGAGCTACAAAAAGTGTTTTACAGATATTGAATTCCACCTTTAGTGTCATTTTGTCAACATTAAAATGTGTTGATTTCTTTGACATATCCCAAACAACGTTTCTCTGATTGTATTCTTATAATGTACATAGTTTGTTTTGACATTAAATGTATACACAGTCCATGTGTTGACAATCACTACACTACAACAGTTTGTTATTATGATGTACAAACATGATACACAACACAAGGATATGGTTGACATGAACTAAATGGACGTGTATTTTATATGCATGACTCTATTATATAATTAGTTAATTATCTTTATGCTAATACATGTTATATATATACATATATTCAGTTTGTCAACATGTAATACATGTAAACAATGTTACACTGCTGTGTAATGTTCTAGACATATTGGATTTTCTTCACTTTACCTGTGTAGTACTCAGTCACAAAGAGGTTGTCCCTGGTGTCCACACATAAACCCAATGGATCCTGTAAATGACGGTTGTCAATGTAGCGGAGGAACTGTCCGTCCTGATCCAGGATGTGGATACAGTTGTTGTCACAGTCTGCTGTCAGGATGCGACCCTGGCTGTCTGTTGTGATGCCACGTGGATGGAATGATCCCTCGGTAGTAGAGGGAGGACCAGTGTAGGTAAACCGGAGTTTCCCGGCCTGATTGACCACCACTACTGCACCGGCTCTATAGTCTGACACACAGATATCTAGGTTCCTGTTCTCACTGATGTATTTAATGTCACCAGATGAATAGAGAGGTTGTCCTTTGTCGTCGTACTGAATACTTTGTTTCTCTGTGGAGCCAGAGTAACACACAACTTTTGTTTGTTTATAATCATCACTGTCCATGACAACCAGGAGGTCACCAGAGGAGGTACTACAGACACCCCACGGTCTCCACCCCTGTAGTCTGATCACTGTCTGTATCTGTGTATTCTTCACTATGTTCACAGTTCTATCTCTGTAATCAGTATAAACTAGACCCCCACTCCCTGTCACTGCTATGTCCCATGGATAGTTCCCTGACTTGGTTTGGACTGACTTCACTAGTTCCCCCCGGAGGTTGTAGAGTCTCAGGATGTTGTCATTACCACACGTCCACACCTCCTCATCACTCAGACAGGACACACTGCGTAGTGTTAATCTTCCATACTCGGTGTTTATCTGTGTGATGATCCGTGGTACATCAATGAGCGGTCTGTCCGGGGGAGAGGACTCAGCACCGGGAGATTCCATGGTGTAGCCATGTTGTTCTGTTTTGATAGATAACGCTGACAGAGAACCAAACTGTTGATAAAGCTGTTCCTTGTTGATCTTCTGAGGGGTAAAACTTGGTAAGGACACTGTGAGTTTAGGAGGCAATCTTCTGAATTCCTCATTCCTAGATTTGTAGGCAGAGACACGGCTGACATCATTGGAGTCCAGTAACTGCTTCAGATCAGCAATGGTCTGTGTGATTTCAGTAATGGTGTGTGTGATTTCATCTTCCTGTTTGTTTAGGGTGGCCAGGTGTTTGGTGTCCATTTCCTCCACGTTAGATTTCAGGTTTCTGATAATGGTGTTTATTTCTCTGTGCAAGTTTTCTCCATGTTTGTCGATGGCTGTCGTTAATTTCTGGGAGTTTTTGTTCAGAGCAGATTTCTGGACTGGGATAATGGATGCAATCTCTTGGTATTTAGGATAAATGGATTTCTCTAGTTCTTGTAAATCTTTTTGAATGATTTCTTTCTTGCTGTCCATGTTTTTAGTTATTTCAATAAATTTATGGCCATGGTGTTCTTTAGAGGAAGCACATGTTGTACAAATAGGAATGTCACACTGTTCACAGTAAAGTACACTTATGTTTGAGGAATGTTTTGGACATTTCAGAGTAGATCCTCTCTTTTCAAATGGCAGCACTTTGTGTTCTGTGGATAGATCAGAGAGATGTTCCCCCACACAGGCTTTACACAGATGGATGTGACAAATGTCACAGTACATAGGGGGGCCCGGGGTCTCACAGAGACGGCACCGTAACACATCCTGGGCCCAACGCTCGTCCATGGTCAGATACTTTTACTCATGTTCTGAAACATAAAAAGGTTGATATATCACTTTCATAGTTTATGTCCATTTGACTATTTCTTATAAAACTTTGGTATTTTCTGAAGAAAAAAATTGTTCTTGTTGCAAACAGGATACTTTAAAACTTTAAAGACAGGAAGACGTTTAAATTCTTTAAAAAAAAATTACTCATAGATATATCTTGTTTTAAAGAGTGTGACTGACTATTTGGGATATTACATCCCAAACAGGCTATGATGACCCATTTGGGTGATTGGTCCCAACCTGTTAAACCAGGGCCCTAGGACATGTAGGACAATATCATTTAATATACAAAGCACCGGCAAGCACTGCGAGCTCTTACCCCAAACCGAAAAGAAAATTCAAACTACTGCTCCCTTTGACCTATTGAATTTTCTGTCATCAGAATTGAACCCATAATTCCCAGTAAATTAAATCTAATCAGACCATGAAAAATTTAGAAATATAACAATGGAATAGAAACGAAAGAACAAACCATTGTTTCTTAATTATGATTAATTAATTCCTTTTTTATCACTAAATATATATTTTCTTTTCTACGCTGCGCTCACCTCAACAGTTGAATCAAGAAACATATCACATACTGTATAACTAAAGGCACTGTGTTGAACACGTCTTTGGGACGGATACATCCCTAATATTACCAGTTAATATATTTTCTTGATTTTCATACACAGGCTTACAAAATTTGAGCAATATTTGAGTAAATTAAAATACAACAATAGTCCAAGGGGCCACATCGCTCACCTGAGAACAATAGCCAACAAAAAGCTTTAGCTGTCTTTAGAGTATCAAATACAAAATGTCCAGACAACTTGGTAGAGTATATCTACATTTTCAAAGATTTTCAAACTTTCCTCCAATATATTCTCAGGTTAAACAATGAGCTTCTTTTGTTGTATTAGTTTTTGAGAAGATTTTTTAAAAATTCTCTCAAAAGTCCAATGTAAAAATTCAACTATTGAGGCCCCATCCTACTCCTGAGGATCATGAGTTGTACAAACTTGAATCTACACTACCTCAGGATGCTTTCACACAATTTACAGCCTTTCTGGCTAATTGGTTTTTGAGAATAAGATTTTAAAAGATTTTTCTCTATATATTCCTATGTAATAATAATTATAACCCCAACCCCATTGTTACTGATCCTACCCCTGATGATCATGATTTGAACAAACTTGAATTTACACTACCTGAGGATGCTTCCACACAAGTTACAGCTTTTCTGGCCAATTGGTTTTTGAGAAGATATTTCTCTCTGTATTCCTAAGTAAAAATTCAACCCTCCTATAGTGGCCCAACACTACCCCCAGGGATCATGATTTAATAAGAGGTCCATGGGCCACATCACTCACCTGAGCAATGATAGACATAATTTAATAAAATCAGCTTTATGGAATCATATACAATATATCTTAACAATGTCGTACAGGGTTTGAAATTAACAGTCGCCCATTCGCCATTTGCTACTAAGTTTTCGTGTGAACGAAAATGCAATTCCAGGGGTCCACTTGGCGATTAAACAATTCCTGATGCCAACACATTTTTACCCAAATTTGTCCGAATGTTTCGTATTTTCATTTGGGTTGATAACTCAGACGCTTATCTTTATCTATCTTCACTGTCAAGCCTAAACGTCCTGATAATCAAGACTACTGAAGGTCATTATCAATCAAGCGTTTCGTAGTGTATCAAGAAACATTACTTCTCAAATCGCCTAACTGATTTTGGCAATTGTTATAAAATTTCGATTTATGGTAATGGTTATATCAGCCAGCCAAAAGAAAAAGATTGTAATAGGAGAAGGATTAACAAATACAGCTGTAAAGAAACAACAAGACATGTGGTTGATTCAGAAGATTTGAGTTATGAGATTTTAGAAAATGAAGTGTTTGAAAATTTTGATAAAAATCGAAATTATAAATATGAATTTATATAAATGTACAATGGCATGTAATTTAATAAGATTAAAAAATAAACTCTTTTTTTTTTTTTTTTTCTTTTTTGAATTAAAAGTGTGGGCAACTTAATTTTGATGTGGGCCCTTGGAATGAAACTTAGTAGCCTACATGGCTAGCAAAAAATTCAAGTTAGTTTAAAACCTAGTCGTATAATAGATCCAATATATAAAATATTCCCCTGCATATTCTTATGTTTATCATTGACCCCTTTTGTAAGAGGATGATTTTACAGTCATATTACATATTGAGCATTGCTGTCCTTGAGAAAATGATCAGACTTAAACAACTGTTTATATATGGATTATAAACCTACATCTAACTTTGAACCCCTTGTGAGGCCAAAGAATTGTCCAGGGGCCAGAGTCTAAACAATTTTAAAGAATCAACAATAACTCAAAATGCTTGAATATAAGTAAAACCATATATAATAACATTTGAGTTATTGTGGATAATTTAAATGTTTTCCTTTGTAAAATTGGAACACCCCCCCCCCCCCCCCCCCCTCCCAAATGTGGCCCAACCCTAGTCCTGAAGATTATGATTTTGACAAATTTTAATCTACACTATCTGAACTGACTTTTCTATGCAAAAGATTTTTAAAGATATTTCCCTATATATTCCTATGTAAAAGTTAGAACCCCCCCCCCCCCATTGTGGCCCCACCCTACCCCCAGTATCATGATTTGTATCTTCCATACCTGAGGACGCTTCCATACAATTTACAGCTTTTCTGCCCGAACGGTTTCTGAGAAAAAGATTTTTAAAGATTTTTCTCTATAGATTCTGATGTGAAAATTTGACCCCCCCCCCCCCACCGTGGCCCTACCCTACCCCTGGGGATCATGATTTTATCACACTTGAATATATCCTAACCGAGGATGCTTTCATACTAGTTTCAGTTTTTCTAGCCGATAGGTTTCTGAGAAGAAGAGTTTTAAAGATTTTTATCTATATATTCCTATGTAAAAATTCGACCCCCTATTGTGGCCCCACCCTACCACTGGTGATTGTGATTTGAACAAACTTGAATCTACATTACCTGAGGATGGTTCCCCACAATTTATAGCTTTTCTGGCAGATCAGTTTCAGAGAAGAAGATTTTCAAAGATTTACTCCATATTCTTATGTAAAAATTCGAACCCCCATTATGGCCTAACCCTACCCCTGGGGATCATGATTTGAACAAACTTGAATCTACATTACCTGATGATGCTCCCATACAAGTTTCAGCTTTTCTGGCCAAATGCTTTTTGAGAAGAAGATTTTTTCCCCGGGTTTATGAGAAAAATATTTTTCAAAAAATACCAACAAATGTTCAATAATTCAAAATTATCTCCCCTTTAAAAAAGGATGTACACGTGGCCCAATTTGAATCCCCTTCACCCAATAATGCTTTATGCCAAGTTTGGATGAAATTAACCAAGCAGTTTTGGAGAAGATGAAACTGTGAAAGGTTTACAACAACGACAACGACAAACAATTTCCAAATTTTGATCAGAAAAAAACTGAATTGACAATACTGGCAAACAACCAATTCTCGCCAAGGACCATTTCTCGTCAGCGCATTGTTATGTCATTTTATCAACACATAAAATCATATTGACATTGACATAACAATGCACTGGCGAGAAAAGCCTACTTGGCGAGAATTGGTTGACGCCAGTAGAGATAATACACTAGGTTTAAATTTCAACTTAACCAGATAATCAAGGTAACAGTTTCATGTATTGATACGCACAGTTTACAAATAACGAACCTTTTCACCTCTAACTCAAAATGGCGACAATGTCCTTGCTTTTTACTCTTCCTGGTTAGGTTTCCTGAATAAAATCATGTGATTGGGTAGTTTCAATAAAACACAAAACCAAACATTCCGGGTAACTCTAAGAATTGTGCTAGTTTTAATGTTTGACAAGTTGAAGAGCTGCAACGTTAATCTTAATTATCTTATCAGATTACAAAGATGACTGGATGATTTTAGTATCATGATATGCTAGCCAATAGATATGAAGCTATTTAATTTGGAAAGACAGCAACATTTTAACATGTTTAACGATTCCCTCAAAACTACTCATAAGCATGATCAGCTGGTACATTAAAGGCCATTAATTTCGCCAACTCTGTTATAGCATTAGATTAAAATCTTCAACAATCAGAAATTAATATTGATACATTTAACAAACTACGCACCTCATAAAGGCCTACAACTCAAAATGGCGACAATATCCATGTTTACTCTTCTTGGCTGGCTACCTGTATAAAATCACGTGATTGGTTTAAATAAAACACAAAACCAAATATTCCGTGTAGATTCAATACATTGTCTGTGAAATTGTTAACTTGTGGAAGAGAGTTAAAATAATCTTAATCATTAATTAAGGCTATGCTCTATGTATGATATTTCTCATACTTGAGTATCATGATATGTTAGCCAATAGTTCTAATGAAATCAAGCTTAATGCATTGGAAGGACAGTCATAATTTAGCAATCCCATCAAAGTTACTTATAATATACTTATAAGTTGGTGTATAAATCAAACTCCCTGATTTGTAGGTCTATACCTCTTCTTCCACAGAACTAGTTTTTCGCTGACTGCATCATGTCCACTGTCGTCTGCGCTCGTGTCTCTCTCTCTCTCTCTCTCTCTCTCTCTCTCTCTCTCTCTCTCTCTCTCTCTATATATATATATATATAATACGAAAAATACGAAACAGGAGCAAAAATTTTTCGCAATACTGTCAAAATAATAATTCAATAATAAAATGTTTCAAATAAAGTATTATGAAAAGAGAAAAAACAGAATACATGAATCGAATTATTAACAACGATACTATAACGTTATCCATTTAGACTTTGGACGGCTTATAAACTTTATCAATTCCTCAATTTTCATTAGACTGAGTTCGGTATGTCAGTAATATAGTATATTAACAGTAATTAATCAGTTAATTGAACACTTCTAGGTTTTTGGGTTTTTTTTTTAAGAAACAGAGTCCATATACATGTGTCAGCGTGGTCTGAGATTAATCCACTCCACGGATGGATGTTGCCGCTAATCCAAGTATTCATAGATCTACCAAGCACGTAGCATCGTTTTTAAGGGGGAGGGGGTAGACTATCTTCAAAAATTCTAATTCGGGGGGGGGGGGGGGGGGGGGGGGGAGGGGATAACCCTATCTACTATAATTTTTTACACTGACAGGGAGGTGGCTAATCTCAGCGAGATTCGTTGAGACTGAAATTATTTTTCAGTCTCGACGAATCTCGCTGAGATTAGGAGGTGGCAGCTCCTTTAAAATTCAATTTTTTATATGTTAAAAGAAAAAATGTCTGTTGTGAGAAAAAATGGATGCTGCTAAGGGCCTGCTATCTCACATCTGATTTAAATTCCATCTTTTAACTTCTGTAACCACTATTCTTTTCCCATGTACATTCCACTCTATGCTCTTAATTTCTCTCTACAAATTGGTAATGTCTCTCCCTAGCTCACCGTTTATCTCCTACAGTGTACTACAAGTATTTCATTTTTAATACACCGAGTGAACTTGCTCCCACTCCTTTACATGTACATGCACTAGTCTCTTTTATTTTTATTACATCTCTCATTCACTTCCTTTTTTCTCACCTTATACTCAGCTTTTCACTCATTCCTTCTTCCTCTCTACTTGTTAATCCACAGGTGGGGGAATCTCAATTTCTTAAAGTAATGTCATACATTGTACACTTACCTGACAGATTTGGTTTCTATCTAGTTTCTACATGTATTTTGTAGAGCCTAGCTTTTCAGAGCTGCAGATCTAGATTTAACGTTCATAGTGATACATTTGCTAAAGATGATCATGCGCGGTTCCCAAAAAAATTTCAAGGAGGGGGATCCAAAGGATATTGAAGTTTGTCGGGGGGATTTTATCATAAAACTATTACATTACATATAGAAAGGCCAATTCTATAATTAAGTTTTAAATTCATTCAAGCCTGATACTTTTACCACTGAGCTATGACGATATACAACGAAATCGATTGATACAAACAATTTGATTTGAATAAACTTTAATTTTCTTATTTCAAAATACTGAAATTGTGAAAAATTTATAATGCCAGTAAAGGGGCCATCATATCAAAATATCCCCCTTGCAAGGCAAGAAAGCTAGTCATTATTGGGTAGCGACGACTTTTAACGCAAAATAAAAATAATAGCACTTTTGAGTATTTAGGTAATTCTTAGGTAATTCTTTATATAGTTTTGCATGACACAGTTTTTCTTAAAAATTCTGTACATTGATTGTTCGACAACATGGTCTGTTATAATAAGGAAAGTTAAATTTCAAGGACAGCACAAGCTTATATTTTGGTTTCCAAAGATAAAATATATCTTAAACAAAATATACATTAATATATGCTAATTTGAAAATATCTTAAAAGGCATGAGGATAAAAACTTGTTCTGGGTTAAGAATTGTGTTTTTTTTTTCGTTGAGAAAGGATCCAGAAGGGGTTCGGGGGACCCCCCCCCCTGAAAAATTCAAATTTCTTACATTTACACCGTCAAATAACCTAAAATTGCATCGCCACCCTCCCCGGGCAAACTTAGATATATCCTTCGGACCCCCTCCACCCGGAAAAGTTTTCTTGATCCGCGCATGAAATGAATAACAATGTAATGATGCTGACCAAAGTGTTCTGAACATGCATGATTACTTTTCTTTCTTTTTTTTACTTTTGTTTACTCCTAAAAAAACAATTGTAAAGAGAATCTCTATCTAGGTATGGAATTAATTCTACCGGGTATGAATTATCGTAGGTACATGCTGATATGATACCTTGATTCTATAGTCCGTTTCCCATCAATCTAATTAAAATTAGAACTTTGATCCTCTCCTAATAGATCGCTACACTATCTAATTAAAATTAGATATTTCATCCGCTCCTAATAGATTGCTGTGTATGATTAGGAGCGGATCAAAGATCTAATTTTAATTAGATTGGATGACCACCGGAAGGAGGTGAAGAGGTCAGATAATTTGAAACAGTGATGGCTTTTCCTAAACGTATATATTATTTTGGTTTATGCCGGTATAAATTACTAGCGAATGGAATATAGGGAAAATGCTTTGCTTTTATACGAAATATGTACAAAGGAATTAAATCTAAGATATGTATGAACGGTATGTCATCCTATGTTTTCTGTTGTAATATAGGTGTACGCCAAGGAGACAATTTGTCTCCTTTTTATTTTCTATTTATATTTGTGACCTAGAAGATTTTCTATTAGACAAAAAATATTGTTGGTTTACAAAGTATTAGCTCTTCCATTGAAGATGAGTTGATGTTATACTTAAAACTTTGCCTGTTATTTTATGCGGACGATACGGTTATCATGACTGAGACCGCTGATGATCTTCAGAAAGCATTAGATGAATTACATGTGTATTGTTCCGAATGGAAACTAAATTTCAATATAGAAAAAAACAAAGATATTAGTTTTTTCAAAAGGTACTAAACCTAAAAATATTTTTTATTATAAAAATAACGTTGTTGAAATTGTGAGTGAATTCAAATATTTGGGTACAATGTACTGTTTTTTTTTCTAGAAGTGGATCTTTTTATAAAGCCAAAAAGCATTAAGTCGAGCAAGCACAGAAATCTACGTATAGTATTATTCTAAAAATAAGACTCTTTAATCTACCCTTAGAACAACAGTTTGATTTGTTTGATAAAGTAGTAGTACCGGTATTGCTCTATGGTTGTGAAATTTGGGGTTACGAGAATATAGATATTATTAAAAAAATCCGTTTGAAATTTTAAAAATATGTCCTATGTTTGAAAACTAGTACGCCATCTTATATGGTCTATGGTGAATCAGGTCGTTATCCATTATATGTCACTGTATATTCTCGAATGATTTCTTATTGGACAAAAATGATCCAAGGTCAAGACAATAAGATTGTGTTTACTGTTTATAAATATTTAGCAAATCAATATATGTGTAATAACGACTGTGTAAATCCATGGATTGTTTTTATACGACATATTTTTAGATTTTTGGGGTTTTTGTAATATCTGGACAGAACAATATACTACTATATATACTGCTAAGTGGATTTCTGCTGCCATCAAACAAAGATTACAGGACCAGTTTATTCAGAAATAGGCAAATGATATAGATAATTCATCCAAGGGTCAAATATATAAAATTTATAAACAAAATTTTAGATTTGAAAAATACTTAAAGAAATTTTGGAAACCACTTATTAAATTCAGAACATCAAATCACCGTTTATCGATTGAAACCGGTAGATTGTATGGAAGTGCAAATCCCTCTCAACTTTACGTAAACCATTCCTACCTACCAGGTATTGTCACAAACCAAATACAAAAAACATGGAAAAAATTATGTATTTTTATTTTGAACATCCAGGAACAAGTCTGCTGTCCAGCCTAAATTGTTTAGTATTTATTATTATTTACGTACTTAATACCAATTAAACTCTGTATTCTACATGATCAACCACTTTTTTCTACCACTTTTTGTATTATTACTTTTTTTTCTCACTTATGTTTATTGACACATGTATTACAACGTTGTATTATTGTGTTATATGTGGTTAGACCCTTGATATTACAATTTTGCGCAAATAACAATTTTGTACCTCATGTACCATTGTAATTTAAAATGGTTTGAGAGAATAAACGAATTGAATTGAATTGTTTATTTCCACTTCGCCTTAATTAAAAACTAGGTATTCCCATTTCTTCTTAATGAAAAAATGACAATAACAAACCGTGAACCATCTCAAAAATCCATAAAACGAAATACAAATTCAAAGCAGAGCAACACGGACCTCCAAAAAGATAGAGGTAGGATCAGGTACCTAGAAGGAGTGAGCATCCTCTGCTGACCGGTCACTAAGATCTAATGTAAATTAAGCTTGTACAAACATCTGATTAAATCTAAATATTGTTTGTAAAGCTATGTAATTAAAATTATTTGTTTGTAATAAATTATAAGTAATTTTGAAAATATATTGTGCAGATATTTAAGAAATAAACAGCAATTTAAAAAGTTCACCGGGATATGAAGTTGGTTGGTCACGTGATCAAATCCTGCCGGTGAAGCCCGAAGGGCTTCTCAGTAGATTTGATCACGTACCAACCAACTTCATATCCCGTGAACTTTTTAACATTGCTATTTATTTCTTAAATATCTGCACAATATATTCTCAAAATTACTTATAATTTGAGTGACTTTTTTCAGGTGTGTTATTCCACCTTTAAAAAACCAAAATAAACATGGCGAGGCCTGTATTAAAACATCCCTCAATTTACAGGTTTACAAACATAACTCCTTGTTTTAGTATTTTTTACATCCTGGAAAACACCATTTTTGCTGACTCTCTTTAACAAAGAAGTAGGTCCAGTTTCAGTCATATTTTGCCCTGTTTTACATTGATTTTTAAAAATGATACAAGAAATATAAGCGTAGCATTTATTTATACAAGAATACTCAAAAAAATTAAGAATCTTTAAATAATTACATGATTAGACTTTCACATGGGTAATTGTGACGTCATAAACAGAATTTGTCCGTATTTTCTTAAAACTTAGCAGAAGACACCATTTCTCGGTAGTGTTTTTTTTAACAGAAAAATACAGTATGTTCACAGCCGTCGGCCACAATGAAATTTACATTTTAACTTAGTCATGTGATATCACATAAAATATATTAATTTCGTTGTGGGCGACGACTGCGGACACATTTTTCTTTTCAAGAAATGTGCCATTTTTCTTAAATTTTTGCAAAATCTTAGGAAAATGACGCATTGTTTAAGTCATTATTCCCTTTTAAAAAACAGAATAAATGCGAGTAACTAAGTACTATATAAACATACGTGTTCAAGATTATATATGTATTATATATATATATATATATTACATATTATATATGTGTATTTTCATGAGATTTAAACAACTTTTGAATTTTAGGGCATATATTGAAAGAAAGTCTTCTTTATTTTTCAAACGTAAAAATCCATGCATTGTCTGAACAAACTACATTGCTTTTCTTCTTCATTTACTTACTGATTAAAATTGTCTTAATTGTCATATTCACAACTGGTCATGGAGAAGACGTTCAACAGCAATATAAAATTATTTTTCCCTTGCCCTTTTAAACAAAAATTATTAAAAATATTCTTCTGTATATATTGTCTTGTTTATTGTCTCTCTCTCTCTCTCTCTCTCTCTCTCTCTCTCTCTCTCTCTCTTGAAGTGCATTTAAACTAGGTTCATCATATTTTGAATTTATGATAAATGAAGAAAGAACTATATCCAAACAATATTTCAAAGTAAAAATGGAAAACCTGATATTGTAAAAACGTTCTTTTCTGTCTGTACAGCAATCACATGCCGAACATATACACGACTGTAGAAATTTGAATTTGGAAATGAACATCGTTCACTTTCACTATTAAACAGCTTTGTGGGTGAATTATTTTAAAAATCAAATCGTTATAGAACAAATTGATACGTAAATTTTGTTAATATCCAATGTATTGATTCCTTGTCTGAACTAATAAAACCTTAAGTTGTTCCAAAACTAGTTTAATTGGAGAGTTAAAATATTAGAAATATTATCTTAACTGTATCGCAATGAACCCCGTGTGTTTTATTTTTTGTTTTTGTTTTTTTGTTTTTTTTTTGTTTTTGTTTTTTTTTTGCGCATTAGATATGTCATTTCTTATTCGTATCTGCAAGAATGGATTGGTATTGCTGTTTTTTCTAAAGTTGTTTGTCTTTTTAGTAAGGTAATCAGGTATCAAAAACTAAACAAAGACGATGTTTTTGTTTAAATTAATCATTGAAATACCTTTAAAATAAAGCGTAGTACAAGTTATCTAACTGTGTAGTATATTAGAGACCATGAATAGACTGTAATGTAACGGTAGAAGTAATGCGTTGTTTTATTCACAAAACTACCAAATCATATCTCTAAAGGCGAAAAATGTAATTGAAGTCAGGTGGGAATTACTAAATTAAATATACTCATCTACCGCTGAATGATTTTTGGCCGATTAATTATACTCTGTCCCAAGTTTCTGCTTCCACCATTTTTTGCGGAATATATTTTTTTTGGTACATTTACTCATAATTTAACTGAAATTCAAAATATGTTTGGATATTAGGGTAGCGCTCCTCATAATTGTTAGGTGCCCCTTCCCTTATTTATATCATTGTTTGGTGCGTGACTGCTACGTTACTTGCTTAAGGCTTGGTGGTCCCCAAATCAGCTGAGTTATTGCGGCTAATTAACTGGATCTTATTTATATGAAAAATAGTACCTATCCAATACTCGTGATCAGCAATCCTAAACCCATTTTGGTAAGCCATCCAGTCACTGTAAAAGGCGATCGATCCATTCACTCTCCGCTGAATCACCTGTTGCACATTTAGACAACAAACAGTAATTTATTTTTCAAAGAGCGATTACATTTTCAGAGAGAGAGAGAGAGAGAGAGAGAGAGAGAGAGAGAGAGAGAGAGAGAGAGAGAGAATTACCGTCCATCCACCGTTTTCAGTCGACATATCGTAGTACACAGCCTTTACCGGTATTTGAAGAATTTGAAGAATCCATAATGTTGAACACGCAGTTCTTCCCTCTGGTATTTGGGTATTTCTTCAAAATGTCAGCACAATCGGCGCCTGCAATTATAAAGTTATTGTTAACATAATACATATATGTAGACCAAGCGTTGACCGAATCAACGAAATGTAACAAAGATAATGTATCTGATTAGTTCTGTAAATCTCTCCAGGTGATATCACAGTCTCAATTTTTCACCCTCTATTATTCAAATTAGCAAAGCAAATATTGGAAGTAAAATAAGTTCATTAATAGAAAAATTCGAGTAAAGATATCAGTTCATAACAAATTAAACGGATGTCGATTCTTGCATTCATACCGGGAAAGCGCTTCCCCCCCCCCCCCCCCAAAAAAAAACCAAAAAAAAATAACAAAAAACAAAAAAACAACAGAAATAAAAAAAAGACACAAAAAAAAAACATTCGTAAAACACATATAGACAATGACAAGGCTGATGGAAACTCGTTCGTCGTCAGAAAGCACACACATCAAAAGTTGCATATATATCCATAACAACTGCGGGCTAATCGGGTTTGTCATGTTCACTCCCACTATGTTCATAATGAAATATTAGAACCATTCTTTAACGCGCTGCGCCAAATAGAGTCATAGGAAAGGTCAAAAGTAACAAAACAATAAAAAAAAAATATGAAAAAATAGGGCAAACATGAATTTCTCCCCGATACGTATCGTTGTATAAAGTTTGATAAAAATATATCTCATATGTAATGTACTAGTATATGTTGACAATCTTTGAACTACATTTTATGCAAAATAAGGAATAAAAAAGTTAAAGTAATAGGACAATTCATTCAAAGTATAATAAGTTGATTTGATCTACCAATGTGTTTATTATTTACAGGTTTGATAAAAAAAAAAAAAAAAAAAAAAAAAAAAAGTAATACATACCTAATATGGCGTGACGTTTAGCTGTACAGTTCAAATCATGTTTTGGTAAAGTAAGAAGGAACTGGCTGCTCATTTCTTCATAAGACTCATTAAACCTAAACACAAATATGTCGTCTTCTGATAAAAATTGTTTCGACAAATACAGGCACGTATTTCTGATTTCGTCAAGAATGTCCAGTTTGTTTTCGAATATGAGTGTAAAATTTTCGATTCCATCTTGGAGCATATGAAGAATCGTGCAGAATTCCTCTGCCATTTTGTTATTACAAAAAGAAAATGTTTCGTTCGCCTTATCGATATTGGTAACATTCTGCAGTGAGTTTTGCAGAACGTCTCCCTTTTGTCCTCTTGTTTCAGTGCCTTTGAAAATAACCATTACGTCCCTAGATGTCTCCAGAAGACCACTGATTTTCTCATTGGTCAAATTGCTTTTAGCAGTCATCTCTTCTCTCGATAGTCGTTGTTTCGGTCTGAATAGCAGGAAGTATTTTTCCAATGTTCTCATTTTTCATTGTAGGGTGAACACTCAGGTTTCTGATTGAGGAAAAATTCTTTCTCTTTGAAAATATTATTGACGATAGTCTCTATCATATTGCTAACCTTTGTCTCAACAATCTTTTCCATTCCATCAAGTTTTTGCGTTATCCTTTCAATACCCTGATTTAATTGCCGCAGTTCGGTTTTCATGAATTCTTCAGACCTATGCCTATTTTCAATATCATCAAATAACACCTGTCCTTTCATCGATACAGACAATGAAGTCCAAATCAAAATTCTTAAAAGTCTTCCCATCGCCGAGCTATTCGTTAAGACCACACCCCAAGATTACTGGCGTAAAGAAATTGTGACGAGGAATGCACATTGTTTTTTCCCCCTCAATTTTATTTAAGTTTAAAATGTTTACAAAAGAGGTCCAATAACTGTGACTAACCTCTCAAGACAACCCTTAAAATCTACCACTGTTAATGTGACTAAATTTTGCCATCTTAAAAAATCTCATTAAATAAAAGTTTTGTTGCTAAAAAATAACAACTTACAAATAGATTTACGAGATTGGCCTACTTCAACTGCAATGTGCTAGAAGTTAAGTAACCAGGGAGTGGAATTACTTATATCACTCCAAACAAACTGCTCCAACCTACTTCAGCTCCAAGAAAAAAGTAAGAGGGAGATGGAAATAAAGAATTTTTGTTTTTAAAGACTTCCTAATTTCCCTCTGAATTTATTTCCAGACAGCCCTCGAGCTCTGATTTTATTTCCAGACAGCTCTCCAACTGACTTTTAATTTCTTTTTATGGCTCGCCTGAACTGTACTGATCAGAATGTGTCCAGCGTCTGTTGTCGGAGTTGACATTTTATCATCTTGGTCGATTTCAACCAAACTTGGTTCAAAGCACCCCATGAGTAACGGGTATTAGAGTTTATTCATCATATAGACACGCTTTTCTAAAGCCCCCTCCCCCTCCCCCCCCCCCCCCTCCTCACCACACCCACTCACACCCACCCACACAACTGAAAATAAGGCTATGACATAATCAACATAATCATATGAATTTACTACGAAAATAAATAATAAATGTTCTCTAAATATATACATTGGTGCAGTTAGAGTGATATTACAAATCAAAGTGGAAACATTTTGTAGTTCTTTATTACTTTATATAAATTTACTGATAGTTAGATAAAGAAAAAGATTACGAAATATTTCAGAACGAAAAATAAATGGGGGACAAAATGGTGTGGACAGGTTATACCATAAAATAATTAGCACTAAGACACCTCATGTTTAATTGTTTAACGAAGGAAAATTGGTGTATAGTCCACCCGTGATCTATGATTCTGACCAACTGTGCATGTATGCCAAACTTCGAGGAATAAAGCAATGCACCTAGTTACTTTTCCATATTGTAAGTTAGCACTGACAACAATATAGTGTGACCACATTTGGACTTGCTATTTTCGCAGAACTGTTTTATTTATTCGTGGGTTACCGATCGAAATTGATTATTAACATCATACCAACAGGCAAATGCACAGACATGTTATATTTTGAATTATCGTAGTTTTCTTACGTGTAGAATGCTGGATCACTGCAAAGAGATGAACAGGCTGATACGGTTTATAGAGACACACACGCACACACATAAAGTCCAACAGGCACTCTGCTCGCCTGATAAACAATTCCAAAGGGTGACCAAGCAGGGCAATATATATAGTTTCACTAAATCACTTAATGTATATTTATTTCATAAACTTTGTACAACTTCGTTTATCTCAAGAGATGATTAATAAACATCAAAATTTAAGACCCTGCATATTTCACGGATTATTTAATTTCATTTTCAAAACTAAAATTTAATCTCAATTACAAACATTGTAGGTTTTTTTTTTTATAATATTGGTTTTGAATATATATATGCTTTCAAGTAGTTCTGTAAGTCTGTAAGTCTGTAATATGTATACAGAGACTTCAATATCAAAATTATTTTGCAATGGGCAAAATTTTAGAACTCTGTATTCAAGTTTCATTGTATTTCTATGGATTGAACAAACTTGAAATAAACTCAAGGCATATGGCAACAAGGGGGGGGGGGGGGGGGGGGGGAGGGGGGAGGGGGGGGGGGGGGGCATGGGACCTGGGGCCTGGCCCATGCACCTTCCTTTTTTAAAGTGTCCTTTTTTATATTTACTAAAGAAAAATACATGTTGTCTGGCCCCTCTACTTTGGAATACATTATGCCACATGCCTAAACTCCAAAATTAATTTCACAAAAGTATCCTTTTGGTTCTTCAGAATAGGATTTTATCAGTAAAATAAAGAATCTAAAATTTGAAAATAGCACTTGTTTCTAAATAAGAACAAATTTTAACAATAATAGAATAAGCAGATTTATATGAATACAGTGGTTACAAATAATCAATATTTAAATTTAGTGCAATAAGACAGCCCCATTTTATTTTGTTTGTTTGTTTTAATATATATTCTATATAAAACTACATGTATTGAAAAAGGGGTACATTTTTGCATGTACATATCAATCATTAATGCTTAATGCAGAAACATTTGTTTGATCATTGTTCCTTGAAAGTTATGAATTCAGTACAGATGTACTAAATGTATACATGTGATCACACATACTAATGCCATTAGATGAAAGCATCAATGCACCTGAATGCTGAATTTTTCTTGCATAAAAATTGAACATTTGGCAAAGATAAAACGACAATGTGGAATCACCTAAATCATTGCGGCCAATTTTCATGGATTGCCAATGTTTTACAGACTCCTGGAGACATGACTTTGTGGAACTGCTTGCATGAATATTTTGTTTAATGATTTGTTTTAGATACAAGTATGATTTCAAGGGAAAGAATCTGCAAAAATGAAGCCACAAATTGAAGATTTGCAATGATTCCACAGTATTTAATAATTAAGTTATAACTTGTGTTCAACAATTGAAGTCTGATTGTCTGTTGCAGAAAAAAGTGGAGTGACTGTATAAGTCTCCCATAAATGTCCCTTGATTAGGTGAGAAGCACAACCAACATTGCAGAAAACAATTCTTGATAAAAACTTGGCTTTTAATGAAGTCTGTCAAGAGGTTGAACCTTTGGAACTAAACAAAGCTACCTTATCCTAGCCACTGTGTTGAGTCTTAAACCTAAAGTTCAAACAAAGCTACTTTTATTATCTATGGAACACTACAATATGTCACATAGCAGGATATGATATCCCATTTATTCAATCAATCAATAATATTCATTTTATCCAAACGCCGAATGGAATCCTATCCAATGTGGATCTGTTTTATCACAGCCAGAGGAAAGAGGAGATCAGTACCACTGGATGTGGATGCTGGTAGATCCGTCTTTCCACAGTGGAGATTCTGTGTGGATTTGTGCTCTGCACATGGGACAAGTCTTTTCTCTATCGAACCACATGGAAACACAATTCTCACAAAATATATGCTGAAATCAAAATTAAGTTTAATTAATAAAAAAATATGTAAACAAAAGCATATATATTATTTGTGTAATAACACCTGAAGATACAGTGTCAGGTAAATCTGACAGGTGTGCTATTTGTCAGGTAAATCTTACAGGTGTGCTATTTGTCAGGTAAATCTTACAGGTGTGCTATTTGTTAGGTATATCTGACAGGTGTGCTATTTGTCAGGTAAATCTTACAGGTGTGCTATTTGTTAGTTAAATCTTACAGGTGTGCTATTTGTCAGGTAAACCTTACAGGTGTGCTATTTGTCAGGTAAACCTTACAGGTGTGCTATTGGTCAGGTAAATCTAACAGGAAAACTATTTGTCAGGTAAACCTTACTTTACAGGCCAGTTTGATGGGGTCCTTGTAGTCATCCTGACAAATGGGACAGTTCTCCCCACACTGGTTGATTTCAGTTGACGAGGGTCGGGATCCATAGGACTGAGATAAAAATAAAAGCCATAACAGTAAAGTCAAGGTTTCTCTATTGTTGAAAGTTAAATTTAACAATGTTTAAAAATAAGATTTAAAAATATCCATTAATTTTTTTGCATTTTGAACACATACACATCTTTCTTGTCAAATCTCATAAGATGATTTAGTTTTGTGTCTCTGAACTACTTGTTTATATTCAACATTGATTATATTTATGCTCACCACATCCGACAATAAGCTCTTGAAAGATTTAAGGACTTCAAGGACTTTTGCAAGACACTGGAAAATCTGCAAAAGGTGGGGGAAAAGGCAATTAGAATAGAAATCCTTACAGTACTAGATTAATGGAAATATGAATACACACAAGGAGTAAACATATAGCTACCTGTCAAATGATGTACACTTTGTATCAATGGCAAGTAGCTCAGATCTCAATGCAAAATGAAAGAAATTTCATATCTTAAGACTTTTGTCTGGCATCTAAGGAGTGTTGTTAAGTGTATCATATAAAACAATGATGTTGACATGATTTTTAAATTTCTCCGCTAAATTTTTTGAGGAGGTTCATTCAGAGACATAAATAACAGAGATTGGCAACTCCGCCATTAGCGTGTTTTGTTTTTGAAAAGTGTTACGGGACCAACCTTACTTTGAGAACTACATATTAGTGATATATTGATCTTAAACCAAAAGTATATAGTTTTTATCTCTGTTATTTATGTCTCTGGTTTATTTAACTAGTGTATACAGAGAAATATTTGTTTGATTCATTTTTGCCCCTTTCGCCCTCGTTTTCAGCAGGCGAATTTAATACTGGGAGAATTCCAATGTCTCAAATCATCTCTCTTTAAACACAATTGTGTCTGGGCGAAATCAAGACGGGGCGAAACTGTATTCAAATGTAGAAGGGCAAAAATTACCTGGGCCAAAATAACCCTGTATATAGTATTTCTTAAAGTATTTATCATTATATCAGGGACTTAACTTTCAAACAAAACCACAATTTTTATAATACCGGTATATAATTTCATTTTGTGCTAAGACTGCAATAACTGACCTTCATTAGGAAATATAAGGCTACAAGAATAATGCCAAGCACCATTCCCTGGTCATCATACAGGAAGTGGAACCATGGAATTATGGGAGTTAGTAATCGGTACAGCTGCATCACATTCTCCACTACCATGTAAATCTTCCCCTAAACATTCATGTACATAACTACATCTAGGTGGCATCTCAACAAAAACAAAGGGAGAAAACTGGGGTTTATATCAATTATGATAGTAAAGATTTTTTACATCTTTTTTTGAAAAACATCAGTTTAAATTGGTTGAACACTATTACCGGTGGTATATTGATAAATATCGCATGCTGAATTCACAAATATGAGTCCATAAACTACAATTTACAACTGATAAATCTAGTTTATCGACTTTAAAAATACGTTTAGCTCATTTTTGTGAATTTGGCATGCCATAGATAAATGATAGTCTACATACTCTTCTCTTCTGTCCAAAAGGTAAAAGTGACAGGAATGCCTTGATGATAATAGTAGAAAATTTCAGGATAAAATCTGTCACAAGAACCATCCACAAATATTCCCAGAAAGTGGAGTTGTGCAGCACTGGGAGTTGAAACATCAGTCTAAAAATTCCATCTAATATTGTAGAGGCTTAAGTGCATTCATATTGATTGTGTCAGGTGTTGTTCTACTAATTTCTTTTACTACTTAAAATAAGATTTACTAAATACAAGTCATTGAAATGATAAAGCTCTCAAAAGTACATTATAAATTATATCCAGACGGGATAATATCACTCTAACCAAATACTAGTAAATCATTTGTTATAAACCAAAACCAAGAGATAAAAGATAAAAGTGCCTGTTTGAAACTATGTGATTCCTTTACGTTTTATATAACTGTAAAGTTTTCTGGGTTTCGAAGATTCGGTTGCTCTGCCTGAGCAATTATAATAAAAATCACATTTCTCAATCAAAGATTTAAATCAGTAATATATACAATTCTCATCTTTCTACTAGAGCGCACGCGCTTCCTCAACAGAAATTATTCTGTTATCAGCCGAAACTCTCCTTATAATACGTTAGTCATGTGATACTTGGGGATCTAGAAACAGGAAGTAGTACTCTAGTATGAGAAGCGAATTTTATTCCGACTTTCGTTTCATTACCTTATCTACACTTTTACCATAACAGTACTACGCAGTACAGTTAAGGTGGCCAATAAAAATATTGGTGAATTTTTGTGATGAAAACACGTATTCTATAGTTCAACGGGCATATCCTTTTTAAAATCAATAACAGTCGCTCAAATGCAATATATTTCTGAAATATATATATAACAGTACAATATTTTATGTTCATAGTGGTCACGTGATATGGCAGTCGCATGGTACAAGCAGATGTATTTGTGGTTTTGAGGTCATTTAAAAATTTCAATATTGCAACGGCATAATCATGTCAAAATTCACAACTGAACTACAAAATAACGATGTTATATTGTAGATTTTGAAAATTGTTGCGAACTTTTGAAGATAAGATTATTTGTTAGTAGAAACCATAATTTATAATGCATATGTTGAATAATTTTGAAGGTCACTGTGTTAATTTCATTAAAAAATAATCAATTAATAAGATTTTACAAGGATCTCAGAAGTTTTTAAATAACAAAGCATATTTCAAATTCACATGTAAAAGTTTGTCATGATCAGATAAGTGTATGCCCTTGCAATTGAATGATTTATTTAGGTACCCAGCTTTAAGATATACGATATTTTATACAAAACTGAGGTTGCCTCATTATACGACGCATAATTATAACAAATTGAAAATAACACTATATAGGTAGCATTCTGCTAATAATAATGTATTCACAAAATATTCATTTATAATTTTCCGTTAGCTATGACATTTATTTTTCTTCGCTAAAAAACTGCATTATAGCCTTCAATGACTTAACTTAATGCATCATTTTGAAGCATATGACGTCATATTTTGTAGTACAGCGAGAACGATCTCTCGGTATTTTTCAGTGTGTAGGGTATAACGGACATTGAAATTGTACGTAATAGCATTTGTTGTTTTTAATTAAAAGATAAGTATAAATTAATTTTGCTAATAAATGAATCAATAAGTATTTTTGAGGTTTGTAATATACTGTGATGTCATAATGCACATTTCCCGTACTTTTTGTCTGAAGGAATTTATTGATAGCCTTAACTGTGCTGCGTAGTGATAATTAACTTACACATTCCACAGCATTTCTTCTTTAAAAGCATACATAACGACAGCTATATTTGCTGACAGGAAAGTGATGATCCATAAGAAAGGTAGAATATGACCGCGACAGGACGAATTCTAAAAAAGTCCATAAAAACCTGGTTATGGGAAAGTTCTAGGGAATTTACATTGCTATATCCATAAGTTGTCAAATTCTTCTAAAGATTTTGTAATTATTTTAATATAAAAGTAATTGTAACAACATAATCTAACATTCTGAAAGAAGTGTAACAAAATCAAACTTATTTGGTACTGACAATTTTACTGTACATCCTCATGCATGCGAAAAAAAAAGGAGAGATAAGCAACTCTTCAATATCTCTCAAGATCTTGGGGGCCCTTTTCAATTCTAGTGCTACTCAAATCTTAACATCTTGAATATCATGAGACCTTTTTTTTTTTTTATGTCAAATTATATTGAATCAGATACATTTCAATCAAAAAATCAAAAAACATTTTAAAAATAAAAACCTATTCAACATGATTCTTCGTACACTAGATTCACTAGTTAAGACAGAAATAAATCTTACTCTAAGAGAGGACTGGTGTACCACTTTCTGCATTGTCATATTGGCATACACATGTGTCCCAAACATGGCCAGAAAAACAAAGAATCCTGAAAAATAGTAAACAATTAATACATTACAAGTACATTATCAATATACAGAGGCCAACAAAACAAACCACAGTCTGCACACATTATACATGTTAACTTTTCAAAGCTACGTACCATATTGGAGAATCTCCCCCTTACAAACTTGATTAAGAGGGAGATTTTGCGTAAACAACATTTTCTCGCGTTATAAAAAGTTATAAAATGAATGCAAAATATATATATATATATTAAAATACCTTATTTTACGATTTTAATGCATTTGCAATCATTTTAAATTTGATTATTCCAATGACTGCCAGTTTGCGACTACAACTTGTGTTGCTGTGTTCAGAAAATCATTTTGTTTGCATGGTACAAAACAAGGAGAAAATGGTGACACTGGTTATATTAGGTCTTATTGTTCAATATCAAAAAAATAATTATCTCTGGACCAGTATACAGTATACCATTGCTTGAAATTGTCATCAGAAAAACTTGTGCAAAAAAATTGAGTAGTCTAAAAGACATTAATTAATTAACACCTTTGGCTTTGTTTATTGTTTATAATGTCATGTTTATGCTTTATCAAATAACTTTTTGCAATTAAAAATTTTTAAGTCAAGCTACCATTCTTTGTGTCAAGTTCATTAAGTTCTTGATGTCTCTTTATAACAAAGTTTTGGATGAGACATGAAACTAATGACATAAGTTTTGTGACCTTGACCTTCATTAATTGACCTTGGATCTGGGTCTTTTCTCACCCCTTTTCAAAACTTTACAAGTGAGTAGTATAAAACAATACACAATATATGTATATGTATATATGTATATAAAAAAAAAACAAAAAAAAAATTCTCTGCTATTTTTCAGCAAAATTTAAAATAAATATTGTTTACCAAGAAAGTGCTGTGATAGCAGTTTCAAAGAAATGATGACTAAAAATCCCCCTGAATTGAGGATGATACTCTTGATACTGAAGCGATTGGGTGCACCATCATGTGCGTGTCCGTGCTCCCCTCCCTCACCCTGGCCCGGTAAACCATTCTGGTTCTCATCCTGAAAGAAACTACTCGGTATCTGGAAATGTTCATGAGACAATAGATTAGGATTATTTCCATCCTGTCCAGGAGTAAACTGCTGAGGGTCCGTGTCAACATCTACGACGACCGAGGATTCATGGGTTGGTTCTGAGTGGTGCTCCCTGGAGTTGAGGCGGTTAAGGATGGCTCTGTGGTGAGTGCTGGGGCCCATGATGTGGGGGACAAACCCGGACACTGCCTGCCCCACTCTAGGAATGTGGTCTTGTAGGTTGGAGGTCATGTCGAGATGCCAGGGGCCCTGGGGTACATCGGTTACTGGACTTGTCTGGTCAGCCATTTTACCATTGATCCATACATTCCAAATGTTTCAAAGGCAACCTGCAAGGATATACACACATGTATAGCTATTATTAAATATGAAATACAGGCTTAGATCCCTTCTGATTTGCCAATTCTTGCTGTTATCAATCTAATACTAGAGTGAAGGTGCTTTTACCAAAACTTCACTGGCATTGTACATTTAATAAATTCAGAACAACATCCTTCAATCAAGCAGGATTGTACAAAGAAAAAGATTGCTTTATGAGATGACCACTTACGGGATGTTGTTAGCTTGTATAGCTTATCACAGAGGAGCAGATTTAAAAGTCTAATTTTAATTACATTGGTACTATGTGCAAGCTAAGTTACTTACATTACTGTAATATACAAGCATCAAATCAAACAGTGTAATACAACTAAGATTATGATATCTAACCTAGCAGCTATGGTAGCTGCTTCTATTATGAACAGTAACAGTACTGGCATACGACCAATTCTCGCCAAGGACCATTTCTCACCAGTGCATTGTTACATCATTTTATCAATACATAGAGAATAATACATGGCAAAATCTGTATCACATCCCATATCAACCCGAGGGCCGAAGGCCAGAGGGCTGATATTGGTCGAAGGGTGATATGGGATGTGATACAGATTTTGACATGCATTGTTGTTTTTTTTTTTATAAATAATATTTGAAGTGGAAAAATGTGCAAGTTTCTTCTCCCTATTTCAAAACCATGTATTTTCGATGTTCAAATGTACTGTGACATCATCTATACTGAAATGTTCAAAACATGACGCCATAATTTCAACTTCTCATATGCACAGAAAAAGAGAATAAGATCCGATGTAATCCGAATAAAAAATGCAAAAGTGTTACAGAAAGGTGTAATAAAGGGTGAAATAAAGGGTGATGATACGGGGAGTGTGATAAAGGCGCGTGCCTCTGATCATATCAGGGTAGTCCGAAATATCTGACGTTTACCTGGCCTTTTTAACGATATTGATATTTTACTTGCCAGGAAAACGTCAGAACCGGCGCCATTACGAAAACTGGAAATTCACGGCCTCCATCTGGAAGCGGCATTCTAGGCTCGATTTTAAATAGATATATATTTTAAGTCAATAATACAGCTTAGAATATAATTTTACTGCACATTTTGATAATTACACTGATAAACAGTAGTTTGTTGACCTATTTTCTCGCGAGATTTCAAAAATGCACGAAATCAAAACAGATAGAATGTGTTCAATAGTCTGTTTATGGGATGTAAGGACCCATAAAAGCGATATTAGTGAGCAGTAAAATAATCGTCTTATTATTTAGTTGTGAGTGAAAAATTTAATTCAACTCGTAAATATTTCAAATCGAACCGAGAATGCCGCCTCCAGTTGGAGGCGGCGAATTTCCAGTTTTCGTAATGGCGCCGGTTCTGACGTTTTCCTGGCAAGTAAAATATCAATATCGTTAAAAAGGCCAGGTAAACGTCAGATATTTCAGACTAATATCAGGGGTGCAAAAATCCTGTATTTTGTACCAAGTATATAATAAATAAAATTATATACGAAAAGTGACGTAATAATGCACTGGAGAGAAATGGTCCTTGACGAGAACTGGTCGCACGCCAGTAGTATTCATCATTCTAGACCTGTAGCAATCTTTGAAAATATTATTTTACTTAACACGCATATTTCTAGAATGTTCGCACGATTGATCGTATTTTCACGAACCACGAAAAGAAAACATTTTATTGTATGAATAGATAAAGTAAACTTTATTACAGAAACAAGTGCCCGTGTTAAACAGTGTTAAAAGATATTGAAGAGGACGTGTAACTTGGCATGTTTTGTGAAGTATGGTGACGAAACGATACATCAATGGACACGATACGTACTGAGTAAATAATCTAAGATTTTCTTCTGTATATCTTGAAAGTGCTGACAAATTTATATATAATCGCGAGGTACACCTACTTTCTCTATCGGTGACTTGACTGTCTGTTTTCTTGAGTTCTTTAAGATTGCACTGCTATTTACAAATACAAAACTAAAGACACTTTCGTATATTTCCAGATAATTTAGGCCTACTTATCTGATATTTTTCATTTAGCAAAAACCGTTTTGATAAGAATATTTACAGGAAATATTCTGAATTGTCTCAAATGATATTTGATTTCGTGAAAAATTAATGTAGGGTAAATATTTTGTACGAAACCAAGTCTACATATTTGTTGTGGTGAAATGATGGTCACCATACGATGTGGAGAACTCGTTACTTAAAACGGCGGATTGTTTTGATTTTGTTACTGGGAGGTGGTTTCATTTTCTTCTTATCAAGCAAATTATCAAAGGTTAGTTGTACTGGGCCACAACTTTGGCAGAAACGGGCGTAAAAGGAAGTTTTAAAATTGAGTTCGAATTATCTCTGACTTAGTTTTATGGCTTTATAGCAATTGCTGTTATTTAAACTTAATAATAAATATTATAGACAAATGCCACTTTATCTCAATTACATTACATATTTGTGACATACACAAGTTGTGGTCTTTATGTTTGCTAATTATGCATCAATCTCAGGTCTTGAATCTCAATATTTTTTCAATGCAGTGAAAAGACAAGTGATCACCATCACTGTCAGAATGAGTCCATACAGATACACAGTAATCTCTCACTAACATTTCATTTCAAAAATATTTCTTATGAACAGATTGGTAAGATCGCCAGTGCCAGTGCATAAATCAGTTTGTTAGTTGTAGGAGCACCTGACTATACTCTGTCCTGAGTTTTTGCTTCCACCACTTTTCGCTTGATATTTCGATAATTATAAATACCTTTGTGCCCAAAATACGTTCATCCACTAATATGAAAAATGTCCAGATTATCAGTTTTGAAACGCCCCCTCTACCGCTTCAGGTTTCAATACACAACCCAAAATAGAAAGTCTACGGAGATTTTGCATTGCATCAGCCATGAAATAGCCTGGATGATAACGTTGAAAAATTGTACGAGGTATTCTGAGTAATTCCGAATGGAGAAAAGATGTAAACATTTCCCATTATAAATCTCCGTAAGAAATTTGTTTTCGTTCCTGTGAATTTTTATGAGTGAAAAATGAAAATGTGTCAATGAAGATATCTTGGATATTTTCCCTTTCATCGATTTTAACTGTATTTCTTTCACAGGTATGTGTATTTTTATTAAAAATCATCAAAAAGCGATGGAAGCAATAACTTGGAACAGACTATAGATATTCAGCTAACCCCTGTTTGAATTCTGGTCTGGTCTGTCATTATTTTTCCAATTCCAGTACAAATTTGGTCAACCTTGAAATTTGACAGGTGTAAGTCCTGAAAGGGGATGAGGGGAAGATCATTTACAGGGGAGGAATGTGACAGTATGACCGGTTCGATCATTGGCTTAAATTCAGGGGTCCAAATCCTGGACTGGTCTGTCATTTTGTCTCCCATCCCAAAATTGTTTCCCTTTCTACTAACCCCATCAGTAAACACTGAGTTGCAAGGGGGCAAACAAACAATTTTCTAAAGCTGACCTTGTGTACATTTATTTACAAGTAAATTATCTTTGCAGAATTCCAAGCTTGTACCAGACGATTACGAAATAAAGCATACATTGTTAAGACAGCCATTTGAATGGCAGCCAAAGGTGTCTGAAGTGCAGCTTGGGGAGGGGAACTCTACAAAGAAACAGATATGCAGGAATTCCGTCCAGGGGAAGAGTCTGATAGTGGATGAAAGAGGTAACCCAGAAACACTCCCCTGCTCTACACCTGTCATTAAATTTTGCTTACTAAGACTGTACAAGTATTACATTTGGTTGTGTATTCTATTTAGCTTTTTTTTTCAGAGAGCAGCTTCCGCTATATCAAGTACATCACCAAATGCTATTTATGTACATGTATATGTATAAATATATCAATTCAAAAATGTGTTAAAATCAAATCTACGCTAAATTATTGGAAATCCAAATTCCACCAAATATTGTACACGCTAAATGTAATACGTTTACAGTACATGTATCTTCAGTACCAAGATCTTCAGACTGAAGACATGATATCAATCAAAAATTGTTAACTATCTGTCAAGAAAAGAATTTTTACAACTCAACAGTTCAAGGATTTTTGACATTTCTAAAAACTCAACTAGTGCCATAAAATTTAGCCTTGTTTTTGAGAAGTGAGATTTTCAGCAATGGTTTCTTATTGTGATGCTAACGTATTTTTTCTGTTCGTCCCAGGGTATGTGTGTAACCGTACGTCTGTGGATGCCCGTGGTTGTTGTCATGTAAAGAAAGGATCTAGACTGACATCAAAGCACCGCTGTGATACTTGTTCCAAGAATGCTTGTTGTGTTGTGTATGAATACTGTGTGGCCTGTTGTTTAAAGCCAGACAAGGTAAGCAGTTACTTTATAGAAGTGTTCCTTACTTGAAGAATTGTATGCGTATTGTACCATATATATATACTATTCTTATCATTGTCTGACTGCTTAATTAATTTTTGGCCGGCCGAGATTTCATGTCCATTTCTTTTTCAAAAAGCAAAACATGTCTTTTATGTCTTTGTTTAATTGAGAAAAATTCCAAATTTTGTCTTGTTTAATTGTTTTAGATTATTGTTAAGATACCATTAGGCCTATGTTAATCTATATGATATTTGTATTTTCCCCCAGAGACCGTTGCTACAGAAGATTCTGACGAACGCGAGGGAGGGACTAGACATTGCCCTGGGCTCTGTGTCTGATCACTTCGAACTCTGTCTGGCCAAATGTAGAACATCGTCCTCAGTAAGTGATTTCTTATATACAAAAGTTCCACTAAAATACCAGTAATATTCGCCTTGCCTTCTATGGACTTTACCGACCCCACAAATTTCTGTAAACAGTCAGTACCAAACCTAATAAGTATTTTGTTTTATGGAGGACCTTAAGTTTGATATGTAAACAAACAAAAGATAATATAACAATTAAATTCATAACTTAATTCTCTGATCTTTTTCATTCCTTGTCAGTCAGTTGTCTGTGCAAACCTGGATGCCATTGTAGGATCGTTTTATTACGTTATGGGCTAAGGGGGATCACTCTAAATATTTTGGGGCTAAAAAATTAAAGGTATGGTCGAACATTAGTGTAAAAAATCAGCTCAAATAACGTTACGTCCTCCATGTTGCCGTGTAAATTTTGACGCTCGCCGTTTAAAGAAATTTGTAAGGCAATCATGTGACGCGTTTCATCCAATGACATCAAGACATTCTAGTCCGAGGCAAAACAAAATTATTTGTAACGTGCAAAAAGTTGTATGTAAAAATCATGTATGAATATAATATGATTGCTCATTGTGGAAGTATTCATCTTCCACAATGAGATGTCATTTTCAACCATAAGACCAAATTATGTTCTTAACAAAATTTAAATTTCTTTATTTATCCTTTGCAATTAACGAATTTGCAATTAATTTATATTTCCTTTGTAGAGTGTTCAACATGAGAATTCTTACCGCAATGCATTTGCCAAACACTGCTTCGGAGAAAATCCCCCAGAACTACAAGCTTTAGTAACATAACTGAATGCCTTAATTGGCAATGATTTATGTGTTGTGAGATAATTATATTATATAACTGGATACAAGGAATATTTATATGTATATGTGAAACATTTAAGATTATTTGATGTGCATTTATTTGTTTTTGTGAACTTTGTACTGGTTTATACCATGAGTGTTCTATTGGATTACAAAAACATCTAAATATGTCAAGTCGTGGAGAGGATCCAGCCAAGAAAACTGAGAGAAGTCCATTCTCAGTCGAATGGCTGAACTCGTGTTATCAGCAGACGCTTCTACCTGATGCACCATGGCATGCGGTACGTAATGCTAAATGACAGAAGTTAATTGATTGTTGATAGAAATATTTGTTGTTACTGAGGCATGTACCATTGTCATTGTTGGTGAATGGTGACTTTTTCAGATGGAGGGTAAGATTGCCCAGTCTCTGGCCAGCAAGGTGGAGAAACAGTTTGGTAAACCCGAGAGAAAGGAGGCCCTGCTGCAGTCCCTGGGGGAACATTTTGTTGAGAAGTACCTCCCCAGTGCAACCTGGAACCCCCAGGTCTTGGTAAGTATGTTCAGTGGGTAGACAGTTCAGGCAACATGAAACCCCCAGATTTTGGTCAGAAACTCAGTGAATAGATTTACAGTGGCTGTATGTTATTTATTTTTTTATTTTTTTTTTGGGGGGGGGGGGGGGGGTGTTTGGTGGATGGGGGAGAACCAGCCTCCCAAAGACTATCTGGAACCATCAGATCCTGGTCAGAAAACTCAGTGTCAACAGTGTGTGTGTGTGGGGGGGGGGGGTCACATGCCTCCCAAGGCAACTTGGAACCCCCAGATCCTGCTGGTTAGAACACTCAATGTTTAGAGAATTGTATGTTTGTGTATGTTTGTGTGTGGTTGGGGTCACATACCTCCTGAGGTAACCTGGTACCTTCAGATTTTGGTCAGAAGACTTGGTGTATAGAGAGTTGACAAGATTTACCTGTCGGTAAGAGATTGTGGTTGGGTTGGGTTGACAACAAGGTAGTAAGTTTGGACGCCCAGAATAATCTCCTTCACATAATTAAATTTCCAACATCTCATAGTTTATTTATGTAAATGATATTTGATGGAGATGAAGCAATGAACCATAATATACACATATATGTATTTGTTTATCTTTATTGAACAGGAGCCTCCAAATATGTCGCCAATCGAGAAGCAGAAAATAATGAAAGAGGCTCAGGCTTACCTCAACAGTCAGATGTACAAGTGTGTGAAGGATAAAGGCTACAGTGTCATGTTAGGGAAAACCCTCAACACAAGGTATTAATGGCTACAGTGTCATGTTAGTGAAAAACCTCAACACAAGGTATTAATAGCTACAGTGTCATGTTAGTGAAAAACCCCAACACAAGGTATTAATAGCTACAGTGTCATGTTAGTGAAAAACCCCAACACAAGGTTAGATATGTTAATAGCTACAGTGTCATGTTAGGGAAAAACCTCAACACAAGGTATTAATGGCTACAGTGTCATGTTAGGGAAAAACCTCAACACAAGGTATTAATAGCTACAGTGTCATGTTAGGGAAAAACCTCAACACAAGGTATTAATGGCTACAGTGTCATGTTAGGGAAAACCCTCAACACAAGGTATTAATAGCTACAGTGTCATGTTAGGGAAAACCCTCAACACAAGGTATTAATGGCTACAGTGTCATGTTAGGGAAAAACCTCAACACAAGGTGAGATGTATTGATGGCTACATCGTTACATCAGGTTAAAATCTTAACACAAGGATTTAATAAATGTTACAAGGCAATGTACTTGTATATTCAAATTTGTGGATGGTTAAAAAATTTCAAGTTCCAGGGAATGTAAATATATTTTCATGGAATTTTACCTGAATTATTAAACCATTGAATGTTTTGCCAAAGCACGATGTACCCTCAGTAGTTTTACACACACAAGCTTTGAAAAATGGAAGAGGGAGGCAGAAACAAAAGTGATTATACTTACATTTTTTCAAACATTCTCTCAATGCTGTTTTTGACAGCGCCAGCCAGCCCAATGAGTACGAGCAGTTCCTCCAGCACACATACAACATTTTCCTGAGAGGAATAGAGAGAGAGGAGTACAAGCAGGAAAACCAACTGACGGTGAGTTCGAAGGCTAGACAGAGTATTGTGCTGAAAAGTTACAAAATGAATCTAGATTTAATAGCATAATTTAAACGTTTATCCGCTTCTTTGATAATGCATTTCTGTAGGTTTCTATTGTGACTGATTTTTATAAAATACATGTACCAAAATTGAATATCTCTGACTTACTTAAAACCACAGAAAATATGTAAAATGTACATGTACATTAGGTGATAAAGCTAAACATTTACTTCTTCACAATTGTGCTGACTTAGATCTATTTAAATCTGTACCCAAGTACAAATGTGTTTTGCGATCAAGAAATCACTTTTGACTTTTGGTTAAAATTTTAGAAACAAAAGCAGGATGAGATAAAACTAGAAAACAAATTGAACAAACCATTGAAGATTCCTGCACCGAGCCGAGTCAAACCTTGGACTGCTGTTTCCTCGGTTTCCTCTGGGTTGTCCGATAAACCAAGCTCAGCTGTGATACGAAGTAAGTCTTGTCTAATACAATCAATAGCACTATACAATGTAACTCTTTTTCTTTGAATCACTATAAGTGTACCATTCCGCTGTTTATTTATCTCTGTATATAGCATTTATTTCTGGTCAAAATTGTCCTCTTCTTGCATTGTTATTCAGTAATGCGGTGTGATTTAGATTCCTATAGGTGATTGACTTTGTAGATTATTTGATATGCTTTCCTTATAATTGTAATGTATTAATGTACAATCAGGCAGTCCAACATGCCTTTATATGATATTAATAAGAAATATTTTTCTTCTAGGGTGTATTTGTTTGGTCGATTGGAGAGCTGCAAGAGTAATCCTAATTTGCTCGTTTGCAGTATGGAGATCTCCAGTAGATCTCCATTGTCTACTTTCCAAATAGCAGGTAGACATTGGAGATCTGCTGGAGATATTCAGGTCCAATTCTGGAGGTAGCAAACGAATACACCCCTAATGTAATTCAATGAGGCAGTCCCATGTAGATGCATAATAGAATATAATTTGCAGAGTAGAGTTTTAGAAAGATTTTTAATAACATAAATCAATCGGGTAGTCCCATAGCCCTATATACTGACCTGGTGACATTGTAGAGTATTTGACTGTCATGTCCTTGTAACATAATTCAGTCTGGCTGCCCCATAGAGATGCCTATGATACTCTCTGGTTCTTTTGTTTCTAATTGTGTATTTTATTCCTATCTGTTTTTTTGTAAGACTTTGATTTCAATTGGAATTGAAACTTCATGAAAGATTTCAGTATTTTATTTTATGTACAGCAAATCACTCTCCGAAAGCTTGGAAGAGGGTGAGAAGTTTTTAAAAGTTTTTTTTTGTTTTTTTTTTGTTTTTTTTAAGAACCCCCTGCCCCCATATAAAAAATCATTAATAAAATACCTATGATTTGAAATCAAAGTCTGACAATATGATGTATTAGATGATAAACATTTTTCTCCCTGCTTGATTAGATGGTAAAAATGCTGGTAAGTATGCATGCTTTGTAGATCCTAGCTAACTCTCGTATTTACTGGAATCGTATCTTTATATCCTTAACGTTTGGTACATAGACTAATCAGTATGCATGCGTGATATAAAGCTATTCCAGTGAACAAATTGTGTATGTACCTTATGTGTCAGTTTGTGTCTTTTATTTACATTTCACACGCAAGTACTATGTTTGGTAGAACACTGTAGTTCATGTATATTGATACATTGTTGGAGACAGATGTTATAGCATGCTGGCTAACATAGTACTGTGATATACATGTAAATCAAAACATCTAATAAAACAATCAGTGAACAGCTGGAATCACTATAGACACATAGATACACCTACACACAGTAGTATCACAGTTAAAAAATGGATTTTATAAAAGGGATAAGGAATCATTCTTTGAGTATTATGAGGATTCCTTATTACTTATATTGATATAATTTTCAGCAATTGTACAATTAAATTATTGACATTTTAATACTTTATTCTTGTTTTTGTATAATTGCAAACCTCGCTTGCACCTCACACTACATCATTTGCATCATTGATGAAATGTACATGACAATACATTACAAATTGATTCGTAGTTTTATCACAAAGACACTGGAACTTGTAAACTGTTCCTGCTACAATTGTTTTATTTTTTAAACCCTGTTTCCAAGTGGGTGTAAATCTGTAAAGTGTGAATGATTAACGTCATATACACGCGGAAGTGTAATGAAGCCATTGTCACTAACCAGTTTCCTGTTATGTGCCATCTACCTGTACTAATTAGCCAGGTGACGGGTGAACTCCAGGGTGTGTAAATAACTCCAAGTGGACAGGCTCGGATGAAAATCATAATATAGAGTCTATATCTAGTTCACAAACATGAGGAAATTAGCTTATGATGTATAGAGGATCTCTTAGACAAGAAGGATCAAGTACATGTATCAAAATATGGTATCAAAATATGGTAGATACTATTACGTGTCACACAGGATTTTTTTTTTTTTCTTCATACTAGGATAAGTTATGAAGTAAAGACAAGGAATAGGGATTTACAATGTCAAATATTTATTCAGCTCTTCCGGATCATGCACAATTATCTTGATAAGAAAATTCTCATCTTTTTATTGCCTCCTTTAAACCTCTTATGATGACTTTTCCAGGCATGATCCACAAAGTTGAGGGTGACCCCCCTCCCCTCTGGGGGCCCCAGAGTGACCTGATTGGGCGGTCTGTACAGGCCATTTTACAGAGGGATCCACGGAAGTTCGAGTATGTGGCAGGGAAGATGCACGGTCGTCAGTTACCAGGGTCCCTCAGGACATTCATGTGGTCCGATGTACTCTTCAGGGATGAGAGAAAGAAAATGCCTGAGGCGTAAGGCTTCTATTTCCTTAATTGACGATAAGACATGAAACCAATATTATTAATGAAGTGACTTTTTAACCGTGATTGATTCAGGTTAAAGGTCAGGGTCACACCAAATTTGTAAAAATTTAGTCAATTAATCCCCCCCCCCCCCCCCCCCAATTTAAATTTTATTACATTAACATTGATATGTTTGAAAGCCTATTTTTGAAAATCAAAATACAAAATTGGAAACCTCAAACTGTTTTAGAACATTTAGTCTATCCATATATAGAAATGCAAAATTTCCCATTATTTTTTTAGAGTAATGTATTGTTTTTTCATCAATCATTTGATTTTAGAAATTTGGAAAAAATAGTTCGGGAGAGGTTTGCTAAGGCAGTTAGTCGAGGCACTCAGGAATTAAAAATAAAACGGGCCACTAACTCTCCAATTGCAGGCTTGATTGAAACGGCAGTCATTGAGGTAAATTCACCACAGTTTTCTGTAAGAATTCGGTGTTCCACCTTTATAGCTAACGGTAGAGAATAACATTGGTTTGTTTATTTAATCCAGACCTACAACAAGACGACCAGCATGGTGGCCTTCAAGTCGAGTGAACACATGCGGGAAGCGTCGCGGGTGCTAAACGTGCTGTACGTGTATGACAGAAGTTACGAACCCTACCTCATTCACTGGTTGTTTCCACTACAGATTGCATTCCAGAATTCATCAGAAAAAACCACAGAGAAAGGTAACAAATTATCAGGGGATCAGTGTTGCAATTCAACAGTATTGTTCCATAATCTAGACATTCGGCACAAGTAGAAAATCTAGAAATGTAGATATTGCTAGATTTACTGTAGATTCCTAATTAAATGCAAGGAATTAATTTCTGCGTAAAAATTGCAAGAAGCAACCCTCACCAATTTTAAAATCTCGCTTTTATTTTTCATTACACATGTAGACATTAAGGAGACTGAAGTAGATCATCAACAAAGTACACATGTAGACATTAAGAAAAAGTAGATCATCAACAAAGTAGACATTAAGAAGACTGAAGTAGATCATCAACAAAGTACACATGTAGACATTAAGAAGACTGAAGTAGATCATCAACAAAGTACACATGTAGACATTAAGAAGACTGAAGTAGATCATCAACAAAGTTAATGTTAAATTGCCTACATCACCATAATTTCCTAATTTTCTTTCCAATAGTGACACAGAACAATGAGTTGTAAACACCTTGTTGTAGTCAATGATTTATCACCTATTTTTATACATTTTATGCATTATGCATGTGCATGTATGAATGTCCCTCACTGATTGCAGGAGAGCATGTGTATGAACTGGCCATGTATCTTGACCTTCTGAACTCCAGCTGTTTCCCGACCTGGCACCATGTGTTCGCTATAGCCGAGCAGGTGATGATGACCTTGAGCTTGTCTGACCCTGACCTTTACACACATTTAAAATCCATCGCCAAAACCAATATGCAAGTCAATAAAAAGGTATGCATTAGATATCAGAGAAAAGTATAGCATGCTTGCATACCAGAGGGAATTATAACAGGCTTGTTCTTTACACTTGTCTCACATTTTCAGAATATAGTGAACTGTGAAGTTACTTTTGTACTTTTACATTTTGTATTGTTAATCCAAAACACATCTTCTGGCTGAAATAGATGTAATAGGCTATGTTTTCACCTTTCAGGAGTTCTTGCTACACCTAATTAGTTCAGAGAAGGCCAAGGCTGAGGAGCTGCTGAAGGCCACACCCGGAAGTAAGCGGGAGGAGGTCATGTCTAACGAACTACTGGCCGACCCCCTGGTCTTCATCCGCAGGTGGATTGGTGAGGTACGTATTTCATATACAGATCTCTAGATAGGCTTATACATATATGTATTTTATTAATATGTGGAAGGCTATTATGCACAAGTAAATATGAAAGATAGTTTTCAACACCATGCATCTATTTAAGATAGACTTCTATTACTTGATGTACATGAATCTAAAGATATGATAGTTTTCTATTTTTATATTTACTGAAATAGTTTGAATATTTTCAGTAAATAGGTATTCAATGTGGCCTCATGACCCCAAATTTTTCATTTAAGAAGAAAATGATTTCAGACTGATTAATTAAAACTCCTTCTCTTTCTCTCTATGTTTTATGGTTGAGCCTCTATTCTCTTTCCCTCTGCAGGGCTTTGTGAGTGTGTTGGACACCCCGGCTGTGATGTACATTTGGGATCAGTGTTTTATGCAGGGCTGGGAACCATCAGTCCTCAAACATTTCAGCCTGGCCCTACTGGAGCTCCTTAGGGAAAAGTTCATGAAGGCCAGGGATTACTCCCAAATGAAAGAGGTTGGTGTATAGATAAGATGTACTCCAATTATGAAAGAGGTTGGTGTATAGATAAGATGTACTCCAATAATAGGCCAAGAAAGCATACAAGATTACAAAGATAAGTAAGAATGTTATAAATTCAATATTGCACCCACAAAAAATGAACCATATACAAGGTACATGCCTGTTTTATCATCCACTGCAATGCATACTTGTACATTTACACATCAGATTTTTTTATATCAACATTAGGATGTATAAATCTGGTGCATGGAGTAAAACATCAGTCTATAAACTGTAATCTTCTCTTTGTTCCAGGTGTTCCTGAGGGAGGCCTCCAAACTGTACACAGTGGACATCCAGATGGCCTGGATCCACCTGGAGCACGGGAAGGATTTGCTAGAAATACCTTACCTGAACAGACAAAGACCCATGTAAGTGTCCACAAACTCTGTCTTTTTCTCCATATTCATATACATGTAACTTGAAAAATGAAAAATAAAATAAGTATAATTTAAGGTTTGCTCTGAAAAAAGATCAAATGTCTCATACTGTTATCAACATTTAATATGTCATATATTGTAAGTTAACATAATGAGCTGCAAGTTTTGAATTACCTGATATTTTGTAGCACTCCTGGGTCACAGCTTCACACTGCTCCGGCCACCCCCAGTATCCCAGGATTCCTCAATCCCTGCGGGCTGAAAGACATCATCCTCCGCCTCATCATTCCATCCGAAGTTGTTGAAAAAGTAGGTCAATTGTATGTAAAATAATATTAGGCACCAAGCTAAACTTTGTTGTAATTAAGGTAGATGAAGGCATAGTATACATGCTCAAGGCGTGTATTTGATTTTTATAGGTAAACAGTTAAACTTTTATGTCTCAAATTTATCTCAAACAACGATATCTTGAAGAGACACTACAGCTAATTTTACTCATCTTAGTTTTTTCTTATTTTTAACACAGTTCAATAAAAGAATAGAGGTTGTGCATGTACTGAAAGTTTAAATCTCTTTTTCCTGCAATTATAATAAGCTTGCAATTGCGTGTTAAAGATGTTCATGAATTCAAAATCTATATCATATCAAACTTTAAAACTTTATTTACATCACATGATTTTGAATGACAGCAGTTGTCCATGGAATTTGAGGTAATTTTATAGAAATAAACAGGTAGTGAAAATAATTCATGCACATGACAAATAAAGCGTCTTAACTCTTAATGTTAAACTCTTCACTTCGGAAAGTTATTTTAAATGAGGCACCTGACGAAGAAGGGAAATTGAAATACTCGGCGGATCTAGTTGTTAAAATATTCTTAAAATAAAATGATGTAATGATGACACACGTAGATTTATTATTTTTTATCTCTTACAAGATATGTACAGCAAAACTTGAATATAACGAGCACGGATATAACAAATTTACGGCTATAACAATTATTTTGCGTGTCCTGGCAAAGTTCTTATATAAACATATAGGAAATTGCAGTATATAACGAACACAGCTATAGTGAAATTACAGCTATAATGAAGAAATTTTCAGACCCCTGCTGGCAAAATTTTAACGTATTTTATCATTTATATAATGATTGAAATGATACATGAAACTTTAAGATGCATATAAAAAATGCTAAAATTTAATTGAAGAGTAATGGTTATATTGACATTTTTTGTTAATGACATCAATATTGATTTTATAACCTATGATAGTTTGAAGCTAATTATTTTATAACAAATTCGCTACAAGATTTTTTTATGAATTTGCTATGGCGAATTACGGCTATAACAAAGTTTTTTCTATGGTCCCTTGAAATTCGCTATAAACAATTTTTGCTGTAGTTCACTCTTGTATATTTGTTTCCATTTCTTTTGATTCTTTTCTAGCTAAATCTGTGGAAATTTGTGGTCTTTTCACCCTTTTGCTGAAAGCAACGTTGAAATGTTTACAATCGATGTGCATGCATTATTAAATGAAAGCTGGGCTAGCGATATTTACTGTCTGGACTGTCTAAAATTATTAATTTTAGCGATAAATTGAAAAATTTTAGATTTTACAAAGCATAATTTTTGCAAAGTTCATTCTTTTATCTTTGCAAGAAAATTCATTTAAGTTAAGGAAAAATTGTCATTTCATGGTATTTGCACAAAATGAGCTGTAGTGTCTCTTTGATTACCATGAATATGTGAGAGAATTTTAATTCCAAACCACTGTTTATTTATTTTTTAACCTTTATCTCAATTCCTTGCTGACTTATATTCAAGTTTTTCCTTGTTCCACAGAGTTTGAGAAAAGGATGTTGAGTTGAAATGTAACTCAGATTTTGAACCCAATCATGACTACTGTGGAATCATTTTCAGCTCACCGAGACGAAGTCAGGGGGAGCTTATGCTGTACCCTTGGCGTTGGCATCTGCGTCTGGACCTGGTTAAAGTTTTTGTTGCAGGTCCTGTATCTAAGTTATTACTTGTCCTATCTTCACCAAACTTGCATGGATGATGCATCTGGACCTACTTATGGACTTGAAAGACTTGGATGCTGAATCTGAGCCATGAATTTCAGATGCTGGGGTAGGTTAAGGTTTTTGGAGCAGGTTGAAGTTTTTGGTGCAGGTGGCCTATGATAGCAATTTCTAAGATACTACTGGTCCAAACTTCACCAAACTTGCATTGATGGTGCGTCTTATGATATCTATGCACCAGACAGGCTTGAATGCTGAATCTGAGCAATAGGTTTTGAATGCTGGAGGAGGTTAAGGTTTTTAGAGCTGGTTTAAGGTTTTGGAGCAAGTGCTCTCTGATGATTATATCTTAGTTATTACTGGTCCTAACTTCACCAAACTTGCATGGATGATGCGTCTTATGATACGGATGCACCTGACAGGCTTGAATGCTGAATCTGAGCCATAGGTTCCAGATGCTTGATGAGGTTAAGGTTTTTAGAGCTGGTTAATTTTTTGGAGCAGGTGCCCTCTGATGATTATATCTTAGTTATTACTGGTCCTAACTTCACCAAACTTGCATGGATGGTGCATCTTATGATACTGATGCACCTGACAGGCTTGAATGCAGAATCTGAGCCATAGGTTTCGGATGCTGGATGAGGTTAAGGTTTTTTGAGCTGGTTAAAGTTTTTAATAGCTTGCTTAGTTGATTTAGCTATAATATAAATGAATCACAGAGTTAGCTTCAGATGCAGAGCCTGATCTTCATTAACAAGGATGCTAAAAAAAATCTCCTACCTCACTCAAACCTGCTTGATAGATGTATTTGTTGTTAAATGATATAACGATTCCTAGGATAAAGTATTGTAAGATATGATACTCTATTGTTTTATATGATACAATATTCTATCATATATTATATTGTAAAAAGTTATATGATACGATATGACATTGTATCAATTTTTTGTATATTATGATATGATATTGTATCGTGATATTGTTATGTATAGTATTGTACATTATGATACAATATTGTATAATATGATATTGTATTATATACTATTTTATCACATGCTATTGTTTAATATGATATTGCAATATATAATATTGTATCATATGATACGATATTGTATAATATATAATATCGTATCATATGATACAATATTGTATATTATGATATTGGTTTATATGATATATTATTATGCCACATGAAATTGTATTATATGATAGTGTAATATATGATATTGTATCATATGATACATTATTGTATAATATGATATTGTATTATATAATATATATAGGATCTCTCATGATTTGCGATGGTATATGATTTTTATCCAACGAGTTTTGTGTTTTCTATCCCCGAGCCTTGGTGAAATTTCGTTGGTAGCAAGTCTGGGATAATTTTAATAAATATTAAACAAATGCTTGTATATACTTTCGTGGGGATGTAAATTCATTGGCAAGGGTTACCCACGAAAGCCACGAACATTGGTCCCCCACGAACAATGATGATTCCACAGTATTTGTCCTATCATGATACATGTATGTTAATTGGGCTCTTTTTCCCATTTGTGCATTTGCCAGGAACTGTGACTGGCAATATTAAGATAATAATGTTCATACAAGTAGTCAGATATTAGACCCCATCATGTTATGTTTGTCCCCTTTGTTGGTTGCCAGGAGCAATGGCTGGCTAGCGTTGAGGCGAGCTCTCTACAGGTCCACGTCCACGCCTACTTCGGCAGTGTCAAGCTCAGGTCCCGCCTCTCTATGGGGAAAGCAGTCACAACCTCCATCAGTAAGGACAACTACGGAAACACCATCTACGAGGTGCACTTCTATGAAGACAAGTTTGTGTTTGATAACCTGGACATTTCGGAGCTGGATGTGGAGAGAGAGCTGGGGGCGTTCCCATACGCCATTGTTAGGTTGGAGTATAGGAAACCCGGGCCTGAGGCTCTAAGTGAGTGCTGTCAGCTACAAGTGTCTTTTCCTTGCTTATAACTGTCATTTTTTCTACAACACACTGAGAAACTACAATACATCTTGCAATATGAATTGACAACAAGGAGGTAGCTTATCTTTATGCCTTACTTGATTTAAGGAGTAAGTGTTCCGCTGGGCTGGGCCAGAATCCCTCTGTTTGAGCGGTCATCACGAGGGGGTCGTTCCTCTGTCGACTCCCTGGCTAACGTTGAGTGGTCCCTCCAGGACGGGGACTTTGTGTTCACTATCCACCCTGGTGCTGTTCCACAGAACCTGATTTCCTCTGGGGCAGGGTCCCCGTTACCGGAGGATCAGCAGGAAGGTCAGTAGTCTTTGTAGGTCATAGTCATCTGTTGTTAGATGTAAGAACCCTGCATGTTGAATTGGTTTAACTTTAGAGTAGAATTACCCTTGATCCTTCTCCTTTAACCTTCTTTACCTTGGAGACCCTAATATTCTCATCTTTGCCTGTACTATTTGCCTTAAATGAAGGACATCATTCAGTTTGTATGAAATTAAGATGACCTTAATCACAAGTCAAAATAAATGTATCTTAGACATATATTTATGCCCATGTCAAAACATTTTAGCTTATATTGACTATTATAGGTTACAAAAATAGATCATACAATTTGATACTTGTTCATTTGATATTCCAGGTACTGTCCTTGGCTACAATTCTCAGATAGTGGTCATTGTGTATGATCCACGACATGAGCCTGAGGGTCGGGCAAGACCCAAGGGAGTGAGCCCCATCCCCACCCTGCCTGCCGGGACGACCAATCAGGTGCCTCCCCTCGCTACCCACACACCTCGACACAGCCCTGTTCCAAGACAAAGGTCAGTCAGAGGTCAAAGATTATGTCTGTGTTAACCAATAAAATGCAAAGGGTATAGTCCCCAAATTTCTTTCTATAAACCACTTATCTTCTAGGATATAAAAATTCATCTTACATATAACATGAATTTTTTATTATTTGATTGTGATAGTCCAAAGCCTAAGCCAGTCCCGAGGAGGACTCCTGTCAAGACCCCAGTCAGAACCCCCCAGCCTCTAGAGTCGGAAGAACCCTGGGTGGAGTCGAACTCCACGGCCATGAACAGCAACCCTGTGCCCACTGGGCTCTCGGAATCCTTTGATTTCTACATTGACAGTGTTCGCTTTATTCCTGATAACTCTTCCATGATAAAGGTAACACTAATCTCTACAGGTCTCGTTATACAGATTTCGACTATTATAAATTCTTAATTAAACATGAGGAATGAATATTCCCATAAAATTGCGAGAGGCACCACTCATGGATTTTAAAATCCTGCCTTTATTTTTCTGACAGTTGAAAACTACAACATGAAAATTACAACAAAAGTTTAAAGCTCATGATCTTAAATTCTAAGGATTTGATACAAAATGACAGAATTGTATAAAAAATGAAATCTACAGTATTCAATAACACATTGGTTTATTTTTTTTGATTCCATGGACTTGAAACATTCTTGATCTACATGTATGTCTAGGTGACAGGCTTGATCAAGACTGGAAATGAGGCCAAGATTCTGATGGCTCTTCCTGTAATGGACAGCCCGGCCAGGTCTCCCCTGTTTGAGTTCAAGCTGGCCGTGAACGAACAGAAGATGAAGATGGACCCCGACATGGTTATCTTCCTAAGGGTGTATACAGAGGATGTGCTGACGGACAAAATCTCTGTCATCGGCAGCTGTTTTGTCCCAGTATTCAAGGTAAAATATATTTCTCTAAGTAACAATTGAGAAGACAACTGAATCATAAATTATGTCTATGTGTTGTTCAAAATCCCATGAGCAATATCAATTATCATATACAGATTGTTCTAGCTGTGTCATAAAGTAATGAAGAAGCATTGTCTTACAGGGAGGAAAGTTAAATGTTGGGGGTCAGCAGCTGAGGATAAGGAATGGGATCCCACCCAACAAGCCTAAGAACCTGGTCACTGACCTAGATACCTTCCCCGCGGTGCCTGCTTGCTCCATCCTGGTCCGCCTCCTTCCAGCTCAACAGGTATATAGACAGACTACCTAGAGATTAGGCTTTACCTGTGCCTATGTATAGACCAGGCTTGGGGCGAATTACATTGTAAAGTAATGCATTACATAACATTACTTCATGAATTTGGGCATTAAATTACCATTACTTAATTTTCTTGAATTAATGCATTACATTACCATTACATGAGTAAAGTAATGCATTAACATTACCATTACTTTGTGAAAAGTCAATAATAAGTTTTAAAAAAGAAATCTAAAAGTTAAATAAGGAGTTTTTGCAAATGTTTCATAAATAAAACATGGTTTAACATATTTACAGGTTCATGTTCACTATCAGGTTCAATAATGACTTATAAAAGATTGTTGTTGCACTTTATGACCATTAAAGTTTCAAAGGTTTCATACTTTAACTACATCCTGTCGGGTTTGAAAATCTAAGGTAAATGTTCAGGCAATGATAGAAAAAAAATACATGAATCTTGTACTTTCTTTCAGTTCAAACTATTGTACTTAATATACAACACAGATATTGAGAGAGAGAGAGAGAGAGAGAGAGAGAGAGAGAGAGAGAGAGAGAGAGAGAGAGAGAGAGAGAGAGAAATTATTTTCAAATGGGTTATAATACTGGAAGTAATTTTCAAGCTTGGACAGAGATCATGGTTGGACAGTGCATTCTTTTTGCTTTTAAGGGTGTATGTCTGTTCTCTATTCTAATGGAACACAGCCAAGAGAAGGGTGGGGATTGGGGTGTTCTTCTTAACACTTCTTAAAACAATAGATTGTTTTGATACTTAGATTATCCTGGGGGCATTGTGTGTTGTTGACACATTCTTCACAATAAAGAATTCATTGAAGGCACATCTAATTTGAGTAAATTTTCAAATGATTTAAAATTCCTAATAACAACACTCTTAAAAATGTTATGAAATGGTGTTGTTATAACTAATTATATTGACAATTTAAAGATGGATTTTTATTTTTTTTAATCAAACAACTTAGATATTTTTATCTCAAGAATTATTTCTTTCTTCTTTAAAACAATTTTTAATGAAATACAATTTCAGTTATTCAATTCAACACAATTCTGAAAATGAACATGCATAGAAAAGCATGGTAATGCAAAGTAATGCCATGTAATGCCAGCATTACACTAGATTTTGGAAAGTAATGCATTACATTACCATTACTTATAATGCTAAATTTGTGGCATTACACATTACTAGCATTACTTTGAAAACATGTAATGCATTGCAATGCACTACCATTACATTTAGCATTACCCCAAGCCTGGACAGAGGTTAAACTAACTAGAGAGTAGGCTTTACCTGTGCCTATGTATAGACAGAGGTTAAACTACCTAGAGAGTAGGCTTTACCTGTGCCTATATTTACAGTTCAAGTCTAAACATGTACATTTAAAGAAGGATTGGGCATGGAATAAGCAATAGATGACTTGAACAGTTTACCTACTTGAAGAGTATGCTTTATCTGTGCTTATATTAACATATTTACAGTACAAGTCAGCATTGTTCATACATGTATATGTAAATTCAATGAAGGATTGAGTATAGAGTTTAACTATACATGTACTACTCTTCAGATTATTATCCATGTTGATAGTTTCTAAGTTGTTGATGTTGAGTTGTCATTGTCTTGTACAAGTGGTTCCTTTATCTTGATGTGGTTTAACTTTGTAGGAGGTGGTTCCGATGCCCCGCTATTCCACAGGCTACTATTTCTCAGAGCCAGCTCGACCTACGGCCTCGGAGGAAAGAGTGTTTGCCAGTTATAAAGAGCATTACAACTACCCGCGGACAGTAAAGGAGATGATCCAGAGAATCCAGCAGTCCAACGAAGTCCCTGTGGGTAAGGCAGCTGATAAGTGTCTCATCAGAAACTGTCTGAAGCCAACACTGTCATCTTATAGTGTGGTCTTATAGTGTGGTCAATCAGTGGGGGGCAATTTTTGTGGGTGATCAGATATTTACTGCGTCATGGGGACATACTTTCATGAATAACTTGTTTATATTGTTAAATCAATGAATCATTATATATTATTTTGAACATAACAGTGCTCTTATGTTGACATGTGATAATGCTCTCCTTTTGACCTTTCATTACATTACAGTCTTTTACAATGACCTATTAGTACATTAAGGTGCCTATAAATTTGACCTTTGACCTTTGACTACCTACAGATGAGGATGATGACACCCTGCTCCAATGGCTACAGGATCAACTGGACGTGAAGAAGCAGGGCGGCAAAGCCCCCGCGGACAACCTTCCCCTGTCCCAATGTGTCAGGTACCGCGTCAAGATGGGGCTCAATGCCAAGGTCGAGCAGGTGTACGGGCTGCCAGGTGAGTCGAGTCAAACTTGACAGGATTAACTTAATTTCCCAGGAAACTCATTCTTTATTCTGTGTAATGTCAAGTGTGAATGCATGTCTTTGTTTTGAAATCCCTTTACATGGATTTTATTTCTAGTGCTTTGGCCTTTTATACTATGTATGTAAAAGTGTGTAGAATATGTCTTTGCTTATATAACAGTATTGAGACACCCCTGTAGATGGTTTCTATATTATTTGTACTCCCATACAGATGGTTTCTACGCCCAGTGCTTTGTGCGTGTCTCCCCAGGGGAGAAGGTCCTCACTATGGAGGAGACGCCTGAAGGGTACGGCAAGGAGGAGAAGTTTGTTACCCTGAAGCATGACTACGAAAGCTTCCAGTCGGCTCCCAAGTTCCTTGATGATCCAAAGGTAAGAGGGGGTTCTTTCTTTCTTTATAGAACTTTTACTTTGCATTCATTCTTTTTTGACAACTACCCATGTCTCATTGTCCTGGTGGTTAAATCTCCTTATTGAGCTGGTGCACCCTTTAATGAAAGCCATTCAGGTCCGGTTGTCCAGTACCGGTACATGTATTTAACTTTGAAGGGTATTTTTCATTAACGCTTCCTATATTCAGGGTGTTTGAGATACAGCATTTGATGTTTCAGCTGATGCATCCCTTCTACGACAACTACTCTTGTCTGATCATCCAAGTGTTTGGTCTGGATCTCATCTACCGGATGAAGCCGGAACATGATGAGCCTGGGACCTTCCACTCCATCAAGAACGGGGAGCTAGCCCTGGGGGACGACCAGATCCTAGCCTGGGGGGTGGTCCCACTCTTTGAGGGGTGAGGAACTGTATAATACTGCATAATGTATTGATAAAAGTTTGTATGTAAACTGATAAATGTATTGAAAGTACTGATGGGAGATCTTCTTTGCAAGATTCAGACCTGCATCACAGGCCCTTTGTGTCTGTTGTCAAAGAACAGGGATTCCTAACATTTTAATTTCTAACAATGTTAACAATAATTAGTTGTCAAAATTATGTCATGTCTAATGAGAAATATCTGTCTAAGCTGATTGGTTCACACATAAATGTGCAAACACCAAATAAATAAAAGAATTGGGTTTTGCCAATTACCTATGTGAAGTGATAAAGATTTTTTAATCAACTCCTTCAAATGAATTTAATTGATGATGATTATGAAGCTGCTTCTGTTTTGAATATGAACAGTTTGAAGAATATTAATTTTTGTCAATAGCATAAATTTTAAGAATGATAATGTTAATTGAACTGTATAGACACAATGGAGGAAATGATTTAACATTTTTCTGGATTCCAGGAACTGTGTGGCCTCGGGGATTCATGAAGTCCCTCTATTCAAGGGAAAGCCACCTGTCGGAATCGTAGAGGAGTTCACGCAGAGGAACGCCAAAAATGTCATCGAAAAATGGAAGTGGGACAAAAGCCAGAAAATGGTGGGTTAATTATCAACATATACACTTTAACACAATTACATGTTCTTAACTGTTTACTGAGATACTATTTATTCATTAAGTACTAAATTTAGTGGAAATTGCATTTTAGTGCTTTTCTTGCTGCTTCTAGTAATCAGCGATTTAGTATTTTTGTAATTTTGTTAATTTTCTAATAAATATGATGCATTGTAAGAGTTTATGTTTTGTAGCCCAATGCAAGTATGACTGTGTCTTTGTGGGATGGACATTTTGATCTTGATGAGTTAGCCATCAAACCTGTAAGTATTCATCATCATTTAGTCATTTATGTACCAGGGGATGTATAGTGTATTATCCTGTTGTCGGAAACTTAAAACAGCACACTTGTACTGTAGTACATGTAGGTAACATTAACTTTGGAGCCCCAGAAATCCTATGAAATTATAGAATGACAGATTTCACACTTATTAAGTTAGACAAGACAAGAAATAATCACCTGAATGCAGTAGCTAATAAAGAAAAGAATTTTCTGTATCTAGTTAAAATAGATTTTTAATTGTTGGTATATTTTGTCATTCATATTTTTGACAATAGCTGCACTATAAATAGAGGTGTCATAAGCTTGTACAGTGTACATGACATGAAATGACTGACTGGAGATTTTGTTTACAGACTTTCAAGTACCTGGTGGAGGCAGCAGGCACTCAGTCTACCTATCTCCAGGGAAGGAAAGCCCCGCCCAAAACAGCCAAGAAAATCTCCAACTTTGTGGTGGATAACTTGGAACAGAAATACAAGAAACTGGGGACCAACAGTTCTGTGTACACCACGGAACAGAGATTCTTTGAGGATAATATCACCAAAACCTTCTACAACCTGATGGTCTGTAATCATTTAATATTTTCTGTTCAAAAATATCTATTTATCTGATTTATATGGGGTATATTTTATAATGGAATTGATATTTCTCTATTGAGTTATCACTCAAAACAAACTCTTGTGTGTGTGAATTCAATTGGCTTTAATTTGTTTATAGGTCAACTCTTTTTGAATTCTGTCTTTGGTATGAATCCAGATAAATGTTGTGCACCCTTTGGATTTTACGTGTTTCCTCTCTCTCTGTGATCTTTATTTTTTCTTTCATTTTAAGTTGGACCAGTTTTGGTCTCCTTTTGCATTTCTCCTTCTTTGCTCACATTTATTAGGTCACCTGAGTCACTCAGGTGACCTAATGCAATTGGTCGTCGTCCGTCGTCGTGCATCATGTGTCGTGCATTAACAATATTTACATTTTTAACTTCTTCTTGAAAACTACAAGGCCAATTGTTACCATTTTTTATGTGAAGCATCTCTATGGTAAGAACAATCTAAATTGTGAAATTCATGGCTCTACCACCCCCAGGGCGCCACGGGCGGGGCCAAATATGCAAAAAAAAACCAAATTTTCAAAAATCTTGTTCTCTACTCCCACCCATGTGAGTAAAAAACTGAATGCATGGTTATGATGTCCATGAAGCCCTCTACCAAAATTGTGAAATTCATGGCCCCTGGATCAGGGGTTCAGGATCTAGGGTGGGGCCAATATGGACATTTATTAAAAATGTATTAGATCTTAGAAAATCTTCTTCTCTACTCCCATATATATTTGTTAAAAACTAAATGCATGGTTATGATGTCCATGAAGTCTTCTACCTAAATTGTGAAATTCATTACCCCTGGGACAGGAGTTTAGGCCCTAGGGCGGGGTCAATGTAGGCATATGGTGAAAATGTATTAACTCTTAGAAAATCTTCTTTTTTACTCCCACACATGTGGGGAAAAAAACTGAATGCATGGTTATGATGTCCCTGAAATCCTCTACCTAAATCATGAAATTCATGGCCCCTGGGTCAGGGGTTCAGGCTGTAGGGGGGGAGGGGGGGCAATATGGCCATATAGTGTTAATGCATATAATGTTTAAAAATCTTCTTCTCCACTCTCCCACATCTGTAAGAAAGACTGACTTCATAATTATGTTAACCAGGAAGTCCTCTATTAAAATTGTAAATTTTATGTCCCCTTGACAATGGGTGTTGACTCTACGACAGGGCCAAAATGGATGTATAGTGTTAATGCATATAATGTTTAAAAATTATCTTTTCTACTCCCACACACCTGTAGGGAAAACTGAATTCATAATTTTGTAGACCAGGAAGTCCTCTGGGGATGGGGGATGGGAGGTTGTTTTAATAAAACATGTCTACTAGCCACCTTGTTTAAGTTTATCTATGAGAACATATACAAATAAAACCTATCTTGAAAGTTGACAAATATGGGAAAATTATTTTCGACTATTTTCTTGTATCTTTTCAATATCAGGTGATGCACTCTATTATGATCTTAAGTTTTTCGCTAAAATTGTAGATTTCATAGCCCTTTTTGAAAGATTTCAGGCAGGAAGGTGGTCGTCATTACAATATCATAATTTTTTTACTCCAGAATGAAACTTAATTAAATGCATATATGAGACTCCTCGACAAGTTTGTGTATGGGCTATGGTACTCAGGTGACCGTTAAGGCCTAATGGACTCTTGTTTTAAACAACAAACACCCTTCTGGCACCATTCAGCCCTTATATGATGATGTAAACATGGAGATTTCACAAGTAATTGAAAATAAATTTTAAAATTCAGATTTTTGATTGATTGATTGAACTTCTAAAAGTTTATTTTGTGCTGTTATTTATTACACATTAAGAGATCTCCATATGTACAGTCTCTGTTAAACAACCTCACCTGACTGTGGTCTTAGCACTTGATTATAAAACAAATACATGTATGTGATGTGATTATTTCAGGGTCCAGTCTTTATGGATTGGAAAATACATGTACAGTCAAACTTCGTTATCTCGAACGAGATGGGACTGTTTAAAAACTTTGAGTTATCCGAGTATTCGAGATATCGAGGGTAAAATAGTTAAATAAATAAGTGGTTGGGACTTACAAATCACTTCGACATATCCATTGTATTCAAGATATCGAAGTTCAACTGTAGTTGAACCAAATTTTTAAAAATTATTAAAGCTCTATAGGATCATTGCATGGAATTGGGGCAAATGTTTGTTATTTACTCAAAGATCTTAAAAAATATTTACCAACATCACATTTTAAAGGAAAGGACATGTAAATGCTGATATATATAGATTTGTAATGAATTTCATGCAAACTGTACAATCTTTTCTTAAGAATTTCGTGTGAAAACTGTAATATATATTTCTATAGGAATTGCATTTCTTTTATCAACATAGAAATAGCACGATATTTCATGAACCTTTTTTTTCTAAATGTAATATTTGAAAATTCTTATATGTTATGGAGGATGTTTTTCGTACCTCTCTTTATGTTTCCTGATATGCATTTCAGGAGGATGCCTTGATGAATGCTGGCTATGGACCACTGTAAAAAACCCCACAGACCTAAGTATGTCGACAGGATATCAAGCCAGTACAGAGGGTCGTTCCTCAGTGTCTGAACAATCATTATTACTTTGGAACTGATGCATTTAAATTTTATGATTGGAAAGATGTGCTTCCAAAATTTGAACACACAAAGCTGCACTGTGTTGGAGTGAATTCCAAGAGACATTATGTGCTTCACCTCTGGTTTTAAATTTCAGGACTTCTCTACCACAAATGTTTACATTCATTACTTTAATTAATTGGAGAAAGAGAACCTTATTAAAAGTCTGATGAACTGTAAACAATTATTCAGAATCTACCTAGAAAACTCTCCAGTTCTTGAGTCATATAGTGGGACATGTCCTCTTTTTGGAGATGTGTTTGTCGTCTTTTAGAAACTGTACATTATTTATTCTTCCAAGAAAAGGAAACTATTTATTTACTGTGTAATAGATTTAAATTTATATTCATACAGCCACACATATTTACATTTAATGGTTGGAGTAACTTTTAAAAGATGTACAGTAACTTTGTAATGTGTAGGTGGTTGATCAGATCTCTCTGTGTTTGACTTCATGAAGTTGTTGCTACACTCTGGTGCAATCCTGTCTATTTTTAATTCACAGAATACTGGTTGCTAGTAGTTTTTATGTAAAAAATGTTTAATAAAAAAAATCAACAAACTCTGTCTGTGATCTTGTCTGTTCTAGGATGAGTCATGCAAAGAAAACCTTTTTTCCCCATAAAATCAATAATTATTTAAAATCAATAAATATAAAATTATTAAAGAAATAGAAAAATTAACAATTATAATATTTACATTATATTCAGCTGTTTACTAGCTGACAAAAATTACAGAATAAAATGTACCGGTAGTGCCATGCTCAATACAATCGTCACTTAAACATAAAATGTTTTACAATTATGATACAGTAAAGTTCTACTTGTTGATAGCTGTTGTACTGCTTATAGTGATATACCAATTATTCTGTCGATTTTCTAATGCAAAAGGCCAGTGGATGAGTTTAGATACTAGATTTAAAACTTGTAGGTGGACTTTAAAAAATTAATTATAAAGCAAACACATGTATTCTTATGAAATTTATAACTATCTTTGAATGTGTAAAAACCAAGAAGTCGACTTTCACTCTTTAGAAACATGAAGATTCCCTCTCATTTCTGATTATTTACTACAATCGATTGTATAAAAAATCTATTTCCCCCTCATAAGAACACATTAAGACCATCAATGGTTTGAACTCCTTTATGTGGATAAATCACTAGATCACAAGATTCCCGAATTGGTCAACCATTTTATCCAGCTGGTCACAGTTTGGAACAAATTCGGGATGTGCTATTTTCTGAAGTTTGGGGACCTCCGGAAGTACTGTGGATGACTTCTTGAATCTGAGAATCCCCTCGCACGTATTGATACACTCCGGTAACGCTCTCTCTACATTTCGCGCCTCTTCCAGATTTCTCTGGATTGTCCCCCTCTGTTCCTCCAGACGCTTGATATCCTCTGTCTTCCGCTCCCTCACACGCTTGAGGTACTTCTCCTTCGCCTGTCTGGCGGCCTCCTCTAGCTTCTCTCCGTGCTGTCGGATTTCGTTCTCGATGGCGGCGTACTTCTCCCTTATCCTGTCCTCCTCGATGGCGACATCTTTGTCCAGGTGTTGGTAAAGCGAGACCGCCGTCCGCACGGTCTCTCGCTCCTGCGCGATGATCTCCCGCCTAGCTTTACACAGTTCTTCCAGATCCTCCACGCCGTGTTTGTTGTGGAAGCTGACCAAACACTTCCCACAGATCACCGCGCCACACTGAACACAGTAAAACTCGCTCGTGTGGCCGTCGTGAGTTTTACATTTCGGGAGCGGAATTTCCATTATAAATCCTTCACGATTCTGGGCTATTTCGTTCGATGGCGCCTCGGCGCATACACTGCATCTCAGTCGTAAGAATTCTCTGGAAAATCCAAATAGCACGGAACTGTACTTGGTGTCAAGACTGTGTACAAATACGCATAACAATACAGATTTAAAGTTCTCCTATTCAACTCTCTGTACAGACGTAATCGAACTATTGACAACGCAGAAGTTTTTGAACAGTTCAATACACTATACATGTAGGTTTAATAGCTAACAGAGTTTCATTGATGTTCCTTCCGCTTTTAGGTCGTTGATTCGTTCCTTGCATTGTGCTAACGCTGTTGAAAGCGAGAATTTTTTTTTTTAAATGCTCGCAATTCTGAGCAGTTCTTGCTCGAGCATGATTGGACAAAAGAGTCTTCTGAATGTTTTCCACATTATTCCATTTTCTTTTAGAGTTTATTTGTCTATATCAGAAATACAAGAAATTAGTGCGTTGACTCGACTTTGCGACATTCGACCGATCACTCAATTCAATTTCAATTCAATTTATTTCACTCAAACCGTCAACATGACGGTACATGAGGTACATATATACAAATATTTACAAATGTAGATATAGAGTCAGAGGTACATGTACAGTACAGATAAGGGGGGAAAAAGAGAAAAAAGTACAAATATTCAAGGAGGACAGACTGATTCAAAAATTTCATGTATAAATAAACAGAGTTTTTTGAGTTTTTTAAGTTTTAAAGTAGACAATAATTCACAGAATTTAAAGGTGTTTGGTCTTTCACAAAATCTAGGTTCCAAGTATTTTTGTCTGATACATGAAAGAGCATTACATTCTAATATAAAATGCATTTCATCGGCTATTTGATTATTATTACATAAAGTACAGCATCTTTCATTCAGAGGAATGCCTAACCATCTACCAGTTTCCACAGGAAGTCGGTGATTTGACGTACGAAATTTAACAAGTATTTTTCGAAGTTTTGATGGTAAAATACTCAAGTACTTTTCATATCCAAAAGTTAATTTAAAAGTTTTATATATATGACCTTTGGAAGAATTTGCAATATCAGCCGACCATTTTTGCACAAACTGGTCTTTGAGTCTTTGCTTGACAACATTTGTAATCCAATTAACATTTACAATACATTGTTCATTCCAAATGTTTGAAAACCCACAGTTATCAAAAATAGAATGTATACAATCAATCCATGGGTTCTTAAAAATATCATTATTATATTGAGTCAACAAGTATTTGTACAGTATATGAACAATTTTATTTTCTGGGCCGGAGAACAATTTTGCCCAGTATGATACCATTCTAGTATAGATATTAACAGATAACGGGAACCTTCCGGTTTATCCATAAACCATGTATGATGGAGTACAACTTTTTATATTCAGTATGTGTTTCAAAAATTTCAAATGAATACGTTCTATAATTTCTATGTTTTCAAAGCCCCATACTTCACATCCGTATCATAATACCGGCATTACTACTTTATCAAAAAGGTCTAACTGACAATCGACAGGTAAATTAAATTGCCTTATTTTTCTGATGACCCCATACATAGCCTTCTGTGCCTGTTCACATAGATGTGTTTTTGCCTTTTTGAAAGACCCTGAACGTGAAAAAATAATTCCAAGGTATTTAAACTCTTTCACATTTTCAATTATTTCATTTCTGAAGTAAAATTCCCTTTTCATCATTGAACCTTTAGAAAATACCAATATTTTTGTTTTATTTATATTAACCGTTAACTTCCATTGCTCACAATATATATAAAATTCGTTCAGAGCATTTTGTAAATCATCAGGCGTTTCAGCAAGAATTACAGTGTCGTCAGCATAAAAAAGAATACATAGTTTAAAATACAAAAACAGTTCATCCTCTATAGGTTTAGTTACACTATGTAACCCAATTATGTTTTTATCAATCAAGAACTTTTCTAAGTCATTAATATATAACGAAAATAAAAATGGCGACAAATTTTCACCTTGACGTACTCCCACATTACAGCTAAAAAAAATCGGAGGATAAGCCATTCATACTGATTTTTGACTTAACTTTCATATACATGTTTTTGATATAATTAAAACATTTCCCATTTATTCCATTTTTAATTAACTTGCTCCAAAGACCATTTCTCCAGACAGTGTCGAATGCCTGTTTAAAATCAACAAAAGCACAAAAAAGTTTTTTCTTCATAGACATAAGGATATGGGATAAAAATTGTAGTGTTATTATATGGTCTAGAGTTGAATAATTTTTTCTAAAACCTGCCTGGCTTTCACTGATTAGGTTAATTTCTGATGCATATATATCTAGTCTATTGCTTAATATACAAGTAAAAAGTTTTCCTAGGCAACTTAATAATGTTATCGGTCTATAGTTCTCCGGATGTGTTGGGTCGCCTTTGTTCTTGTAAATGGGCTTAACAATACCTACAAGCCATTCATCTGGAATAAAACCATAGTCAAAAATAATATTAAACAATTTTTATATAAAGGTAAAAATAAAGAAACTGTTGCCGAAATATGTTCATTCAGCACCTCATCGTACCCAGCGGCTTTATTATTTTTGAGTTTCTTTACAGCCTCTAATATTTCATCACCTATGGTACTGTTAAGAATAATATCAGACATTTCAATTTCAGCATTTGATAAAAAAATCACTATATTCTATATTGAGTTCATCGTCATTTTCACAATCATTAATACCTCTTAAATAATGAAACATATTATTAATATCAGCAGCACACGTCTTCGATGATTTTGATTTATTTAAGATTTTCCAATATTCTTTGGAGTTTGTAGAGCGCAAGTTCTTTAGTTTTCTAGTTAGATCCCTTTTATAGCTTTTGATGCATTTATCTATTGTGTGCTTGTATTTTTTACTCATTAATTTAAGGTTGTCTTTGTTTTCAGATGACTGACATTTCTTATGAATACGTTTAGCAAAGTGAAAGTTCTTTCTTGCTGCTCTACATTCTCCATTGAACCATGGTTTCTTGCTCATTGTATTTATATTATCAGACGGATAGTTTTTATTATTATATTTTAAACCAAATGTTGTTGATCACAAAATAATTCACACGTGTATAAACAAATTACACACCATTCAACAACGTAAACATTATTACAATTTATTGACTTTTAAACACTGTTACTTATTATTTATACTTAATTTTAACTTAATACTTATAATTATATTGATTTTCAATACTTAGATCTAGCTGCAGATTTAAGTTGTAGCTCACTGGTCTGGAAAAAAATTGTCGATTAGAGATTCGGTTATGTCAGTTGCTGTAAGGACACATTCGGAATACTCAAGAAAATTTCTTTCATGAAATCCATGTGTACTATTGGAAAAGGGCGTTAGTGCAGAAAGGGCACCTCATTCGTTACGTGAATTAATTTGGAACTTTTCGTGTTGGTCATACTACTTAGATGAGAACAATCGTATATCTACTGTCATGGAGAAAGCAGTCTGTAGAAATCATGTAAACGCAGTGAAAAATATTACTAGTATTTATATTTAATTTTTATGTGAATCAAAAATACAAACAACCTCAGTTTTTTATTGCCGAACAACCCCCTTAATTTATCGATTAACATAATCAACATGCTATCTCTTTTCTTGTAGAGATTATATTTTTCTAATAAGGAGGTTCCAATTACAATTAACATAATGCGTTTATGAAAGACATTGCAGTGACTTGGGGGTTTGGAGATCATGGCAACATGTGTTGGATACTTTATATTATTTCCGGGCAGTGCTTTAGTAGAACATAATCACAGATACCAGAATGGCGTAAAGAAAATGTACATCGTAGCCAATATACAATATAAAGGATTTGATTAAACCGGATAACACACCTTTAGTTGACAGTGATTTGAACCTTGATGAAAGGAATCCGGGAATTCCTTGGATAAGTCGACAGCTTAATTGGCCAGAGTTTGAATTTGCAGTGACTACTCTCAAATTATCCGTATAGCTGTCTGAACTAAAATATCACGACATCCAACTTGTCCGTACCCAAATAATATGTGATCGGATCTAAGGTTTCCATTCCCGTACAGGTATTCACAAAGGACTGGTAACAAAGGAACATATTTAACTATATAGTATAACCATATTGTACACAATCTAATAAAAATTAGATGACATTTACCCCCCCCCCCCCTTCCCCCTCCCCGCCCCCTTTATACTGTCTCTAAACCTTTCGAGCGGCAGTATGTAAAAGTTATAAGTAAGAAAAGACGTTAATGTTTTAATGTATTGTAGAAAGCCTAGTTAGAAATTTCCTTGACCATCACAAGTGTGCCGTACATTTTTGTACTGAGATATTATCTAATAAATAATATGTGTCACTGGTCACTCATCCTGGGTATCATGGAAAAGTTGTCTACACGAAATGGCGTCAGGTGTATCTGATACACGATCAGCGTGATCGAGATTATCAAGTGATATTATTGAGACACGTACACAGAAAATTGTCGAATTTGAAATAGATCATGAAACTATGACTTGACTACATGCCGAGAATCTAAGAAATTCTAGCATCCTTAGGGAGCTCATATTATCAGTTTACGAAATATCATTTTATTTTAACGTAAGCATCTCTTAGATTATTGAATTACGTTTTACATTTTCTTCTTATATAATAGAACACACACTGAGAAAAAACGAACGAGCCCACAGTTTTTCTCTTCTAATCCCTAAAATAACATTTTTATGAAGCATTTCACCTTAATTAAAACAGTTAACTCATTTCATTATCTTATAAAAGTTGGTATTAAGTTTCAATAATGCAATGTAGAATTAAATCTGGAATGCTACATCAAAAAAAATTTTATGGATCATTACAGTATCATTTCTAAAACATAATTTCGTTGTTCAGGGAGGGATTTGTGCTCTTAATTATTTTATACGAATTATTGGGGTATTTTTTTATGAGAAAGTGGAAAATCTGTTTTGGTGACAGATAACACACTGTAGAGTTTAAAATTTGGTGTTAAAAAATGCATACTATTAATATTAACCCGATCGGAAATAAACTGATCCCCACTCGAATGACGGAAAAAAACAAAAATCGGAAATGACAGTTTTTACGAAAATTTCTGGCTCTTGTAAAATGATAACGTCAAGTAAATTTTGTTTCAAGGGGGCAGTTTTTAACAACAATCAGATTTATTCATTTAGCTCCAAAGAATTATGTTTAAACACGATGGCAAGTAGAAATCAAATTGTTATGTATTAACATCAAAATACAGAAAATACATGCATTGGCATCTTCCCTTGTGTTTCTGGAAAGATCGATTGGCGGTTATATATCGTGTTCGATAAAAAAAAAAATGCGCACAAACCGTTGTGTATTTTGCATTCATACTTGGCATACCCGCAATGTAAATATAGCTGTCTACCTAGCTGTGTCTATATTTAGAAAGATTTCATGGGTTACGGGTATTTTAATGTCCTTTTCCCGTTTAGGGAAAAATCACGCTTTTCATCAACACCTTCTTTAATATAAGCAGGGACAAATTATCAAAATTATATCTAACTTTTGTAAAAACATTACTATAATACATGTATGTTTCTGTTGTATGGGATGGTTGGTTTTCCACAGAAATCGGAAAGTTAGTAAAGGGGCAGCTACACGCTGCAAGAATTGTCACGGAACCTCCAAGGAATCGTTGTATTTCAAAACGGAGTGGGAATCCCTTGCTAAAAGACGGGAGCTACAGAAGTTCTAAAGTATTTTCTTTACAGTAATAGAGTAACTAATAAATATAATTCATTCAAAATTAAGACAAATTTGTTTACTGAATTATGCCTACACAGTATCAAGACATTAATATTGACACCCCAAATTGTATTTCTGGACTGAAAGAAAGTGTATATCACTTTTTTGCAAAAGATTTTCGAATGCAAGAAATTCTGCATAGTACTCTAGATCTATTTAACGAATAATTTTCATAAGAAAATATATGTACTATAAACACAATACATTTTTCTATGGGGTGAGGGCATCGTCGGTAACCCACGCGTGATTGACATCGATTCTCTCCATCATCATTTGAGGGACATTGTGTACTCAAAACCGTAACTTAGAACGAACGTTAGAATTTTCTCTGCTGTGCAGAAATTTACATGAACTATGACATTGGTGTAATATTTCCCCCTTACCTTTCTTGTTCTATTCACCAAGTTTTATGACAATTGTAAATTATTTCTATTAGGGTGAGAACCGAGTAAAGTTGTTAAAACTTGTGTTCAAGCCCACTGTTTATTATTGATACATATCATCACGTTTTTACCATAATCTATTAGCAAATTCAACAGCATTGAACAATGATTGAAAATAAAATCGGTAGTCTTAAGAAAATTCTTTTGTATTATTCTAGATATTAAAATAAAATTAAGTATGTATAACTGCGAAAAATATATTTAGTTACACAGTCATTAAGGAAAATAAATTCCAAAAGAGTAGGATGTCAGATATTAAAGAAAACTGCTTATTTTACAGGCACGTAGCATCGGTTTGGAAAGTGGGAGGGGGCAGACTCGTCCAAACAATCTTGACAAGCAAAAAAACCAAAAAATTTCCAAAATCCTAGCGTGCATAATTTACCTATAACTTCAATTTCAAAAATATTGCCTTATTTTCATGTCAATTTTTTGCATACTCCCAAAAAAGGGGGGAGGCTCCATGATAAATCAATTTTTTATATGTAAATTTCAGAAAATTGTTGTTGCGAGAAAAAGTGGGCGCATCCCCCCCCCCCCCCCTGATTCGTTACGGAGGCTGAGTTGTCAACAATTTACCCGTCAGATCGACCTTTTACAGATATGATTTGTTACGGAATAAACTATTATTTAATTTAAAAAAAATCCATGTGGTTTAGCTTTAAAATTCGACTATTTTCAGATATCTTTGTGCAGAGCTCTTTTTTTTAAGGAGATCAATAGAGTCTAAAAATGGCCACGACCATCCAGTCCTCTTAATTCAGGTCTACTACGTCGAGCTCCTTGGGAACGCCCCTGATTCCGATTCCATATTTAACGAGCTGGCGCCGAGTTTGCAGGCTTGTTTGTAGATTCATCAGAATGGTCAGCAAGGAGTGTGTGTGCCTGACATCATTACTGATGCTCGTACTTATAGCCTCGTCTGTGGTAAGTTGTCTCTGAATGTCGCAGATCGGTCAGAATTAGGATTGTTTCAATAAAAAAATTTGTGTAATTTAATTACGATGATAGTGTTGGTGAAAAAAAGTTTAGATAATCCTAAGAATTGAATGAATCCTACATTAAATCAAAAGGATTGAACTTTAAATAAGACTTTTAAATTACAATTTTAAGAGGTGCGATTTGAAACATATAATACTTTATGTATCTTAAATATATACAATTGCATTTATGTAATTTATGTAATTTAGGCAATTTTTTTTCTTTTGTGAAGGGGTATGAATGGTTTGCTAGCTAGCATGTTGATATATATCAAGGTACACTGTTCATTTGACAAGAAATATAACTCTGACCTCGAGGGGCTTGACCACTACGTGTGATATTCTTTGATGACGATTTTGTGAAAGTTTATCTCGCAAACAGTGATGAGACTTAGCGATCGAAAAGTATGCAGTCATTTAGGTATATAATGGAAATTGATGCACAGCCATTGACTAGCTTTCGTACAGCTATTATCGGTGTTAGCCCCTTGTTATAGAAGTTCTGTTATTAACATGTAATCGTGCTTCAGTTAATAATCAGGCAAAAATTTATTGAGTCATTGTTGCTCTCAGGTACAAGTTCGATTCTATCTACCTTTTGAGTTTGATGTATATAACTTTATTACTTTTATATATGTTTTTATATTGTGTCTTTTATTCAATATCATTTATTGCCAATTTCAATTCTTTCGTCTTTTTTTTAATGAATGAGCATTTAAATTCTTTAAAGAGGAGTTATGTTGTATAAACTGTGGTTGGAGAGACAAGCAGGCATAAGTATTATATTTTATGCCCATCCACTGATCTAAAGATAACCAATAAAGAGTTTTCAGTCAACAACTACTAGTATCCATTATAGTTCTATCATCTGCAGCTTGTTAATTTTTCCTTCTTAAAAAACAACTAAATACTCATTGACAAAATAATGTCATTTATTAATGACGAATGAAAACTTATTACAAATGAACTACATCACAAACAGGGAGATCCCTGACCAAATCAATACTTGAACTTATTAAAATGACTTATTGAAAAGGGACTGGGGATCTCCCTTATTTGAACAAATTTGGAGGTCGCCAGGTAAAATAATAAACAACAATCAATGACAGGGTGATCTCCCCTTGATATAAATATGTAAAAATTAAGGTGAACTAATATACTTTCAATTTTATTCAACTACGTGTATTTATATTTCAAATAAGGTTTCTCAAAGGGCAACAAAACGATACATTTATTTAAACAAACACAAAGGGGGAAAAGGCACAAGACTGGGTGAAAAACATACACACATTTTCACATATAGTGTTATATAAGCATTTTTACATATTTAAATGTAAACTTGATTAGCATACTATATATTTTTGATATATTTTTCATCACCATGATACACTAGTTGTAAGTTAGGGAGGTATTTAGATAGAATATGCCAACAACCATTCAAGTCCGGCATTCCATCCCACCCAACCCCCTAAATAGTCACAGATTTTATAGAGTATAATAAACATGTAGAAGAGCAACACGTTCGTATTCAAAGTGCGGGCCCTGTATCATTGGGAATCTGAGTTGTGTCGAGTGCTCGATCGCGTGAGACCGACACTTTGATATCCTCACCTGCCCAGGTGACGAGTCACACCGTAATCAGGGTCCTCTTGATGAAGTCTAGCTCTCAACTTTTAATTGTTCTTCCGCTGATTAGTATCACCCTCCGCCGATATCACAACCAATGTCTGCCTTGATCCTTTTGTGTAGATACTTGATTAAAAAAAATAGAACTGATATATGAGACGGGGTTAGAAAATTTAATTTAACAGACGCTGACATTGGTATGAATATCCCTCACCGTCAAACCGCTACCAGGTTTTATTTTGTGATTATGCTTTTATGTTTTTGATTAAAAGAAAAGTCTACAATCGAGTCAAAGATTTGTAAATAGGTATGGGTTCAATAGAGTCACGTGCTGTTTAATAAATGTCTCTAGAGTGAAGCAAATAATATACAGAACACAAAGAAATACACATCGCGCCTTAGGTATCATACATTTATTGCATGACTGTGAGGGAAATAAGAAGATTTATCCCCCCATGGAAAATCATATTTCCCGAGGGCGATATATCTCTAAATTTAAATCAATAAATTCTGGGGGAATAAATCTCCATATCTCCCGAACTTTCTTGCAATAAATTTTTTATTAAACCGAACGGCAGGTGATAATTTAGAATACACCTAGTTCTAATCGTTTTTTAATTCTACTAAAGACATGATAACGTTTTCTTTCTATGTCAGTTTTCTGATATTAAAGGTTTTAAAACGATGTTTTGAAAATAAAATTACAGTAATCATTTAATTATATCGCATGTTCATTCTCGGGATTTTTCATTAGTATGGAATGGAAATTCGAAGGGGTGGGATATGATGAAAAATATGACAATGACAGGGAAATATGAAGTTTTATTACCCTGACACGTGATTGTCTAGAACCAATCAGATGTCGCGTTATATAAAATAATCATATTGAGGTATAATGATAAGGTTTATGATATGCTTTGGATAGATGCTGTCGATTTTTGTGATTTCAAATTTTCTCTTTTTCATCAAAGGTTGGCAAATATGAACAATTCCACGATGGTCCGTCAGACATAAAAGTAAACAAGAGGATTTCTATCTACAATTGGAGAATTCTGAACAAATTATTCAAACTTAGACCTGACCTTCTCTTCAGATCTAGAACAGGGAGGGCATCAACTTTCACCCAGGAAAACGACGGTCACCAAATGTCACTAGAAGCGATAAATGGACCGGAACAAGATGATCTCCCGTTTGTACCGTTACCGCCATATTTGTTTACTTTGAGTCACCTACTGGCTAACGATGAAAACGAGGCTCCAAAGGCGAAGAGAAACATTGGGCGATGGAGGAACACAAACTGGATCTACTCTATACGACCGGAGACGCGTAGATTCATTAACCTTTACAGAAAGAAATAGCTACAATACCAGCCATTGTAAAACTAACAAAAGTAAATTAATAGTATCCCTATTAACTACCCACATTGTCGCATTTAAGGAGATTTGAGCATATCCGAAACAAGTTTTCAACTATTATCCTGAACATAGTTTTTGTATATCATAGTAAACAGGAATAAACAACGAAATTCAATTGTTTACACTTATTTAAAAAAGTGTTCATTACAACAATACTGAAAATTCACTGCTTTCAATGCTATATCTATGGCACGACAAAGTTACAAAAATGACCTCAATAGTTTTACAGTTGATAAACTAGGTTCATAATTAATGATTGTAAACTATAGTTTACGAACCGTAAAGTATTTAGTAAATGATTAACTGTAGTTTTAACCGTAAAACCATATTTTACGGTTGTAAACTATAGTTAACGAATGGTTATCCAAGTAGATCTGCCTGTATTTAAACGTTAACAATATATTTTGCTGATAACAGATTCAAATATCTGTAAACTATAATTAACATTCGTTAACTATAGTTTAGAGTTGTTAATCATAGTTTCACAAATAGTAAAACTATATTTATCAGATTTACTGTTTTGAAGTCTCAAAGATTATTTTCAGTGTTAATCATATTTTACACTTCAGTAAATACCATAGATTATTGCGTTTACTACAGCATTTTGACGTGTCAATAACTGCCGTCAGATGAGCAGACAAACTGAATAACGCACGTTGGTGCGTTATAATACTAGTAATTTGTCTGCTCAACTGACGGCAGTAATTAGATAGGTTAGGCATTTCAACGTGTACGTGTGCGAGTACGTGTTACTAGGGGAATCCCCTAATTTTACGTGTATTTCGTAATATTTTCTGCATACCACGTAATTTTACAAGTTGTACAAAACGTGTAGAATCAAAAGTACACGTAAGTGAGAAGTTGTAGCATTTTTGGATAAAAATATAGACAAAGTGTATATCAGATGTTGTGTAATGTAAAGCAGACGATAAATTGAGGACGACGGCTTTTGGTTTCATCAAGTCATTGAATTATTTCACAAACGATGAGAGTAAACTGAGCATGTTGAAAATGTTGAATCTAAGTATTTTATATCAGAAGATACCTCAAAAATATAACAAGAGGCTCATGGGCAACATAGCTCACCTTAGGAACAATAGATATGATAAAATCAGCTTTATGGAGTCATAATACAAACTACCAGGACAATTTAGTATAATACATGTAGATCCTGTATAAATAAAAATCCATTTTTTCACATTGGATATTCTTATGTTCATAATCAAGTCCCTTTTCTAACAGAATGATTTTATTGTCATATCACATGTTGAGCGTTGCAGTTCTAAAAAAGATTCAAAGCAATTGTTTATATATATGGGATGTAAATCTACATCAAACTCTGAACCCCTTGTGAGGCCCAAGAATCGTCCAGGGGCCCAAGTCTAAACAATTTTAAAGAATCAGCAATATGTTAAAATGATTGCTTATAAGTAAAACCATATAACATTTCAGTTTTTGTGAATAATTAAAATGTTTTCCTTTGTAAAAGTGGATCCCCCAATGTGGCCCCACCCTACTCCTCAAGATTTTGATTTGAACGAATTTGAATCTACATTATCTGAGGTTGCTTTCACTAAAGTTAAAGCTTTTCTAAGCAAATAGTTTTTTAGAAGAAGATTTTTAAAGATTTTTCTCTATACATTACGATGTAAGTTTTTGCCCCCCTCCCCACCACGTTGTGACCCCATCCTACCCCCGTGGATCATGATTTGAACAAACTTGAATCTACCCTACCTGAAGATGCTTCCACACAAGTTTCAGCTTTTCGGGCAAATTAGTTTCTGAGAAGAAAATTTTTAAAGATTTTTCTCTATATATTCCTATGTAAAAATTCATCCCCCTTTTGTGGCCCAAACCTAACCCTGTGGATCATGATTTGAACAAACTTGAATCTACTCTACCTGAGGATGCTTCCACACAAGTTTCAGCTTATCTGGCTAATTGGTTTCTGAGAAGAAGATTTTTAAAGATTTTTCTCTATATATTCCCATGTAAAAATTCAGCCGCCCTTTGTGGCCCAACCCTATCCCCAGGGATCATAATTTGAACAAACTTGAATCTACTCTACCTGAAGGTGCTTCAAGTTTCAGCTTTTCCGGCTGATTAGTTTCTGAGAAGAAGATTTTAAAGATTTTCTCTGTTTATTCCTATGTAAAAATTTAACCCCCCCCCCCCCCATTGTAGCCCCACCCTACACCAGGGGGTCATGATTTTCACAACATTGAATCTACACTACCTGAGGATGCTTCCACACTAATTTCAGCTCTCCTGGCTGAATAGTTTCTGAGAAGAAGATTTTTAAACATTTCTCTATATATTCCTATGTAAAAATTCGACCCTCCATTGTGGCCCCACCCTAGCCCCGGGTGTCATGATTTTCACAACTTTGAATATACATTACCCGAGAATGCTTCCACACAAGTTTCAGCTTACCTGGCTGATTAGTTTCTGAGAAGAAAATTTTTAAACATTTACTCTTTATATTCCTATGTAAAAATTCAACCCCCCCCCCCCCCATTGTGGCTCCATCCTACCCCCGGGGATCAGGATTTGAACAAACTTGAATCTACACTACCTGAGGATGCTTCGACATAAGTTACAGCTTTTCTGGCTGATCATTTTCAGGGAATAAGATTTTTAAACATTTACTCTATATATTCCTATGTAAAAAATTCGACCCTCCATTGTAGCCCCACCCTAGCTCCGGGGGTCATGATTTTCACAACTCTGAATGTACATTACCTGAGGATGCTTCCACACAAGTTTCAGCTCTCCTGGCCAAATGGTTCTTGAGAAGAAGATTTTTGAAAATTTCTCAAAATTTTTCAATAATTCCTAATTATCTCCCCTTGAAAAAGGGTGTGGTCCTTAATTTTCACAACTTTAAATTCCCTTTGCTCAAGGGTGCTTTGTGCCAAGTTTGGTTGAAATTGGCCCAGCAGTTCTAGAGAAGATGTTGAAAATGTGAAAAGTTTACAGACAGACGGACGACAGACAAAACGTGATCAGAAAAGCTCACTTGAGCTTTCAGCTCAGGTGGGCTAAAAACGGCGCCTCATAAGTATTAGCTAATTATGATATTTGCTTTAAACTAAAAAGTTGTGGAAAATATGAAACAATATGAACTTGAGCTTGAGCTAAATCACAAACCTATGACAAACAGAGCATGTTCGTTGACTTGACGAATACATGTGTTCACATAATTGTAATAGTGTTATAGGAATATCTGCATAGCTGTAGGAATTGTAAACAGATGCCAAGCAACGAAGAAAGTGTCTGTTGTCGTTATTTTGACATGGTATTTCCGAATTTAGGGAATTGTGAATGTATTCTAAAATATCCCTACTTAATCAGTTGGACTTGGGTTAAAAACAATTAACAGATAGAAAAACGACTGTCATTTATATTTAGTAAAAATGTATTAGTTTATAACCGCACATATGTTAATGGGTTTTATTTAGATTGACATGTGAACATAAACATCATCATTAATTTTTTTAGCTACTTGAGAAACAGAAAGGCATAATCCAGAGCACCGTGTACTTTGTACAATATTTACATTTCCAGTGTCCCTGTCTGTGATAACACTACGAAACGATTTTGTACTATACAGCCCAATAAATTCAAAAGACGTATTTTTGGGGGGGGGGGGGGAGCGGGTTTGCATAATTAATATTTTAATATTTAATCGTACAACTGCTGAAAATTATATAAATATAAGTAATAAGGAATCATTTTTGAATATTATGAGGTGATAATTTCACCTCATAATACTCAAAGAATGATTCCTTATTCCTTAATTGCACAACTTCAAATGCGCCTTCAAGCTTAGTTATGTAGATTATTTTCAAAACAGCATGACCACATGTCATAATTTAAACCACTTTATTAGTATAAATAAAATACTTTTTTGACTTTCCTTCCCCTTTCGTGAATATATTTTCATTCCCTTATTGATGAAACCAATTATTTTATTAAATAGATCCGTATAAATAGCAGATCGTGGATGGAGTAAATTAGTAACAACAATTACAGCTGTATTCTGAAACCGGTTTACACTGGTTTTCACATATACTGTTGAGAATAGCCTTGAAAATATAATCCATGAAAAATAACTCCTGCTTTAAACAATAGAATGAATAATTGTAAAAGAGTGTTTTGTATGATATATATTAAATTTTTTAAACCGATAACATAGAAATCAGTGATTGGGAACTACATATGTAAATTGCATGTAAATTCATACGCAACTAGGTTGTCGCATTTAGAGGTATTTGTTAAAGATCACATACTAGTAATTTACAACCGATATTTTACCTAGTTTATTGTATTGTATTGATTTGTTTATTTGCCAAAATTCATATGAATTATAAGCATTGGTATATAACCGTGATATAATTATAAACATATTACACTGTACTCTATCAAAAGCACACACTGTGAAACTAATGTTAACTCATTTTTGTGAATTTTTCATGTCATATATATAGGGGGATAATGATTTAATAGCTCTAGTAATTCATATAGCGAAAATAACTTATCCATTTATTAATTTCAAGTTTTGTTTACTAGCACATGATTGTAATTATCTAAATGTTCATTTACCAATTGATTATTTGCATTAAAACCAAAGGGGGCCAAGAAATTCAATGTAACCATAAATATCTTAAAACAACTATTCATATAATCAAAAAGCAGTTTACTACCAACAGAAGATCATATACAGGTATACAGGTTAAACGATTTTAGCGTTAATGGGAATTAATCAATTATAAACATTTATTGATATGATTTTTTTTTAATATGCATTTTAATTGCATAGCAGAGAAAAACTATTAAAGTTTATTTGGACGATGGTCGCCTTCTTCCAGTTTTTGGTAGCGGTTTCCACGCTTGCTGCGCATGAAAATCACTAACAAAATCGTGGTGAATAAAACGCAGAAAAGCGTGGCGGCGACAGAGGAACCGACGATAAACGAAACATGACTTGCAGAAACACCATGAAAGTCAACGGTCTTTCCGTTTGCCATAGGACCATCTCTCCCAAAGAAGTTTCCGTTGTCTGAGGACGCTGTTTTAGCGTGTGTGTTTTGGGAGCCGGTGTGTTTAGACGCGAGCAGTGATTCCATGTTTAGGTTTGTGCCGTCGTTGACAATCCACCCAGCGACTGTCCCGTTAAATCCTTTAAACGACGAGTCCACGGAATAGAGCTGCGTCCACTCCTGTCCGTCGTCGCTCACCAAGAAATCGGAAGTTTGGTTTGTTTCCAGAGGTGGCCTCATGAATGGGGGTCTGTGGACCGACACATAGGGACTAGCAGGGATTGTAAGTGGCCTGGTACAGTACATCAAGTCGCACTCGTTCTCTGTGGTAGCTAGATGCTGGCTGTATCCAGGGGGACAAGATTTAACGGTACTCACCGTCGTATCCAGTCCATTCGTGACTGGATTTCCGTTCTGGCAGCTGTAAAAACCAGCAAAAGGCATAGAATATTTCTCCCCGTTTTCAAAATCGTTGGTCACACAGACGCTTAAGTCTTTCGCTGTCTTGATTGGGTAGAAGTATGGTGGACAGTTTTTCTGCTGTGTAACTGAATTAGAAATTGTATCTGAAAAGAGGCCCCCAAATAGGAACCCAGTTGGAACAGCAAACTGTCCTTTTGCTGCACACCAGTAAGAAGTAAATGTAGCTGAACCATAGACCGTTTCTTCGTGGCATTTCGACCAGAAAACCATATATTTCGAACACACTTTTCTTGTCTGAGTAAAGCTTTGATGATCAGAGAAAAGAGGAGTTATATCAAATCCTTCAGGACAAGAAAAGTCCCCTGTTAAGGGGTTCTTGCTTTCTAAATTTTGGCATACGTTAGGGATTTCACCTGACTCGTTGCAGTGCTGAAACATGCCACCAAAAACCATTCCGGTGATGTTGTGAGAACAAGAGCCATCATCTACATTGGCATAGTAATTAAAATTAGGCGAGTCACGGTCCGTGCAGCCTTTGTGAGTGTTGTACTTGTAATAAGCCTTGATTGCTTGGTCAATCTGAGAAGCTAGGTCATACACAGTTGAAACAGGGATGTTTGGGAAGAGTTTTGGCTGAATCAAAAATGAAAGTGGATCTCCAGACCGGTCGACGGCAACAAGGTTGTCTTGAATTCCATCTACCCAGTCGTTGATGCTGAAATTGGCCGGTTTATATATAGGACCTCCGTAAGTGTTAACGGAAGAATGCGTGAGAGCGCTGTAGTACTTTTGCGTCGTTGTGGTATCAACCGTCCCAGTTCCATCCGCATGGAAAAGATCGGAGCTTGCAACCAAAGATAACTGGTACCGATTGATGGAAGAATCCATTAGTAAACTTCTATTAATGTGGTCAAGTTTAACTATCGCAGCACCCGCGTCTATGCTGGTGACAACGTGCGTTCCAAAATCCCTCACAAGGAGCTGGCTCTCATACTTCGCAGAAGCGGTTCTATTGAACTGTAAATGTTGTGCAATGACGGAAACTCGAGCCATGAAAGACGGATCCAGAGACATCACAGGCTGCAATTTTGCTGAATATTGCACATACTTTGCTTTTACTTTCATTGTCACAGAATCGCCGTTTACTTGGTGACCTTTGACCCCCTGAAAATCGAAGGAAAATTTCCCGTTGATTGGAAGGTCATCAATGGTAATGGAACTGTCCAAGTTAATGCTAGCAGCCGTATCGGAAGAATAATTCATCCAATTGTTAATCAGCTGGGAGTAGAGTTCGACCTGACTGGACTTTACAGGAATGGCGAACACTCCGTTCGGTATCAGATACCGGCCATCCTCTGTCATTTGACAAATGCTGTAATTGCGGAGGACAACCCGACCTCTGATTTCGTTCTTAAGGTTATCCCACCCATTTCCGGGCAGAACCTCGAAACCGAAAATAGATGCATTCTTGGGTAGCTGGCACTTAGATGTGTCTCCCGAGCCCCCTGCCACGGAATTCAACAACACGACAGCAGCTAAAACGAAGCTACTTGTACTCACCATAGTGACCAATGACCGACTGTTGACAATCCAGATGAAGTCGAGATACAGTATACTAGTAAACAGTGATACTAATGACTGATTAAATTGTTGACAATGAAAGTTCACATGTTGATAATGAAAATACACACGTTCATCGTTATATCACAAACGTTTCACAACTCGTAAAGCCTCACAAAATGCAGTCCCTGATAATCATTTTCTTTCGATTTTTTAACATTTTAAGTAGAGTCATTGTGTGTTTAAGGTCTCCACCAATCATTTGATAAAAATAGGCTGTAATTTAAAATCAGGTATGTAGCAGTCGCTCGTCATGGTCTTGTAATCATTTGATAAAAATAGGCTGTAATTTAAAATCAGGTATGTAGCAGTCGCTCGTCATGGTCTTGTATATACATTATGCAAATAAACCGAATATAATTGGACTGCTCATATTATCTAAAAATCGAACTTTGGAATTATACTGCTTGTAAACAAGGAACATGGCGGGACGTCTCGTTGTTGTATCCGTAGCAATACTATTTTTGCCGCAATGTATGCCGACTATGGAATGCCGGAGAGCTAGCCCGGATGTTATGGTATTCGAAGTTTTACCAGGAGGAGGATGGGACAACTTAAAAAACGAAGACCGCGCTAGAATCGTCTTCTACAATTACTCTAGCTGTGTAATGACTGGGGATGGGCGATATTTTATCCCGGACAATGTTTTCGTTGTTCCCGAAAAAGCCAGCCAAGTCAAAATTTACTCTGAGCGAATTGACCATTGGATGAATTTTACCTCAGCCACATCAAAAACAATCAACGTTGGAGGTCAAGCAAAAGTGGCTGGATTGTTTTCAATCGGAGGGAAGTTTTCATCAGAATACGACGAGGTAAAGGGTAACCAGGTTAATGACAACTCGTTTACTCAGAGAACTGGGGCTCGATATGTTCGCTACACATCTAAAATCCAACCAAACCCTGTTCTTGATTATGGATTCCGCTCCAAGATCTTGTCCATCGCCAATCACCATTTGAACGGAAGGAAGAGGTACGCAAGGTATGAAAGTCAATTATTGGTCAGGGACTTCGGAACCCATGTGATTACCAGCATTGATGTAGGTGCTTCTATTTTCAAAGTTGACCAGTTGAATAATTCATTGTCCACAAGCTCTAAACTAACCAGATCGCAAATCTCTGCTACAGCAGGAATATTTTTCTTTGGCAAAGGAGCAGGAGTTGGCCATACCTCAACTGTCACTGACCAAATGATCCAACAGTACGCCACCAGTCAGACCCATTCCACGATCTTCACGTACGGTGGACAGCCCTACAAGCCTGTTAACTTCAGTATCAACGACTGGGTGGATACCATACGGAACGACTTGGTGGCAACCGACAGGTCAGGCGATCCGCTCCACTTCTTAATTACTAAAGAACAGTTCCCAGAAATGCCGGTCTCGATTCGAGCTCAAACATATGATTCTGTTAAGGCTGCTATATCAGCTTACTACAGATTTAATACGTATAAAGGCTGCACAGACATCAATTCGCCCAACTTCAACTTTAACGCTAATATTGACGATGGAACTTGTCAACCTCCAGGCAAAAACATGAGTATTGGCGGTTTATACCAAAACTGTGTGTTCTCTGGTGACACCAATGACTTATGCGATGATCTAACCTTAAAAAACAAGAAAACTGGGGATTTTAAATGTGGCGAAGGTTACCAATCGGCATTACTTTACAAGGGTAACGTTACTAAGACCGAAATCCGACAAGAATGTGAGAGTTACATGGTTTTCTGGAAGAAATGCCATGATGTCGTATATCGTGGCGAAGCGTCGTATTCGACCTACTGGTGTTATGCACATGCGGGCGATGCCCCACCAAATACGGGGTTTCTTTTTGGTGGCATTTTTACCAAAACTGTCTCAAACCCTGTCACCAAGTCGCAGAGCTGTCCGCCTTATTACCAGCCCACAATGATAGCCTCGGACATGTTTGTTTGTTTGTCTGATGACTTTGAACTTGGGCAGAGGTACTCTATTCCATTCGCTGGTTTCTTCAGCTGCCAAGAGGGGAATCCTCTCTCAAACCAGTATTTCTCGCCGACATTTACGTCCAAGTCGTGTCCCGGGGGATACAGTCAACATATCGGAACTATTGAGGACGAGTGTGAAATCAGCTACTGCACCCTGGCCAATTCTTTCTTTGGACAAACCGCAATGCCTATACGTTTCCCACCATTTGTTCACAAACCCAATGAATGGAACGCAACTGGAAATTACATAATAAGCAACGAGGGTCAGAGCTGGAGCACTGTGTTTGAAGTGCCAGATAATTTCAGTGGATTTAATGTTGTAGACAAAGACTGGATTGTAAACACTGGGGATACTCTCAACGTCAAAAATCTTCTGGACAAAAGAAACAAGAAACACGGGGAGTTGTGAAAAAACAATTCCTTTACTTTGTGATTTTTTGATAATTAATTGTTAAATCATAACGCTTGATGTGCCTTTATGTATTTTATATAAAGAATTGTTTTATTGAAAATCATTTTGTTGCCAAATTTAATGGAAAAAATAAACTTCAAGTTAACAGATCACAGGTTTATTGTCATTATTAACAAACAAAAAAGGTGTGCATAAAAAGTAATATGGGAAAACAAACGTTGTTATCATCAATCGTTAGAAGATGACATGTCTATTTGTGTTATTTATTTCCCACATTTTCATCCAGGGGCCAGAAATCAGCGTGTCGAATCCCTCCTCTGGTTTATCCTCCTTCAATAGAGAGTTACCAAATAAAGTTTATACCGTTACTTACTCGGATATCCTCTACTGTTACTTCCTCAGATATCCTCTACCGTTACTTACTCGGATATCCTCGACAGCTTTCAGCTGGACTTCATTTCTGTCCACTGCCTCAAAGGTCGCCCAGTCAATCACGTGGTTAGGGTCTTTTTCTGTCCGGAAAACGATGTGGTCTTTTAGACCGTGGAACGCAGGAGGCTTATTTGTATCTTGCCATCTGAGATCCATGGACCATCGTATCTTGTTTGTAACATTGGGTAAGCTAAAGTGTACAGGAATTACCAAATAATAAGAGAGAATTTAAATCAATCCTATCTTTTTGCCCTAGGCCATAAAAGTTAGACGAGCTCACTTTTGGTCTCAGTCTCACTTTTACACAAGGAATAAAATAGTGGACAAGTTAGACTAAGATCAAAAGTGAGCTCGTCTAAGTTTTATGGCCCCGCCGCCTGATGCCAAAGATGCTGATATTCTTACCTCTGATGGGGTATGATATTGCTGAATAGTACCATTCCCCCGTAAGGAACATCTACAACTTGAATGTCCTTCTCCAAGTCCACATCTACATCAATAAAATAAAACAATCTTAAAGGTCTTCTGACGAAAGTAGTACTTTTTGAATGCTAATACACACCTTCTGAAGTTTTAAGGCAGTGATATACGAGATATAAAGCATCACAGTATATAAGGGTTGTTAAAACTCCTACCGAGGATATTCTTCATTTCACTCTCGTCCAGCATGATGTACCATGTGCCCTGCCAGCAACATGTGTGGTCAGCCGTGCGCCCTGTCTTCTGTCCGCGACGTGCAAACTTATCAAAAAGGATCAAAGGTGTTTATAAATCCGACTGTATCTGTACATACACTTGATATGCAAATCGGTCAAAACAAAAATATTGTTATTTTACCGACCGTATACTGCTACTTAAATTTGTCAAATAATACGATACTTTTGATCAAAACAAATCCCTGGCAAAAAAATGATTCTGTATATCGTTTATTTATTAATTTATTTATGTATATTGAGTACCTGTAGACCACCATTCTGCTTATTTGCATCGACAAACGGTATCCAAGCTGTGGGTATCAGCTGTCGGTACGAATCCTTGTCAAAGTAACCGTTATCTAAATCAAACACACACACAGGGTCAATGGACAAACGTACTGTCTAGTATGTTGGCACCGACTTCATTTGCATTTTGACATGAGGTTAGATTTGCAATGCATTTATTGAGATGGGTACAACATAAAATTCCTAACCCCTGTCTTTGCCGCTCAAGACAGAGACTCGATACTTCGCTTTAAAAATTCCTATAAATGGGTGATAAATCAATTAACTGTTTTGTTATCTTTGCGAGTTTTCCATACCATAAAGATCAATTTGTTTCTGTTGCTACCTTTGTGCCACGGCACAATCATAAAGTATCTGATTGAGAACCATAGAAAGGTGTAATAAATCAATTGATTCTCTTTTTCTTTACGGGTTTGCCTTACGTTGTGTTCTTGTTGTTACCTTGGTGCCACGGCACGACGGTGGGTTCGTGGTTGGGAAGCTTGGACCGGATATTGTACACACAGTTGCCTGCAATGTTTGGTCCAATCAGCTGTTCAACAACGTTCAACAGCCGTTCATTCGTCCATATGTCCTTCATTGCCTTATCAAAATAAACATTTTGTTCGTCAGGTTTTTATTCATTTTAATTATTAGTAGGTATTAACTTTTTTTCGTTTGACTAAAATCATGACAATTACCAATCTTTGTTAAGTATGCAATATGATCGAAATAATCATGGGTACAATGGCAGGGCTACTTAACCGTGAAATGCAAAACACGTCAATCAAATCCTTTAGTATCAGCAAAAAATCCACTGGTCGTGGTGTGAAACAAATGAATCTAGAACTGCATTATTCTCAAAGTAGGGATATGATCAACATCATTAGGAAGAGCATACTAAGTACAGATTTTGTCGATGGTGACTTATTAAACAGTTTCAGACACTCAATAAAAGGCATGAATCAATTAATTTAGAAAAGGGATAATAAATGAATGAGCTAAGATTTTCTGAAAACATCACAAATTAAAAATGTATAATACAGGAAGTAAAATATTCTGGGTCTTGGGGCAAGGATGCAAACATAAAGAAAAAATCAAAATAATTCTCAAGAATTTAAAAAAATAATTCATGCTCTATATTCTAATTAACATGTTAATGTGCTGCAGTTAACCGCGACTGCTTACAATTTACTAGTACATGTATTTGTTTTCAAGGGCGTTGGACTTTTTTTTAAAGTTTGAAAATAATATACCTGGTCTTTGATCCCTTAGCCAGGCATTTAATTTGAGGGCGTTTTATTTGTGTTCTCACTTGATTAATGTTCATATTAAAACTCGACATAATTGCTAACTCATTGTGACTGATTTATTTCTATTCAAAATACAACATTGCGTTCCACATAAATTTGTCTACACAGCGATTATATTAAGGAGTTCGCATGGTTTACATGGAGATACCCAGTATTGTACCTCTGAATTAGCCCAATGATAATTTGTGACATTACAAGCATCCTAATCCAGCTTTGATTTTTTGGTTTAATTTTCCGTTTTACCACAGGTGGTACAATTGTACATGTGTCATTTGAAAATTACTGCCGCGTTATTTTATCATTAAAGGAATTTGTTTCATTAATGATTGTTACATTGCTCTAGAGACAGCGAGAGATCTTTGAACTACCTCGGGAAGTACTTGGTTTTTGATCACCAAGATGGCTGCTCCTGGCCATTCTTTGTCAATTTTCTGCAGTCGTTCGTGGAAAGGATCGCAGTCTTCGTACAAACCTTGATAATTAAAACAGATACTTTACACATGAACATCTTCAATTGTTTTACTAGGTCTGAATAACCGATTGGTTTTTGCGGAGACTTGATGTGTAAATGCACGTAAATAATTGTGGATATTTCTTTAACATTTGCGAATACCCGATAAACATTAGCAAATGTTTATCATTCATCAATTTTGCGGATGATATCTAGATACCGGTATTTTTGGATAATCAATCGATAGCTGTGGACTTTTACTGCATATTTTCAGATATTAAGGAATACTCACTATAAACGTATGAATGGTCACTTACATTTTTGCACAATTACTGCAAATTTACTGATATGTTGTATTTTACGCTTCTTACGAATACTTGCAATGACTCGTAGATTTTGGATACTAAATGTGTTTTAACAGACACTTTAAGATTTCTTTAAAAATTACGGATTTTACAGAATATCTACTGGTGTTTGCAACACATCTGCGGATAATTTTTGGATATTTACGGATGGTTAAAAACATTTGTTCATGAATAGTTCCTGGGTATTTACGGGTGAATACAAATTAATTGTGGATAAATTCTGGATATTGACGGATGACTATATTTTGATGATTCTTACTAGATATTTGCAGATGAAAGCAATACATTATCGGATACTTACTTGATATATTTTAAGGACGCTTACAATACATTTTTTGATAATTGCAGTTAGTAAATATTTACAGGAAGCTGCTATAACAATACATTTACGGATATACTGAATATTAACGGATGCTTACAATATTTTTTCGGATTCTTATTGGATATCAACGCTTGCTTTTTATACATTGGCGGATACTTACTGGATATTTTGCCGGCTTTGTAGAGACGTTGAGCCACGTCGTCGACTTTTTTCTCTAGAGCTTTCTTACAGGGTTCCAGCTCACTAGGGGAGAAGAAATCCGTCACAACGAGGTATCCCTACAGGAACACATGTAGGAATAAAATTCAGTAAACACTGATAGACTAGTGTCAGCGAATGCTCTGTTACTGGACCATTTTTCGAATAAAAAAAGCAACATTCGAATATGCTTGCTTTCTAGAAATTTGTTATTCAAATATATATTATTATGTTTATGAATAATGAATATACTTCAAATTGGTTTTGTACATTTAATGCACGTGTTTCCAATTTTATGGGCACATATTTGTTTTAATTCCAATTTTCCTAGATATTTATGAACTTTCGACAAATAAGGCTCAAATATCAATCTCTTTTTATTAAAAAAAAAATTCATACAGTTAATCAAACAGACGTTTTAGAAAACACGAAAATAAAGCAACCACAATTACTCATAACACTTTAAATAGCTTACAGTTCAAGAAAACCCCATATTTAATCAGGGCAAAACTCTACTGGGGCGAAACAACCTGTTACCTTTGTAATTATTTCTCTCTATTATCACAGGCATACTTGTGAATGTTTGTGTCCTTAAAGCATATTGTATACAGCTATTAGCGAAAATATGCACGGCAGATCAACGATATTTTCTTTGCATATGAAGATATAAAACAACACGAAAAGTAAAAATTATGTAATTCTGTGAAATGAAAACTAAGTTACGATACAGCCATGTATTGACACATGATCGATAGCATTTCTTACCTCTTCAAAAAAGCGTCGGATGTCCGCCTCTGGAAGCTGACCTGGTTTCTTCTCCTTGGGCTGAGGGGGCATGGCCGACAGGTTGAAGACCCCCGGGAAAGCTTCGTCAGAGTGTCCGGGATAGGGGCCCGGCATGGTGGGTGATTGTTTACGAGATGACCCGGTTATGAGTATCGGTGATAATCAAACCCTTGGACCTTGGCGCGCGTGGAAGGCGGCCGATATATAAAACGTGACTTATATCTACAGTATAAGGTGGCTGCTATACTAATAAGACGTACTCCTACATATGTATTAGTCCGAAATATCTGACGTTTTCCTGGCTTTTTTTTTTTATGATTTTGATATTTTACTTGCCAGGAAAACAAATATCAGACGTTTTCCTGGCCTTTTTAAGGATTTTGATATTTTATTTGCCAGGAAAACGTCAGATATTTCGGACTGCATGTGTATAAGATGAACAAGCCTCAAAATATTACCTTAGGTCCGAGTAAAAATAAAGTTATATATATATTCGATCGTCAATCTCAAGTAATCTTTGAAGAATTTGTATTGAACATTGATTGAAGGCCATCTCTTGTTATAGCTGTTGTTTTAGCATTTGGTTAAACACACAATTTAAGGTGGAATGCTACACCAACATTTTATTTTATGGATCGTTAAAGTATCATTTATGATACAAGATTTCGTTGTTCAAATAAGGATATATGCTGTTAATAATTTTCTACGATTTTTGTTTTTGTTTTTGTTTTTATGAGAAAATAGAAAATCTATTTTGGTTAAAGGTAACACACTGTGGGTTTAAAATTTGGAGTTAATAAATGTATGTTATTAACATTTAATGAATCATGTCTAGCAACGTCAAATAAACCTTTTATTATTTTAATAAAAAATATATCTTTGAAAATAAAAAACATCTTTTGTTTATATTTTTCATACCCATGGATAAAATCTTTTAAAGAGACGTGTCTTATAGAGATGAAATGTAAGGCAACCGTTTTTAAAAAAGAAATCGAATTAAATTGGCGAAATTTTAGACCTTAACGATCCATAAAATAAAATGTTGGTGTAGCATTCCACCTTAATGTTCTCGGGCTATGAGAGGAGTTACTACTCGAAAGCACAAAGTCGAACTACGAGAAATGTCCAATTGACAAAACATACCATGTTACAATGTACCTCATATCTAGGTGGCAAATGTCTACCTGTGTTGTTAATATGGACATTGCACTATGTCATCCTCACGATTCATTATCTTTTGTAAAATCGTCAGCTAATAAATGCCTTACAAATATCTCATTTTTAACATGTTTGTCAAAACATTTCAGATAGCTGCATAATAGATAAAATATATCTACAAGTGTTGTTAATATCAACCTTTGACTAGGTAATCTACATGATTATACCCAAAAAGTACTCATATATCTCTCGTAATCTCATCAGTTATTTGGTGCATTTCGTTTCAAATATCTCTATTCTAAAGACAAGTTTGTCCATTTGACTCAAGTAGACGTACATATAGATTGAAGTCATCTACAAGTTTTGTTAATATCAACATTTTATCAGGTCATCAACATGATTTTACGATATAATAACACAGAAATCTCTCTTAATCTCGTAAGCTACTTGTGCATTTTCGTTTCAAATATCTCTATTTTAAAACAAGTAGCTGTATATAAAGATTGAAGATATCTACAAGTGTTGTTAATTGCAACATTCTATTATGTCATCCACATGACAAAATTACGATACAATTACTCAGATATCTCCCTAATCTCGTCAGCTACTATATACTTGCATTTCGTTATAAAAATCTCTATTTTTAGATGATTTTGTCAATGTAACTCAAGTAGCTGTACATATAGATTGAAGATATCTACAAGTGTTGCTAATTGCAACATTTTATTAGGTCATCCACATGATTTTACAACACAATTACTCAGATATCTTTCTTAATCTCGTCAGCTACCTGTGCATTTAATTACAAATATCTCCATTTTCAGACAGTTCTGTCCACATTACTCAAGTAAATGTATCATTAGAATTCATATAGAAAGTAACAAGTAACTAGTTACTATGTGTCTAACTTTTCTTTCATTTCCTAGTCAGCTTTTCTTTATCTCGTAGCCAGGGTTTAATCCTTTAATCCCTATATCTGAATAAATGAAGAACCCTTAAGTGGATTTGTTTATCTTTGGGACAACCCACTACATGTATCACATTTGGCGCCCACGTTGCATTCGGATACCAAGGAGATGGGGACCACACATGAAGCTGACTGATGTCTTCAGATTCTTATGGTGGAAAGAACTTCATACAGACGCCTCTTTGTTAGGACTTGGTACAGTTCTCTATCAGCTACAAGACAATACTAAAAGAGTAATACCTTACGCAAGTAGAGGTTTAAGCAAATCTGAATAACGCTACCATGTACATAAACTGGAATTTCTAGCCTTAAAATGGAGCATTTGTGAAAAATTCAAAGATTATCTCTATGGACAAACTTTTAAAGTTTACACAGACAATAATCCTCTAACTTACGTTCTGTCAACAGCACATCTTGATGCAACAAGTCAACGATGGATAGCAAATCTAGCATCTTTCAACTTTGATATCATTTATCGACCAGGAAAATCCAACAACGATGCAGATAGCTTGAGCCGTTTACCTGGACTGACAAACCAAAACTATGACGAATCTTGCAACATCTCAAAAGAAGCAATACAATCCATTTGCAATGCCATGAATGTGTCACCTTACGCAGAATGTCTTGCCGTTGATAGTGAATCTGTAAAGGATGATTTGTCTCACCCATAAATTGATGAAGAAATAGACATCACAACAGCCCAATACAATGATCCAGTTTTGAAATTTTGGTTTCCATACATTGGGAGTAAAGTCAAACCATTCAGAAAAGAGATACCAACAACTCCAGAACATACGACAATATACAGAAATTTTGAGAAACTGAAAATTATCAATGAAATCATATGCAGAGAATCTCTTGTCCAGAAAAAGAAGAAATGTCAACTATTACTACCATCATCGTACATACCAACAATTCTGAAATCACTACATGATGACATGGGTCACCCTGGTAGAGATAAAACGACATCATTGATACAAGACCGATTCTTCCGGCACAGAATGACAGCTGACATAGAGGAATACATTCAAAAATGTCAAAGATGCATATTGCTGAAAATCACCTGAAAACCACAGAGCACCTCTTGTAAACATTGAAACTTTTCAACCATTAGAACTTTTGTGTGTAGATTTTCTTACGCTAGAAACATCAAAAGGAGGTTACGAAAATGTACTTGTCATCACTGACCATTTTACCAGATATGCACAAGCCATTCCGACAAAAAATCAAACTGCAAAAACAACAGCTGATGTATTATTCAATAACTTCATCATCCATTATGGAATACCAAAGAAAATCCACACCGACCAAGGAGCAAATTTTGAAAGTAACCTTATCAAAGAACTGTGTGAAATTACTGGTGTGATGAAATCAAGAACTACACCTTACCACCCAATGGGAAATGGACTCTGTGAAAGATTCAATAGAACTTTAATCAAAATGTTAGGAACTCTACAACCAGAGCAGAAGAAAGACTGGGAAAAAGCATATTGGTCCGATAGTTCACTGTTATAACTGTATGAAACAATCTTCAACAGAACAGACCCCATTCTATCTTATGTTTGGCAGAGAAACCCGACTACCTATTGACTTAGCTTTCAAAACAAATCCATATGAAGATAAACAGACAATGACTCATTACATAGAGAAACTTAAAGAAAGACTTCAAACATCATACAATTTGGCACAACAGAATGTAAGACAATCTCAGGAAAAACAGAAAGATTTTTATGATAGAAAAGTAAGGGGGGCAACACTCAAAGCAGGAGATAGAATTCTTGTCAAGATAGTGTCTTTCAATGGAAAACACAAAATTGCAGACAAATGGGAGAGTGAACCATACCTAGTACTTTCACAACCAAATCCAGATATTCCTGTATATAGAGTCCAACGAGAAGACAAATCAGGAAAAGTGCGAACTTTGTATAGGAATTTATTACTTCCTTTAAATTTTATACCACCAGAAAGAATCAACATAATACCAAAGCCAACACCAAGAAAGAGAAAATTGAAGAACAAAGCAGATGAGCCAATTCCAATTGAGCCTGTAAAATCAGACACAGACAGTGATGAAGACATGGACTTCATACATGACGTCATACATGTTCCTCACACTGCTGTAGAGAAGACCTTAGGGGAAGATGTAGGTAACATGGATGCAGGTGATAAAGTGAAACCTGTCCATGAACCACAGATTGCAGAAGAAGATGAGGACGCTCATCTTTTAGATGCAAATTCTGAAGAAGACGAAGAACAACAGCCGGCTGATCAAGATGCTATCCAGCATTTGGATACTGAAAATGATGACGAAGACACAGAATCCCAAGAACATGAAGATTCACCAGAGCCCCAAATTCGTAAGTCATCAAGAGTTAGGAGAAAACCAACCTGGATGAACAGACAGGCCAATTTTTTGTAAACCAACAAGTAGTAGAGACAAGTTGGAAAGACAAAGCTGAATTCCTATTGAAAGCAACTAAAGAACCCGCTTTTGAAAGACCATTGTGATAAAATATTGGATGGACTTTTAAAAGTTATTGTGAAATAGACTTTTTATATCTTTTTAACCAGCAAAATGATGGGACATCATTTTCAAACAGGGGGGAGAGTGTAATAGGGTACATTTTATGATGATAAAAACATTCATGCATAATTCAAATTTCATCATCTACATCATCATCATCATCATCCTCCTACACTTCATCTATATTTTACATGTACATATTTAGAAACAGACTATCCCTATAACTCCCTGTCTTTTATGCACCTATCAAGTAATTATTATTTAATTATTTATTCTAGTGGCTTCTGATATTTTATAGCCTTAAGCCATTTAACCTGTATAGTCACTTTCATACATGTGCACATGATCAGGTGGTTTACTATAGCCAATAGTATGTTTTTATAACTTTTCCCGCTTTAACCGAGTAGCCTTTGTGACAGACCAAGGCTAGATGTAAAAATATAATATCTATATTTATCAGCAAAACATATTGTTACCGTATAATTACAGACAGATAAACTTTGATTAGAATTCGTAAACTATATTTTACAGCCGTTATATAAAAAATATAAAATGAATAATATAGTAAACAAATCGTTGACTATAGTTTACAGTCCGCAGACTATAGTTTACAGTCCGTAGACTATAGTTTAGAGTCCGTAGACTATAGTTTACAGTAAAAAAAAAAATTCTATTCCTTTATTCTTACGTAAAAAGTTGCTTTCTTAGGCTAATAAATGAAAATTGTATAGAATTGTTTTCTTTGAGACGCGAAGTCCATTTATAATGCTCCATAACTATGGCTTGATGAAATAAGGTTTATCGGGGAATGATTTTTATATATTTAATGAAACAATATTTCATTCAGCAAGATTGAACGGATCAAAAAAAAAAAGTCAGCTAAAATATTCAAGGTTGAACAGGTCTAATTCTTGGCAACAGTTTTGCGATTAACTTAATACTTACGCATTCGAAGAATGGTTAATCTTTTGAATCTATCATGGATTGTATGTTTATGTGACACCCACATAGCATCACTAATTTAAACATATTTTTTTTTTACTGAATAAATTCAATAGGATTGGACAACAGACATAGCCTATATATATCCACTCCTTGTATAATAGCATCACTCTGAAAATAGATGCCTAAATGAGTATGGTGTTTATCCTTAACAATACTTAATGCAAAACATTTTCAGATAATAATACTTGACTTTTTCTGAATTTTGTGTGTTGCAAAAATAAATGGTGTATAATACACTCGATATTTTCATCTCATTTTTTCTCATTCTTCTTTTCTCATTTTCGACCCACTTGTGTCAGTCAAGATATTCTAACGTGGCTGAATGTTGATAAAGATATGGAGATTTTTGTTTCCATCGGGCTCGAGATCCACATCAAAGTGGAAGAAAAACATTGAGGAAGTAGACGACTATGAGGAAATAAGTATCTGTAAGTATAAATGAAAAAGAAACACAATAATTATGATTACTGTTACGTCAGTCAAATGCTCTGTTAGTAAAATGTGATTTTTTGTTAAAATCTAACCTGATTTTGCAGATAAATCACAATAATTGATCTGTTTCTTCAAAAATGAAACTTGTAAAAGTTTATCTGACTCGACACACGGAACTTCCTTGATGGGTTTTCGATTGTAATATGTTGTGTTATGTATGATTTAAATCTGGCAGATTGAGTGGAGGGGACTGGAAGTCACCCCAGCCTTGAAGTCAAAATGCCCCCGATAGTGGTCTTACCCGAACTGGACGTGGCTAAGGAGGTCAGTGAGACCGATGGTCATGTAGAGATGGATTTCCTGATGCCCAATGGTATCTTCATACCGTACAGAGTGGACTTCTACGACTCGGTAGAAAACCTGAAATTGGTAAATATCAAATTACCCAATATAAAAGACTAAAATCTATGTGTTGAGCTGTATTGAATCATAATAGTATTACCAAGGCCAAACATGCTATGTCTACAGTTTTTAACTTCATGTAAGAGGGATATGTTGGAAGGGGGAGGGAAATACGTGTATTCATGCTAGAGTTTTTCTTTCTTTTTTGCCTATTTGTTTAAGCATTTATGTCATTCTCAATTTCTTTTGTAAGAAACTATGGAAGGAGGCAGAAAACTATCCACTGTTTAAGACTCTAAAGAGAAAGGAGAACTACTGCTTTGTCTACATCAACCAACAGGGGCAGAAGGTAAGAGTTGTCTGCCTTGAGCTTGTGGGCTGAAGGATTCATTGTTGAAACAGTATCCTGATCTGATCTTAGAAAAATCTTTATTGAAAAGATACCACATCACACATCTTAGGAGGATTAATGATGGGATTATATTTTCTTAGGATGAGATCATGGATGAAGACATGTTACTTAATGAATTTAAGATAGCTGCCCGGTTCCTGAAACTGGTGGAGAAACAAGCGGACAACACAACACAAAGTCTTACTAGGAGTACCAACAATCTAATCGGCATGAAAGGTACTGTTACAACTGTCAGTTAAATCACCATAGAAAAGGTAGCTTATCATTACAATGTACATGTATACCAGTCAACATAAAAGATGATCTTATAACTTTTCAATACAACAAACAGATAATTATCTGATTTGTTTGTTTGTTGAAATATTTGTGTTCACATACTTTCATTAATGATTTATTAAAGACTTAAAGAATCATCACCAGTTTAAATCAAATGCATAATTGTTATTAATGAGTATATTAATGAGTAGACATTAATCCGTCTTAGGTCAGCAGTGCATAGATCATCAAGCACAGGTGTCCCCCGATATAACGGACTTCAGACGAGCCATGTCAGCGTACTGCAAAGATATTGTCAACCGCAGGAACCAAGACTTGTCTGTAAGAGCTCAGACATCCACAACATGTCCACCAACATATTATCTTATCCGAAAGTCTTGTAATTTTAATATTTTCCAAGTAAACTTTCATATATCATTCAAAAGCTTTGTAATGATGTTAAAAAGTACTGGTGTGTGTACACATTGTGTGGTATATCAGGCAGAGTTAGGAGTGTAACGAAGCAGGAATCAGGAAGTAGTTTGATCTAAGTGCATGTAATGTGTGTATTTTATTGCAGTGTGTCTAATGTTGTTTCCTAGTTACAAACATACTCATGTTCACTTGTATTCTGTGTTTGTAGGGCTTTCTGAAGTTTCAGTATAAACATCCAGTAGGAATCCTAAACCATTCAGTATTACCTGACTACATTCAGAACCAGCTTAAAGGGGGAATGGTGCTCAGTGTTCACATAGAGGAAACAGGGGTAAGCAAAAACAATCTATAAACAGGGGGAAAGAGGGCAACCTTGTGCTAACCTGATATTCATAATGGAATTCCTTCTGATGACAGGTGATTTATACCATGAGGATTGGGGCAGACAAAATCCCTAACGATTTGATTGCCATGACGTTAGAGAAATGGAAGAACAACACTGGGAATCAACACCTCCGCCCCACCGACTACATTCTGAAGGTCATTGGTCTGGAGGATTACCTATACGGGGAATACCAACTCAGGAACTTTAAGGTGAGGCCATAAGTAGAGATGTTGGTTTGTATAAGAAACTTTGGTGTTGGAATGATCATCTGAAGATTGTAAGTCTTTGTAAGAAAGTTTGATGTTTGCAATGACCATATTAAGATATTGGTTTATATGTAATTGATCTGTTGTTGATACACAGTATATATTTCGGTGTCTCCTGAGAAACACTGCTCCTGCCCTGTGGCTCAGACTTAAGAGCAAAGTGATGGGTAAGTTGATTCTTACTTAAGCCTTTAACAAACCTTGAATATGATTCTTGTCAAGAAAAAAATAGTGAACATAAAAGTATTTTCCAAACTTATTTACAACTTAATAATGGCTAATTACTCTGATACAGAACATTTATATTGTGAGAAATGTATTAGGTAGTATATTGCAAGAAATATCATCTGGTTTGGTTTCTTTCCTTCCAGAAGTAGCAGCTGACTCTAGGGCTATCTCTGCCCGCTCCCACCCCGAGAGGCCAGGCAAGCCCAGTGTGAAGGGCAGGAACACTCTCACCTCCTGGGACATCCATGTCAACTTCAAACTGACCATTAACAAAGTCTCCAAAATCATCGTCGACGACAACAGCAAGGTACTCGCACCAACATCCAAAATGTCAAGACCTGCTGTAATGCTGAGCTTGCTGAACTTATGACAGAGTGTTAAATTTTAACATTTTCATTTAGGTGAGGCTGTTTGTGGGGTTGTTTCATGGCCCAGAGACTCTCAGACTGGAGCACACAAAAGATGCCATTGTTTACAATGGCGACGTCAGCTGGAAGAAAGAGGTGGAGTTTGATATTAAGGTGGAGGACATCCCCAGAGATTGCAGGCTGTGCTTCGCCCTCTATATTAAGAAAAATAAGGTAAATGTTGAGGCTAAATGACAAATAGCAAATTCATTTTCAGAGATGTATATGGTAAAACCTCTCCTGACATTGATGCCTTTGTATGATTAACCAGCTTTGTGTTGTGTTCTGTAAAAAGATGACAGTTTTTATCATTTCTTGATACGTTGTAGGAATACTCTATCCTGACCTGGGCCAACATTCCGGTGTTTGACTACAAGTGTCGTCTCCTGAAGGGGAACTACCGCCTCCACATGTGGACTCGTGCCGAGCACATGGAACACATGGAGCTGTACGATTCCTGCAATCCCATTGGTTGGTTATCTTTTAATAAGTTTTTTTTTTTTTTACCAACAATCCTATATTCCCATTCGTTAGATATCTTTAGTATTATAATATTGCCTACAATCCTGCAAATCTATTTGTGGTTATTTTTAGTCTTGATACCTTCAGTTCTGTAGTCCCATTGTTGGTCATATTTAATATCATTATCAATATCTTGTGTCCAAGTCCTTGTGAATATTTTTTCTTCATCTGTAACTCATTGTGGCCTGAACAAAATGCAGTTTACATGTATAATCCTTGCTAAAAATTTATACATGTGTATATAAAAACTTTTTTACGTGTAATAAAATTGGTCACAATGTTTAAAAATGTAAATGTAGTGCAAATAGATTTTGTGCTCTTTTGATATAATTTTAGGAATATATAGAGAAAAACCTTTTAAAATCTTCTTCTCTAAAACCAGCTAGCCAGAAAAGCTGTAACTAGTTTAGATTCAAGTTTGTTCAAATCACGATCCAGGGGATAAGGATGAGCCACATTTGGGGGGGGGAGGGGGGGGGGGAGGGGGGGGGGGCAAATTTTTACATAGGAATATATAGAGAGAAAACTTTGAAAATCTCTTCTAAAAACTATTTGTCTAGAAAAGCTGTAACTTTAGTGAAAGCAACCTCAGATAGTGTAGATTCAAATTCGTTAAAATCAACATCTTGAGGAGTATGGTGGGGCCACACTGGGGATCCAAATTTTCAAAGGAAAACATTTTAATTATTCACAAAAGCTGAAATGTTATCATGTATGGTTTTACTTACATGCAAGCATTTTGACACATTGCTGATTCTTAAAAAATGTTTAGAGTTTGTCCCCTGGACGATTCTTGGGCCTCACAATGGGTTCAGAGTTTAATGTAGGTTTATATCCCATATATAAACAATTGTTTAGAATCCTTTTAAGAACTGCAATGCTCAACATGTCATATGACTATAAAATCATTCTTTTAGAAAAGGGGGGGGGGATGGATTTTTATTTATACAGGATCTACATGTATTACACCACATTGTCTAGATATTTTGTATTATGACTCCAGATTTTATCATGCCTATTGTTGCTCAGGTGAGCGATGTCGCCCATGGGCCTCTTGTTGTTGTCAGCTGTTGTTGCTGTTAACTTTTTGTTTGTTGTTGACCTTCTGTTTGTTGTTCTTGTCAGTCATTGTTGTTGTTGACCTTCTGTTTGTTGTTGTTGTTGACCTTCTGTTTGTTTGTGGTTGTTGACCCTTCTGTTTGTTGTTGTTGTTGACCTTCTGTTTGTTGTTGTTGTTGACCCTCTGTTTGTTGTTGACTTTCTGTTTGTTGTTGTTGTTGACCCTTCTGTTTGTTGTTGTTGTTGACCTTCTGTTTGTTGTTGACTTTCTGTTTGTTGTGGTTGTTGACCCTTCTGTTTGTTGTTGTTGTTGACCTTCTGTTTGTTGTTGTTAACCTTATGTTTGTGTTGTCAGGCACAGTGGCTATGAACCCCAAGGGTGAGCATTCCACAATCCTGGAATTCATGGTCCCAGACTTCAACGTTCAGTCTCACATCATGTACCCCCAGCACGAAAAGGTAGGGCAGAGGGGTATCAAAGTTACCTGTGTTGTTAAAAGGGAATTTCATATTCATTATTTGTAATTAGTCAATGGTTGTATTGTACACTTTAGTTTTGATGTGTATACTCGGTAACTGTCATATAAGTGACTCTCTATATTACTTTTTGTGTGAGTTTTCTGTTTGCATTACTTTCTGTTTGTCTTAAACCTGTAGGTTTTACAATGTGCCAGTGAAAACATGGAAGAGAAGGGAAAACCAGGTTCCCCGGTAAGTTGGAAAATATTCACTCTTCAATAGTTTGATAAAGTGAGGTACTGCAGAAAGTTTTCTTTTTCTTTCACTTTCTGTGAGCTGTAATTCTAATCCTATGAACCCATAAGATAGTGGTGCATGAGTTTCAAGAAGAAATGTTTGATGTTATGAATCTGACATTTCTGCCTCTGTAGAACTGGCATCCTAGTAAGACCCACATTATCCAGTTTGAGGAAATACTGAATGACGACAAAGGCGGGATTCGGCAGCTGGCGGAGCAAGAGAAGAGTCTAATCTGGATGATGCGATACGAGATTCGTGACAAGTATGACTACGCACTGCCACTTCTACTGAACGCCGTAAAGTGGGACAACCACATCGATGTCGCGAAGGTTAGTGCCAGAGAGCTGTGTGTTAACAGCATGGAAATGTCTTGATAATATTTTCTGTACCAGTAAATGTTGATTTGTTTGCAAGAAAGTTTTGCCAAGCTCATGAGAACTTTGTAGTCAGGAATATTTTTCACATTGAACCCATCTATTATTGCCCACCTTTTTCTTTAAGATTTAAACCTAGACTTGATATTGGAAAAAATTTTTGCAGCAGACCATTTTATCAATAGTCAATTGCAAAATTCAGTCAAAGGGAATAAGAGTTGTATGCAGTACTGTGTTAAAATATTTCCTGGCATTATCTGTTGTTCTGAATCTTTTGTACAGATGATGGCGCTCCTTCAGTCCTGGCGGCCGATAGAATTACAGCATGCCCTAGCTCTACTGGACTTCCACTACACAGACACGAATGTTAGGGAGTTCGCCTGTAAATGTCTGGAGGAACTCAGGTAAAGTCTAGTCATAAATATCAAGATAGGTACAAAATATACCCTGAGAATTTTCCAACTACTGTATACAGGGAAAAATTTGCCCCCATTTTATTTTCGCCCCTTTCGCCCTCATTGTAAGCGGGCAAATTTAAGACTGGGCAAATTCCAATGTCTCAAATTATCTCTCTTTAAACACAACTTTGCCTGGGCGAATTCAAGACGGGGTGAAACTGTTTGCAAGTGTAGAAGGGCAAAAATTACACAGGGTGAAAATAACCCTGTATACAGTATTACTGTAATGGACATTAACCTTTGTTGTCACTTACGGTCAGCCACAAAAAGGTGTACTGGTAATATCTTCATTAAGTGGTACCATATATTTCTCTCGTTGACTATGTGTTACTCTGTTGTTTGTTTACACAGTGACGACGACCTGTCCCAGTACATGCTACAGTTGGTACAGGCTCTGAAGTACGAGTCACATCTGATGTGTCCACTCAGTAAGTTCCTTCTGTCTCGAGCTCTTGAGAACCAACATCTCGGACATCACCTCTACTGGCTGCTCAGGTAATCAAAACAATCTGGGAGAAAAAAGACTTCATTTCCTCTTTATTAAAAAAGTAATTTATATCAGCTACATGTAATGTGCATTGTACATGTATGTATTGGAAGTGTTTTAATGTAATTTCATACCTTTAAAAATGGCATATCATTAGTGATTATTATTCATTGATTTTAGTACAGTAATGCCCTGTTAAGAGTTACTGTGTACACAAGAGGGGTGTCAACCAATTAAACAAGGGAATATACAGGTGTAAGAGGGTGGGAAATCATTACACGGTCACAATCCTATCAGATTAACCGAAAATGACATTTTTTCCTATCAGATTATCAGGAAAAAATATAAAGGGATATATAAGAAATGGTTCGGTGTTTTGATATTATATCAGATTAACCGAATTATTCGATTAACCGCTATCAGATTAAGTGGAACCCTCTGTACTTTAAATCAAAGATAACATAAACATGTATATGAATCATAAATAATTTACTTTATTTTGCACCAATATGTACACGTATTTAGTCTTTAATCGCACACACTAAAAATGTGTAGTTTACAAAAGATATTGATACAATCCAAGTTTTTACTTATTTGATGTTGTTGTTTTTAGGTCCGAGATGCACGAGATAACAGTGACTGTTCGATACGGCCTGTTACTGGAAGCCTATCTCAAGTCTTCCCAGGAGCATCTCGCCATCCTCAGCAAGCAGCAGGACGCTCTAGTAAAACTCAACGCTTTCAGTGAAATTGCCAAAAATGCTAATGTAAGTCTTCAGCCACAAAGCCATAAGAGGGCATAATGTATGAAAATCTACATGTATTATTTAAACATTCCCTGTTATTTTCTGTTTTATTACAAATTATTTCCTTGGATGTCTGATCCATAATCCTTATCTAGATGTATGATAAGTTTACTATGTATTATTTTATAATCTTTGTTAACTCTTTATAAATATTTTGGGTATCAAAGTCAATTTGTTAATCTTATTCTCACCTTTAAAAAGAAATGATGGTGAGCTGGATCCTATTTATTAAAATATAATTAACTGTTGATTAAAATTCCAATTGTTTAATTTTATGATTTAGCTATTACAGTGTACTTATTCATGGGAATCTGATTCTTGATTTTTTAGAAAAAGCCACAAAAAGTTTCTGAGGATGTAAAGAAGATAATGCATCAGAAAGTCGAAGTGTTGTCCGGATTATACAGTCCACTCACTCCACAGATCTGTCTAAAGGACCTACTGTAAGTACTGTATATGTCATGTAGTTCTGACTACACTGTACACGTGTCTGTCTAAAGGACCTTCTGTAAGACTTAGCACCTAGTTCTTTCAACTATCTGTCTAAAGGACCTTTAGTAAGAACATACTATTCAAATCCCACTTATCTTTCTAAAGAACCATTGTATTCTTAACCCATAATTTTTCTCTTTAGGACTGTAAAATAATGTAACTCTGTCACCATAAAGCTTCAGTGCTGATACTTTATTGAGTGGTTTTTTTTTTTGTAGCGTTGACAGATGTAAAATCATGGACTCCAAAAAGCGGCCTCTGTGGTTGGAGTGGACCAATGCCGACCCCAAAGGACCGAACATCCTCATCATGTATAAAAACGGAGACGGTAGGAGTTAATAGATTAACTCTAGACTAATATTGCCTTGCTTTGATTCGCTACGTGGCAAAATTAACTATTTATGAAAATAAAACGGACAATACTGTTAACCCACTTATATGTTGGACAACTTTACTGGAATATTCTTTAATTAATGAACTACCATAATCACAAACTGGTTTGCAGGCACTTATTTTTGTCACTGAATCATCATTACTTGAATTATCTTATTATCAAATTTAAAGTCATCGAAAAATTGCTGTTAATATATTATATTTTGAGTCTACAATATTTGGTGGAAATTGATTTTTCAACAAACTAGTTTGGGTTTGAATTAGCACTTTTCTAGATGCACTTTTTCTTATATATATATGCAAGGCATTAGGCAATATCCTAAATATAGCGTAAGTTTGCTTTTCACCCAAAAAGCTTATTATAAAAGAATACACAGCCAGTGTAATATGATGTACGTTTACAGTAGTTCATGACAAAACTGGTAAATTTTCTCGCATGCTGATGAAGTTTGGTAACAATCTCAACATTTATGATTTTATGGATGTAAAAGTACACAAAAAGTACACAAAAAGTACACAAAAATCAGCATCGATGTTATTGTTTCAGATCTTCGACAAGACATGCTGACACTGCAGATTCTACAAATAATGGACAACATTTGGAAAAATGAAGGCCTTGATCTCAGGTATTTAGTCAGACAAAGCTGGATAAAATATGCCTCAGTTGAACACAAATCTCTTTGAACAGTTGACACAACACAAAAACTTTATTCTTAAAGTAAATGAAATATTATGGGAATTTAGCGGTCTGGAATGAATTAACGTGTAGCAACAAGGGTATTATTTTTATATTTGATGGAAGAATTTTAATTATAGAATATCACTTGAAATACATGTACTTGTATACAATAATGGTTGGAATTATCCAAATCTGATTTCATTTATACATAATTATACAACCTATTTTTGTATTTTGCTGATACCGTTGGTTACAGGATGAATCCATATGGCTGTATTGCCACTGGTCGGGAGGAAGGGATGATTGAAATCGTGACAAACTCCATGACTATCTCCAAGATACAGAGGTGGTACAAGAAAGGAGCGTTTGCAAAGGAAGCTCTTTATGAGTGGCTCAAGCACAAGAATCCCAAAGAGGAGAGGTAAACCTGTTTTATACTTTATTTGAAGAGGATTCGTTTTTCGATTTAGATTTCTTTTACTGGAATATTCTTTGTTATAGTGTACATGTATGAAAGATTATAAATGTAAGAATATGGCTGTTTTAACACAAATTCTCTATGATTTCACTTACAGTGTATATGCTTATTGAATTCAATAACATGTTTATCTGTGTATACTTGTTTGTGGGAAATGTTTGCAGATACTACCGTACATTAAAAAAAAGTTTCACATTTTCATAAAATTATTTTTGTAGCTAGCCATTTATGACTATAGCAATTTTAGAATTCAAAGAAAATATACATGTAAATTAGTCAAAAACCCCAATTTTCTTTGTGTAGCACCAAAAGACTGAATTTGCTAAATATTATTAAAAGATCCTTATAATACATTTACTAAACACTTTCATGCTCTAAAATTTTCTCTTTAAAATAGTACATGTACTGTAAACATATTACATTTGGCTGTGTATTCTATTTAGCGATTTTGGCAGAAAACGGCGTCCGCTAAATCAAGTACATCTCCAAATGTAAAAATATAAGTAGATAAATAGGTACAGGGTGTTTCAATTAACATGTCCCAACTTTGGATGTCTAAATCTTTGCACAAACATTACATATTATCTTTACAATAACTGCATCTGAAAGCGTTTGTTCTGGCAAAATGTATTACAGTGTAAATACAATATACTATAATGTCATAATTAATTTTTGATGACATCATCAAAAGTCAAGTATTCAGGTATTTGAAAATGAATGGTAAAATTGATCTCTATATTGATATTGTAAAACTATACTTTGAGAATGGAAAATCGCCGACACTAGTGAAAAAGGTTTTGAAAAAGAAGTACCCAGATGTGAAACGTCTTTCAGGGAAACAGGTTTTTCGTACTGTTACTAATACTCTTGTAAAAATGTTATCAGGAACTTCAGAGATAGTATGAGACTAGTGACCAAGAAACAAGGCAGACATTTGGAACACGTCCTAAAATAACGCTGAATCGAGTACAGTCTATAAGTTGACTTAGTTTAAAAGTGCCTGTCTGAAAAATAAATGATTCATTATTTATACTTTTGATTTGATAAAATTGTATGAAATTGCTCTAAACATTTTTGCAAAATTTCAGTTCATACATGAAGCATAACTTTTATTCTAAAACTGTAAAGTAGGGACATGTTTGCTGAAACACCCTGTACATTCAGAAATGCGCTAAATCAAATACACGCAAACTTGTTGAAAAATCATATTCCGCCAAATATCGTACACACTAAATATAGTAATATACAGTAATTAAATTAATTTTAATTTTTTTTAGAATTTCTTTTTCTTTCTATATACACTGTACAACCATGGTACTGTAGATTCCTGAATTTAGGCGAGTACTTAATTCCACGATTCAACTGTTTTTTTATCAAATCATGAGAATATGAAACCGTGAACGCCAAATTTGTATCATGATTTCTAATAGTCTACATTCATCCAAAAAATAAAAGCGAGATTTTATATTCTGCTAGATGTGCTCCTCGCGATTCTACGTGGATATTAATTCCTCGCTTTTAATTAGTATATGGATTTACCGGTACTTGTTCAACATTTTGACGACTTGGTCTGTATGGGATTTTACAGCCATTAAGGAGCTTAGATATTCTATACACTGTTTTATTTGGATTTTTATTGATTAACGCTTTGCTATTCTACAGCTGTCACATGCTGTAGTGAAGTCTATGTGTTCTGTAAATATATATACCATTTTAATTCCTATAATAAGCTCTGTTTGCTGATTTACTGTTTGGTAAAATCTATGAAGGAGCTTATACATATTCTCTACATATTATTTGGATATTTATTGATTATCTCTAGATGTGAATAAACAGCCTGCTTAAGTATGAAAAGGAGCTGTATACTGTACTATTTGGATTTCATTTAAGAAATGAACTCAATGTCTACCCAAGTTACACGAGTATAACCTGGGTTGGGCAGTTTACGCTTTATAATCCGCGAAGCAGATTATAAAAAAGCGTAAAATGCTCTAACCCAGGTTATACGAGTATAACTTGGGTAGATATTGAGTTCATTTCTTATAATTTAATTTCTGTATTTTACTGTACAAGTTGAGTGCGTTTTACTTCTAAAAATGATATCAATCTGTTTAAAATTCAAACGTAACGTCAAGCGGATTAGCACGTTTTTGACACTGGTGCATTGTGACGTGTCTTGTGACGTGCAAACCAGGTTATACAAATTTAACTTAATTTTTCTATCCAATCAAATGCCGCGTTTCAATCTGAATTAAATTATTTAATAATATCTGTTTGTCATTTAAAATCATATTTAAGGTGACACATGTACATGTATGGGACACCTGTCGATATTAATGTGGATAAAAGTACATTATAGTCAAAAGACTTTCACTGTTTTGGAATTCTCAAATTTACCATACCAGCATTTGACCAAAAAATATGTTTCAAAAATTTTGAAAAGTAAAAATTATAAAAGCCCCAGTGGGATTTGAACTTGTGACTTAAAGATTTCGTAATGAACGCTTTAACCCATTGCACTACGCTATTAGATAACAATTTCGTGGACTGTTGATGCACAGGCCCCTTATTATAGTACAGGGCATAACTTTATTATTAAAAGAAATATTTTTAACACCCGAGTGTTAATGATTTATGTTTTCTGTACCCTATCTTGTTTCTTTTGAGTGTCTCGGACAGTATATGTCTTTTACAGCCGCATGATGTAATGTGGTTTATGTATTCTGTAAACTTTAATAATTGGATTTTATGGATCAGCTCTAAATCTTTTTTACAGCCTCGTACTGGAATCTGGTTTCTGTGTTCTTTAAACTACACTATTTGGATTATTATTGATCAGGTCTGCCTGTTATTGTACAGGCGCATGCTGTAGTGTTGTTCATTTGTTCTGTACACTATACTAATTGTATTTTTAATTTGATATTTTACAGCCTGTCTCAAGCTGTGGAGGAGTTCACCTATTCCTGTGCAGGGTATGCTGTGGCGACGTACATTCTAGGAATCGGGGACAGACACAATGACAACATTATGATGAAGGAGTCGGGACAGGTACTGGTCAATGTATTCTAATTATACAACAAATTCAATAGGTCGGGACAGGTACTGGTCAATGAATTCTAAGTACACAACCAATTGAATAGGTCTCTATATTAAAGTTAAAAGACAAATCATCTTCTATTTACAATGTGCACAACAAATCGTATAGGTCTCTAGTCTATATTAAAGTTAAAAGACAAATTGTCTTATATTTACAATGCATGTACCGGTACACAAGAAACTGTTAGGTCCCTATATTAATTAAAATCAAAAGACAAATCGTTTCTACATGTATTTACAATGTACAACAAATTGTTTAGGTCTCTATTTCAAGTCAAAAGACAAATCATCTTCTATTTACACAACAAATTTTATGGATCACTATAACAAAACTAAAAACAAATTTTTACAGTTGTGAAGAAAATCCTTATGTTTTATCAGAAGAATTTTTTTTATCCTTTTTCTTTTCTCTCAGCTTTTCCACATTGACTTTGGCCATTTTCTGGGTAACTTCAAGTCCAAGTTGAACATAAAGAGGGAGAGAGTGCCCTTCATTCTGACCTCGCACTTTGAGTATGTCATCAAGAGGGGAGAAAAAGACAAAGAAAACTTTGACAGGTAAGTGGTTGTCATGGAGATTGACTTATGGAATGAGGGCTGTAGATATATAAGTCCAAACTTGAATATTGATTTTCTAATTCTTGAAAACTAATATTGATTTTCTAATTCTTTATTGATTTCCAAAATAATTTTGATATTAATACAACTCAATCACTTCTTTGTCATTTACTTAAACTTTAATGTCCTTACAATTTTTGTTATCAGATTTCAGAGAATTTGTGAACAAGCGTACATGATAATCCGCTCTCAGGGGGCGCTGTTGATCCGACTGTTTATGATGATGTTGTCCGCGGGGATTCCCCAGCTCACAAACGTCAGTGATGTGGATTATCTCAAGGACACACTCGCCCTTGACCTTACAGTGGAAGAGGCCAGTAAGAAATTCATCGACAAACTGAAGGAGGCCAAAAACAAGAGCTGGTCCACCAGTGTCAACTGGGCTCTCCACAACATGGCACACTGAGAACTGAAACACTCACAAAATGGTGCACTGAAACCCCAGTGTAGTTTGAATGTAGCACTATCCTTCTCATTGTTAATGTTGAAATCTAACTTGATCGAATGTTTCCAGCAAAATGAAATCTAACTTGATGCAATGTTCCTAGCAAAATGAACAAATGTCATATATTCTGACAGAAAAATCATCAACATGCCAGGCAATGCCATATTGAAGATTTATTTTTATTTTTAGTTACTGTTTTGTTTAAAGATTTCTTCATTATATACATGTACTATGCAAACGATACTTGGTGCTGTGTGAATAACTTGAGAATTTAGCTTTAGTTGAAGTCTATACTTCTAAAAAAAAATTTATAGGCTGTTCAAGTAATCATGATCTTTAGTTTTCAGCAAATATCATTCAATGATTTTCAGATCAGTATTTTTAATATGGCTGAAATGTGAACAAACCAGTGATGTGCAATATGTAATGTTGTTAAACATGAATATTTTTGATATTGTATGGTATTATTGTAATTTTATATACCTGTAGTTTATTGTACACTAGTCAATGTCTCTAGCTTTGCAGCTCAGTTACAGACATTCCATTCAATGATAGGCCAGATGAGTTATGATTTATACCAGCTGGTCATCATACAAGCTTATGTCCCACCCCACCTCTCTCTTTCTCAATAGAAGTACTCTTTCAGTGAAGAGTGATGGTCAAATTATAGATTGCTCTTGTAATGTGAAATCCTAACTGGCAACTATGACATTATTACAAGGCAGATAGTCACCAAGTAACCGAAACATTTCATGACTTGTCTACTGTTATGGTCATCGGACTAACTCCCCATTTCATGACTTATTTTATTGTTAATCATCACAGTACTTCATGTGCAGCAGAGTTTGTTTCGTTATCATCACTAACTATGTACATGTAAATGAGACTGTATTTATGATATTTGACAATTTTGTCTTTCCATATTAACTTTATTAACGAAGTTTTCACTCAAACCTTTGTGCCATAATTGAACCAATCACATTCTGTTTTAATGTCTTTGTAATAGATTACATTCCGTTATATGTTAGTTTCTTTTTGCAACTACAAATCACATTCTACTCTGTGTTAGTATCTTAGTAACCAATCACATATTGTCTTTGTAAAATATCTACGACTCGTGTGTATGGGGAAGAGATCCTACAGTGGTACAGGTCTGTTGTTTACAGCGGTACATCTTCATTGTTTACAGTGATACAGGTCCATTGTTTACAGTGGTACAGGTCTGTTGTTTACAGCGGTACATCTTCATTGTTTACAGTGGTACAGGTCCATTGTTTACAGTGGTACATGTTCATTGTTTACAGTGGTACAGGTCCGTTGTTTACAGCGGTACAGGTCCGTTGTTTACAGCGGTACAGGTCCATTATTTACTTGTTCTTTTGATGTCTCATACTAGATACAAGCTACTTGTTTTTCAACTTAAAAAGATTTTTTTTCATGTACATATTCTACATGGTATTTGAATATTTGTGGCTCCTCCAACTTTACTTATCTCACTGGGTCTTAAATTGTTTGATCTCGACCATTTTGACACAAACATTTTTTACGATAATTATTTAAATTTTCTTTAGTTTTGTAATTTTCTGTTTGAGTATGTTATATTGTTATCCTTGCCAAACCTACATTCCAGAGGTCCTTGTTGTGAGTTCCTGCCCAGTGTGTCATTCATCGAGTGCAGCAGATGCTAAACCAGAGAACACACTGTTGGGTTCCATTCAAGAATTTAGAATTTTAATTGATTAATTTTAACACAATGTACAGTAGTAGAAATGTATTTATATTTTGAACTTTTCTTATAAACATTATACTGTTAAATCATGAATTTTTATGTCGTTCAATCATGATCGGTTTAATTAAGAAAGGATATTTGGTTTGTGTGAGATAAGATTTCTTGCTTTATCAAATATAAGGAAATAAGTTATTGTACCTTAAAGGTGTTTTGTTTAAATAATACATGTATTTTATACAAAAAAATATTTCCATATGTCATCCATGGCCTAAGAAGGAATGATTGTCACTAAATGGTCAATAAATAACTTGGCTATAATCACAACTGACATCTTTGCAGGGTTAAATCACTAACCTTTTGCAGTAGTACAGATTTTATTCAACATCACACATAGTTAACTATAAAATCATCCCTTTTTTGTTTTGAGGTAAATACAAGTACAATAAGTGGCCATGACCCCCAATCCTTGTTCAAGGAAGTCTTCATGGGAGCAGACACAGCAAAACATCAGCATAGATCATAATCCCAAAAGAATATTGATAATTTAACTGTAATTCCATCATTTATGTTTGATGTAGCTTTTGAGTAATCACCCCTGTACATGCATTGTCAGTGACCTGGTGCTGCTCTAGAGATCTCACTGTCAGTGCTTTAATAATCCTGTAAATCAATCCCACAATCCTATTGCTGCTGTCTGTGCTGTAATAATCCTGTAAATCAATCCCACAATTCAAAAACCTTTTGCTGCTCTCATGTTAGACCTCATGAAATGATTTTTGAATGTTCAAGAAAACATTCCATTTTTAGACCAGTATGTTTCATGTTTTTTGATTACATTCCAGAACAGAATGCCTTAATTAATTATATATCTTTTTCCAGGTGAGGCCCTGGGGTTTGAAATTTTGAATCGAGGGGCCGCATACCTGGTGTTGAGTTGCTCATACCTATGGGTACCTAGACACAAAGGATTGCATTGGTGTAGGACCTAAAACCTTGGTATTCCCCCCCCCCCCCCCCCCCCCCCCCCAGGGTCTGTGCCTGATATTGTCTTTATACATTTCGTACCACCAATCATGCTATTTATAGGCACTTTTATTTAACAATTTCATCATTGTCATTTTTTTATTCTTTGTTAAAGGTGTAGTACATAATTTGTTGAAATAAAAAAAAGACTTTATATTATCAAATTGATGTGTAGTTGTTTTTCATTGCATTCTTCAGGCACTTTTTATGTAACAATTGTTTTAATCAGATGGTTTAATTGAATATACAGTTGTCAAAATTCAAATTCAAGTATATATCAGAAAGGAGAAAAGATTACCATCCGACATGTCAATATACATATTTAATAAATATCATCTTAATTTTAATAAAAAAAAATTCATCACAAAAAAACTAAATTCATTTAATACTGTGGTTTCTTCAATAATCAATATTTGTAGAATACTTATTTTTATTGATTTCATTGTTAAGTTCATCTCAAATACTGTAAATTCCTTCTTTTACGCGAGTACTTAATTTCGCGATTTCACTGATTTGTATCAAATCGTGAGAATATGAAATCGTGATCACCAATTTTTTGTTATAATTTCCCCGAGTACAAAACTGTCTGAAAAATAAAAGCAGAATTTTAAAATCTGTAAGGGTTGAAATTAATTCCTCGCGTTTAATTAGGAATCTACAGTATTTGATGTTAAAGAGCAATTACTATTGATGATGATCATCAAGGGATTTATTGCATATCTTCATTAAATCAACAATAATTGATAAAAGCACAGTGCTCTTGTGTCAAAGCTAAAAATGGGGACTGCATGATGAAGAAAAAAAATCAAAGCAAGTATTTGAGGTTTTATTGAAGAACCATTAATTCACACTAACATTGATGAACATTTCCTGGAAAACAAGTACATGTATTTTGTATCATGTACTATATTATGTATGTATATTAGATCAATGTACAATCAATCCAGAATATTACTGCAACAATGACCGATTACTATATTACGGTAAAACTACATTGGAGCGAAGATTTTTAAAAATCTTTGCATGAAATACCGGTATCCTCTGAACACAAGTACATGTACATGTATTAGCATTATCAGACAGCCTCAGATTTAAAATCTTACAATACTCCAGACTTCCTTAAATCAATAATTTGGATATCTTGATACAGTTTACATACTGGTATAAGGAGAACTTCATGTTAACATCATAACTTTGGAGTCCTCTTTCTTCTTATCCTTGGTTCTTGGATATTATGAAATATTCCACAAGACACTGGGCTCTTAGAGTTAACCTATTCCACACGCTGAGCACTTATACATGCGTTCTTGCTCTGTATTTTTTCTACAGCTTGTTTGAGATCATTTACAGCACAGTCAATGTCTTCCTGGGTTGTTTCCCTTCCTACAGACAGTCGGATTGCACGCCTCGCCACCTCTTCCTCTATGTCCAATGCCATCAGTATTGGAGAGGGTCTAAAAACATAAATCAAACAGTCCACTCATTCTGGGTTGTTTTCTTTACATGAATTTTTTTCATCTATAAGCTATAAATGCTGTGTGTGCTTGAGAAAGACTTATATAGTATTTACCTATTTTGAGCATGACAAGCTGCTCCCACACTGGCTTGTACATGTGTACAATGTGATAGGACCTCAGATCCTGCAACAAGTGTTCACAAAGAGATAAAACCTGACACACTAAATGAAAATTGTCAGCAATGTGAAAGAACCTCACACCCTGCATTGAGTGTTGGCAAGGAGATAATTGTCATAAATTCAAGGCCAGCCTCGTTTATGCTTACTTACCATTGGCAAACTCACTAAATTGTCCTCATGAATAACTAAACATCTTTGAGATGGTGACCATCTCAAAGGGCCCCATTTAATGAATATTTGGATGAAAAGCATTTCAGAGGACTTTGCTTTGACCTTAGCCTATGACTGAAATTTTTCAGTTGGCATTCACATAACTTTATTCAAGCTCATTGAAAACCCTTACCTACAGGCAATCATTTGGTTTAATCTGAGCAAGATTAAGCCAATGGAAAAGAATTTATGGTCAAATACTGGATTTCAAGAAATCTTCATATTTCACAACCTAGAAATTAGCTTAAAGGTCACTGCACACCCTTTCCCGAAAAAGCTTTGTTTATATAAAGTATGAGCCAGATAGAGCTTAGGGGAGATAATACATGTCTGATATGACCTTGACCTAGAAACTTTGTTCAAGGTCATTGAAAACGCTTTGATTAAAAGCACTCCGTGGGTGAAGTACATGTATGAGCCAGATTGAACCAAGGGGAGATAATATACATGTATGATCTGGACAAGGATTTTTCACAGAACCCTGCTATGACCTTAACCATAGACCTAAAAACTTGGTTCAAGGTCACTCTTTTTCCAAATGTTCTTGTCTGACTTACCACTACAGTCCACTGACAGAAGTGACACATTGCATGTGTTTGGGATGCAGCAGCTTTTGCCTATCCTTCCATTAAAGCAGATTTCCTTACCAAACTCTGCCTACAAACAATTAAAAATCTTCAGCTGTTGCCTTTATCAGAAGTCTTTTTACTTAATTCAATAACCAACTGAATCCAACTATATCTCATGCCTGACCTTTAACCTTTCCTCTAGGTAGTCTCGGACTTTTTCCATGTGCCTGTTGTATTTGTCTATATTTTCCGTCACTAGTTTTGATGCCTGCCCTAGTCCTGCAATCATTGCTGTGTTCTCAGTTCTATAACACAGTCATTTAGATAAAGATGACACAAGCTTTGCTAAAGAAAATAGAAATTTTGACGTTATAAGTTAGTGGATTACTTAATGTACAGTCTCATTTACCAAGGCCTTCACATTTTTAAAGCCCCTGAGCAGTCTCCAGGGCCATAAAACTAGGCCAAGTCCACTGTTCTTTATGAAAGGAATATAAAGTGGAAAAATGCGACTGAGATCAAAAGTGAGCTTGCATTCAAATTCAAGGACCACAAGGTTGGAAATGAGCTCGTTCAACTTGAACTGTCATGGAGTGCATTAAGGACTGGACTGGCACTAGTCAAGTCAAGACTCCATTCAAAGTTATAACTACAGCAATGTATCAATGATCAGTAGTCTGATCTAAATGTGTATAGATGGCCCAAGAGAGGACCCTTACATTTGACAGGTTGCACTTACCCCGGTCTATAGGTCCTCTCCTGGCCTCCCCCATAAAACATGGGGTAGAGAGGCACCTCCTTGCTGGACCCCAGGTCTTTTACATATATAGCTCCAATTCGGGGTCCGTAAAACTGTGAAATTTAAATAATTTAGCAAGTAAATTATTTCTTCTTCTTTCTAAAGAGCATTTTTATGCATTAGCATAGCATTGCAATTGGGTCTGAAAAGGGTATTCAGTGTATCAAATTTAATCTGATAAAGATTACTCAAAAACATTTAACTTAATACAATCTTTGACTCCTGTATATGTTTCATTATTGATAATTCTTAAATGATCATTTGTGGTCATTTTCATCCACAGAAAATATTGCAGGTTAACAAGATGTATTCTCATTTTCCAGATTTGTTACAGAGCATGTTCTATACATTTTATTTATTGATAGAATTCCTTCAGCCACATGTACCTTGTGTCCAACAACTGTGAGGTAGTCTGCCCCCAGATCTTGAACACTGACTGGGATCTTGCCAATGGCCTGGGCAGCATCCGTGTGGAGAAGAATCTTGGGAATGGTTCTCCTTGAAGTGTTAATCTGTTTCACTCTCTCAAAAATCTCTTTCACTGGCTGTCCAATTATACACACTTCTTATCAAACATATGTACAGTCAAATTTTGTAGCAGCAATTAAAGGAAAAAAATGCTTGCAGAATTTCAAACCTGTATTATTCCGGTCTCGTTGTTGGCAAGCATTATGGAGATCATGCAGGTCGATGGTCGTATGGCAGCAATGACATCATCCACCATCACATGACCTGTCTTCGGAGAAGCTGGTACAAATGTCACACCTACAATACAAACCAATAAAAAGATCAAACATTAACATTCACTGTGAGCCTGGGTTTCCTTCTGCTAGTTAGGCTAATTTAGAGAATAAATTGTGTGTACGCATTGTTGAAAGTTATTTAAACCTTATCCCTTTGAACAACAGCATAATATTTAAGAAAATGATTTGATCGTACTGGCAATTCCTTCCTCTGCAAAGTGTTCCAGCATGAGTTTTACGGCGTCATGTTCCAGGTTTGAGGTGATGAAATGCGGCAGGTGCTCCTTGTCCAGGATGCCATTGTGTGACCAGTCTTGACCCGAGTGGAAGTATTTAACCGCCGTGTTCAGAATCATGTTATTTCCCTGTTAATATAACAACAAATCAGTGCTGATTACAATATAAAATACTCTACATACAATGCAACAAATATATTCTTTTTTGTATCCTAATATACATGTACTCGTATAAACATAAGAAAAAAAATCTTTGTTTTTATGGAACATACATTTTCATTTTAATTATAAACTCTGAAAGGTTCATTTACTTAGCTATTTGAACTACAGGTTCATTAAAATATCAACAGACATACAATATTAAATAAATAAACAAAACCAAAAACCAACCTCATGCTAAATTAAGTTATGTAATCATAAATATAAAAATATAAAAGTATTAGTAAACATGTACATGAAGTTTGTGTTATTTTTATTGTTTATAGTGAAATACCATGCACACAGCTGCATGTAATAAAAACAACAACACATGAGAAATAAAAATACATTATGTATTATAATGTGGATGAAGAATATTGGTTATAAATACCGTATATAGGGTTATTTTCGCCCTTCTTCACTTGCAAATGGTTTTGCCCCATCTTGAATTCGCCCAGGCAAAGTTGTGTTTAAAGAGAGATAATTTGGAACATTGGAATACGCCCAGTCTTAAATTCGCCCACTGACAACGAGGACGAAAGGGCCGAGCCGAAAATAAAACAGGGGCGAATATTTCCCTCTATATATACAGTAAAGCTTTAGTAGCATGTAACATGCATATGTATATGATAACAACCAAAGTATCATATAGTGGCATCATTCTATAATGGTGTTAACTCTTTTGTTCTCTGATGAAAATGAATACTAAAGATAACCAAGCATGCAACACCGTATTAAATAAATTAAGATTGAAAGCAGTTAAGTATTAAAGTTGAAGTGATCTAGGTTAAAACTCATTCTAACAAGGAAACAACAATAAAAGTTCAAAGCTGCACTCTGTTATACCTCCGTTCCTCCCGAGTTAAATATAATATCTGAAACAGTACGTGTCTCATAATATCTTAAACAATTTGCAACTCAAAGTGGTGAGTATGCAGGGACTAATTAAATTAGAATGTCTCTTAATTAAAGTTTTAAAATCATGTCATTATTTTTTAAGATGGTATAAATTTATTTGTTTGGTTAATATGAAATAAGTCAGTACCTGAAGCTTTTGCTCCGAGCATTGCAGCAACATGCTGACGAGATTCTTCAATAATGGCCTTGGCTTCTATACCTAGATAAATTATAAATAGACATACAAGTTACATGTGTAATCAGTGGTAAAAAGTTAAGTCTCAACCGAAACTCAAACCAACTGCATCTGGCACACCATGCCAGTGCTATAACTACAGCCACAGCAACTGAGACCCAATATACCGACTGACAGTCACTGCCAGAGCTACTAAGACCCGATATACCGACTGACAGTCACTGCCAGAGTTACTGAGACCTGATAAACTGACAGTCACTGCCAGAGCAACTCAGACCCAATATATTGACTGACAGTCACTGCCAGAGTTACTCAGACCTGATATACTGACTAACAGTCACTGCCAGAGTTACTGAGACCCGATATACAGACTGACAGTCACTGCCAGAGTTACTGAGACCCAATATACTGACAGTCACTGCCAGAGGTACTCAGACCCGATATACCAACTGAACATCACAATATAAAAGCGGGGGTTAGAGTCAGAGGAATCTTGGATTAACTGACTGACAGTCACTGCCAGAGCTACTGAGACTTGATATACTGATTGACAGTCACTGCCAGAGCTACTGAGACCTGATATACCGACTGACAGTCACTGCCAGAGCTACTGAGATCTGATATACTGACTGACAGTTTGGCAACCCCTTCACACAAGTAAGTATATCTCAAAAATAAAAGCTGGGCTGTTTTATTTTAATCTGGGTGTGGTATCTATTATCTAACTAGTCAAGCCAAAAGTCTTGTGTTATTTTAGGGGGTGGGGTGAGAAGAAAACTTTGAGAATACAAAAGTCATCAACATAAGATCATATTTTTTAAAATCCCATCTTTACCTTGAGTGTGTGAACTACTAGGGTTCCCCCAAGCTTTTGATAAAGCTGACGTGATTGCAGTCAGTACATCACTTTCCAAAGGAGTGGTGGCGTTATTGTCTAAATATATGCTGAAAAATTAGAAGAAAAAAAATCTTATTTCTAATCATCATTAATTATGATAATCACTCCGTTTAGTTTAATTTTTCAATTAACAGCTCATTTAAAACAAGAGATACAAATACACAATCAAGTATTGACTGGTGATTTTATATGCATTGCTTAGTTAAACAACTTATCAAATTTATTACCTCTTTGCCATGCCGTTTGTCAAAGCAGTGTTACTTTCTCTTTGGTTCAGGTTTGTTTACAATCGATTTTTAGCATGCCGCTTATGCCCTTGATTTTATCTTTTCTCACCAGTTAAAAGATTTCACTTATTTTACTGATATCATGTAAATATCTTTGATGATTATTTAATTTAATAATAATTAAAAACGTTAAATTTTATTTTAAAAAAATTAATAACATTAATTTATTTTATCATTGTCTTCAGCGGCACAGTATTAAAAATGAAAGTAGGCTTGTGTTTAGGATGGAAAACGTCAGAGAAGGTTTTTTCGCTGCGGTCGGTTTGCTTGGACTAATTGTCAAAGTAACGTTCTTGACCGTGAAATCGATTGTCCTTTGGCCTATCTACAAGGAAAACAAAGACATAAGAGATGACATTTTGCTGATCACGGGTGGAGGAAGAGGGATCGGGAGAGCACTTGCCCTGGAGTTTGCCAAGCACAAGCCAAAGCACGTACGCACCACGTTTTGCTCTTTAATTCCACACCATTGTCCATATTTTTTTCTTTTTTATAAGAAAACAAACACTGAATTTGCACTCTTTTCTTGCAATATAAATGGTCTTGTGTTGGAAAAATGACTACACTTACAGATCATTCTATGGGGAAGGACGGAGGAAAGCCTCCAGGAGACGGCTGAAGAAGTGAGAGACGCGGGAGTCAAGTGTTCCTATATGCTGTGTGATGTCAGTCAGTCAAAGGAAATCTCTAAACATGTGAGCTTTGCCCAATAATATAATGTAAATATCCTTGAGTCTATAAAGTGTTAAATCAAAACTATTTACAGTTTGCTTATGAAATGGTCAGACCGTTTTGATTGCCAATACCAGATATATGAAGCTTAATTGGTAGAGCACCCGGCTAGAGATTAAGGGGGCCAGGGTTTGAATACCCATCTGGTCTCTCATTATTTATCCCATTCTTTTGATATTGATAGAATATAATTTGATTATTATAATTTTTCATTATTATTTATTTCAACTATGACACATTTTAGGATTCTTGTAGCATTAAATTATATTTTAGACTCTTTTATTATTGTATCAATGCAGTAATCTATTGTTAAATCTTGCAGTATGCTGATGTAAAAAAAACAATTGGACCAGTTACCTTACTGGTTAACAATGCTGGGATCGTGCATGGGGGACAAATCATGGACATCCCCAACGAAGACATAATAAAAACACTGAGTGTCAATGCCATGGCTCACTTTTGGGTATTTATACTTCTTTTTATATTATTTTGGCAATGATTGATGGATTAAGATTTGAAGACTTTAAACAGCTGCAATGGTTGTCTATTCTAGATGTATATTAAACACCTACATATTCCATGTATTCATTTATACTAATGATTTTTATCATAATTTTCAACCTCTGTAATGTCCCTTGAAAAATTGATATACATTGCAAGAAATAAATTAATAATAGATCAAGGTAATTAATGTTTATTGAATGAGATTTGTTTCACAAAGTAATCTATAGATTCTGTATTCTCATTATCCCTTTTTTCATCTTAACTTTAGTTCACAAGCCACATAATGAAGCCAAAAAGGCTTGTCAGTGATATATTTTGATATTTCAAAGAAAAGGTCAACAATCTTGATTTGAAGAGAAAATGTGTACCTTATATAATTTCAGACAATAAAAGCAGTGCTTCCAGACATGATAGAGTCCAATCGCGGTCACCTTGTCAGTATTAGTTCAGTCCTGGGGTTGCTCGGGATGAGGGGTGTGAGCGACTACTGCAGTTCAAAGTTCGCTATATCTGGGCTGATGGAGGCTCTGCAATGGGAGCTACAGGAGTACAGCAACATCCACATCACCTCGGTTCACCCGTACTTGGTGGATAATCAGATGTTTGCTGGGTTAAAACTCAGGTAGGACACTGTCACTGTTATATTTAACAGATTATGCATATTATATGCAGTTTTGTTACTGTTACATTTATATGTATAGATTATGTACAGTGTTATGATAAAATAACCAAATCATATAATAAAAAATTTAATATGATTGTATATACTGGTATAAGAATCAGTGTTAATGGGAATGAGACATGCTGTTAAATTTTCCCTTAAGGTTTCCATGGTTAGTTCCGCCATTAAATGAGAGTTATGTTGCCAAGCAAACCATTTCTGCTGTGTTAACGAATAGAAAGAGTGTGGTCATGCCTGGAATTATGCACGTTGTACTCTGGGCCAGGAGGTTAGTGATTGTGTTGTGTCAACTTGTGTGTAAGGAAACTTTAACCTGTTATAGTATAGAAAGAAACCTTACCCTGTAGAAGTTACTAATTATATTCTACCCTGTGATCTACTGTAAACATATTTTTGGTATGATATTAAGCTCAAAGAAAGAAATTTTCCCTCCTGATAATTTGTCCAGCAACTTTACTTGACTGTCAGTTTCTAACAAGCCCAAAACTTAATGATATGCCAAAGATTAGTTTGAATCATTACCAGTATTTAGATCTAGGTGAATGCAGTAAAATATTTGTGTCTCTTTTTTAGTCTCTTTCCAGTGGACGCCATGTTACCTATATTAAGATTCACTGGTGTAGATCGAGCCATGATGGACTTCCCAAATGCTCCAAGAAATGTAGATTTCATGAAAAATACCACTGCTATTGATTAGAATCTTCATAAGGATAAGAGATTTATATTTTAACCAATGAGGTTCATGAAGAACTAGAAACTATAATACCAGAAATGGAAGCTCTGCTGATTACCCGAACTATTGGTGCTGTTTTCATTTAATCCGCAGAACATTGAATTGTCTCTGATATATGTGATTTTTTAAACATTGTTATAACCAAGGTAGCAATTTTGTAATGTTTTTTGTTTTTCTTACATGTACTCACTTGTAAGCCAAACCTCTGTATCCCGTATGAGTATTATAACTTGCAATAAATCTAGGTATGGAAAAAGAGCACTATGATGTATGGTAGCAATTTTACTGGGTTTGTAGTACTATGTACAAAATATGAGTTGTGGCATATGAAAAGAAAAAAATAGATTGAGTGTACACAATTCATAACACAGGATAGGTAGAGTGTCTGTACAGCTCAGTAGCCAGGAAAGATAAAACTGTGTGTACAACTCAGAACAAGGGATAGATTTATATAGAGAATCTGTACAATTCAGTACAGAGGATAGATAAATTTAGAGTGTGTCCACATAATTAAGTACTTTGGATGGATGAAGTGTCAGTACAATTCAGTACATGAAATAGATAGAAAGTCCATACAAATTAGTACACGGGATAGAAAGTGTGTGATTGATTTAGTATAGAGTGGTCAATAAATGGGATAAAATGTCTGTACAATTCAGTATATAGGACAGATAGTGTACAACTCAGATTACGGGATTTGTCAAAAACCATACATAGCTGCTTAGATAAATGACAGTGATTTTTGCAGTCAAGTAGACCTGGTAATTTTTATACCTTAAGTTTTTCAGACGAAAAGCAAGGGTGTCGTTCGAACATATTATATTACAAATGTATGGGTTTATACCTGTTGGTACATCTTTAATTCTCCTAAAGAATTATTAATTAACGTGCACATAGAAATAAGTATCGATTTACTAAATAGTGTTCAGTTTTCTATCATCGAAAATCGAAATCATCAAAAGGTACCAAGTAAGATAGGATATACACGTAATTGCGAGCGAATAATTTCAATCTTTCTGGCGATAAAATTAATTTTGTTGAACGCATTTACCAGATCAAAGCTGACAATTTTTATTGTTTTAAAAAATATTGAAGAGTTAAGTTGATTATATACACATACCAAAGAATAAACAATTTCACCGCATTAAGTCATCTACCTATTACATTTACCTATTACATTTATCCAAATATTATGAGGTGATCAAATACGGTCGTGCGTGATCAAATCATAAAGCCGTGCGCGGATCCAGAATTTTTTTCATGGGGACGGGGGTTCGAGTGATATTTGAATTTGCCGGGGGGGGGGGGGACATTTTAGTTTGCCAGGGGTGGGTCCAAAGCATATTTTCGGTAATTTTACTATATAAATTTAAGAAATTTGAATTTTCGAGGGGAGAAATGAGGGGTTCCGGAACCCCCGACCCCCTCTCTAGATCCGCGCATGGGACTTATTGGATTTGATCACCCCGACCGTATTTGATCACATGATATTACTCAAAGAATGATTTCTTTAAAGAATTATTAAACTTATTCACTGAATCAGCTTGTCTTCTATTTTGATGCTCAAAAATTGATTCATAAGAAAATTGATGCATAAAGCACTATAAAATCTGTCCGAGGCATGGTTCATTATAACGAATAGCTTCCTCTCGCCGAATAAAAAACGAGAGAAAAATTAGGGCTTTACTCACGAATGTCCTTGTTTTTAGTTACGTATAATTTTGAAATTCTTAAACTTAAAGTTTGCAGGCAAAACAGTTCTTTTATTTTTCCAAAACAAAAAATTTCAGATATTAAAAGGCTGGAACTATTTATGATTAATATTGATATTTTCGTTGTAAAAATTGTTTTTAAAAGTAACAGCTCTATATCCAATAAATCAAATTCTGGTGTTTTGACCCACCTTAGCTTTAAATGGCCGTGGAACCTATATACGCACACAGAGTGGAAAACAGAAGAAGCACATTAATTATGCAACTAGCGAATGAGTAAGATTCTAACTATTGTCATGTGTCATTTTTAAATATTTTTACGCTCCAAGATTAAATGTCATATTATCGTCGGAAAAAGAATGACGTAACTGTGGGATTTTTCCACAACAAATTAATTTAGAATAGAACTCTTCAAAACAAATCAAACTCTGCATCCAACGACGTTAATCATGCATGAATAGGTTTTTCCTATACTTCGCTTTCCTCTATAGATAAAGTATAAGTCCACAATTGACTTCGATTAATTAGGTTAATTAGATAAATTGGATTTGAAAATTAATATTAACATTAAGAATACGTCCCATCGTTTTCTGATAAAATTGATAAAAATGCAATAATTCTATACAAAGGAAGAAATTTGAAAATGAATACTCTACAGTCTAAATATACCTGAAAGTATACTATGTGATATGATAGTATACTAAGTGATATGATAGCATACTATGTGATATGATAGTATACTATGTGATATGATAGTATACTATGTGATGATAGTACACTATGTGCTATGATAGTATACTATGTGATATGATAGTATACTAAGTGATATGATAGAATACTAAGTGATATGATGGCATACTATGTGATATGATAGTATACTATGTGATATGATAGTATACCAAGTGATATGATAGTATACTATGTGATATGATAGTATACTAAGTGATATGATAGTATACTATGTGATATGATAGTATACTATGTGCTATGATAGTATACTTTGTGATATGATAGTATACTATGTGATATGATAATATACTATGTGATATGATAGTATACTATGTGATATGATAGTATACTAAGTGATATGATAGTATACTATGTGCTATGATAGTATACTATGTGATATGATAGTATACTAAGTGATATGATAGTATACTATATGATATGATAGAATACTAAGTGATATGATAGTATACTATGTGATATGATATTATACTATGTGATATGATAATATACTAAGTGATATGATAGTATACTATGTCATATGATATTATACGGAGTGATATGATATTATACTAAGTGATATGATATTATACTATGTGATATGATAGTATACTAAGTGATATGATAGTATACTAAGTGATATGATAGTATACTAAGTGATATGATAGTATACTATGTGATATGATAGTATACTAAGTGATATGATAGTATACTAAGTGATATGATAGTATACTTTGTGATATGATAGTATACTAAGTGATATGATAGTATACTATGTGATATGATAGTATACTAAGTGATGTGATAGTATACTATGTGATATGATAGTATACTAAGTGATATGATAGTATACTATGTGATATGATAGTATACTAAGTGATATGATAGTATACTATGTGATATGATAGTATACTAAGTGATATGATAGTATACTATGTGATATGATAGTATACTATGTGACATGATAGTATACTATGAGTGATATGATAGTATACTATGAGCATGTTTGGCTTTATTGACATCTTCTGTTATAACATTGTTCATCTTCAGAACTTTTTAAAGACGTGTTTTGTTTTTCACTATTTGTCTATCTGAGACATCAGAAAATAAAACATGAATAGCAGATATAATGAAAAAAAAATAAAATAAACAAATACATGTATTATATAATAAAGGACGCATTACCAATGCAGTATATTATTTTTGTACATGTTGTTAAAATAAAATAGATTTCTACTACAATCGGTTGTTGTTAACCAATGGTGGAATTTTTCTGCTTCTATTCAATTCTTTATTCACTCAAGACCAGTTCACTGATATATGAGGTTCAACATAGTTATATACAAATGAACATAAAAACAGGCAAGGATCACAAGTACAGTAGTAGAAATAGATAAAAAAAAATTGAATACTACAATACAATAGGTTGTATAAGTTTGTTTTAGAAGTGCAGACTTTGAAAACTTTCTTAATAAATGACAATGTTTTTAGTTTTTCTACATCACAAGTATTCATCAGATCGTTAAATTTTTGCAAGATAAATAATGACAACATGCAGGAGAAGCATGTCAACATATTACCTCGGTATATAATTATGTCGACGTGTGCGCAAGATAATTATGTTGACATGGAATACACAAATTCCTTTTAGAATCTTATTTCAAGAAAATTTACTGACAAACGCCCTTCTCTGTTATTAAATACGCGAAATGCAACATATTATTAATTGTTTTTAATTTAACAATACTATCAACACTAGACCTAAAACAACCCTTGTTCAATGTCCAAGTATAAAAACTCCAAAACGAAACAAAAGTTCAACAAGTTGTATTTAAGTTGATGAAATAACGGTACATGGTATTCCAATGAAAACCGATTCTCGGAGTTCCGAGATAACAACTTAATAACGTGCGGAGAATCCAGCACGGACAGTCCGATATAATTCTGTACACAAAATCGACGCTAACGTGCGGAAATCCAGCACAGTCCGATTTCATACACATTCCACTAACGTGCGGGGTTCCAGCACAGTTAGCCCAACCGTACTCTTCCAGATCTTAAAACATTCTCCCTTACATTTTTTTTTGAAAGACATTGCTCTTTTTCGATTTCAAAGAGATGGTAATGACATGCCAGAAAAATAAACATTCACACATATAGCTGTTAAGATAATTTCGCACTTCTATTGTCCAACAATTATTTAATTTGCCTGGAGATTAAGCAAAGTAGATATCAAAGGCTAGTGTCAAGAGGATTAACATTTTTGTCACATGAAAGCATCTCCATTTGTTTGTTTGGTTATTTTTTTCCTACAAACTATGTTGCGTAATTAATCTAACAGAGAGAAAATTCTTAAACTTAAGTTCTCATAGCAGCTTGTAAATTTTAAATCTATAACCTGTTACATTAAAAGTTTAAAATCAAAGATTTCTAAACTTATCTATAACAATCTTTGTTATAGATAAGTTTAGAAATCTTTGATTTTAAACTTTTAATGTAACAGAAATAATCAAATGATTAGAATTATAGTTTAATCAACCAAATAAAGTGGAGAAGGAAACGTTTGGGGTGGTATGGGAAACCTGAAGAAATCAATGTGGATAGAAGTGAATTATTCAAGTTAATCACCATTTTAATATTCTTATATTGTACAATGTTTTTCTATTAAATTCTTTTAAATTGTATAAAAAAGATGATTATAAAAGTCTCAACAAATTTCAAACTCACAACTTGCATATTAATATCTAACTCTAAGACATTGCGCTACGCGATAGAACGACAAAAAATGTATAAAGTTGTACAATGTATTTAATTTTATCATGAAAAATTATTGTCTGTGGATAAAACCCGTATTACACGTAATATTTAACTCCACTAATCACCGAGACTTGAGCGTTATTTTGGGCCGCCTCCTCTCGTTCTGTGCAAGCACAAGTACAGGTGGCCGCGCAAAAGCAACAGCCGACCAACAGAATGAAAACTCCGCACAGACTGTACATGACAATGATGTACCAGAACGCAAAGTTATAGGCGATCGGCTCACAGTAGTTTCCGGAGGCGGGGTTTGTGCTGAGGTCGCCATAGGAAGAGAAAACCCACACGTTTCCTACGAAAAATAAACTGAAATAACATTTGCAGGAAAATGAATCTTGATTTAATCCTGAATTAACAGCACAGCGCGTGTGTGGAGGGGCTCAAAATCTAACTTAACCATTCTTGGTTTTATCAAAACATATGAAACAGGCTGATAAATTTGAAACTTTTGTCCGGTTTAACATTTACATATATTCATTGGGTCTTTCCCAATTATTGTAATTGTGTTTGTGCCAATAAGATAATGATTTTAAAAAAATATCAACTTTCAAAGTTTCACCTAGATTAGGGCATAAAGTTTCCAAAGAAAACTGAAGTATTACATAAATATTTTTCAAAGATTTTTAAAAAATGTTTGTTTTACAGATTTTCATAATGAAGGTATGAATTACCTCTGTAGATTAGAAAAATGTCATAAAAGGATAAATTCATTTTTTTAAAAAGGAGTAACTTATAGACCCAGGGTCCCTACTTGTGGCGGGGGGTCGGTCCTGTCCCATCCTCGTGCATCTGTGACTAAACATTGCTTAATAATCTAGCCAGCAATAAGTCCACAGCGTTAAATGATCTTACCAGCAATAAACCATGCGATCACAAAGAGTGCACATATCCGGGAAACGTTGATTTTCACCTTGTCAATGAAGGACCCCTCCTCTTCCGGTTTTCTATCGCAACAGTGTCCACAACAACAATACAATATCGAAATCGAACCAGTAACCACCAGATAAATCGGAATGTATTTTTGTAATGGACAGTCGTCCAGGTACAATGCTCCTGAAATCAAAGTGCTGGGATTAGTCATTATAAGATTTACTGTACATAAATAATAAGATACTGTGAATTCCTTATGTTAGTACTTAAGGTAAAGTGACTTTGGAACCCTATACTGACCAATGACGATGGGAGCAATGGGAAGGACAATACCGAAAATCACCAGTAACACAATGACCACGGCTGGAAAACAAGAGGAAGAGAAAATAGGTATTAAGGCAACTCACCTAGCTTAGTAAATAATTGAATTTACTGATTTTGTTTGATTTTATACTTTGTACTTACTTGATGCACAAAAAATAGCAACGATTGATGACAGGAAGCCGACATTGCCATCACAATTTTCCTTGGCACACTTGACTTTTCCAAAAAGAGAATCCTGCGGAGGTGGCATCGCTGTAATAGTCATTTAACAAAGTTATAATAAAGATTTGTCCATATAAAACCTTCCGCTAGCTTCTTAACCCTGTTGATCGTGACCAGCAGAATTCGGGAGCTAGTGGGAGGTTTGATTTTAATCAGACTGACCATATACATACACAAAGCTCGCGTATGACAACGTAAAACCAGCTTTAAAAATACTTCTGTATTATTATTAATTGCTGATTGAATTCCATTTGAGTTATAAACAAGTATTAGTATCTCGGTGGTGGAAGGGAGAAGAAGAAAACTCTCGATACACGGGGATTTTACAGCGAATTACAGAACACAGAGTTTTCTTTAGTTTGCTAGATTGCTCAATAGGGTATGCAAATTAATCAGCCAGGGCTTCGTTCAAGATCCAACCTTAAATTAAATAATTTGTTAATTTTTAGCAGAAATGCACACGTTAAAAGTCATAATGATTTAAAGGGGCATGGGCACGATTTTGGTCAAATTCTATTTTTCTTTTTTTATGATTTACAATGCTTTAGGAATGGATTCCTAATGATTAAATGAAATTTGACGGTCAGTCGTAGAGTTATAAGCAAATTACAGGGCTCACAATTCTTTGTCATGTAAACAAGGCTCGTGCCCTGTTTTTGTTTACATAGCTTCAATATACCAGTAAAAAAAAATTCAAGCTGATTTGTCTATCTCCTTATTCATTTTAAACATAAATAAACAGTTCCTAACGTTAGACACAGTCATTTTAGGTCTAAAACTGGAATTATCACTTCAACATTCAAAATGTAAACAAAACCTTTCTTTACATAGTAAAGAATTGTAAGCTCTGTAACTTATAACTCAACGAATGACACTCAAATTTTGGTTGCCTGTTAAAATGACTATAAATTTATATATAATATAAAAAGCATAGTAAACATTAAAATCGGAAAAATAATTTTTGAACAAAATCGTGACCATGCCCCTTTAAGGAATGAACAAAATACCCTGGTTGTTTTCAAGGTAGGTAAGATAAATTTCATGTTTGTTTCAAAATGGTAAGAAAAGTCAATAAGACCCCTCCCCTAGGTTTGTGCATGAACTTTTTACTTCTGGGTGTGTAATCGATCCAATTTTTTTTAACCATGCTGTTATTTGTTATTTTTTCTGACAAAATAACAAGAGTGATTTAAATCATTTGCTTAGAGAATAGTTTCGGGACAGGCGAAATACTTTGACATATAAGCGGGGAATCCGAGTTATCATACGTTCGAGATACTGACATCTGTTCTCACTTGTTGTAAGTGGGAATGATTTGTTGTTTCCTTTTTTTGGAGTCTGTCCTTTGCAATTTCTCTGGCAAAACGGAAGTGAAACGGTGTACGGAAGTGAAACAGTGTTTCGACCTAAGCACAAATCATCACCGCTGACAAGACTTAAATACTTGAAAATAATCGATAAATTCGATGTATTGTATTCAGGAGCGTACTATCAATGATCAATAAAAGATGCAAAGTACTTATAAGTATAAGGTTTTAGTACTTTCGAAAGATTCCGTTTTGTACAAAAACGGACATTTTGGTAAACTACTAATACATCTTTTGCTCTAATTTACTCCAAATATGAAATTGTTTGAATGGTAGAAGCTATCTCACTTAATCGATTTATTTTATATTCAACTTCCGTATGCATAAGTAACAATATAGGTAAACTTGCGTTAATCGTATGCAATGAACGCTTACCTGTAAAATTTAGTAGATTCAACTGATCTGTCCGTGTTACATTTATATTGACTCTGACATTTATCTCTATAAAAAGATGGTTGTAATAATATACAAATTGCACAATCTCTCGAGCGTAACGCCTTTTAGATTCTGTTTTCATTGGATGGGCTTGACTTGTTGATTTGTTGGTGCAAAATACACCTTGAAAGTGTAAACAATTAACTACGCACTAAGTGATTGCGACATCGGGCTTATTTACTTATTTCCCTCTCTTTTTTTCTCACACCATCCATTTATTTAGTCGATTTCTGTGAATCATAGTTATTGTTTTGTTTGTGGGTTTTTTTTTTTTTTGGGGGGGGGGGGGTCGTCTTGAATGTTTGTAATTTGATAGAAACGGTGCCCTTGTAAAACTTTTGATTCTGCAATTATTCTAGTTAAGTGATTCATATGTTTGCTTATTCTACCTTTAAGAATTAATGCAAATGCCATGTGTAGGATAAGATTTTGAATTATTGGTCATCGAAATTAAGATGAAACCAACCAAGTCGCCAACTTTTCTAAACATTCTAAGATATACCGGTATTCGTACAAAAAGTTACGTGTAGATAATATGCAATATACTTTGATATATGTAATTTGGTTTTAAGCAAAATAAAAAAGAATTAAATACTTTGCAGACGTGCGAAAATACATGTACTTCCTGAAAAACGTAATGTCTAAAAATATGACAAGAATTTTCTAGAAAAACTGATCTTAACCGGAACTTTTTTATAAAAGTACTTTTAAATGTATGTATACATATTGAATGAATATAATCGTTATGTGTAACCCAAAATACATCCGTTTATCATAAACTTCTTATAAAGAAATTAAAATACTTTTGAATATTACAAACAAGAATTAAAACAGTGTATATTAATGATGAAAGAACAATATTTTTTGTCGTGATAAGCAGTTGCTAATCTAGACAATGAGGTATATTTGATGCGTTAGAGGCTAAAGATGTAGAAGCAAAAAAAAAAAAAAAAATCCCTGGGCATTGGAGCTATCTAGAGGTAATATTGTCAAATCCAACTTGACTATGACATGCATACCCGAAATTCCCCGTAGAGCTGCAATACTGCAGCTCTACGGGGAAATTCGGGTTGACACGACATACCAACCGGACTTTGGAAAATTCAAATTTATGAAATTCACAGTACTGAAAATAGTCCGTGGGGGGGGGGGGGGGGGGGGGGGCCAAACACAATTATCCCTAGGACCTCCCGTGCTGGAAAAAATTTCTGGATCCGCGCATGGAAGCATAATTGATGTTGATTGATTAACAGATTCAAGAAATAATGTCTATGAAATTTCTCAATTAACGGATAGTTGTAAGGTTTCTTATTCCAATGTCTTATCTTGGAGTTTTATGAATGTTGTTTTGAACCTCACGTACCTTTGATATGGTTTGAGATACACAAATTATAAAAAGAGAGAAAAAAGTAAAATATATACCTTTTTATTTGAACAGATATTTTGAATTTCTAGCTATTAATATTTATATATATATATATATATATATATATATATATATATATATATATATATATATATATATATATATATATATTAACTATTTATATATACTATACTTTATCTATTGACAATTAATATCAAACAAAGTTTGCAAGGTGATAAAATTCCATGTAAAATTAAACTTACAATATTTTCTACTCCAACGTACGTTCTGCTTTCCGAAAAACGACTCCCCCCTAAATTACCTTTACATCTGAACAGAAAAAAACGACCCCCCTCCCCTACATTACCTTTACATCTGAACAGAAAAAAGACTCCCCTTACATTACCTTTACATCTGAAAGAAAATGCCCCAATTGTTTATATCTCCTAATATTTGTTACGATTTGGTTATTGCACTTACAAGGTTGATCATTTGTTCGACTGTTTCAACTGTCTGTAACCCAAAGCAAGTCATATATTTTACAAATAATGCATATTTGACCACTGTGGCAACGCACTTTGAAAAAATTACGCACTTTGAAAAAATTGTTCAAAGTGCGTTAAATTTGGGACAAAATCAACGCACTTTGAAAAAAAATTTCAAAGTGCGTTAAATTTGGGACCAAGTCAATGCACTTTGCAAAAATTTTTCAAAGTGCGTTATGAGTGTACATCAACATTTTTACTATCAAGACACTTAACGCACTTTGAGAAAACAATGTATAAATCACAAAATATGGACTTCGTTCTTACTGTATTCGTTTTATTCAGATAGAGTGATTATATTTCTTTGTAAACACTATTTAATATGGTCTGGCATCATTGGGAATAAGGAGGGTACAACCAAAGATTCAGTATAATTTCCAATAAAATATCTATATCAATTACATGAAGAATGCATCCGCATCATCTTTTCATCCCAAACATTATATCAATACCATAAACTTATATATCTGCAGGTTTCTAGACATCAATCCCTTTCTCAAATTCAAACCAAATAAATTATTTCGATATATAAAGTAAGATATTTACATGTACAGCCATTTAAACATATCAATTCAAAAATCAGTACTTGAGTCTGCACTTCTTTTTATTAATTTTTAAAAAATATATACATACTATTATTATACTCGATATACTTTGTCACTATATTTGTTCATAAGCCTATAAACGCCGTATATAGGTCAGCTATTGTGTCCCCCAATTAATCATTTTCTTTTTTCTTTTGAGAGTAAATATTCACAAAGTAAAAAGATAGATTATTTGGAGGGACGACTGACGACTAATTGGTGCAGTTCATGTGATATTTTGTTTTACAATTACCTTTTGAACTATTTATCTTCATGTGTAAATTATTACATTAAATGATAATATCGACAAGCTTTTTCATTGCGAAATTGTTATTTGGGAAAGCTAAAATTCTCATGGGTTCTCTTTTCAATGTCTTATCGAGCAAAACTAGGTTAGGCCTAACAAAAAATTATGTTTGTTTACGGTTACCCGACCGACCCTATATTTAATCGCCGACCCAAATGGGTTTTTTTTTTGTCGTTGAAATTCCGGAATTGGCATGGTACGTTTAACTTTTACATGCATGTTAATCGAAATCAAAAGTGAAAGTGAAAGAGAAAGAGAAAAACATGGCGTATGCAATAGAAAGATTAAGCCTGACAATTGAAGTTCACACCTTTTCACGTAAAAGATCCCCATGAGTAGCTTGTATAAAATCATTTTTGATTTCCCAAATCACTTTGAAATTTCCCAGCAGTGCTAGCAAGACGTGATTAGTCTCGCCTCACTGCACGTGGCTTGGGTACTATAACCTGTGCACCTGCCAAGTGACATCGCTATATATTGAAGTTCTTTATAGTTTGAATAAGTGAATGCCTCTTATTTTGAAATAAAATAATTTCTTTAAAATCTTACAATAGTTTACATTCCTAGCATTAGAATGCATGTACCACTTGTACTCAAACTATCTCAGTGCAGTGGAGTAGTAACAAAGTGTTTTTAAAACATTCTTTAAGAAGAATTTGCAAAATAAATCAAATTGCTTCGTGGCACAATTGATTTATCTATTCAAAGAAGTTATTAAAACGAATTATCTCGAGAATGCCTTGTTGTATTTAGTCAAAACCGGAAGTAAATGAAGAAAACAAAATGAAAGCATGTCAACTCATCGGAAGTACATTGGTGGATCTTACACTTTTTCCAGCTAGTAACAGCAATTTTTAACCATTAATTATTGTGGAAATTAGTGTGTCTAAATATAGATGATTTAACACACACGTGAATAGCCACATATCATTCTTGGACACGATGAATTTAACTACAGGCTAGGTTAATTATTATTACAGTCCGGTTCATATAATATTTTTAAATGACAAAAGAACCATTACATTAAGTGGGGTCCACATGAACTGCATAAAATAACCTTTATCTAGGTGTTTGAACAATAATGGGTAAATGGAAAGATACCTGAATTCCAGACGATTGCAAAGTTGTTTATAAAAATAATCAACAAAATAAAAAAAAATTCCGACCTACCGACCCTACTTTTTTTCAGCATGTAACAGTAAACAAACATATTTTTTTCTTAGGCCTTAAAATATTTAACTATCATATTTGAGGGTCTTAACGACTTCGACTAGACTTTACACAATTTTTTTTTCAAAGTGCGTTAATATCAACCATATCAACGCACTTTGAAAAAAAAAAATTAAAAAATTCAAAGTGCGTTGACTTGGTCCCAAATTCAACGCACTTTGAAAAAAAATTTCTGAGTGCGTAATTTTTCAAAGTGTTTTGTAACAGACCACTCTATTACCGTGAATTTGAAACCTACCAAATAGTTTCGAAATGTTTGAGACTACTAGACGCATAGAACACTTGAAGCAATGAGTTTGACAGTTTGACTATCGCTGTCTCCCTTGCGGTATATATATATTTTTAGAAATACTTGTTATAAGTACCTACAAAAAGCGTGACCTTAATCTCTCCCGTCTCCGAAGCGGAGAAAATCGACCACCCCATACGTTGGAATCGACTCCCCCATACTTTTCGTAGACACCCTCGCGTTAGGGGTTGTAAACAGTGTCCTTATTCTATATCAACAACAACAAACAAAGGCTCTGTGCGATCGACACCTTTTATGGGAGGAATACTTACATAAATGTATTTTAAACTTTTCGAAAGGTGAAAATTGTAAAAGCATCGGAAGGATTCGATCTTATGAGCTGCATATCAATAGCTGATTCTGTATGCTTCGCACTCTATCACATAGCTATATAATTCTAACGTTTATTTCTGAAAAAAGTATGCGTCACAGTATGGAAATACCCCATACTTCCTTAAAAAAAAAAATTAATTAAAAAATTGAAAAAAGGGGGAATTTTTTGTCCCATTTTGCAATACAAGGTACACAATATCTTCGCCACCAAAATCAAAACCTCAGTCCGCTCGGTTTTTCTTTTTTTTTCTTTTGCACCAGGATCTTCTCCTGTAGCTACAATAAAATAAAAATCTTGAAGAGGATCAAATATCTTATTTAATCAGATTGGTCTTCGCCATTACTTTAATGGAGAGGAGCGTACAATGTCTGTCGAATCTCTCCACACCCAGGTTATTTAAACGACTTATGTACATCTCATACGAGGGGCATTAAATAAATAATGTCATCGATATTACAAAAATAACACAATAAGATATTTTTTGTTCTTTTTTTTAATGGTTACCTTCAAAATACTGTCCTTTAACAGATACACATAATTTCAACCGATTTATCCAAGTTTTGAATGCATTTATTTAATGCTTTTTTGGGAATGGTATTCATGTACTGAGCCCAAAGCATTCCTTACAGCATATCTTCTTTCTGACAAGTGATTTTTTAATTTAGCAAAAAGAAAAGAGTCACAGGGAGACAAGTCGGGTGAATAGGGAGGATGAGGCAAAACATGAACCTTTTCTTCTTCCAAAATTGATCTCACAATTTGGGATTTATGTGCTGGGGCGATGTCATGAAGAAGTCGAATGTTGCAAATTCCAGACCTTGGTCTCTTCCTTTCGTAATGTTTCTTAACTTTCTTCAGCACATAATTTTTGTATAGAATGATGTCCGGCCTTTTTGGAATAGCAACTTGAACTACAGGACCTTCACTATTTAAGAAGACTGCGTATAATATTTTCTTTGTACTTTGGCAACCTTTTGCATGGCGTTTTGCCTTTTCAGTCAAGCACATCTTGTTATTAATTTTCCTCTGAGGTTCAAAATAATGTATCCATGTTTCATCACCTGTAACAATTTTCGATAAACGTCGTCCATTGCAATTTTTGTAGATTTTAAGTAGTTTTCTACATTCTACATTTCGACCCGCAATCATTTTTGTTTTTCTGTTAATAGATGAGGTATTCATCTTGCACTAACCATTCGGAGGCCAAGGAGTTTAACAAAATTGTAAATACTGTCCCCGATGAAATGCCCACTTTTGCTATTTGTTTAATGGTTAATCGACCATGATTAGTAATGATATCGGTTATTTTTGCAAGTATTGCATCCGTTGAAGCCGTAGGAGGTGCTCCAGGACGTTGCTTATCCTTAAGGTCTGTTTGGCCATTTTGCATTTGCTGACATACACTTGTTTCCATACTCATCACACAAATTTCTTTCGAGTCTTTACCTAATCTGAAACATGCTTTGATATAGCCTCTAATTTCAGCCTTATTGGATCATGACTTGCCAGTCATGTTTTCAAACAGTGTCTCGAGTATTGTAATATACCAGCTTCTCAAATTCTCAAATTATTCGATGATGAAACGTGGTCGAATAAACGGCCATAAATGGAATATGAACCAAATCATGCGTGAAAAGAAATTGAAAGGTCAATTGAACCCAGTATTTTATGGAATATGATTAGTGATATTATTTATTGAACGCCCCTCGTATACAGAACAATTCTGACATATTTGAATGTGTGCTTCATTAAATTTATAATATAGAACTGCATTACATGATCATTAACAAATATACATTTACAATTCTCTCCTTTGTTTTATTACTGAGTTTGTTTTCTTAATATCGGTATCATGGTATTACAGCATGATCTCAAACAATCTCTGTGCTAGCGCTATTGTCACGTGACATTACTGTATGTGTATTCTTACTGAGCAAGATCATCATGTATTTCTGGCCGTTGCCCTTGGTTTTGAATATTTCCCAAAATAATTCTGTGTTTTAAAAATATGAAAAAAAAATGTTTTGCCTAAAACGGGAAGTAAAAGCGCAGAAATTAAAAAAGAAAACATCACTATGATTCGAACATCCCCACAGTCGAGAGTGAGTGTCTACAGTCCTCCGCCTATCACACTGTGCTACGTTAACACGTTACAAACATTGTGAATAACTTTTATGTTTTGACAATTATTAATGACTGAAAGAGTTTTTAAAAAAAAATTACTAGATTTTATCCAGTATGGATCTAGATTCCACTTTCATAAATCAATAATAAAAAAAATCAATGAACAGTAAAATTGAAGTTAATATAGGTATGCTACACCACCACCACCCCCAAATTTTTGGTAAGTTGCCTTTTTTCATTTTTATTTTTTTTTGCTTGTCAGTTGTCAAGATTTTTTGGATAAGTGTGCCCCCCCCCCCCCCCCCAACTTCCAAAAACGATGTTACGTGCCTGACTCAATAAAAATATCTTTGGCATACGAACTTTGAAGAGAACTTAGAAATCCAGTTTGATGAAAGAAAAACAAAATTTGCCGTGTTTGGCAATTGAAACACCCGCGAAGCTAGTCTTTATTGTGTTTTTGTTGTGTATAGTAACAGGCATGATTGCAATTGTCTTAAAAAATAAGCAATAAACACCGACGATGGCTAAATAAATGTTAAACAATTTTACAAGTTTACAATAACCTTTCCATTACATTATACTACATGACCTTTAACATTAAATGTACCGTCTTATTATACAAACGTATCACCAAAGTAACAAATAATATGTAGCATAGATAATAATGTGCTTTTCTCATGGTTAAGAATTATTATATTTTATTTACAAACCTAACTAACGATTCGAGGATCAGCACGTTACATCTGAGTATCGCTATTCAACAATGGACTGTAAACAATAAATTGGATGTCTTACTTCTCAATTAATAAATTAATAAATTAAATAAAATCAATGAGGACGCGATATTGTAGTTGAAATATTAACATTGAATTATTCCGTTAAAATCATTTGATATTTAAACTTGAGCTACATCGTCGGTCACCCACGTGTGATTCACAACGATTCTCTCCGAAACTTGTGGACTCAAAACCGTGGTTTGCGACGATGCTTGAACTAATTAAACAATAAAATGCTTTCTTTGGTGATTCATGAAAATGTGAAGGTAGAGGCATAGCCCCAAAAAAAAATACATAACCAACTTTACATAATCAATATATATATACATATTGTTGGATAAAATATATTATTACATTTGATTAACATTAATACAGACACGTCAAACTGATTTTCTTCTAATAAATGATATTGAACGATAATTTGTTTTCGCAGGCATATAATGATATATATTTTTCCCCACAATAAAAATGATATAACCCCTACCTAATCAAGTATTACGAGAAAAAAATGTAATGTCAGGTACACAGTACCTATGGTTGACCCAGTGACAAGGAAGACAACTCTTGCTGTTGTCTATAAATGTATTTTTATTTTTATTTTTAAATGGAAATTTTGATACCGGTTTAACTGGATGTCAACGGAAACTGTTTAATTGCAGACTCTGAAGATAAAACGAAAACTATGGGAGATGAGAAGGTCAACTTTAATTTGATCTAAAATGTTAATTGTCATCAAATTTAACCTTTTCAGTTCCAAATTTATGATTTGTGCCAATGTTTGTATAATACTGAGAATTTTTAATTTCATATTTAAAGGGAAATTCTAAACACGGTTTAAACTCTAGTAAAAAGAGTTTAAATGAATTGAAGACTGATTTATTATCTCTATTGACACAGAATTCTAGTTTTGGATGGACTGTATGTCAACAGAACCTCTTCAAATTAAACCTAAACCAACTCGGTGTCTGAAGATAAATCCAAAACTCCGAGGGGGGGGGGGGGGGGGGGTAATTGAAATTTGTCGTCATATTTAGTCCTTTTTTCCAAAGAAAGTCATCAGCAACATAAACAGTAGAACTGTGTGGTGAAATGTGATATACTGATGCAAGACAGAACTGGGAAACAATTGGTACTTGCATCAAAAGAAATATGGCTACATTTAAAGTTATATTGTATAACTCAATACTTACAAACCACCGTTTGATACTGAAGTGGTAGTATTTTGAAAACAGTTTGATATTGATATATAGTTTGATATTGGTGGACTGTGCTGTATGGTCACTGTATGACCTGTCTTTTGACTACAGAGACTGAATTTTTTACCCTGGATTTCTACACAACCCTTCTCCTTCAACCACTGTGATACAACTATTCAATCTACTAGTATTGAGTTACATGCCAGATCTTCGCGTCTACAGTTCTAATGTTTCTTAACCCAATTCCCAATACATTCCAAAACGTGTTTTAAGCTACAGAATATATAAAAATCTGGAGCGACGAGAGTATGATGCCCTGTCCGTTCCTTTTCATCAATGGCAGTCTGAAAATCTGTGTACGTGAACTAGTACAGTAACAACTTAGGTTTCAGTTGAGTTGGCATAGTTTGGCGTTGTTAATTAAACAATCCTTTGTTAGAGTAAACAGATTGAAGTCCGCCATCAGTGACTTTCGCTGGTTCACTGGGATAAAACAAAATCTTGATAATTCTTTAAACTACCCACCAACCCAAATAGTTCCCAGTATATGACTTTGTTTTGGGGGATTTAGTTTGTATATTTTAGAGGTTGTTTGGTGAGGGATATTGTTTGGTTAATTTTGTTTTTGTTTTTGAGACTTTTGGTGTGTCAATTTTCCGTTTGTCAAATACCTTGAATCCATATTGACAGTAGCTTTATTATTTCTATATGATGCTAACAGAGAGTGTTCCTGCATTCTCAAGGGAGAATCTATTTGGTTAAATAGTTTTTCATGCTTTCTTTATAAACATGTACGAATGTCGATAAGTAAAAACTTAGAGCTGTAATGTTGGGTCCGGAACCAACGTATTTTGCAACTGTGGGCTTCTCTCATCACCCGTTCAAAACCAGAAGAATTTAGAAGTGTTTCCGCTGTAATTTGATGACGGCATTGATGATGAACCATTCCGACAGTAATTAGCCGGGGCTCTGGCTGGTTTTCGCTTGAAAAGGTTTAGATTTCGGGGTTTAAATTTCAGGGGTTTTTGTTTGTATTGTGAAGAGTTATTTAGATTCTCCTATTTTGGAAAGAGTGACTTTGTGGTTGCTACTTCTTGTTCTGGGCTGTAGAATAATCACCTGGTTTTTCTCTCTCCCTCTTTCGTAGCTGTAGTTGTCAATAATTTTACTTTTCTATCAATTTTATGTATTATTACTTTTCTGTATATTTAAAAAAAATTTAAAAAAAAGAAAACTATTTTTTTTCAAAAATAAATCCTTACGAGACACTCATAAAATTAATCAGAAAATATTTGGGCTTGCCAATATATATTTGAGTGTATATATTTATTTATATTTGGTATATTATCTGATAGACATTTTGTTGTATCATCAAAGTATCAAAGAAAAAGATATAATATTTGGAAACAGAAGAAGCTGATACACTGTTAGATATATCTATTCTTTTTATCATTTTGAAGGAATTTGGAATTTGAGAGAGAAGATAATGACCTTGGCCTTACCTTGCCACGAAAATAAGATGGTAAAACGCATTCGAAACCACACTGTAATATTGTTTCATGATAGTGGGAAATATTAATCCTTATTTTGTTTCATTCAACAAATATCATTAGAAAACTTCCTGAAAATTATTATACTGATTTCAAGTACATGAATATATTTGCATAAAAGTTGTTAGTAGCAAAAACGGCTACCTGAAAAAAGAGAAATATCTATTTATATCTTCTTAGTTTTCAATTTACTTTCTTGAATTTTTATTTTCTTTTAATAGAAGATACAGCTAAGTTACTCAATGAGAAAAAAAGCATGAATTTCCAAGGAAACACGCATCAATTATTTATCCAGTGACAATCGAACACATGGACATGACGTCAATCTAATATTCTGGTTTTTGTGCCATATTTCCTTTTTAACGATAAGATAAGTAAAAATCAAATGTTGAATATTAAATAAAGAGAAAAATCGTGTTTGTATCAGGGCCACACTGAACCAATTTAAACTCTTTTTAAAGTTAAAGACAGTGTCATGTGTGTGTGTTGGAGATTTCGATGGATTAAATGTCCGCAAGTGTACAATGAAAAACCCGTGACGCAATAACAGTTGTAACAAGCTACATATACTCCACTTTTAATTTAAAGATGTCAATATTTATAACGAAAGAGAAAAATAAATATAATGTGGACAACAATGTCGATATGATGGATAATACAATGTACATTAATGAAAAGACACACACAGTCATCTTGTTATTTCTACACATAAGTGTTACTGATTTACATGCAATTATTTATCTATGATTGTCAACCAACTTTAAGTTACAAGAATTATGTTACTCTTGGATACTTGTATTTGACGTACATAAGCAAGTCGTTGGATTTTTATGCCATTTAATTTTCGGTCTAACTTATATATCCTTATACCGTGCCAAAGCTAGCCTCCGGTAGAATACACTAATCGCCAATGTAAATGTGGCTTTGAAATCAAAACTGGATATAAAAATGACAAATATAAAATGTTTTTGTTATTAAATAAATCTCCACAAAATAAATAAAAAGAAACACAGAAATTGTTGAAGACTTTAAGATAGATTGTCTCGTACCAAAGAGTCCCTGAGAAGTGTTATTAGAGTTTAGAGTGTGAGAACAGATAATTTCAAAATCTACAACATATAACATATTCATTACTCTTTGACAGTTTATGTTCTGTCTAGTTTTTATTCCTTTTTACTGCAACAACAGAGAGCTACGCAGCAACAACAGGACAGGAGGATGACGAGCCCGATGATAATGTAACAGGCAGTGATGACCCAGAACGCGAAGTAATACGCCGTCGGATGACAGTAGTTTGTGGAAGCAGAGTTCGTGCTGAGGTCGCTATGGGAACCGTAGACCCACACGTTTCCTACAAATCAAAGACTAAAACATTAGTAGCTGTTTGAATGATATTAAATTTCTGGTGGAACAAATCAACATTGGGTCATTAGTTTATTTCATACTATCATAAGTTATAGAACCAGGCTCACATATAAAATTACCAACATTGAGCCAATGTGAATGACGTCTCTACTATTAGTAAGCTTACAAAAAAGTATTCCACTGAAAGTATTGAAAACGGTTCACTCGCTCTGTGGTAAAGGGTAGACATATCATATATTCATTATCAGACCAAGGCATTTTGCCCACTATCACCTTTGAAGAACCTGAATTTCTCTCTAAACTTTACAATTCAAACAACATTTTTTTTATCAGAAAGATGTTTAAAAAACGGAGATTAGAATGTAAAATAAAATTTGTTTTCCAGAAATAAATAACTTACCAGCAATTCACTGTTGTATGAACTTACCAGCAATTCGCCGTTGTATGAACTTACCAGCAATTCGCTGTTGTATGAACTTACCAGCAATTCGCTGTTGTATGAACTTACCAGCAATTCGCTGTTGTATGAATTTACCAGCAATTCACTGTTGTATGAACTAACCAGGAATTCACTGTTATATGAACTTACCAGTAATTCACTGCTGTATGAGCTTACCAGCAATTCACTGCTGTATAAACTTACCAGCAATTCACTGTTGTATGAACTTACCAGCAATTCACTGTTGTATGAACTTACCAGCAATTCACTGTTGTATGATTCACTGTTGTATGAACTTACCAGCAATTCACTGTTATATGAACTTACCAGCAATGAACCAAGCCGTCATGAAACAGCTGAGGAGGGAAGACAGGCACGTCCCCAGCTTGCTAGCCGCCCCCTCCTCCCCCTCCTCCCCCGCACCCTCCTCAGTGTTCTTCTTACAGCAGGTTGTTTTAACGATTCCAAAAAGGTTGTAAAACAAGCCCACGGCACCGGAAACAACGAGATATATGGGAATGTACCTCTCCAGTGGACAGTCGTCTAAGTACATGGCACCTGAATGCAGAGAGCCGAGATTGTACATTTGGCAATATTTACAACCATTAACTATTTCTCATTTACATGTATATCTTAAGAAAAACGATTTTGAACTATTTTAGAATTGACCACTTTTTTTTTAAGAAATCAAATTGCAAAAATCTATTTCAGCAAAAGTACGACAATATCTGGCCAAACGTCCGATAGAGGTAACAAACAAGAAAATGGACCAAATACAGAGGCCTTACCGATGATGATGCTTGCAATAGGGATGGCCATTGTAATTCCCAGCATTATCGTGCACCCCACTGAAAAATAAATACAAAATCACACGGTAACTCATCACATGGCACTATCATAAATTGACAACGGTATACGATGTTAAACATGTTCTAAATTCTTGTAATCTGATAAATGTAATTTTGATATATTCTCCAGTTGACTCACCTGATGCACACATAATTCCCATGGCCGCTTTAGCAAAACCGACATTGCCGTCAGAAGTTTCCTTGGCATGCTTGATCTTTCCAAAAATCGACTCGTACGAAGGGGGTTGCTCTTCAATAAACAATCAAAGAAATTCAATAAAATATGTTCAAACCATCAGTTGAAGTATTCAATTTATTGAAAGCAGGATCATTAATGTGAAAAACATGTAGTCATGGTTGAAAATGCATTAATTGCTGCCAAACGGATAGAGGGTACGCAGACTAGTACTCTCAGTACTTTGATTAAAATACAGATGGCCGTACTGCCTACAGTATGAATTTCGCCATTCTATTGATAAATCTTCTCACCTAATTATAACTACAAGGGTAGTGTTTCGTGAGGTCGCCCTTACTTATACCTAACAAACCAATTAAGTTGTCGTATTGGTCTAAATTAGGTAATTTCTTAGATAATGTTAAAACTGTTAAAAGTGAATGACATATTATACAGGTATTCATATGTTCAATCAGGATGTCAAGAGAGAAAATTTGTTTTCAATCACCAGGCAGACCGTGTGCAAGAGTATTTAAGGCGTGTTCTTAACCAAATAAACAGGTTTGAAAATTCAGCGAGATGACAATAACATTTCTAATTGTCTCACTACAAAGAAACCACTTTAGTGGATTAATCAGTCATTTTTTGATAAATTTACGAAAAAATCCATTAAAAATCAGATACACGTACAGACCACCCAAATCAATGTTTTACTTTAAATCAAACATCAAACTAATCAAGCTGAATAATTTTTCTCATGTAATAAAGAACTGAACTGAACTACATTAAATTAAGAACCCTCAATTGACTTCGTAAGTTAAAAGGTTTAATTAAAAACGCCGTTTTATGTATTTCAGATTCAACTCCTGTCCGGTGATATTATTGTCACTACCTCGACGAAATGAAATGATCACGGAACATGCTGAAGTGCGGGTGTGGTGGTTAGATGATTGGACTTACCCCCACTGTAAGCAGGTGCGCTCTCCAGGTTCGCCTCCTTGCTGTCCATGTTGGTAAATGACATGGGTATGATATAATCGTTGCACTTTATATAGCCCTTGGATTATCTTAAATCGGCTTTATACCCGTCTCTACGAACACACCGGTTTAGATGATCAGGATACTTCGATTGGGAGATTTCACAATCCGTCCATGCAACAGGCTTCTAATAGACGGCAGTCTTCGTGTGAACTATGAGAGTGTTTGCTCTGGAATTTAAACCAAGCAAGAAACCCGGTTGACCGTGAATGCTCTGGATTTTAAACTGACACGGTTTGAGTATTGGCGTTTTTACTATACAGAGTTGTGGGGGCGTTTTACATCCATTCACTGTTCATGACCCAGGGGGAGAGTGTACTAATCCTTCGGTCTGGACTTGTCCTATGCTGAAAGTGGTCCTTTTCCAGTATTGATCAATTTTATCAGATGCTGTGTTTCAGGTTCCACGTCATTGGGTAAAGTAATAGTGCCATCATATATAGCTACACAATTTCATTTAGATACTGTTCCACATAACAAGAATTTCTATCTCCATCTCCTATGATATTGTTATTACCCTTACTGTATATTTAGTGTATATTATTATATTTCTTTATAATTGGAAATAAATTGTTAAGGTCAATCTTAAATCCAAACCTTTTACTTTTTTTATTAAGTGATGAAAATTAACAAAAATCGCGAGGTTGTTTTATGAAGTTTAGTTAAAAACATTTATATGCAGTATCAATATGAATTCTAGAAAATTTTTTAAATGACATGTATAAATTACAAAGAACAATTAAAATGACCATACCGCAAGCATGTTTTAATAGAAATTCTTTAAATTCCTTAAAGTGGAATTTTTATTGGGTGGGTGGGGGGTTAATGTCCTTTTAGATTATATGCAAGCGTTTAATGCTTTTCTTCTTTAAATACTCATAAAAGCGAGGACATCTATTTTAGTAAGTAGAATTTGGTAATCTATGTTCAGGAAAAACTTTTTTTTAATTTTCAACAATGGTTTAGAAAAGAAATACACCGTATACTATGAGTTAACAGATATAATAATTAATACAAGTTCTAGTTGTACACCTTTTGCAATGTACATTGTATCGGCTGACAAAAAAAAAGATGTTTCGATCCAGTATTAGGCATGATTAAACCGAGATGTAGCACACAATGACCTAACCAAATATATGTAAAAAAAAAAAAAAAAAAAGAAAAGAAAAAAAAGAAAAGAAAAAAAAAGGAGAGAGAAAAAAGGAGAAGAAATCGGGAATGGCATAATTTAATCCCATTCTGAAGACATTATCTATAAGCAGAATTATGAATTGTTGGCAATGGAAATTGATAATTGAAGTTCTAAAGACGTTTGTTGAAGCGAACCGATTACATCTGGGTATTACAATAGAACCCATCCATGTGGATAGGGTTAGAGTTATTAGTATAATAAGTATTAGTATAGTGCGTTTCATGCAAAAAAAAAAAAATTACACGGTGACAAGCCAACTAACATACCCCTACCATTAAATGAATGAAAATTTAAAATCTGAATATAAAATAATTTTTTAACAACCCAGATATTACGGTTATATTTTATTTTACTGTAAATGTTTCTCGTGTCTGTCATCTTAAAATTAACAGTTACATCATTAAGTACCGGGTACAGCATTGGTATGAATTTTTGTTCAGCCTTTAATCTAGCATTTTTCTCTTGTTTTGTATAAAGTTTTTCAACCCTTTCAATTTCTAATGATTCTTTTGATGCCAAAATAGAGACCAATTATTATCCTCGCAGCATTGAGCTTTTTTCCCTCACTTCCATTTTCAGCCAACGTGTACAGTCATCCCACAAGACAGAAGCATATTCTAATACTGGTCAAAACAATGTCTTAAATGATATGTTTTTGCACAAGTTGGATTTAATTTACACGCATCATTTACTATCTCCCTGATATGTAAAGACTAACTCATATCAACAGATAAAAATCAACCCTGATCAGACCATCTTTCTAAGATTCTAAGACCGTGATTGAGCTCAATACTTTGCAAATCAGGTCAGTTTATTTCGCTCAAAACCATGGACTGGTGCAAGAGGTACATAAACAAAAATAACGTATTTATAAGAGATCTGTTCGGTTTTAACTTTATCTAAAATTTGATATAAACACGTCTAATATATTTTTTCTTTTTGTCGATGTATATCTACTTTAGAATAACTTCAGTGATGGTATTTTAGGACCTTTGATATCGTCATTTTTTCGTATTAGTCCAAATTTCGCGTCAAAATTTCACAGGAGAGGGCTTTTTAAGTTTACAGAACTTGTGCCCGATCCTATTGTATACACCATCTTAACAATAAAGTATGTTCAAACCAATTTACATATGGACAATATCATTATAAATGTCAAACAGAAAGTAAATTAATGGGGTAAACAAATTTTAAGATAAACATTCACAATTTTCTTAATTTCACATAAAGGTATTTGCAGTCATAATTTCACAAAAAATTTTAGTATTAGTAGCAAAACAGTATTCTCTAGCTAAAACCTGACTACCTAAAATACATAATACCTTACATTCTAAGATCAAATGAAATTCATAAAAGTCAGCATGTTACGTGGAATTATCATCAGCAAACAATCTACAAAGCGATAACATAGTTTGTCCTACATCATTAACGTAAAGGATGACTGCACTTATGGACATTTAAAAATTGCGACAAAATAAATGTTAAAAATGGGCATATTTCTTTTAATTGTAGGAATTGCCAATGTCTTAACTGCAACTTTATGTAATTACATAAATATAAAGTTCATATTTACAAAGAACGAAGTCGTTGTCATAGGTAGGGGTCATTACATTTTCTTGAATCTCCATAGGATAATGAGGACGCCCACTTTTTTTACAAACTTAATTCATAGTCAGCGCATGTTTGTCTATTGTTCCCCTTTTAATGGTAGTTGTATATTTATACATATAAGCTTATATTAAAAGGAGATCAATAGACAAACATGCGCTCATGGTTAAACAGACAAAAAACTGTTCCTTCCTGCGATCGCGTTCTCTGTTATAAACGGTTTACTTTGACCTGTTGAATATTATAATTAACCACGTGATTTCTAATCCCCCCCCCTCCCCCCCCCCCCCCCCCCAGGTAACTTTGTGAATACAAGACGCCCGTCATATGACGTGTAAGGTAGAACGCATTTTGCTAGGCGATATTATATGTCCATACCTATTTCAATTCATTCCAATAGCGTGATATTTACTTCATTTCTCTGAGATATCTTTAAGAGATTATCGGTTCTGTGCATTACTGATTAATCTACTTGTTAAATCTTTTAAATTGTTGACATCAGTGACTGCTTTACGATCATCAATGGCTAATTGTGCTGGCCGGTATTATATGTTATATTTTTTTCAAAAATGGCAACATGCACACACACAGAGAGAGAGAGAGAGAGAGAGAGAGAGAGAGAGAGAGAGAGAGAGAGGATGCTCAATTATAGTACCTCTATTATAATCTTAGACTACCCATTACAATATTAGATCAACCCTCCATGCATATTTAAAAGTTTTATCATCAATCAAGGGCAGATAAGTCTAAATTCAAGATATTTGCATAGCAGTGAGGGTAAGAAAACAACAAATTGTTTTATTGCAACGCAGTTTTAAAACCATTATGACAATAAATTCCGATTGGAAATTGACAAAACTATATAACATTTGACTTTAAGTAAAATTGAACGAGAAATAAAGGTAATAATAGTGACCGAAAAAAGGCCCAAAATACGGCGTTAAGTGCAGTCATCCTTTATCAGAAACAAAAACTGCTCTAAAACTGATCATTAAAGTATTCAATACTTATATACTAATACATTGTATATGCTGACAAAACATCATTATACATAACATTTTTTATTTCTATTACATAACTAGCTCCTAAACCAATATAAAACATTTCCAGATATTTCATATGTTTGTAATTTAAATAGAAGACCATCATTCCAGACTCTATCAAACACCTTGAATAGGTCACAATATACCAATTAAAAATACGCTTGTCAATACTCTGTGATGTGTTTCTTTAAGTTGAAAAACTGAAGAATGACATGGTAAAAAGCCAGCTTGGAATTTATAAAACAATTCATAACTATGAAAATAGTTATAGATACTTTTTAAACTAGATGCTGTCATTAGACAGTAATACCGGTACCCGCACCAAGTGTTGGCCTCTAACACTCACTTGAACAAGTTTTAGTCAAAGAGAAGGCCACATGCAATTTCCGGTACGTTTTAAAAATTATAATTTTATTAAATGATGACATCACATCCCATAATACACATATTGCCTTTATGTACAATTTGGGGTTGAACTGTTTACATGTGAATTTTAAATTAATCAATAATCTAATCATGTCATAGAAAGTATGGTCTATATAATTATTACAAACAAAATTAAATTATGCCCACCCCATGCCTGCTTTATATATGCTTTTGTGTGCCAACATCATCGTGTGAGTGGATTTAGAGAAAGGGTGAGGGTGAGAAGTCCAGACCCCCCCCCTCCCCCCCCAAAAAAAAAATAAAATCATTTATGTAGTAAAATTACCAAAAATAAACCTCGGACTTCAATCCCCCCCCCCTGCAAACACAATTATTACTCTGACCTCCCCCCCCCCCCCCCCACTACCCATGGATAAATAAAAATCAGAATATTTTGATAACAATGAAAGCCTGTACAGGTAATTGCAATAAAGAATATTGTAAACAGTGCAAAATAAATGTCATATTGCTCAATGATTTTCACTGCAGGACTGCTTTAACGATTTTTAAAAGGTGGTATCAGACACATGTCGATATTTATGTGGATAGAAGTGCGTTATTTATATTATATGTAGTTTTATTATAACCAAATTACTTTCACCGTTTTCAAATTAAATTTTTTTAGAAATAAATATTTGGCCTAAAAAATAAGTTTTTAAAATTTTTGGAAACTTAAGGTAAAAAAAAAAATAATAATATACGCCCCAGCAGGATTCAAGCTCTCTACTTACAGACACATTGTTAACGCTCTAACCCATTGCGCTATGCTGTTAGGTAACATCATTTTGGGGGAAAATATAATATTTTATACTTTATTTGTTTCGTTCAATAAGGCGTACATCACAATATGTAGGTGTCCCATACCACCTTAAAGCTGAAAATTGTGCTTTACTTGCATGGTTAATTACCTAATAAAATTGTGCAAGGGGTTTTAAAGAATAAAGTCGTGAAAATACATGCAATATGTTACAAGTAAATGATCTTTGTCCGAAGTTACATACACAACACAGGTCTACAGGTTGCATTACGGGTACTAAGCTCTTTGGTTAGATGGCCATTCCCCATCCCCAGGATATGTGGATTACATACATTTCTAGTGAGAATGAAGGCATGCTGCAGTTTTTTCCCCCCATTAAACCCCCTACCCAATCATCATACACCAGTAATAGAAAAAGAGTTAATGACTGTAATTTTCTTTTATTTTGCTTACTCTTTTTTGTCAAGAGATATGTGATATGTCAAGATTTATGACTCATGAAAATTTTTGCATTTTATTCCTGATTGTTGACAAATATACATGTATAATTATATATAAAAAATACATGTGATATTATACTAGGGATGGCAATACATTGCAGAATTGCCAATCGGTTATTTATAACTCATTTTGACTGATTAATTTGTTAATCATTTTGAAAATATAGACATTTCTAAATACATGTATTATCATATTAATATTAATATTACATATTATATTTAGGGTCCCACTCTGCAGATGCCTTATAGTGATCATTCTGTCCAATTCTGCTGATCATGTCAAGATACATTTAAGACAAATTGGTCCCTGCCCGTTGGGTCATTCCCCCCCCCCCCCCACCCCCGGAGTTGGTTTTAACCCCCCCCCCCCCCCCTCCTCTGAAATAGGAAATGATAATACAATTTAATAACAGTTGAGATCCCCACCTCTATCGCCTCAGGTTTCAATACACATCCCAAAATAAAAAGTCTACGGGGATTTAGGATGAAAAGTACCCGGATAATAACGTTAATAAATTGCGCAAGGTGCCCCGAGTATTTCCGAATGAAGAAAATCTCTGTAAGAAATTTGTTTTCGTTCCTGTAAATTTCTCTGGGTATAAACATATGATTTATCAATGAATAAATAATAGGTTTTTTTTATCGATTTGAATTGTACTTCATTGACAGTTATGATTATTTTAATTAAAATAAACATCAAAAAGTGATGGAATCAATTACTCGGGACAGACTTAAGCCATCTTTAGTTTAACTTTAGTGTATCTATGTAGACAAACATGCGCTGACTATGTATCAAGTCTGTAAAAAAAATTGGGTGTCCTCTTTATCCTATGGAGATTCAAGAAAATGTAATGACCCCTACCTATGAAAAGGACTTCGTTCTTTGTAAATATGAACTTTATATTAATGTAATTACATAAAGATGAAAATGTAGAAAATACGTAAGTTGTCTACAATACATGGTTGTCTTATCCCCCTTTTTGCTCTCTGTACTTTTTGTTGTCTCTCACAGTTGTTTTCCGCTCACACTTAGTTGTCTTTTGATTGATCTTGATTGTCTATAACTTATAGACAGATCAATCAATGACTGTTGTTTTGAGGCTTTCGTTGTCTTTGACCCTCGTTGTGTTACTTGTGGTTTTCTATTCATTTCGTTATTTTCGCATTTTGAGGCTGACTATGGTTCATGTTATAGCATATCCAGAAACAACAAATGCTTAGATAAATAATTTTAATGAATTTTACAATATAATTATACAAGACATGTACATACAATGTGAACAAGATTGGAAGGTCTTGGAACCTTGCCAGTAAAACACCGGAACACGTTGTTCTTCAATAAATATACGTGTATAAATAAACATTACCTGGTGACACACTCACAAATTGTAATTTATCAATGACAATAATACCAAGTAACTGATAGGGATTAAATATTAGGGATAATCATGAAAATAACAAACATATGAGCGAGTGAGCGCAATTCAAATCACACACACACACACACACACACACACACACACACACAAGCGTCAACATTTCAACATGTTAAGTCTTTAACAATTGTTCTGTCTCTCTGTTTCTTGTCGTTTAGCATTCTTGTCAATTAAAACATTACTAGCATGTAAATCCCCGAGGCGATTCTTGCGATATGTTCCTCTATAGACTCGGTAACAACATCTCTCCCTCCCTTCCTTCGTTTAGTCCTGAAAACAGCTGCAGCAGGCAGCAATACATGCCGAGCAGCACCCCAGTACGATGGTGGCACCGGTCAGGATGTAGACGGCGGTCGTGGTCCAGAACGCGTACAGGTAACACGTGGGGTGGCAGTACCTGTCAACGTTACTTGGGTCCGAGGACCAGTCTTCGTAGTTGCTATAGATCCAAACGTTACCTGTGTAATCAACAATCATCAGATATTGACGCACATTAATAAAAAATCATCTACCTGTAAAACAACTCACTCTTTATATACCTAGCCACTACTCTGTACAAGCAGGAAAAATAAGTGTGCTTGCCAGCCCCCGATTTATTTTCACCCCATAGATGAATTGGGAAAACTATGCTCCGAGTGCGTGTGACCTCAAATGGACGCCAAACACTGCAATTAATTTGGTCATCAGGTAAGATGCAATCTGGCCATACCTGTAAACTTTGCAAATCTACTTTGTTTAAGCCTGACTTGCATGTAAACGCTGTTTTTTTTTATAGACGAGTATTTAAAAACAAATTAAGAAAATGTAAATACGTAATATTTGTTAAACGTGTAGACACTTTGAGATGTAAGTTAGTATAACACTAAGAAACCTTGTGATGTCATTTTACCTGTAGAATTTTTTTAATTATCTTTACCAATGGATTGTCAAATATTTTATGATTGATTCACCTATAAAACACTATTTTAGTTGTTTGAATTACATGTATATGATGTCATCCAATGTCATTACCTTTAGAAACAACCTATGAAAGTTGACGTCAAGTAATGTATCACCCGTGGATTACTAGTAACCTATGAAATATCTGACGTCATATAATGCCTTACCTGTACATTTCCTAGCTGCAGGTCTGTAGCTCCCGGTCTGAAAAAAAATCGGATTGACGACCTGGGAACTACAGTGCCTCCCACAGTAGAAACCTGCAATTTATGGCGCACAAAAAAGGCGCTAGTTTTGGACTGATTAACCTTATTTCCACACAAATTCTATGAAAACAATTAGTACCATTATATTTTTCAGGAAATATACTACTGATATTGTCACTTTACTTGCCTCAGACTTTCTTTTAAACATGCTAACCGACCTCGAAAAATGAAGTATATTAATTTACGTCGAGATCAAGAGTCGCTATTTTCCCATGTAAACAAACTGCACCACTTCACTTTACGGGGCTACTGATGGTGTTTAAAAAAATATCAGAGGCAAATAAAGTGATGATATCTGTAGTAAAATGTCTGAGAAATTTTTTGGAATCAAATATTTGTAAAGAATATTTTGGAAATAAGAATAATCAGTCCGAAACTAGCGCAATTTTTTGTGCGCCGTAAATTGCAGGTTTTTACTATGGGAGGCACTGTAGTTCCCAGGTCGTCCATCCGAATTTTTTTCAGACCGGGAGCTAGAGACCTGCAGCTATACATTTTCCCTGTACATTTCTAACCTGTACATTGACCTTTGAAATATATAACTCTATAATAGCAAGAGTTATCTTCCTTGTCACCGGGACTTACTGATGAAGTACTAATAACCACAGGGACGGTGTCCCTGACGTTAGATTATTATCTTTTTTTTTTTACCTGCGATGAACCAAGCGAACAGGAAGCAGCCAAACAGACAGTTACAGATGCTGGTGAAGACCCCCGGGCGGTCCTCCTCCTCCTCCCCCTCACTGTTCCTGTTCTTGGCCAGCTTCCGTAGGATCCCGAACACGTTGTAGACGATGCCCACGGCCCCGGACACAATCAGGTAAATCGGGATGAACCGCTCCAAGGTACACTTGTCCCGGTAAAGGGCACCTGTAACGATTTTATGTGTGTTCGACAGATTTTTTTTAATAAGACGTGTATATGTTTATTGAATGTTGAAAAATAAGCTCCAAGTTGGTTTAAAAAAAAATTCTTGGTTTTGAATTCTAGTGACCCTCTTTTAGTACTCACCAATAACAATGTTAGCTACCGGGATGGCCAACACCATCACAAGACAGATGGTACAGCCCACTGAAATAGACAAGCTACATTAAGGTGGCTCACTACACCTTGAAATAGTTTCTCAAATCAGCAGCAAATTACTTGATTATGATAGATAGCATGATGGATAAATAATATATGATTCAGAGAGGCGTAAATATGTGCAATTTTGGATGAAAAATTATATTTTAAAAATTTTAATTCAGTAAACATGAACAAAAGTCCCAGTCGGATTCGAACTCATGATCTGCGGTTTACAAACTCGATACTTTAACCACTGAGCTATGGCGATATACAACCAAATCGATTGATACAAACAGTTCAACAAAACATTTAAATCGCCATCTTGTGACGTAGTGTCTTAAAGGGTATTAGTCAAGGTGTAGTGGAGTACCTTAATTGTATAAATAAAATATGAAAAGAAACCACATTTAAAAAAAAAAAAAAAAGAAGCTTTTTTCTAAAAAGATCGCGACCGATATTACGGTAATCTTATTATCAGTTGCAACAATTTACGTATACAGAAATGCTATATCTAGTTACCAACAGTCGCAAAAATTTACGTATACAGAAATGCTATATCTAGTTACCAACAGTCGCAACAATTTACGTATACAGAAATGCTATTTCTAGTTACCAACAGTCGCAACAATTTACGTATACAGAAATGCTATATCTAGTTACCAACAGTCGCAACAATCACTCACGATCACTCACAAGAAAATCTTGACTTACCAAACCGATTGTGCTTCAAGTGAAATTCAAAGGAAAAAAGTATACATTTAACGAGCTCCGATCCTCAGCAATGTTCGATAACTCTAAATTATCCGGATTGTTTTTATTCGTACCATAAATCTGCCTTTTATATAGAAATATTTAATTAGTCTTGAAGTGTTAATATTACGCTAAACAAACTGATTGGCTTAGTGGCTCCACGGAGACCTGCTACCTACAGGTAAAGGGGTTCGACCCACCGATGCACCTGTACAACCTGTTTTTTTCTAATTTGATCTCAACTTGTATGTTATATTTATTCCATTATATTCATCGTGGCTAGCTGCAGGTCTGTAGCTCCCGGCCTGAAAAAAATTCGGATGGACGACCTCGGAGCTACAGTGCTTTCCATAGTAAAAAAAAATGCAATTTACGGCGCACAAAAAATGCGTGAGTTTTGGACTGATTAACGTTATTTTCACACAAATTCGGAAATTATTGAGACAACATGGATATTTCGCTTTCTAAGGTGACGAATTAGGTTGAAAATTGGCATAAACATCGACGAAACCTCAACAAATAATTAAACGCTTTTTTCAGACCGGAAGCTACAGACCTGCAGCAACATCGTGGCCAAAATTGCAATAACTTCGTAAAATGCATGGATACCATCAAAATATTTCTTTTTATTTTATTTCATTTATAAAGTTTGAAGGATAAATAACATTTTTATGGTGAAAAAAATACTTTGAGGCCGAGGATCGGAGAACCTTAACGTGAAAATTTCGTATTTGTGTGAATGTTCTTTTTAGGTGAGTACCACAAGAAATTCTACACGTGAAAATTATTCATTTGTCGTGAAGTTTACGTGAGAATTGTCTGTATACCTGAAGCAAACAGCAGCCCGACCACAGTTCTGAAGAAGCCCACATTGTTGTCCGACTCAACCTTGGCCCGTTTGATTTTACCGTAGAGGGACTCGTAGGACGGGGGCGGCTCATCTGGAAAGACAATCAACATTTCATTATTCCGTACCTTTGCTAAAAAAAATGTTCTCGGATCCATTTACAAAAATAATCAAAACATTTATTAAGTTAACCCGCGTGCTGTGCACGACAAGTATGGAAGGGAATTCCCGCCAAAAGTCTATGTATCTAGCTTTTATTCTTATTATGCTTACTTCTTTATTCTTCAGTACATTTACACTTGCATGTCACTTTATTGTTTTCATATTCATGCTTATCCAATTTCACTTTGATTCTCTTTTATTCATTATGGTTTGCTTAATTCTATGTTGCAATATTTTCTTCTTATTCGTGTAAATTCTGACTTCTATCTCTGTTACAAACGTGAATTCAAACACGCAAACCATAAAGCACTTTCAATAAAGACGAGTACAAGTTGTATGAATTTAATGCTGCATTATGACGCCAGGCGGCAGTGTGTGCGCTGCAATTGCTACTCCCCTAAATGAAGCAACAACGCAGCTAGCTTAAATGCGGGATGTTTCGCACCATGTTCAGATCATTTTTTTTCGAGATGGGGAGGGGGGAGAGGTACACGAACTGAGGGATAATTTATAATTTTGTTTGCCAGGGGGAAGTTTTTTCGACAATGGTTAAAGAAAGTCTTAGTATCCAGTTTGAATATTCTATTCTGATGGACCATAAAATGTCCATTGTATTTTTAACAACAAAGTGTGACTTAGCCACAGAGAGATGGTACAAAAATGTACTAGTATAGCGGTATACATGTATAAACATGTATTGATGAAGTTATTACACTATTTTAGTATATAATCTTATTGTTACGGTACTCATTTAATAAATATAATTCCAAATTGGTTTTAATTTTAGCACCTTCGGAGATTCACAATATTCCTATATGTATTAGTCTACCCATTACACGGTCTCTAGATAAACTCGTAAACTATAAAATGCTCCAAGGCCTTCAGCAACTGTAAGTAGATAAACGGGTATGACAGAAAGTAAACATAGACAATGCTTTCAGGTCCTACTCCAATACCCCCGATTCGATAGACTTAATCAAGTACTCTTTATGCTTGTATGTACAGTATATGTCACCTAAGTTAACGAGATCTTTTCTCGTAATTACAAGATAAAAATATTTTTATGTGGCCCTATTCGTCTTTCGTAAACAACGACGGTATATTGAATTTTTACGTCAAGGCGGCGCAGCCAATATACATCAAATTGGTGGAAATCTCGGAAAAAGACATTTTCAGGTCACCCAATTGCTTTAACAAAAACTATACGATGGCAAGGGATAAAGAGCTTCAGTTTATCGTCTTTTTTCACTGATTGTTTAACTAGGATTAAGACAAAGGGACTAAATATCAACTACATGTACTTTTTATACACTAACTGATTTCAACAGTTCTAAAATATGTAAACAGAATGACTGTAGGAGACATTTCCCAGTAACTTGACAACCGGTTAGAAATAACTCGATGTTTTAACAAAAATCAAGAGTGGGGAGAATATGCAAATGTTGACATCTTGAAATGTAAACAAAATGTGAGAATTGAAGAATAAATTCTAATTTCCGTTCGTTTGTAAAGAGCAATGATAAGCGTTAAAATGACGTTGCGATAAGTTTGCGGTTCCTCCGGGTCACTGGGCGAAGGTGAGTTGGTCAGTTTTCCAGAAATGATCTAATCATGCCATGGACAAGAAACTTTTTACATTGATAAACTCTTGTGTACGTTTTGGTGAAATTTCTAGGTTTCCCCAATGAAATAAGAGTAAAATGTCTAAATAATTTCCGAACAGCCCTCGTATTATATTACATATAACGATTCATTGTTTCAAGGATATCAAGGCCATTTACTATATTAAAGAAGTGAAACAAGAGACAAGACTTTTATTGATCAAAACCGTGTGAAGTGTCGCTGGTTATAAAAGAAAAATGGTTGTTTAAACACTGATGAAGAGATTTTTTTTTATTCTTTAATGATTCCCTGTTTTCAGCCTGTTTTCTTTTTGTTCTGCTGTTTCTCAGGGTTTTTTTTCTTTTGTAAGTTTTCTCATCATAAACGGTGAGCGAGTCACATGAAAGTAGTCAGGTGGCGTGTAGCCTTGAAAAAATAAATCTAGGTATTTTCTTACACAGGTATACATGTACCGGTATACAATTAGCCGGTGAACGTAACTGTGTGATATAGTAACTTTTTTACATGTACTATACAGGTATATAATAATAAGATGAAGGTATCTGCCTTTTTGGTCAATAACATATATTCTACATGCATATCATATTCAGATGACGGTGAATGCTTGCTCAGTAACCAGCTGTGTGTTAGATGGTTGTCGTCTGTTTCCCAGATCAATCGATTCCCAATGGATCACACTACTTCGTCATAAACAAAATTATTGGATTCATCTCTTACTGTACCTGCAGATTTTATCATTCTAATAATTGTTTAATACTAGTATGCTGTCACGCGTTGTAAATTTGACCTTTGCATCCAGCCAGAACTTGCAAAATGTACAATATAGCATGCAGTTTTCCGTTACAACACGCATATAAACAGCAGTTGTCGTTTTCATTGCATTCGGTTGCATTTCATTCACTGGTAAATGACAATGATGTGTAAGTTTTACATATAAAATTATCGATAACAAGTAAAAATGTGGATATTATCAAGATAGTGATGACAGCTAGGATTCAATTCATATTCGGACTAAGAGAGAGAGAGAGAGAGAGAGAGAGAGAGAGAGAGAGAGAGAGAGAGAGAGAGAGAGAGTAATCATAGCTTAATGAATATATACATGTATACATGTGTTATTCTCCAAATAATTATGTAACTATTAGATTTTTTCGCCAAACGGTATATCTGATCTACCTTTCTTCCCATTTCCCTACAATTCTGGCATGCCTGGTTTGCAGTGTCTAGTTGTAGTGTACACATAGTAAAAATCAATTTGTTACATGCATGCACGTCCGCGTTAAAGGCTTGGTGTGAATTTATTTTAACCCTCACAGTTGCACTTTCTTTTTCTCCAAGTCTTTTCACATTTTACATATAAACCATTCTAACATTTGATTATAGATGTCAGCGAATATCGAAGCACGCAGAACCCAATAACTACTTGTATTTACATACATACAACAGTATTGGGATATTTGTTCAGCTTTGTTTTACAAATAACGCATACCCTCACTGAGTGGTCAGCTCTACATACCTAGAATGTGCTTTTCCTCCGACATGACTGTTCACACAGACTATCTACTGTAATCTAGGACTGCACAGAGCTTGTTCCGCTGTTACTCGTGAAGAATACTAAACAGAACTGTTTTTGTTTACATGAATAGAGCCTTGAAATATGATCGAAGTCGTCTGCTATATGCGTGTGTGTTCTCTCAACGATCACGCGTACATTATGATGGAAAAGACAACGCTGGGTTTTACATGTGGGTTTCTTATGGTATATCTATTTTTAAAAATATTTTTAAAACATGTACAAAGCTGTTGTATCGTACCGGACCCGGCCATATCCGGGTTATTCTAGTTTACAAATAGGAATGAAAAGTGTCAATTCAAGTGTATTCATAATGTATGTACAACCAACTTAAGATTTGATTGAATATATCATTCTAATAATTTCATAACTTGCAGAGATGCATTACAAGATTTGACAAGACAACTTGTCTTTCGATCACATTATTATTTTATGCGAACTACTCGATATTGACATATTTTGCTTTTATTTACAGAAAAGGAGAATGAAGCGCTAAATAAATTGTTGCACAGTGAATACCCGTAGGAACACTAATACCAAATCGGTACACATTTCATACCTGTAGCAATACTTATACCAACAGTATTGGTACACAGTACATACCCGTAGCAATACTTATACCAACAGTATCGGTACACAGTACATACCCTAGTAATACTTATACCAACAGTATTGGTACACAGTATATACCCGTAGTAATACTTATACAAGCAGTATTGATACACAGTACATACCCGTAGTAATTCTTATACCAGCAGTATTGATACACAGTACATACCGTAGCAATACTTATACCAGCAGTATCGGTACACAGTACATACCCGTAGAAATACTTACACCAGCAGTATTGATACACTGTACATACCCTAGTTATACTTACACCAACAGTATTGTACACAGTACATACCAATAGATATACTTATACCAACAGTATTGGTACACAGTACGTACCCATAGATATACTTATACCAACATTATTGGTAATCAGTACATACCCGTAGTGATACTTACACCAACAGTGTTGGTACACAGTATATACCCGTAGCAATACTTATACCAACAGTATTGGTACACAGTACATACCCGTAGTGATACTTATACTAACAGTATTGATACATAGTACATATCCGTAGTAACACTTATACCAACAGTATTGGTACACAGTACATACTCGTAGAAATACTTATAACAACAGTATATTGGTACACAATACATACCCATAGATATACTTATACCAACAGTATTGGTACACAGTACATACCCGTAGTCATACTTATACCAGCAGTATCGGTACACAGTACATACCCGTAGAAATACTTATACCAACAGTATTGGTACACAGTACATACCCGTAGTAATACTTACACCAACAGTATTGGTACGCAGTATATACCCATAGCAATTCTTATACCAACAGTATCGGTACACAGTACATACCCGTAGCAATACTTATACCAACTGTATTAGTACACATAACATACCCATAGATATACTTAATATACCATCATTATTGGTAATCAGTACATACCCGTAGTAATACTTATACCAACAGTATTGGTACACAGTACATACCCATAGATATACTTATACCAACATTATTGGTTATCAGTACATACTCGTAGCAATACTTATACCAACAGTATCGATTCACATTAATACCCGTAGCAATACTTATACCAACAGTATCGATACACAGTACATACCAATAGATATACTTATACCAACAGTATTGGTGAACAGTACATACCCGTAGCAATACTTATATCAACAGTATTGGTACACAGTACATACCCATAGATATACTTATACCAACATTATTGGTTATCAGTACATACTCGTAGCAATACTTATACCAACAGTATCGATTCACATTAATACCCGTAGCAATACTTATACCAACAGTATCGGTACACAGTACATACCCATAAAAATATATATACCAGTAGTATCGGAACACAGTACATACCCGTAGTAATACTTATACCAGCAGTATCGGTATACACAGTACATACCCGTAGCAATACTTATACCAGCAGTATCGGTATACACAGTACATACCCGTAGTAATACTTATACCAGCAGAATCGGTACGCTGTACATACAAATAGAAATACTTACACCAACAGTATCGGTACACAGCGCATATCCGTAGCAATACTTTTACCAACAGTATTAGTATACAGTACATACCCTTAGTGATACTTATACCAACAGTCCTGATACACAGTACATATCCGTAGCAATACTTATCTTATATCTATATCCAAGACAAGACCAGCACACTGCAAACCTACGGACAGCACCAAGACAAGACCAGCACACTGCAAACCTACGGACAGCACCAAGACAAGACCAGCACACTGCAAACCTCCGGACAGCACCAAGACAAGACCAGCACACTGCAAACCTACGGACAGCACCAGGACAAGACCAGCACACTGCAAACCTTCGGACAGCACCAAGACAAGACCAGCACACTGCAAACCTACGGACAGCACCAAGACAAGACCAGGGGCTCGTAACATAAAGCATGCTAAGATTTTGACTTAAATAGGGTCATAAGTAAAACTTAGACGGAATCTTAGGACCTGCATAAGTCCTACTTAAGTACTAGTATGTCTTATACCGTAACATAAAGTTAACTTAGCAATGTCTTAGCTAAGTCATGTTTATGTTAAAAAGTAAAAACGAATTATATATTCATTTCTTTTATCGAATTTGATTGTATCGGTAACAAATCAGTGTCTTGGGTTAAAATCTTGTTCATATATAGATACAAGTGCTTGATATCTTTGATAATAGATGGGGATAGAAGTAAATGTACGGACACAAAATTCAAGGTGGCACGAGTATATTTATCCTATAATTTTTAAAAAGCTCAAAGTGATGGAATCAGGCAATGTATTCAGTCAATTGTTGTTACTTTTTTTCTTTTGAGAAATATTAATTAGTTTAGTCGTTCTCCAAGACTGCCTGTGGCATAATATCGCGATGCCGTTATAACTTGATAGAACAATACAGTGGATTTCATTTTATCTTTTGTTCTACATCTTATCTCACCAATAAGGCAATTCACATACTCTGAGTATAATTTCCTCATTAAGTTGATATCTTGGAATGTGGCAATTTTCGTCTTTAAAATCACTGAGGGTTTTTCTGTCTTCAAACGTCTTTTTTTAATTTCTCAAGTTTCGCGAGTTTACATATATAGTTAGTGTTACAATGTACTTCTTGTAAACTGACCATTACGCGTTTACAACCTTTTCAACAGCCTACTTGCTTACTAGATATATGGAAAATGTTACAGCCCATTACGACCATTGTTAGAACCATTTTAACAAGACCTTGCACTTTCGGTATGAAAACTATCTATTTCTTGCATCAAAACAAGTTAAAAATTATGCTGGTTTCAAGTGAAATATACACGGATTGCGTAGTCTTAGCTCAAAAGCCAGACAAATCTTGTTAATTTCAAAGAGCCATGGCCGAGTGGCCAGCAATGAAATAGACAGGCCTACGTCACATTGCTGTTTGGTGCAACTACCCAAAGTCCAAGCTCCTGCTAAAATGGTTCTAATACATGTATTTATATCAATTAAACCAAAACTTTGGTATTGGTGAATATTAGGCTATTAATTTTGTGTATATTATGGGATTAATATACTGTATCCAAATGCTGAATTGCAATAATTAACATTATTATCTAATCAAAGGGATTTTGTTGTTTTATTACAAATTTAATATTTTCGTCTATTTTGTATGTGTATTCAGGTTTTTTTAACTATATAAACTGATCTATTGAACTGCCGGTCAATAGACTGCGATCTATTAGACCGCTGGTCAATAGACTGGGGTATATTAGAACGCCGGCCAATAGACTTTGGTCTATTGGACCGACAACGTATTTTGGAAAAAGTTTAATTGCTACAAGATTAAAAGATCACTTTATTATGTTTGTTTTACTATTGTTCTAAAAATTTCATTTAGGTCATCTAGGCATTGATTAACAATGATCTGAATGCATAATGGTATGAAAACATTCTGTAGTTTAGAATTGTGAACACAAAATACTAAAAATGAAATTAGGTAATAAAACAATTATTTAATGCCCGAGAAGTCAATAGACCAGAATTTTTCCCCTTGGTACAGGGAACAGCTCAGTTTGTTCTATTGCCCTCGACCGTTGGCCTCGGGCAATATAACACACTGAGCTGTCCCCTGCACCTCGGGGAAAATATTCTGGTCTATTGACTGCTCAAGCATTAAATAACTGTATAATACAAATCTTAAATGTGTGTAAACAAAACTTAAGATAAACTTAAGTCACCTCTACCGGCCGCCTAAGTTTTGTAAATTGTCCTAGCTAAGCACTCTTCTAGTTACGGACCTAAGTCTTAGAATGTACTTAAGTCCTACTTAAGCTCTGTCTGAGACTTAAGTACCCTTTATGTTACGAACCCCAGCACACTGCAAGTCTACGGACAGCACCAAGACAAGACCAGGAGACTGTAAGCCTACGGACAGCACCAAGACAAGACCAGCACACTGCAAACCTACGGACAGCACCAAGACAAGACCAGCACATTGCAAACCTACGGACAGCACCAAGACAAGACCAGCACACTGCAAACCTACGGACAGCACCAAGACAAGACTAGCACACTGCAAACCTACGGACAGCACCAAGACAAGACTAGCACACTGCAAACCTACGGACAGCACCAGGACAAGACCAGCACACTGCAAACCTACGGACAGCACCAAGACAAGACCAGCACACTGCAAACCTACGGACAGCACCAGGACAAGACCAGCACACTGCAAGCCTGCGGACAGCAGGTGGGGCTACTAATCAGCATCTAGTGGATGGAGGCAATGACATTACATGTGGACATTAAGTCAATGAACAGGAACTGCGCCAAGCGGGCCGCTTTATTTACCTGGGCAGCATCATCAAACCAGAGGGCGGCACAAAGAAGGACACACACAGCAAACTGGTCAAGGGTATTTTGAGAAACAAATAACATCTGGGGGTCTGCACAGTACAACACAAACACTAAGCTGAAGCTATACCAGAGCTGTGTGATATCAACTCTCCTGAATGGATCCGAATGCTGGAGAATGACAGACAGATCTTAGCAAACTACGAGCTTTCAACACCACGTGTCTCCGGCGAATACTCGGAATATTCTGGCCCGAGAAGATTACGAATGAAGACCTGTTGAACAGATGCCATCAAGAGGACATGGTTACCATCATTACAAAAAGCCGATGAATAGGGCACATGGTACGAAAAGACCCCCATTCAACAACTATAACAGAACTGCACTGGACCAAAGAGGCAAGAGAAAGAGAGGACAGCCAAGACATCATGGAGAAGAAGAGTTGAAACTGAGATGAAAACCAACAACATTTCCTTTCACGGTTTTGATCTCTAACAGCAATACGATAGGGGTAATCTGTTGTATTCCGTTACCCACAGTAATTTCTTGCGGTGTTGATATGTATTTTATATGTCTACGCTTTGACAAAATGCTTTTTATAAGTACAATCTAAAACTTTACACATGTAATTATTTTTACAACGAACAAAAATTTGTTTCGGGGCTTATTTATGATGACATTTAATTTTGGAATATTACTTCTGTTTTTTAAAGATATCATTACAAACCTGGTTCTCCAGACAGATCAGATGTGTCACTAAATAAATTGTTCAAAAACTGTTCATAAACTGTACATCATTGTATTGTTGTCAAATCGGAGAACTTTCTTCATACATGAACTGGACGTTAAAATCAATCTAAAGTTACTGTACGAGGTATATTAGTTTGCACACAGTTTCCCTGATGTCCATAGTTCACGCTCACCTAACTACTAAATGTAGATGCGATCTTCAATGGGATTTTTCAAATGGTTATCACAGGGGTTTTTTTTATTATTATTCTTAGAATATATACATTCAATGTATATATATAAAATTCTAAAGGATTACGTGGCTCTATTTCTGGCCTTGTGCCCAACGCCTTACTTCTCAGTGTGTGTAGGTATTTAATGCCGGACAAGACACATGCATTACTCTTCACATTAAAATTAAACAAGGAAATCACAATCATGTACTGTTTTAAAATGGTGTACAGGTTTTGGACATCTCTAGTCTAAAATGAGTCTATAAAAAGAGTCACTTGATTATATAGTGATACTTTTTAATTGCATTAGTTTTTACAACAAATATTTCAGTAAACTGAAGTCTCACACTGAGAGAGAGAGAGAGAGAGAGAGAGAGTTGGATAGACTCACCCGAGAATTGGGGTACCCTCTGCATGGCGATCCAGCGCTGTGTTCCTATTCCAGGCAGGGTCGTTGTTCGTGAAATATGTAATTCTTTTTTCCTACCTAATGCGGCTTAAACTTTGAATGGCATACACAGCAAACAGTTCGTGTATACAATTAGAGGATCGATTAATTTTGGACGTAAGAACTTTAAATTCACCCGGTAGTGTTTCCTGATAGAAAGGTAGGACAGTGTTTCAATAAAAACATTTCCTGGTTTGTTCGCCGTGTTATTCTCGTGATATGATAAATTTATCAAAATATTTAAGATATATGCGACAGTTAAAACAGAAATTACGTCTTCGTAAACATAAACGAGATCATGCATCCTCGAGATGCAAGGAAGTTCGGTTAGTGTTCATGATATGGTTGGGTTGTGAACAAATCAGCGGGCTTCGTATCTATACGATCGTATAGTTAGTTTCTCATGTATATTATCGTAATTGTGATTCATTTCGGAATAATATTAAGACCTAGTACATTTTAAATTGTCTAAATGTGTTTAAATAACGTTACGTGGATATTTTTTTTAATTTATCTAGAAAAAAAATAAAAACAAAGCAATAAAAAAAAAAGTCAAAAATTTTGGAAAATATAAGATAGTTTATGCAATGATCAATTATCAAATTAAAATTCACAAATTCACGCAACAAAAAACTCAAAACCAATCTGATTAAAATTAGACTTGAAAACTACGATACGCTATATATGTCTATTTTTACTTACTTGCTTACTTACTTACTTAGGCCTCTTCGTGCTGGTTAGCACATAAGGCCGTTACCAGGGACCTCCATGTTGGTCTGTCCTGTGTCCATCTCTGAACCTGTCCTCATGTCCAGTTATTCTCCTTCATTTCCTTATCCACTGAACTTCTCCAGGTCTCTTTTGGTCTCCCTCTCTTTCTCTTTCCAGTTGGTGTCCACCTCATTGCAACCCTTGGGGTGGAAGTTGGGTGCATTCTACAAACATGTCCAATCCACTGCCACTTTCTTTTACTTATGACCTGGGATCGGCCTGAAGATGCGCAGTAATCTGTGAAGACATCGGGTCTGGAATGTGTCAATCTTGTTAGAGATAGCTTTTTTCACTTTCCAAGATTCAGAACCATATAGGAGGACCCCAAGCACATTACTCTTTAAGATCCTGATCTTAGCTGATCTCCAGATGTTTCGCAGTGCAGCGTATGCTCCTGTGGCCTTAGAAATTCGAGCCAGGACATCAGCCATCGAGTCCCCATCTGTAGTGAGTGTGCTTCCTAGATACGCAAAATCTGGGACTTTTTCAATATTTGTACCTCCTAACGTGATGGGTTCTTCCGATTTTGCGTTGAACTTCATTACCTTGGTTTTGGCGTTGTTGATTTTCAGGCCAATCTTTTCTGCTGTGTTTGAAAGATGGTTGGTTTTTTCTTGCATGTCCCGGTGTCTGTGTGATAGCAGGGCTATATCATCGGCAACATCTAGATCCTCCAGCATTTCTGTCATGGTCCAGCTGATACCCGTTCGTTTGTTTTTGATGGTTTCTTTCATGATCCAGTCAATGCAGAATGTGAAGAGAAGGGGGGAGAGCAGACATCCCTGTTTCACACCTGTCTTCAATTTAAACTCATCTGATAGGATTGTTCCACATATAATCTGGCATTTATGTCTGTGTACAGCATCGTGATGATAGAGATGAGTTTATCTGGTACATGTATTCCATAATGACTGAGAATTCTTTCTAAATCTGGTCTATTAACACTGTCAAAAGCTTTAAGTAAGGTCGATGAAAGTGATGTAAAGTGGGGAGTTCCATTCATTACTCTGCTCTAGTATTTGTCTGAGAGTGAAAATCTGATCAGCACATGATCTTCCCTTCCTAAAACCGGCTTGTTCTTTTCGCAGTAATGGATCTGTTGTATCTGTTCTGTTCAGTATCACTCTGCTTAGGACTTTCACTGTGACTGAGAGCAGCATTATACCTCTATAGTTGTTGCAGTTTGAGAGGTCCCCATTTTTGGTAACTTAGGCCGCCCAAAATTAATTCTACGTTTAACGTCACTTCAAAATACAAAACCTACGAAAGAGGGCGATAAAATAAAAACAAACAAAATTTTCAAACAAATGATTTTTATTCAATTACGTTAATACAAATACAGTGAGTATTCAAACTACATATAGGTTACCTCTTTAATGGTGATCTTTATTGATAATCCAATTTAGTATCTGATTTATAGTCCATAATGTGCTCTAAACATTTCGAATTCTACAGATTACAGTATTTTAGTATAATCAAACTGGAAAAAATCAAATCAAAATAGGGGTTTGTTTTTTTCAAAACCCAATTTCTCCTAAACCTACGCGCGCGGGTTACGTTAAACGTAGAATTAACTTTGGACAGCCATAACTATAAGGCCTGTTTTCCAAAATGTTTGTCAGGATAGTAGGTGTCCAGACTTCCTCGGTCTTAAGAAGCCCTGCACTGATCTGGTCGATGCCTGCTGCTTTTCCATTTTTAAGCTTTGCTATAGCCATTTTAACCTCATCTATACTTGGTGGATCAGTACTAATATGCAAAGTATTCACAGCTGGTGTTATTTCTGCTTCATTTTCTGGATCTTCCATATTAAACACCTCTTCAAAATGATTTTTCCAGCGTTTTAGGGTGTCTTCCTCTTTTGATATTATAGTTCCTGATTTATCTTTTACTGGTAAATCTGGTGACTGGAATTTACCTGCTAGTGTTTTTGTAATTCTATAGAGGGTCTGCAGATCTTGTAGAGAAGCGGCTTGTTCTGCTTCATTAGCTAGTTTTTCAGTATATGCCTTTCGGTCTGCTCTTGCACTCTTCTTTACTTCCTTGTCAATAGCTCGATATTCTGCTTGGAACTGGTCTCTTTGTCTCATAGATTTAGTTGACAGAATCTTCTTTTTCTTCTCTTTCAGCTGTTCTACTTTTTTCCATGTGTTGTCTGAGATCCATTCTTCCTTTTTCTTTATCTTAGGACCAAGTACTTGTTGTCCATTTTCTATCAGTACATCATTTAATGTTTCTAAATCAATTTCATTCGAGTTTGCCATGAGACGGGAGAACTTGTTTTGGACTTTTAGTTGAAATGTTCTCATGACTTTAGGGTCTTTACGCTTTTGAATATTTATAGGAGGTGGTCTTTGGTCTTTCTTTCTTGCTTTCCTGAGCTTTAACCTAATTTTTGCCAAGACTAATGAGTGGTCACTTCCTACATCAGCCCCTTGTTTTGCAACCACATCCAGGAGGCTGCTTCTCCATCTCCTGTTTATGATGACGTGGTCGATCTGGTTTTTGGTGTGGTCATCACGAGAGTTCCATGTTGTTTTATGGATATCTTTGTGCATAAATATTGTACCGCCAATTATCAGGTTGTTTTCTTGACATAAGGTGCACAGCATTTCTCCATTATTGTTGCATTCGCCTGGCCCTTGCTCACCCATGATGTTCTCCTTGCTTTGGTTGATTTCCCCCACTTTTGCATTTAAGTAGTAGACCGTGTGATGGTGTGTTGTCTTCGGTCGACGGACATCTCCTATCGGGGTGGGAAATTCACCCGTCATGCCTTCAGTATCCTGTATGGTATCAATCCTTCTTCCATCATTTTGTTCTCCTGTAAAGGTTTCCGTAGCGGCTTTGTTTAACATGTTAGGGTTGCTGGCCCTCAACATAACCCCCTGAACTCGGAGGACCAGTAGTTTTCTGTTGGGGTTTTCCATCCCTTAGATGACCGCTTTTCGTTGCTTTCATGCTCATCTACACGGATTTTCTGTCTGGATTTCTTCCATAGTCTTTGACTTTCCCAAGTCCTCCACAAGACAGTGAAGCTATTTGACCCATAGCTGGGGACTAGGATTGCAGGCATCAGGACATTCGCCGGTGGGCCATGCACGCCGTGCATTTAGGGGCCTAGTTTCCTCCAACACCTTATGGTTCTGTTTGGGGCCGTGAGGTACCCAATTCCCATCTGCTACCTCGAGGAGGATCCAATATCTGGGCCACATCTAGGTCTAACTGCGGCGAGGCAATACCTGGCGGATAAGACTTGCGAATAAATTCCACTTATTTTTCACAGCAAGCTGCTAGCGAGGGAGGAGCTGAAAACGAGAGTGACAGGCACAGACACAAACAGACACACATACTGTACGCATCACACAGCCATTAAGCAGACCCATTTTTAATTAGATTAATAAAAAGACTTAAACAAGCTCATTATCTTACAAAACCCGGCTTCTCTCACCCCCCCCCCCCCCCCCCACAAATAAAAATGTTAATCCATGCCTGTCTTAGTTAGATACTGTGGTTTCTATGGTCTTAGTTTCTGTGAATTAAGACAAATAAACGATACAATCGAAAGGTCTTAGTATACCGGCTATTCTGTAACATTAGAACGATTGCATCCTGCATTGTCTATTCAATATCTCAACACTAACAAGTATATTAGCAATTAGGTTTCTTAAATTAAAAAGAAAAACATAAAAGAAAGATTTTTTACATATCCAAATTTAATATTCTTTTTTGGCTATTTCCGCATTATTTTTGCATTTACAGTGCTCAAAACTGCACAACTCGACCGGTTTCCGGAAACTGTTTTTACCATTTGGACTCCAATTTTATCTACATAATTTTCTTACTTCCTGTTGTGATTAGTAATCGAACTCGGTAAACCTTTCTGGTCTTAACCGATTTGTGTAATTGTAATTACCAAATTATGGCTTCAGAAGAGTTTAATCTAGAAAAGTTAGAGAGACTTTTTGCTAAATGTAAAGATGGGGATCTAATTTTAATGGACGCGTACGTCGATGCCTACGACGAACTGAGCAAGTAAGTGCATGCATTATGAATATAAATTTTGACCAGGAAACAAGATTCTCGAAGTATTTGCAAATGCGGATACCTAGAATTTTAAAACTGTAACTTTCCTTCATACTAGTTCATTAGTCCATCTATAATGATAATAAAATAAACTGGTTCTCATTACATGAAGTCATACTGTCAAAATTAGCAAAATCATGATGTGTCTTAATCAGATTGGGACCAATCGCCTAAATGGGATAATATGTTTTGCGGAGTGACCGTTGGGGCCAGCGCAGAAGGAACTACACATCTCTCATCTTTGTTAATGGAACCAGTGGACTTGCCCAACCTAAAACTTTGGCTTTCTTTCGAATATAACCCCCGCCAGGAACCCGAAGTTATAAAACATTTATCATTTCAATTGTCCCACCCAAGCTAGGCTAATATACGTTAACCATCGCGTCGCTCGCTGCGCTCGCTATAATAGCCCATTCGGGATAATATTTTTTATTATCAAGAAGATAAAGATTAAGATTACAGTAATTACTGTTGGAGTTATTTCCCCTTATTTAACGTGATTGTGACGTCAGATAAAGTACATAGTCATTAATTATTTTTATCTTGCTTGTTCTCATGAGAGCCTGAAATGGGAAACCATATTTACAGGGAACTGCTGGTCCGATAAAAACAGGGCATTACTGGTCCGAGTAACTGATGCCAAAAAATCCATTGAATGAATGTGCAGCTTGTTCAAATTTTATATTTGTACATGCCTTGCCTTTAGAGTTCGCTTCACTTTCTATAAGTCTATAGTTTGTAATATTGATCCCCAAGAAGTTTCTGATATACTAACGGATCAATCTCCATAATAGTACGGTTACAAAAAAAGTTGTTTTCCAAAAGTTGTTACTTTTCATCTTTTCTACTACGGATTAAACATATTTTTAGCAAAATAAAAAATTTCTATTTTTTGCACTTAAAATTTATATCCCATTTGGGATATTATATCCCAAACGGGCTATTATATCCTGTTTGGGTGATTGGTCCCAACCTGTTAATTGTCAAAGGTGCTGACCAAGAGAGAATTTGTGAACCAAACCCAAATATGTTATTCTCTGAATATGAAGCAAATTATAAAATTCTGTTGTTAGGAGTGTTTTTCACACATGCCACTGATTTATTGTAGGTTATTTTCCATTCTGGGGTCAGTCTTTGGATTTGTTACATCAGATGTGGTGGAAAAAATCAGCATTCTTCGAGAATATCGAAACAGTGAGGTCTCGGAAAAATACATTACCATACAAAGCATGATTGAACATGAAGTAGAAACAAAAACTACTAACAACAAAAAGAAGGCATCAGGAGCGAGAACTCTACTGCGACTTCACAGAGCCTTGGAATTTACAGCTCGCCTCATGATGGATCTAAAGACTGCTGACGACCATGAAAAGATGTCCCACATCACCAAGACAGCATACGACGACACGCTGGCTCATCATCATCCCTGGCTTATACGAAAAGGTGTGCATGTGGCGGTTTATACTCTACCTACTAGAAAACACTTCCTGGAAAAACTGAAAATGGATGATGCTGAAAAAGCCAAGGACTTGCTGGCAAAGGTGTCGGATTATCAGAAGGAAATATTTGTCATCACGGAGAATATCTATACAAAGGAGAAGCTACATGATTTACCTTAGTTTATGTAGTGATTTTGACCTGTTAAATCCTATCTGTGATTTTTTTTTTACTTTTACATCTTTTTGTGCAATTTTGAGTATTTTCAATGTGCTTTTTACAGCACTGTGTGACAAGATCTTTCTCCTTGCCTTTAGTTGTTTAATGTTTTTAAACCTTTTGTATGCGTGTTTTGAAACCAGGTGATACAAACTGCACACTTGTACATTGTATCGGTATGTTGTAAACAAATCCGTTCAATTTACCTCAAAGTCAATCTTAGAACCATTTTAACAAGGCCTTGGACTTTCAGTAGGATGTAACTATTTTTTTCTTGCATCAAAACAAGTTAAAAATGACGCTGGGTTCAAGTGAAATATACACAGATTGCGTAGTCTTAGCTCTAAAGCCAGACAAATCTTGTTGATTTCAAAGAGCATTGGCTGAGTGGCCAACAATGAAATAGACAGGCCTACATCACAATGCTGTTTGACACAACTACCCAAAGTCCAAGCTCCTGTTAAAATGGTTCTATCAATATTCTTGATTTTTGCTTCATAGGTATAGTACATGCAATGTAACTTTTATCAAACCAGAATTATAAGAAATGCATTCCAGAAACTAAAAGAGGGAAATACCTATTGGATAATGAAATTGCTTCCATATCATGCTTGTAGCTTCTATTTTATAGAAATGGAAATGATGCTATGGTCCTTGTTGAATTCTAGTTGTCTGTTTTAACTTCTTAATGAAAAAAACTTCTCAGCACAAGAAAAATGTTAATTGTACATGAGGTTTGTACATGTATGTGAGGAAAGGCATTGCTTTTTTTACGGTCAAGAAAATATCTTCCTTCTTCAACTGTTGATGTTGTCCTGTTTACAACCTTGTTAAAATCTATCCTTTGGTGTTATTGCACAAGATTTGGAAGGGCACAATGTAATACTGGAACCACATCACTAATATATATTGTTAACCAGACTTGTTGTTTACAACTTTACTAGTAATAAAATTTACAGTGAAATGTGACATTCTTTTCGTATCCCTCACAAGGAAGTTTATATTTACCTTTGACCATCTATTTGGATTTATCTGTCACAAGTCCAATACAAAATGGGACAGCTCTTTGAAAAAGAAAATTTTTATTTGCTGTTACATCAACCAAGCAATGCAGCAATGCATCAATGTAGGACAAGGTTTTGTAATTTTATTAGCATCTTCAGGCTTTGTATCTGAGTCTAGCCATCCAGAGTTACATCAACCATGAAAGTTGGTCAGGACAGCAATCAAACCTACATTGAACTCAAAAAAACTTAACAGTACAACTGCTCCAGCATCCAGATAATTAAGATTAAGTTCTCTATCTGAAGCTACCTCTATTTACACATCCATAGTTATATCAACTGTTTAAGCCTGATTAGGTATGAAAAGAATTACTTCCTCCAAGACAAGACCCCAATTACAATTTGATTTGTTCTAAAATCTAAACATAGGTAATCACAGATTACAAAGCTCACCGAGACAAAGACATCACCTTTATGAGGCATCAACTTTATGAGACCACCTTTATCATACTATATGAAAATCATAGTCAATGATATTGGATACTGTAGTGTGGTTTGACACAATATCATATGATAAAAAATTGTATGATAATCATATCATACGTAAATTTCATACCTTATTGTATGATAATGTTTATCAATACAGTAATATAAAATATGATATTGCATCCTATTATACAATATTGTGTCATGATATATCATAATTATGATACAATATAATACTGTAATGTTATAAATCATGATGAAATATGATATTGTATCATATGATAAAACATTGTATCAATATATGATATTTTATTTCATATTATACAATTGTATTCAATTGTATGTTTATCATAAGATGCATTATCCTTGCAAATTTAGTGAAGTTAGGATCAGTAAAAATTAGATATGATCATCAAAGGGAACCTGCTCAAAAAACCTGAACCTCCTCCAGCATTCAAAACCTATTGCTTAGATTCAGCATTTAAGCCTGTCAGTTGTATAATGTATATGTATGAAGATGCACCATCATAAAGATAGGACTAGTAATAACTTATATAAAACTTACCCGCTTTGAAAATCTTAACCTTCTGCAGCATCCAAAATCTATGGCTCAGATTCAGCATTCAAGCCTGTCAAGTGCACTGGCATCAGTCCATGTCAGTTTGGTGAAGATAGGACAAGTAATAACTTAGATATAATTATGTATGGCTATCAAAGGGCACCTGCTCCAAAAACGTTTACCTTCTTCAGCATCTAAAATTCATGGCCCAGAGTCAGGATCCAAGTATTTTTAAAAGTCCATAAATAGGCCCGATGCACCATCCATGCAAGTTTGGTGAAGAATGGACAAGTAATAACTTATATACAGGACCTGCTCCAAAAATTTAACCAGATCCGTACACAGACGTCGACACCAAGGGTATAGCATAACCTCCCTGACTTCATCTCGATGAGCTAAATAATGGCATTATTTAAAGAATTTGATACCATACACCAGTTCAATTCAATATACACCAAGTATTGAACCTATTTAAGGGTTACAAATCAATGTTAAGTTAAACATACATTCATTTGTTTGAACAAATTTTTGAAAGAATTATCAGATATGTTTATTTCTATTTTTCAGTATCTTATCCATTCTATTATAGGCCTTTTACCAGTACCCACTTATTCTCCTATCTTCTTTGAATGTTAGAATTACAGTAACGAGCAAGAGGTATTAATTTAATGTTATGTAAACAAAGCTCTTGTCTTTTTTTTTTTTAACACAATACCAAGACTCAAGCTTTGTTTACAAAACAAGGAATCTAAACTCTGTATTTCACATGTGACTTGATATTTGACATTCAGATTTTGATGAAGCATTAAAAATACCCATGTTAACTATTCAGGATATTAAAAATGGAAAAATAACATTTGAATTATTGAGCTTAAAACATGTCTTGGATTTTTAAACCTTATTAGGCCAAGAAACTTGGTTCAAGGTAGCTGCACACCTTTATACAAAGGTTTTTGGGTTGGCGAATGTGGTGAAGTATGAGCCAGATTGGGCTTAGGGGAGAGAAAATATGCTCCGGACAAATGATCTTGGACAAAATGATTACCGAAAGGTGCCTGCACAGCGGGGCCTAAAAATCTACCCATCTTTTGTCAATAAATGACAATTTAATCAATTAACAAAAAGCTACACACCCATTTTATTTTAATGAACTGTCTCAAATCATTATATCTCTACAGTGCTAAGTCTGTATCTACAATATATCCAACGACTTGTCAGTGCTTTTTTCTGGCAGTCCCTTCCTGTCCTCTCTGTTTGGCCCGTAACACTCTACATAAAAACCTCCCCTTCTTGCGGTCTCCAAATCTCGCATCACTTTTTCTTCAGCATCAAAGTTAGCGGAATAAGTACGAAATTTGTCAATAACAGCCCAATCTTTTTTAGCTCTTTTTTCTTTCTGTCTCTGTTTGTGCTCTCGAAATAAGACCAAGTTGTCGTCACGATAACGCCGTTTCTTGTGTTGATTCATGCGACTCCTCTGTCGTCGAAGTTTATCCACTGCCTCTTTTGTTGGTAAATCGTATAAAGAGGGAGCTTCTTTTTCAGTGTATTCTATCAGTGGATTTGGCAATAGCAGATCAATCTGTGTGTTATGATAAGTAGGACATGATATGGGATTTGAAATGGATACATCTAGTATAACACAAGTGAGAGAATTTGTTGGGCAGATAATGTCCTCCCTTTTTGATAAAGGTTTTCCATTCTTTTGGACATCTGAAACTTTTCCAGGACTCATGCCAAATCTTGAGGAATTAATAGATCCAAGTGCAGCTGCAAAAAATGTAAATTTTATCATAACCTAATTTGACTACGGCAATGAAAATCAATTTTGTTTTCATTTCCTTATTACTGAACAGAGACATAAAAAATAACAGAAATTGGCAACTGATCGAAATCTCGCGGTCCCTATTTGTAAAGTATTCCCAGTTTAAATCAGTATATCTTTCTAATAGTAATAATCAAATATATCGAAATAAAAACAGCTAAATTCTTTTACAGAAACATTCAAAATAATATATTTTCATGAGTTGGTGTCTTATAAACAATATTAAAAGAGGAGTTTCAGGTGTTAGTTGGTGATCCATCGCCCGAGATTTCGCCAACGTTCTCTAGCTGGCCTATATATTTTCTAAATATTAATCTTATTTTTCAATTTATTGTTTCAAAAACTTCTAAATCCTATGCACATTTTTCATAAAAAGAATATACTTTTTAAGATCAATATATCAATTTACTAATATGTAGTTCTCAAAGTAAGGTTGGTCCCGTAACATTTTTCAGCGACAAAACATGCTAATGGCGGAGTTGCCAATCTCTGATATTTATGTCTCTGTTATTGAGACAAGTTGCTTTAAATCAATAAAAAGATATGAACATAAAATAACTGCGTGTCTGAAGAATCTGAAGATAATACATGTATGTCACTATTGCTCCATTATATGCATGAATTGTTTCCAACATAAAGACATCACTCTCTATATTTTAAAATACTCATAGCTGGTGCTCAAATTATTTTCAGTATTTGAAAATCTCATCAACATATCTAAAGTCGCACCCAACATCATACACCCAACATCATACATCCAGCCTCATACATCAAACATCTGCATGTTACCTGGTGGAAGAGAGGACATCTGACGCAAACTCAATCTCTGTACGGACCTACTCAGGAAATTCATTGACAAGGCAGCCATATTTAGTTGTGTTGTAAAATAAATTGTCTGTCAAAAAAAGGTAAATTTGCAAGCTGCTATAAATTGTTTACGGTACCAAACAATGAATCCATGCACAAATCTTGAAGGGGAAAGGGGTCCGTTAGGTCTTGAACCCCCCCCCCCCCCAAAAAAAAGAGAAAAAAAAAAACGAGAGAAATTTCTGGATCCGCGTATGGAATCATAAGATTTCATTTAGAAATATAAAAATATGTTTTTTAACACCTTGTACAGTCACATAAATGTATCTGAAGACAGAGTCAAACTGCATCTATATAGTGTCACATCTTTTATTCTAAATATCTTTTGAATGCATGTGAACACGATATTTCTGAATGTTTGATGATAAAATGAGTCAATGACATCAATAACTTGTCTCTGATTAAAGTAGTTAATGTATCAATCTGTTACACGATGATGAACAAAATCAGAAATCTCACCTGGGCCTTTCCAGATCAATATCAATAAACCAAACTTTGCTTATTAAATTTGTAAGTTCTTCTCCGTGGGCGCTGCCATGTTTATTTTCAAGGTTATACTCTCGATGATCTGATGATATAAATAATTTCCTTTTTCTCTTAATTATTCGATTTCTTTTACTGTGTAATAACTTTTCTTATTGTAAAATATCCGATCATATTCAAGATTTTTCATTTTGGAACATTGTTTTGAATGATTTATTTTTTTTTAGACTATTGCATTCCGTTCGTTAACACTCGGTTCTTTACATGTTTACCTAATAATGTAGTTTTCCTGGACTCCTTTGTTTTTATCATTGACATATGTCCCCGAATTTGTTGTGTCTCGTGACTGTCATCATCTTCATCAAGTAACGCATCAAGTCGCCATGAGCCCTCCCAACTACACGTTGAAGGTAAACATTTTAAAATTACGAATTTTTTTAAAATGGTAATTATTATATATATGCAGATGTGTTGTCAGAATGTTTATTTTTCTAAATTTATGAGATAAACACTATACTTTATGCTTCTAGCCTACTATTCTATTGTATCTTATAGTACAATACGTATTGATGGGTTTTTTCCCCCCAGGGGAGAGTATGTACATAACTGTTATATTAAGGAGTTTTATTTTTTTCAGGTGATTGTTTGTGTCCATTTCATCCTCATGATATGGTGTGTATACATGTTATCATAGATCTGTAAATATACATGTATATGTATACAGACATAGCAACAAATTTATAAGTCCTCAAGGACTTCGATCAAGTCATCAAAAAATGTCAATGTTCAACGAGACCTGAAATTGAGGATAAAATAAGTTAACTGCACTTTACTAAAGTAGTTTTCATATAAACAGGTTGGGACCAATCACCCAAATGAGATATAATAGCCCGTTCGGGATATAATAGCCCAAATGGGATATAAATTTAAAGTTCAAAAAATAAAAAAAGTTGAATTTGAAATTTTTGATATAAATCTGCATTAGAATAGATGAAATGTAACAACTTTTGGTAAACAACTTTTTCTGTAACTGTACTATTACAGAGATTGATCCCTCAGTATATCCAAAACTTCTTGGGGATCAATCTTACATACTATTGACATATAGAAAACTTCTTAACCAAAAGTTGTTGCATTTGATAAACATTAATGCTGATTTTTATCAAAAATTTTAAAATCAAAATTTTTTTGATGGGGGGGGGGGGGGTGTGGCCAAAGAATCAGTTTTCTTGGGGGAGGGGGGTCCAACCAAGGAATCAAATGAAAGGTTTTGTCTTAGATGCAACAATAATTTAGTTGATGATTAAAACATTTTTTATTCATCTGTAGTCATGCTCAGGAGGAAAGAGTTATTTTATATAAGTTAATAGAGAAATATTGTAAGCACTTTGATAAAATGGACACTGACGAAAAGCTCATATGGCTAATGACCAATGAAAACATTGACATTCTCACCCAAATATGTAGAATGATTCAGGACAATGGAATATGATTTTAACAAGTATATCTTTATAGCATTTTATTCAACTTATATTTATCATTTTGCACTCACAAGCTGTGTTGACTGCATGGGGTACAAGACTGACTGTCAAGTTGCCAACACTGCACTGACTATTCAATAGGCATTGTCCCTTGGTGCCCCTTGTAGTCAAGACAACACGTCAAAAACTTTTGCTCCTCTAAGCTGGCCTGAGTGCTTAGGGTACAAGACCGCACAGATATGGCTCTGACGAAATGCATAGCCATATGCTGCAATAGGCATTGTCCCTTGGTGCCCTATGTGGTCAGGCCAACAAAATACAGTTTTCACCCCTCTATATAAAATTCTATACTTCCACTCACTGTCCTACCTTGAAAATATATCACAAATGTATAACTATATAATATGTCTATATACAACTGTATATGCAATACAAATACATATTGGAGGCTGTATATAACGTGTCTGTATCAATACTAACATATTGCTTTGCGGGATTGTGTATATTTATAGCTGTTTATTTCTGTACTTGCAAATAAATGTATACCCTTGCATATGTATGACAACTTGGTATGTGTTATATCAGATGTACCTTCCATTGTAACTTACTATGCTTACTTAACAGTACAATATTAATATATTTCATCCATTATTTGTTATAATCATGTTATTTTATTGTTTTAATGTATATGCCCCCCTAGGGCCCTTGATTGGTGAATAAACATATCAAACGTAAGCAGTACATCTACATACATTTTTAATGCGAAATAAACTACCAGTAGTTGAGGCTTGTTCAGCATGTGCTTGCCAACATTTGTATAATAGAGATAAGATATTGTGACAAGCACTTGCAAGGCTGAAGCCCCTACTCTGTTGAACATGCCTCCTATAGAAACTAGAAATACAGAGATGTACACAGTCTACAAATATTTCTTGTGAATATTTCAGGGGGGCTCAGGTTATAGCCTTGCTTCCCCCAGTCTACTGGCTGAGCAATATTTTTGTCCTGCTGCTAGGAGTATGGGGCATAGCCTGTCCCGAGTCGTATGATGCCATACTTATGGTAGGTGGGCCATTGATTGGCACAATCTCTTTATTTTACAGGGAGATATTTTCCTAGATTTATAGTTCAAACTGTATGATAAAAATCCTATTTTGTTGAAAACAGTTGTTAAATACATAAATCATTGTAATTAATAAAATGAATATTGTTTGAAATGGAGGTATAAATCTACAAATAATGTATAATTAAGCAAAATCTGATTCAAAAACATATTACGACAGAGTTTGATGCCTGGGAATGTACAGCATTTGAAATATATGATATATATTATGTAAAAGGTCGAAAACTTGCTAGTGCAATATAGATAATTTGGTGTTTAATCAAAGTGCAAACCATGCCTTACTTTATGTTTTCTTTTTTCAGTATTTAATCCTGCATGTGTTCACTATCCTAGAGGATATCATACTTCTTGGGATCTACCAACCAAGAGCCAGAGATCATATAGAAACTGATAGAATGGGACAAGGTATGAAGTTGGGGAACGAGTCAAAACATTCCAAGAATGCAGACCAGTAACATATTGCAATCAAAATACGATGCTGGTTTCCATAGTTTGGTCCCACTCATTTGCCATCATGTGACACAAAGACTGTTTATATGGTATTGGCCAAGTAGAAAAACTGTCACCTAGATTAAAGAAGGGAGACCATTTTTCTGTTTGTATATATCTGTACATTCAAGACAAGCTTTACAAATGATCACGTGGAAGCTCTACACATAGTTTATAGTTAAAAAATCAAGTTTGAAATTGGTTCCATTCACTGTGTCACTATTGGGCACAGTGTTTAACATTAAACTAATCTTTGGTACAAACATTTTTTTTATTCTTCTAGAAGCAGCTATTTGCTTCAGAATTTATTTCCATAGAAATTAGAAATTGTATGTGAGGAAAATTTAAACTATAAATGTATATTTGAAACTGATAACCATAATGAATCAGTATATAAATGTAAATGTATAAATCGGTGCATTTTAGGGGAATTTCATGTACATGTATTGTCTTTTCTTGTAGGTTACAAGGATGAGTACAGATTCAGCCTAGGGTATCCTTTTAAAATAATCAAGTTTAGATTTCAAAATCAAAATCCATTTGTATATATGTGGAAAAAATACATGTATCACTTTGTTGGTTTCTGCTTTGTTGGTTTCCCATCTTTTTGATATCCTATATAGAATTATTGATGTGCAGTGACACGAGTTTCAGATTTTAATTTGATGACACTCTCTCCTGAGTCGTTTCCTTAACTGGTGACAACAGCATGGCCATCACAAACTTAATACTGAAGCCCTTCACCGCCTTCCTACTGTGGAGAATCTACCAGGACAGAGGAGGTCGATTCTCCGATTTCCACTTCCCCCAGTTTGGTAAGATTCAGGACTTTTGCCATTCTGACAGCTGCCAATATGAGGGGTATTCTTGTTCGTTCGGGAGTGAGCTTTTGCCAAAAAATTCTGTTCATAATTTTATGATGTATTGCCTTTTATGAACAGAATAATCTTTTATATTTTGTGAAAATAATTTTTTGAAAGGATATGTTTGATATGTGAAATAAAAGATGAATGTGCTGTCCATTTAGCACCTGTAAACTTGTATGTTCCATGGACCAAGCTCTTGACTGTGTTAATGCTTTGTAGGAGGAAGCCCGTCTCACCAGGGTAACTACGAGAACATTGACCAGCCAGTCCCATCCAACAACGTGGAGACCGCTTCATCCACCATAGACAAATCTCATCCGTAAACCAATCACACCCATAAAGAAACCATATCTGGAATCTTTTGCTGATGAATACTAAAAAAAAAACCATATACAGAACACTGAATCTGTTCCTGTATGGTGTTCCATTGACATTGTAATGTTCTAGTCACCAATAACTGCTCTCTGTGTCACTAACCAGTATCTGTCCTTTCCATTTACTCAGTATTCCTAACTTACATTCCATGTTATGTCGTGTTCCCTGAGAAGTGTGGAGCTTATGTCTTTGTGATTACAGTGTGATTTTTACCCACTTTTTAAAAACTTTTAAAGAATTTATTGCTTTGATAAGTACATGTTATCATTCAAAAGAAAACATTCCAAAATGATAATGCATTCATTGACTAAATCAACAAACTACAAGGCTTGTTTTAGATTGTACAGAATTGTCATTGTTTTGTATTTCAAACAAAATAATAAACAGTTCTTCGTTTAAAACATGACACTTGTTACTAATGTTACATGTACCAATAATGTCTTACAATGTTACAGTTCAGAGATGAACTCTAGAATTGATTTGTTTTTTCTATGAATATCTTTTTATAAACTATGAATTGAATTTTGAATTTTTTAAAGCATTTTTAGAGGTAACAAATTCAGGATAACCATTAGATTAATACTTGATCTTATTAATCATTTTTAGGGTTCATGTATTTAATTCAGTCTTTTGTAAACATTGTCTTTTCTGAGTTGTGAGATATTCAAGTAAGAAAGTGAGCTTTTTTCTAGATGTCATTGACAAGTTGTTTGTGCAATAATGAATGGAACGTATAATGAATGACTGAGAATCGCATGTCCACATTCCAGTGAACTAAAATATTTGTGTTCCCAGTTGGGGCTCTCCATTATAGTGTATATACCGGTAGATGTGTTAGATAGCTGTAGTTGATATAATTCTGAGTATCTGTAATGTGTGTACTTTTACCGATGCTTGTATTAATTTTACAGTTGTTGATTACACTTTTCGAACTTTGTGTGCAAAGTGTGATAAAATGATTGCTTCTGAGTTTATCTTGTATGTGCAATATGAGTCGTTAAAACTTGTTCTTTAATATATGAATTAGGTATTTTATTCATTTGACATGAATTTTTACTAAATTAAATCTTTTACATTCCACACCTATTGTTCTTGTTATAAATAATTTGTCTGGACATAACACGGTCACAATAAGGGTGTGAAGTTTACCAGAAAATAAAACAGGAAAATACCGGTGCCTTTAAAAATCTTTTCTGAAGAACAGAATGTGTACAATTTCTCTAATTAATATGGAGGCATTGTTGTATTGATAATCATGTAGATCAGATGCGGCCACGATAGGGTCTGGATTTTAACATTTGTTTATATAATGCATTATCTAATTCTTTTAAAAACCTAAAGAACAGCAAGTGTACAATTTATGAATTGACATGGGCGCCTCATTCTATGGTATAATAGTGAGTTTGTACAGTGTGGGCCCCTGAAAATTTAAGAGAATGTAATAAAAAGGCTGCAGGATTCATGTCTATAGTTGCATTTATCATATCGTGTTTCTATACCATATTTTCTCATTGATGAATTTCATTCATGGGTGATATAATGTGACAGAGATCAAATCTTGTCTACACACATTGAAAACCCTTGAAATCTAGTGCCCCCCCCCCCTCCCCGACGAAAAATTAAAAAAAACATAGCAAAATTACCGAAAATAGAATTGGACCCCCCCCCCTCCGGCAAACTCAAATATTTCTCGCACCCCCACCTCCTGAAAAAAATTCTGGATCTGCGGTTGTATCTGTCGTTTTATTAGCTCACCTGAGTAAATCTTTAAAAATCTTCATTTCTGAAACTGATCAACCAGAAAAGCTGTAACTTGTGTGGAAGCATCCTCATGTAGTGTAGATTTAAGTTTGTTCAAATCATGATCCCCAGGGGTAGGATGGGGCCACAATGGGGGGGGGGGGGGTGTCAAATATTAGCTTAGGAATATATAGAGTAAATCTTAAAAATATTTTTCTCTAAAATTGATCAGTCAGAAAGCTGTAACTTGTGTCGAAGCATCCTCAGGTAGGGAAGATTCAAGTTTGTTCAAATCATGATCCCCGGGGGTAGGGTGGGGCCATTATGGGTGGGGTTCAAATTTTTATATAGGAATATATATGGAAAAATCTTTAAAAACCATCTTCTAAAACACAGTTTACCTAGAAAAGTTCTAACTTTAGTCAGTTCAGATAGTGTAGATAAAAATTTGTCAAAATCTTAATCTCCAGGAGTAGGGTTGCTTTACATTGGGGTGGGGTGGGGGGGGGGTCAAATTCGAACTCAAATTTTACCATATATGGTTTTACATGTACTTTTATGCTAGCATTTTGACATATTGTTGATTCTTTTAAATTGTTTAGACTCAGGCCCCTGGACAATTCTTGGACTTCAAAAGGGGTTCAAAGTTTGATGTAGGTTTATAATTCATATATAAACAGTTGTTTAACTCTGACCATCTTCTCGAAAACTGCATTGGTAAATATGTGATATAACTGTAAAATCATCCTGTTACAAAGGGTTTCAATGATAAACAGAAAAATGTGCAGGGGAATTTTTTTTTATACAGGAACTATTATACAACATTGTTCAGATATTTTGTATATGACTCTATAAAGCTGATTTTATTATGTCTAGTGTTGCTCATGTGAGCGATGTGGCCCATGGGCCTCTTGTTTGTTTACGTGAGCCAAAATGTACCAAGGAATATTTCTAAAGTGAATTTATTTTGAAAACGTGATAAAAACCCTTTAATACACGACGATATTGCAAATAGGGACCCGACCCTTCGTTTGAACAAACTTTAAAGCCCTTTCCCCAAGGATGCTTTCTGCCAAGTTTGGTTGAAATTGACCCAGTGATTTTGAGAAAAAAATGAAAATATGAAAAGTTTACGACGATGACGACAGACAACGGACAAATTTCTCACTTGAGCTTTCGGTTCAGGTGAGCTAATAATCTGTTTGCGCATAAACACTATAGTGATATTATCTTAACTGGGCAATATCCCGTTTTGCACACATTTTTTTTCTATACATGGGTTGTGTTTTAACGACAAAATGACTTACGACCAACTTAATGAATGATTATTTATCACAAACTAGTCATTGTTTGAATCTAATGGCTGTAAAATATAAATTGTAGGAATCAAAATAGTCGTTAAGTAATGGCTTTATAATATAGATTTTGTTCGTTAAAGATAACTTTTTTTGTAAAACGCAGGCCAAAACAATAACAAATTCTAGTATGTATACACTGTGCATGTTCAATTCGCACAGCGTGACCACTCATTCAATCTGAAATAGGGTTGTTCCGTTTTGCACCTATAAGAAAATCAGGTATAGAAAAAAAAATGTGTGCGAAACTGAAAAAGAGTGCGGATTGAAAATGCATTATGTACATAGCGAGACGCGTGGTCCGATCGAGTTTTATGAGAGCATACAAACGAAGCCATTCAAAAACATCAAACAACATTTGTTGGGGCATTAACATTGGTTGTACATTTATCCCATACATAAAAGATGTTTCCACGGCCCCAGCATCCGTCATGTTTCGTTAATACACACAACAATGCAACCTGGCGATAGTACTCTCCCTGCAGTAGTAACAGAGTAAGCATTTACTGAACGAGTGGCCCGTGAACCTTCATATCCTTCAAACTGTAAGTACAACGGCGTGTTCTGTTTTGCACACATTTAATAATTAGGTACGAAACAATAAGTGTGATTTGTGTTTTGGTAACAATATAGTCTACTTTTTACCTGAGATTAACCTGAATTTTTCAAATGCATTTGAAAGAAGAGTCTGGTGTATTATAAACATGTATCCTGGTGATGCACTTTATTAAGAATCTTAATTATTAATTCTATAAACTGTTTCCTTTAACTTCATTTCGATGATACAGTTTTATTGTTATATTCAGTTCCTGAATACACCAATCACTAGCTACTTGCAATGATTTTATTGCTACTTAAGAGTAATATTTTTTAAACCAACTTCTTTTATATATAGCAAAAAATACTGTAATATCTAATTTCACAAGGCTGTGTAAGGAATTATTTAAACAATAAAATGCTTTCTTTGGTGATTCATGCGGGATATGAAGGTAGCGATATTGCAGAAAAAATACATAATCCCCGTTAGCTGGTTATGTAAATTTTTTCTGCAATGATCGCTATACCTTCTCAACATGAATCGTCAAAGAAAGCATTAATTCCTTACAAGCCTATTGAGCATTTTATTCTTTATATATACATCTTTCATTTAACAAGTTAATAAATCCATCGTAAAAAGTAAGTATAATTGACTAAGTTATTGTTCATAGTTCATATTAGAACCATTTTAACAGGAGCTTGGACTTTGGGTAGTTGTGTCAAACAGCAATGTGACGTTGGCCTGTCTATTTCATTGTTGGCCACTCAGCCATTGCTCTTTGAAATCAACAAGATTTGTCTGGCTTTTGAGATGAGACAACGCAATCTGTGTATATTTCACTTGAAACCTGCGTCATTCTTACCTTGTTCTGATGCCGCAAGAAAAAGATAATTACATCCTACCGAAAGTCCAAGGTGTTGTTAAAATGGTTCTAAATAAAGGAAACAGCCAAATCGTCTTCTATGGTAATTTGAATCTGACATCAAGATTATTTCGTGCAGTGATATTTTCTTGGTTGCAGAAGGTTTCGACCAATCGATAAACGGGGCGTGTAGATTTCAGTCTTGTCAGTTTTTACAGAGCTATGAATCTTACCTGAACAAATTCCCGTTTCGCACATTTTTTCTATATAAGATTTTCGAATATGTGTAAACAAGAACATCTCAGTACAACTTGTAGATCTTTGGTGTATTCAGAAAGAACGATTTTTACTATTAGAAAATGAGTTTAATTTTTTTAAAAATTAGCAATATTTTAAAGTTCAGCAATTCTTGTTTCGATTTCTTTTTTGAAAATGATTGCCCAACACTTCATATCACAACTTTTTTGACGGTTTTATCTATAGGTTTTAAGAAATATGAACAGAAGATTTTTTTTTAAATGAAGGAATAATTTAAAAAAAGAAGAAAAATGTCGTATTAAAGGGACATGGTCACGATTTTGGTCAAATTTTATTTTGCAGTTTTCAAAGTTTACAATGCTTCAGTAAGGCAGCTTTAATAATCCACCAAAATTTGAGTCAGTGGTAGGCAAGTAAGCGAGATGCAGAGCTCACAATTCTTTGTTTTGTAAACGAAGCTCAGGACATGTTCTTGTTTTCTTGAGAAGAAAATTCCAGGTTTATACCTGAAATGGATGTGATAAACGCTAGGAACTGTTTATTGATTCCAAACAAATTACGAGATGAAAAAGTCAGTTTGAAAAAGAACTTTTACTGGTATATTGAACCAATATAAACAAAAACATGATACGAGCCTTGTTGACATAACAAAGAATTGTGAGCTCTGTATCTTGCTTAAATCTCCACGACTGACTCTCAAATTTTGGTTGCTCATTAGAAATGCATTACTAAAGCATTGTAAACAATAAAATAAGAGAAATAAAATTTGACCAAAATCGTGACCATGCCCATTTTATTTACTAGATATTAATAGCATGCATTAATTCACAACAAATTTTTAAACTCTAAAGTGTCTAACTTGCAACCAAACCCGATTTTCCGGCCACTTTCTCACAAAAAATGCCAAAAATCATATTATACTATAAAATAAAGATGATCATATATCATTCTTTGAACAACGAAATCATGCGTCAGAAATGATACTCTAACAATCCATGCAGTAAAATTTGGGTGTAGCTTTCCACCTTATTGGAAAATTTGATTTGTAATCACTGGACTCTACCGACAGCATCGCCATAATGGAAACAGATGGCTAGAATAGTTGTGAAGTGTGCCATTAAGGCTACAAACGGCAATATGAAGAGACGTAGGCTGGTAGGCAATGGATAAAACTTCACAATGGTAATAGACTAGTTGTTATTAACGATGTACATTTACTACGGACTTGATTATGATATTCATTTGATCACTTTCAGCCCGCGGCGATGGGCAGCATGCAGCAATGAATCTAAATCTGAGTCGATTGCCATAATGACCGCTGAACCCAGAGCTGCCATACAGAATTCTACATCATGACAGAACCCGACCGTTATGTAGCCAATTTCAATATCCGTCGCTGGACCGTGGAACAGGCCAACTCCAATAATGTGAGTGACATCTGGGACCGGATCTTGGACCTGGACGAGGAGTTTGACTCGTTCGTCCTTCACCCCTGGGCCTGGGTGGAGGCAGACCTGACCGTCCCTTTCTACGTGTACCTGGTGCCCGTCCTGGCCGCACTGACGCTGTGTTCGAACACCCTCATGTTGGCTGTGTTCGTTAGGGAGAGGATGCTGTCCTCCATCAACCTTCTGATGATCGCTATCGGTCTCTCAGACACTCTTCACGTGATCCTCCCCTCGCCTTTCCTACTTGGGCTGTATTTTTCGGACGTATCCCCGTTCATTCCGAATCACCTGTGTCGGTTATGGGATTACATGGCCAAGTATATACCGGAAATCACGCACACGGCATCAATATGGCTGACGGTTCTACTCAGCATCCATCGATACATCGGTGTGTGTCACCCGTTTTATATCAGACAATTCTCGACGAAAAAAAGAAGTTTGTTATGTGTTTTGGTTGTGTATATTTTATCTTCGACGCTCCATTTCTGTCGATTTATCGATACAACTTACGTGGATTTCCGCGTGGTTTATGGAGATATGGAAATTCACACGTGTAAGGCCGTGCACGCCGATTGGATCAAGGGTTACGAGGTAGTTTATGAATGCATCTATTACTGGAACACCATCGTGTTCGTCAAAGTTATCCCGCTGTCCGTTGTCGTCACGCTGGATTTCCTGATGGCCAGGAAACTTCTCCGTGCCGACAATAAACGGCAGCGCTTCCGGTCCGAGAACCAGACCAGCAAGGAGAGTCGGCGGGTCACGTGGATAGTGATCGCCGTGGCCGCCATTTTCTCCTTGGTTGAGATTCCTATCACAGTCATTCTTATTCTGTGGACGCTGTCAATGGTACACGACAAGATGTACGTGTCTGAGGTTCAGTTGGGAGAACTAAGCGTCATCTTCAACATCATTATTTACATATCTTTTCCATGTATCTTGTTTTTGTATTGTCTAATGAGCAAGAAATTTCGAAAACATTTACCGTGTGGGACTCTGAAGCTTATTTTAGTGAGAAAGTTTCGATTGCCTCCTCCAGAAAGTATTGAAACTGAATGCTGATGAACTAAATGTATATTTCAAAAGATGTGTGTGGTAAAATGTTACCGATTTGATGAAATTCGACATTATTTATTTCCAAACATTTTAGGTGCCGATTTCAGTCCCAGGATTCATAACATGTTTAAACTTGATGTCAAACAAAATAAATAATAAAAACAAGCAAGAAAAGTTCATCAAAATTTAATTCTATAATGAAATGTTTTCTTTCTTTCTCCTAGGCTTTATACCAAATGTTTTATAGCACAACTTTAAGAAGTCCATAAAAAATATACAAAAATTCTTAACAACTGAAATAAGATTTTTCCTATAAAAGTAAGTGATGGTGTTTTGATGACTTTGGCGGCTGTCGATTTGACCCGGCGATTCCCTCTTCCCCACACACGCCAGCTGTTGTTGCTCTATTCGGGCGGTAATTCATTTGTTACTGGTGGAGAACAGGGCCAGAAGTCCGGCAGCTAGTCCTACAGACATCAGGTAGTTACTGAACTCAGGTCAAGGACAAACACACTCATTTTTCATATTTCTATAGTTAGAAATGGCCACTTCAAAAGCATAATTGGCAAAATAAACAATTGAAAATTATGCTTTAAATAGCTGTATCACCTGTGCACTTTAAAAACTATTGAAAGCCTTGCTATTTCACTTTGCTTTTAACTTCGACTTACAGATGTTAGTTTATGAACTGAATATAAATAAATAAATTGGGTCACTAGCATAAGTTTGTGTAACAACCTCAAACCTACCCTCCCCACATTATGCAAAGTTCTTTTTGTTGTATATTTATGCAGTACAACATTTTGTCAAAAGGTTATCATTTTGAGTTTTGAGAAACATATTCTTAATTGGAAGATTCCATAAGTATTTAAAAATCTTTCTAGGTGAGGACACAAATTTTTAATGTATTAATCAGCTATTACATAAAAATGTCCAGATCACCCCACGATAGAATACTCAAGTTTTTATTATTTTGTCTGACATGGTTGGGAGTGTTTCCAAAACCTCACCAGTATTGTATACTTATATTTTGGATATTTCGTCTTAAGTGACAAAAGAATGCCCCAACTTGTGTTTGACACTCGTACATATTGTATATACAACAAAGTAAGATCAAGGATACAACATGGGGCTCAAGTTCTTGAGGACGTAGAAGGAGCAGAGGATGAGTAGCACGAGGTAGAAGGCGTTGTTGTAGAAGATGGAGAAGGTGGTTGCCTCGTAGTCAGCTACCTCATTCTTCTTCCACAGAATTCTGGTCAAAAAACACATCATCATGATACTTATCTCTACATATAAAGTTAAATTATTTCCTGGATCCAAACATCAGGTCAGGTGTAAAGTAATACAGTGACATACATTTATAGTGAACATGATTATAAGGAAATGACACTTATAATAGCAAAGAGATTTTTATTCCCCTTAAAGCTGAGCAGTGCTCATAAATAGGCACCGTCACACAAGTATATAAACCCTTTGATTTCATTACACCTGATTGCACATCTGAAACTCTTGGCCAACGTGTAGTATTCATTTCGTGGTCTTTGGATTTTATGCATTTATTTCTTATTTTATGTGCATATTCTGTTTGTAAATAAATGCATTGACCTGTTTAGTTGATGTCATTATTCTTCTGGCTTGAAAAAAGTGCGTAAAATTTGATAATTTCATTGTTACCGAGTAACACGGCGAGGCAAGATGTATGTCCACACAGGTGAGACCTCTATAGCCAAATACTTAGAACTGTTAAGAGGTCTGTGGCTTATATAGGGGTTGTAGGGATAGAGGCGATAAAATGAAACATGAAATATACAGTGCCTATTTACAAGCGGTGTTCAGCTTTAACTTTAAAATATATTAAACATTTAATGGATATTACAAATTATGCTTACAACGACGTAAAAATTGTCCATCCCTGAATCTAAACTTTTTATAATCATTTTGTACAAAGTAATTTGTTACCCTGAACAAGCAATCAGCAGAACTAGTTACCTTTCATCTCTCTCTTTTCTTGTCATCTTTTTGTCATCAGAAAACTTTTTGGTCATTTCTCTGGTGACAGCATCCTCTCTCTTTTGGGCGATTCTAAAATTGAACACCAAAGTAAAAGGTGATGTTAAGCCTTCAAGATACTTAAAAGTAAAATTTGTGATTTATCATCAGAAATTGTTAAATAAAATCAATTTGTTTAATATATGTACATTCATATTAAAGATTTTAAAAAAATGTCTCTGACTAAAACTATTTAACCAAACACTTGCCAAATTCTCATGTATTTTAAAATTACTATCTTTGATTACTTCCTTTATGCAGTAAGATTTATCCCTTACTTGTGCTTGAGGACAAATTTGACATTCTTGTAAGCAAAAGCCACAAGGTATGTACTGACAAGCGTTCCTACAGCAAACAGAATTCCTGACTGATAAAGGTCCATCTGATGAATCCTCCAAAATAGCCCTGATGACAAGAAAATAACATGCATCTCTTATTACTCTTAATGCTGAAATTTCTATCCATATGTTCGTAACACAATAGTTCAAAAACGACAATGATTTGATATATTATCATTAATTTCTACTATTAAATACAATTAAGCTTGTAATGAAATTATTAATCTAAGACTTATTCCACTGTAAATCTAAATTTAACCCTTAAAACAGATTTCTGGAGCATTAAGGAGGTATGCCACACATCCATATTGTGACATACTTTCTTAAGTTTTTTGAAATAAACAATAAAATTCACCATTAATTCTTATTGTAACATTTTAACTTTTATAAATTTCAAAATATCAGACATAAATAACATGTTATGAATGTTATTATATATATCAAGAATTGAAAAAAAAAATCATTATCTGAAATTAAATCAATTTTTTATTCGCCTTGTTTTTACCATTCAAGAAAGGCGATCGGTGTTGCCTTACTGCCCATTTAATTTCTATTGACCAAAAACATAAGATTAAACTTTTGATCTGACTACGTGGCATACTTACACATGGGAATTGCAGACACAATCAGGGCATTGCCGTAGAACAATGCCGAGGATTTTGTGGACACATTGCGGCTGAAATCCTGGAGAAGAAGCTCCTCTTCTTTGGTTAAAGATTTTTGTGCCTTATCTTTCTTGCTGGACATTTTGAAGTGTGTAATGTTCTCTCGCCGGTAAACGCTGTGAGTGTAACTTGTGACGAGTTCAAACCGGATATAACATATTATTTGAACATCGAGCCCGAAGTGAATGATGACCAGCTACAAACTAGTGAAATCCCTCCGAATTTGTGGATAGATTTTGATTTAAAAATGCATACGACATTGTCATCACAGAAACTAATAAACAGAGTATTCATTTACAGATTCATATATGGTCGAGGTATTCTTTTAAATCAAAAGGATATTACCGGTTTATTGAATAAAAAAAAATCACTTTAAGGTGGTATGGGACACCTCCATATTGTGACGTAATATTTATCGAAATAAACAATGAAATCAAGTGTAATTTTATAAATATTTTTTTCCCAAAAATGTCACCTAACAGCGTAGTGCAATAGGTTAGAGCGTTCACTACGAATCTATAAGTCATAACATTAATATCGACTGATGTCCCATACCACCTTAAAATTTCGAAAGCTAATTTTTGTTCTAGGTTTGTTCTAGGTCACTTATTTTGATTGGATGGATGGTTTTTAATCATTACTTCTACAAATAGTGAGCACCCCCCCCCACCCACACACACAATCCGAGCCTAGCTGTATATGGTGAATCTCATACTCATGCCGGGCCATCCCAGCGTGTTTGGCTTATATTTTATTTGATATTGTCGATATATCAAACACATCGTGTAAGAAAATTTCCACACATTTGTAGAAATATCATTGACTGAAAACGATGTTGTGGAGCAAGGCGAAAAAAATACTGTCTCGTTTTCCAAAATAAAAGAATTTTGTAACTTATCACAAAGAACTTTATAGAATGTATTTTTTTTTTATAGATTGAGTCTTATTTGAAGAATTTTTTTTTTATTTAAAATGGTTAAGGGGGAGAGGATCTTTAATAGTTTTGGGAAGAGGGGAGACACCGAGAAATTTGCAAAAATATATAAATATGTTATAAAGCCGGTCCTTACTGAAATATGGGTGGATGGGAGTGGGGCTTCAAATGGCGTCTTTTGGTGCAGTGAATCGCTCCGTGTCTCTCATATATATATATATATATATATATATATATATATATATATATATATATATATATATATATATATATATATATATATATATAAATCTCTTTGAAAACCAATAAATGTTTCTTTCTTCCTCTTGCAAGGCTAGTTTTTTCCCCTTATTTTTTTAATGACAGCTTTGTCCATGCATATTTTTACACACACCACTTCAAGCTTTGTTGAAGCATCCAATGTGTATGGCACTAGCTCCAAATTCACAAAAATGAGCTAAAATAGTTTCAAAGTTAGTCATGTTTATCGACTGTTAACCATAGTTTACAAACTGCAAACTATAGATAACGATTTGTTAACTACAGTTTTCATCTGTAAAACAGTATTTAACGGTTGTAAACTATAGTTTACAATAGCTTATATTAGTTTTCCTGTCTGTGAATAAACGTTAACGATATATTTTGCTGATAAATATATATTCACATCTGTAAACTATACTTTACATTCGTTAACTTTAATTAAGAGTTGTTTATCAGAGTTTCACAGATCGTGAAAATATATTTATCAGACTGATAAACTATGTTTTCAATCGCAAGTGTTTTGGTGTTTTTCAGTGTTAGTTATAGTAAACACTTTTGAAACATGGACGATCGCGTCAACTTTATGATGTGAAATATAGATTAACTATAGTTTCACAGTTGATAAACGGGGTTTATCGACTGTTAATATAGTTTACGTTTACGAACCGTAAACTATAGTGTTAGTGTCAGTGTAAGTTATAGTTAACACCTCTGAAACATGGATGATCGCGTTAACTATGGTTTACAGAGGTGCAACATATATCAACGTTGTTATCTAGTTATATGTCCGTAAACTACAGTTTACAACCGATAAACCTAGTTTATCGACTGTGAAACTATGTTAAGCTCATTTTTTGCAAATTTGGCTTGTCATAAATGTGTTCAGGCATCGGGGGGGGGGGGGGGGGGGGTCCCGTGCCCCCCTCCCCTTTTTTTGTCGCAGAAAAGAATTTTCTTAAATTCACATTTTTTTTGTTTTTCAAGATTTTTGGATGTGGTTGCCCCCCACCCCAACCATCTTTCAAAAACGATGGTTTTTACCTGTGTGCCTGTACTTCCAAAATAAACGGAGTCAATCTCAGTTTGATGTGTCAGAATTTGAGTTCAAGAACTATTCTCAATATCCCGTTCAATAGGCCTGCAGCATGTCTGCTCCTAGGATGTCTACATCAGATATCCTACTCCCACTGAGAGGACTGTTCAGAGTACATACTGAGGGTAATGACTGCATGCTTGGTTCAGGTACTAATATTCATACTGATGCTAGAACTTATATCTATATTTGGAGATAACTTGTCTGTTGGCTTGTTTTACATTTTTGGGAATATATCACAAACTTTGGATGTGTGCTTGGCTTCCAAAATCTTTTAGTAAGGTTTTGGTTTCCGTACAGATTTCTCTCGGTTTTCTTCGAAAAATACTTTCCTTCTGGTCTGGGTTTGTTTCTTTGCTTGGGCGAAAATGAATCTCCCTCGGTTACTGGATCAGTAATATATTAAATTTCATTCGGTTGGTTTTATCTAATAGGAAAATATAAAATTTGTAAGTAATGAATAAATCAGTATAATGAAATTTGACAATCTTCTAAACTAAACTAACATAATATATTATATATAAATAAATAAAAATTAAAGGCTTGACGTACAGACTACCGAGTATTTAAATTTCCAAAGAATTTCAAATGTATTTTTGTACAAAATAGGTAGTTTAGGATATATCATTACATTTATAGTACAATATATTTATTACCCCCCCCCCCCCCCCCTCCCCATCTCAAGGATTCCTCGATTATTTGTAGCAGTAACAAAAATTTGTTTTCAATGCTTGAAGTCTATATTTTAGAATATTGTACAATTATCTTTGCGTGCTGTAAGTGTCATTATAAGTGCTACTGCATGAATTGTGTCTCTTTAAGAAATTCAATTATTACCACGGGTGGTTGAAAACATATGTTTATCATTCATAAACATTATTGCGAAGCATACATTTAGTTGTATCATCTGTTATCCCTTCTTTGATAAGGGTTATTTAAAATTAAAATTCCCAATCATCTTTTATTCTTAATAACAATTATTCTATTAAAGATACCCTGACTACATATGTAGCAGTTTTAAACACATACATATTCTGGATGCATTTAGCTAAAAAAAATTTAACATCAAATTTATAACTCTTGTGTGTGTGTGTGTGTGTGTGTGTGTGTGTGTGTGTGTGTGTATATATATATATATATATATATATATATATATATATATATATATATATATATATATATATATATATATATATAGTGACTCATCCTTGCAGACGCCTGTACGTGCTCGTCCTCCAACCAATCGAAATCATAACTTCTTTATTTTATCCACGGCCCTGGGTACTTAATCATGAATCTATCGAAATGATCAGAAGTAATAAAAGAGGGTGAACGGAATCGCAGGAATTAGCGAGTTTTATTATTTAATTAAACTTTATATTTGAAATGCATATTTTAATTCCTGCGTATGCATATTTAAGAAAATCAAAAAATTGATATACCTAACTGTGTATAAAGATCAGTAAATAACATATGTTGGTTAGGGGCTATAAAATGGGAAATTGAAGGTGGTTACAGCACAATTTAATGAAGCGGGGAATTTTCTGTCAAATTTATTATTTCGATTTTTGACTTAATCTAAATTTAAAAAAAAAACACAAAAATTTAAAAATCGACCATGAAATATTAATTACAAAAAAAATAAATGATAATTATCTTTAATATACTCTGCAGTATTGTTCGATATGTACATGTATGTTGGTCTATCATTTGGAATTTTTTCTGTCTATAAATTAAAAAAAAAATAATGGATGTAAAAATCCAATCAATGACGTCACGCCGCGCATGATCAATTTAGACTAAAGGCCGCTTTCGACGTAGGGGGAAGGGACTCAACCCGACAGTGCCCCTGGGAAATTCAAATAACTGGACACTGCATTTGTTAACTGGTGTGACATCGCGATATATCAGGACTTGTAGCTTTATTTAATGGCCGGCAAAATAAGTCGAGACGAAATGGACGACAGCATGGATTACGAAGAGGAGGCCGGTGAAGGTATCGTTGTTTAATTTCCATAATTAGCAACCCCAAATTATCTATTGTTGACAAGAGACAAGTTAGCGATATGATTTTATGTGAGTTTTTACGTTGGATGGGTAAACAAGTTATAGAAACAAATAGTTTTTCGTTTTTTTATGTCTGATGGACCGGTATTTGTTATGTATTTTGAACCACGAGTTGGAGGATTCCCCCTTGTTCATTTGCATACATGTTACCTGAAATATCTCTCAAAATAGGGATTTTCCCGTCAGTTCTGACGTAAATATATCATTGACATCATTTTAGATGAAAGGGATATACAATTTTTTACATAATTGTGGGATTTTTTTCAAATAATTTTCATTGTGCAGATTATCAACGATCGATGGGCTAAATATCGAGCTATATATATAAAGCTTCACAGAGGATACTGCGCATGCGCTAAAAGTAATTAATGAGGTCGCGTTAGGGTAAACATAACATGCATTTGTACATGCAGCTAGATGCAGGTCTATAAACATCAAAAGAACTTAGATTAATTTATTTAAACACTTGTTCAAGTTTATTTCTTCATGTTTACTGTACATTCCATGTTTGCACGTGTTTACAAAACTCTAGTTTCAGTTTCGTTTTAGCTTTAAGTAATAATTCAACATGTTCCATAGTGCTATAGTTCTATAGCTAAATAAATTGTTTTTTTACTATAAATACTAAATGGCTATGAAATATTTATATATTTCATACATATTTGTAAAACATAGCCTCAGGTTAGAACACGATTATTAACAAAAACTTGTTAAACTGTCAACTTTCAGTTGATGAATCGACTGTATCTTCGCCCACCCCATCACCCCGTCCTGCTCTCGCAGCAGAAGTACGAGGGTCCAGAATGGGCGTGTCCTGTAAGTTCTGTAGATCTATGTATCTCCTGCTTCAGCCATGTTCAATCAGCTATGTGCAGTAGTGTTGCATGTAGGGATATCCAGAGAACTTTGGTTTGCATGTCCTATGTGTTGTGACCATGTCATTACTCTTATATCTTAATATTTATTATATTGACTTGTATTTTAGAGAAATGACAATATTCAATGGGCGGTTCTTTAAACGTTGATAGGAGAAAAAAAATTGTGTGTCTTTCAGACATTATCGTGTATCATTGACTAAGCTGTCACGATACATATCCAGCCATTTATTGTAGTAATAATCAATCAGAGTGAGACACAATCACTTACAAATAGTGAACAAAAAATGTAATTTTTTTGGAATTCAAACTATTGAATTTAAACCAATCAATTCTATTTTACTCTTTAAATTTTCTTAATTTAACTTAAAAATGTTGTCATATGCAAGTTGATGAATAATTCTAAATTTTTAAAGTACCGGTAAGATCTTTTAAAATATGACATTCGGGGTAGTTGTTATTTTACAGTGCTGAAATTTTAACTTGAGTGTTCATGTTTTTGGGAAAGGATGGATCTAATTTTAAGATCTTAAAGGATAAGATGCTAAATTGCTGCAAATGTTGCTTTATTTGTGCTTCACAAATCTTGTGAATCCCCCATTTTGTCAGCATTGGCACTGTAAAAAGTTCTGACTGATGCGGACAATACACAGCATGTGGTGAATGGTCGGAATGATAATACATTGTAGTATATTTGTATTGTACATGTAAGTACAAACATCAGGACACAGGGTTTGAAATCGGTTATAACACTTAGTCCAAACAATAATCTCAAAATACTCTACATTAGGTGTAAGCAATTTTGAAATCATTATATTCTGCTTAAGAACCTCCAAATTTATCATTTATATGTTACAGTAGTGTTTATTATAAGTTTATTCTTTCGATTATAATTTACATTATATCACTGCTTCTTGCGTGTTTGTGCACACGTTTCTCAAAAATCAGCGTCTGTGTTAATCATTGTAAATATTTAATTTATTTGCCAGAAATAACTCAACTGTGTGTCAAACACTGTCAATCAAACTTCACAATCATTGCAGCTTCAAGCTGTCAAAGACAAAATGTACACAGCTTGCATACATATCAGTACATATATGTGATGTAAAATCTGCAATCATTATGGTGGTTTTATCAGCTGATGTTATAATGTAGTGTTTAGTTGATATTCAATTTGTTGGAATTGATGTTACATGTATTGGTTTTAAATGTGGATAGAATGTTTTCCAGTGAGAGTAAGAATTTACATATTGTGTGTTTTAGATGAAAGTTTTGGTGATGAAGCTTCATCTGAGAAAAAAGGAAAGAAGAGGAAGAAGAAAGATAGTGAAGAGAAGAAGAAAAGAAAGAAGAGCAAAAAGGCCAAGAAATACGAAGATGATGAGGTATTTGATGTAAATGAAAAAATAAATGTTGGGAATTTTTTTAGATGGCTTGTAAATCATATCAAGAAATATGGTATTGACACAATCTACATATATAAATTTTAAAAGAAAAAAAAACTTGAAGAATGCTACTGAAAGCTGTGAAAGGTATTTTTCTGGGATTGACTGATGTTGTATTGAATGTGTGTAGGACTATGGCTCTGGAGTACCTGACGAGGAAGAAGAGGAATTTGTACCCTCCAAGAAAAAGCGACAGAAGGACCGAGGGGGAGGAAGCAAGGTATATACAGCCTCAAACTGTAGACAGGAATTTTTTTCCCATTTGCAAGATAACCTTAGATAGATAATAGTTAATGAATATGGCTAACACAGAAGCATAAAGATTTTATAATAGAGAGATTGCGAATACATTTTCGAGTAGTGCATGCTTCTTTTAATTGTAACTTACAAATAATAAATTCCACATTAAGAATGTAAAGAATAATGCAATATTTGATCAGCTATCAACTTTAAATTTTAGGAAAAGAAAAGCCCCTCAGATCAGATAGCAGATGAGCTTGGTATAAACAATGTGGATATACCCTTTGATGATGATGACTACATCTCCCTCAACAACTACAAACTGTTCAAACAACACGTACAACCAATCATACAGAAGGCCAACCCTAAAGTCGCCATGGCTAAAATGGTCACGCTGATCGGGGCCAAGTGGCGGGAATTCGCACAGATCGTTGCTCAGCGCAACAAAGACAGAGATGATGGAAGTCCATCAGAGAGGGAAAAGGGGGACACATCAAGAGACGGGGCGACTTCTGACAAAGAGGAAGAAGTGACGGACACGGAGAACAGAGACAATGGTAAGTATAGGGAAATTTGAGAAGAGGGTTGTGATGGAAGAGACTATGTGGGGATTAAGGAGGCTGGGTGATCAACAAATAATCCATCTGATCTGCCTTAAGCTTTTAAACATGATATTTTGGGCCACAAACTATTATTTAGTAAAGAAAAAATTCAAAATTTTAGCTTTAAAATTTGAACATTTTCCTATATTTTTAATCAGAGTTCTTCATCTATAGGAGGTAAATAAAGCCAAAAATGGCAACAACAATCCAGCCCTCTTAAATCTGGACATTGATGTTAACGTAGTTATTTGTAGGTGGTTAAATGAAAGACATTTGGTTTGTGGATAGATGAGTATTAATGTTTTGTTAATGAGGTAGTTGTTTGTTGGGTTAGATGATGACACAGAGCCTCATAGTGACCCAGTGCCAGAGGAAACAAGTAAAAAGAAGAGGAAAAAGTCCAAGAAAACTGTACCAGCCATCAAGATTAAAATCGGCAAGAAAAAGCGTGGAAGAAAGAAGGCTGCATCCGTGAGTTGCCCCAATCATTTTACCTTTCACTATCATTAGATATTTCTTTTACGTGTATATTAAAGTGTAATGTGTATGTAGTGTAACGATGTTGTTTTCTGAGCTATGTTAGACTTGCAGGCATTGTTTCCACAGGATGACGAGGGAGTGGGCTATGATACCAGTGACGAAGAATTCGAGCGACAGTTGGAAGAGGCCTCCATTCTCGAGGAAGAGGAAAAAGCTGCAGCCGAAGCAGCCCCAAAAAAGAAATCCAAGACAAAGAAGGGGAGAGGGCGGGGGAAAAAGAAGACAAAGCTGACCAACAAGTATCCCACCGACCCTGATGCTGACGGATACGAGGTAGAGGTTCGCTCTCTCACATTATAACCTTTATGTTGTCGTAAATCAGATTTAATTACAAAGATAAGGTGTTCAGTTTTCAGCTTATTCATGCAACCTTCATATGGAACACATTTTGAATTTGTTTGTGTTAGCAGTTGAGTAGTTTTAAGGTTAATGAGATATGATTTCTTTTTCTCTAGACGGAGCACCAGGATTACTGTGAGGTGTGCCAGCAGGGTGGAGAGATTATCCTGTGTGACACTTGTCCTCGGGCCTATCACCTGGTCTGCTTCGACCCAGAGCTGGAAGAACCGCCGGAGGGCAAATGGAGCTGTCCACATTGTGTAAGCATACTAATGTCAATGCTGCCTTCTGTTTTGTCACAAGTTACAGTGAATTATGGGTATTGTACAGTAAAAATGGTTACAGCAAACAACATATATAATGTAATTAATTCATTCTTAAGTGAAGTCTATTTCATTTCCCTAATCTTAAAATTGTACAATAAACGAAATGATTTAAAGAAAGAATGAATCAAAATGCTTTCCCTGTCACTGGGCTACAACTGTGGTTTCTTGTATAGAAGTAATCTAGACTGATATGATAGAGTAGATTCTCTGATTTCCTGACCCTATTCTGTAGGGGGTGTGATTCTGTTTTGCTATAGTCCCAGTGTAGTTACCGTACATTTACTGGTCGCTTTATTTGTATGAGAGTGTAATTCCATTTTACGAAAGTATCAGTAAATTAATAATATTTTATAGAAGTCATTTAGTATCTCTGATTTACCCTGACTATTTGTAGGAGGGTGAGGGTATCAAGGAACAGGAGGAGGATGACCACATGGAGTTCTGTCGCGTCTGTAAGGACGGAGGCGAGCTCCTGTGCTGTGACACCTGTCCCTCAGCCTATCACGTCCATTGTCTCAATCCACCAATGAAAATGATTCCTGACGGAGAGTGGCACTGCCCAAGATGTTCTGTGAGTATTTAATCCAATGATAATTCTGTGTCTTCATGCTTTGTGCCTGTGTTATTAGTTTTAAGATTCTGTGTTTATCGTTCAACAGTGCGAGCCCCTGAAGGGTCGGGTAGCAAAGATTTTGACTTGGCGTTGGACGGAGCCGATTCAGGAGGAAGGGAAGTTAGAAGAGTTTGACCACACCCACCCACACCTGCCCGCCTCCACTAGAAAGGTAAACTTGCACACCTGTTGAATCCTTCATTACCTTTATTACTGTCTGATAATAATAAGTACAGAATAGAAATGTCTCTGTTTTAGTTTTTGTTTGTTGAATGTTTGTGTCATTGAAAGTTATTTTAATTTAAGAATAAATACATATTCTTTTATCTGTAAAGTGTTTTCATGTTAAAAAGTTTATTGTCTTTTGAATTCTTAAACTTGTACATGTATATATATGTAAATGAAATATGATACACTGTATAGGAGAGTCGTAAGATTTTGCTCCTGCCTGTTAAAATTCTCTTTGGATTGTTTCAAATGAGGTTTTTCTGGCTCTCCAACAGATTAACTGCTCATGTTGTTTGTTTGACATGAGCCAATAGACTTGTTTCTTTTCTTTTGAAGTTAATGGTAAAAAATGGGGGCAAATATGAGCCCATGGATTTGCAAAGATTAATTGAATTGAGCAATAAGGCAAGTGAACGGCATTTTTCTTTTCATTTGCCGGAAAGTTGTAATATTTTGTTGTTATTTACATTCTCTATCAAGACATTTATCAGTGTTAATGTGAAGTCAGTCTCTTGACATTTGATTGGTTGGTCAGGGTGCCATCGTTGTCCTTAGTGCATGACCTCTTTGGTGTAACAGAAAAAATATCTCCTAACTCCCCACTCTTGTTACATAGTTACCACCTCTTGGTTTTTCTCTCAAATTAAAGAGAACTAAATTACATATGAAGATTCTTTGACTTATAAATTTTGGCAGCAGAGAAGCATGTGAACTAGATTGAAGGAATCTCTGACATTCTGTCTCTCTGTTCTTTGTGTTATTAGATAAGTGATCTTTAAGCTCTAGCATGTTGGAGATTTAACATTTGATTAGGTAATAATTTGATTTATCATAAAATAAATGATTTTTTTCGGTAATTTGAATATATGTATGATACATGTAGACATCATGGTGAAATGAGGAATGATAGTTTCTATGATGTGCTTTGTAGAATCGTAAACCACTGAGAGAGTTCTTTGTCAAATGGCATGACCTGTCATACTGGCACTGCAGCTGGATCTCGGAATTACAGGTAAGTACACCTGATCAACAGGTAAATTCTCAGAACCACATTAAACCCCATCCCTTGGATGTGCACTTGTACATTGGATTTTAAAAAAATTTTAACCCCAGTCTATGATTTCAACAGAATGACATAATTTTGTAATTAACTGTAACAAAGTTTTGTCGACTTCAAAATTAAAATTTTGACACCCTGTATAAAGGGTTATTTTCGCCCCGAGTAATTTTTGCCCTTCTACACTTGCAAACAGTTTCGCTCTGTTTCAAATTCGCCCATTTTTGTTTAAAGAGAGATAATTTGAGACATTTGAATTTGTCCAGTTATAAATTTGCCTGCTGACGAGGACGAAAGGGGCAAAAATAAAATGGGGGCGAATATTTCCCTGTATACAATATATGTTGTCACCTGTTTATATTATTTTAAGGGATATGAGATCTTTTATTTTGAGCTTTAATACAAGTAAACAACGATTTTTGCAGGCCTATTGAATGTACATGGTATTTGTACAGGGTACATATAAAATAATGATATTAAAGGGAAACATTGTTTGATTGACAGTTGGATGTGTATCATCCGGCTATGTACAGAGCATACATCAGGAAGAATGACATGGATGAACCCCCTCCACTGGAAGATGGCAGTAGTTATGGAGGGAAAGACTACAAGAAGCAGAGGAAGAAGAATCGCAGAGGGAAGGAGGAGGAGGAAGCAAAAGAAGAAGAAGATGATGACAGTAATCTGGAGGAAAAATTCTACAAATACGGAGTCCGGCCGGAGTGGCTCCAGATCAACAGGATTATCAACCACAGGTAGACTGTAGCATACAATGTAATTCACCAAAAAATACTACAATAGCATATACAATGTAATACACCACAATACACTACACTACAATAGCATACAATGTAATACACCACAATACAATACACTTCAATAGCATACAATGTAATACACCACAATACAATACACTACAATAGCATACAATGTAATACACTACCTTAGCATACAATATAATTCACCACAATACATTACAATAGCATGCAATGTGATACACCACAGTACACTACAATAGCATACAATGTAATACACCACAATACAATACACTACAATAGTATACAATATAATACACCACAATAAACTACAATAGCATACAATGTAATACACCACAATACACTACAACAACATAAAATGTAATACATCACAATACACTACATTATAATAGCATAATGTAATACACTACAATAGCATACAATGTTATACACCACAATACATTACAATAGCATACAATGTAGTACACTACAATAGCATACAATGTAATACACTACAATAGCATACAATGTTGATTTCAAAGAGCCATGGCTGAGTGGCCAGCAATGAAATAGACAGACCTATGTCATATTGCTGTTTGACACAACTACCCAAAGTCCAAGCTCCTGTTAAAATGGTTCTAATCAACTTTTTTTTCTTGGAATGACAGACAGGGTAAAAATGAGACTTGGTACCTGGTGAAGTGGTGCGACCTACCGTACGACCAGTCAACATGGGAGAAAGAAAACTCTGACCTCCCAGAAATATCCAAGCACATCAGCCAGTACGAGGCATTGAGGTATGTCTTAATAATTAGAGGTGTTGTGTTGTATAGTATCCAAATTTGTTGACAGCTATTATTAACTTCTGATAACCTCACAAGATCTACATGTAACGGTTTGACATTTTCAGAGTTCTTATGATGGGTGATAAAAGGAAGAAAGGAAAGGGAGGGAAGAGGAGCCGAGATGGGTCCGAGATCCAGGTCAAGATGCCGCCCTCTTACCCCTCCACAGATGTAGGTTCATGTTCCTCTGTCTTTACTTAATAATGGTCAGAGACTTTGGATATTTGTGTTCTTTGTCAAGAAATTTATGTGTTCTAGGTTTATTTCAATTATAAATAGAAACACTCTATCTTTTTGTAGCTACAAAAATACTTGTCCTTTCAATGAGTGTACAAAATCATACAATTTTGCCCATTTTGCCAATTTTTTGTGTTGAAATACCCTTACAGCTGAGGAAGAAGTGGGAGAAGCAACCTGCATACATTGATGCAACGGGAGGGACGCTTCACGCCTACCAGTTGGAGGGGGTCAACTGGCTGCGGTACTCCTGGAGTAACGGGACCGACACCATCCTGGCCGACGAGATGGGGCTCGGCAAGACCATCCAGACCATCGTGTTCCTACAGTCCCTGTATCAAGAGGTAACGGTCAATCAGGCCTTTGTTAACTCACACCATTGTATTCCTTCAGTATCTGTATTAAGAGGTAATGGTCATTCAGGCCTTTGTTAACTCACACTATTGTATTCCTTCAGTCTCTATATCAAAAGATAACGGTCAATCAGGCCTTTGTTACAGTACCCGCAACGTTATTTTTTACAAGATAAACGATAGGATAGGATTCACGCACAATAGGATAGGATTAACACACGATAGAACAGTATACACGCACGATAGGATAGGATTGATACACAATAGGAAAGGATAAATGATGTTCATGATAAACGTATAATCACGTTAAATGATCTTCACGATTAACCTGATAATGGCAGAATTTGAGAAAGAAAACATACGAATTAAAATTTAGGTGGAATTTCTTGTTAGTAACAACTGCCAAGTTGTTAAGCATCGCTGCATCATTTATAGAATGTATAAAAATGACCCGTTAAATTTTTTAAACAAAAAAATACAAGCTTAAATGATCAATAAATTATCTGTATTGATAAAATTGTTTTCATTATCAAACACCCTAGCCAATCGCGGCAAACATTTTAGCCCGAGATCAAAACACATGTAAAATAGTAGTTAAATTAAAATACAACTCTTGTTTTAAGTAAATATAAAATCTATCATAAATATATTTCTTTCTGTATAAGAAAATGATGCATTGAAAAAGAATTAATATTACACACAAGTTCAAACAATATTTACGCAGATACACATTCCGCATGCTATTTGTTAACATTGTTTTCATTATCACACACCCTAGCTGATCGCCAAGGACATTTCAGCCTGAGATCAAATAACACACGGTAAATAGCGGGCTCAATTAAAATCCAACTCTTGTTTTTACGTAAATATAAATTATATCGTAAATGCTTTTGTTTCTGTAAAATATTATGCACATAAGAAACGAATGATATTACATACAAGTTAATATTTATGCAGGTATGGTAAATATGTTACCTTGTTCCCAAGAACTTCGATAGTTTACATTAACATTTCATTTGCACTGTTTACAGATATGATTTACATGTATTATTGGTTAATTGTGATCTAAAGAATTAAGAAATTAGTATCATGATAGAATGCTGTTTAAGATTTTACATTTCTTGTTTGATAAATTGTCGTATATGGCGCACTTAACGACTTGTAACTTTAAAATGAATTTACTTGCTTATGAAAAGACAAGAAACGATTTACACGATAGGATAAGCGGAAAAACTGTTAAAATTAAACGATAAACCTGATAGGATTAATGCACGATAGAACAGTATACATGCACGATACGATAGGATTGATACACGATACGATAGGATAGGATTGTAAAAAATAACGTTGCGGGTTCTGTAACTCACACCATTGTATTCAGGAGGTAACAGTCAATCAGGCCTTTGTTAACTCACACCATTGTATTCAGGAGGTAACAGTCAATCAGGAATTGTTAACTCACACCATTGTATTGAGGAGTTGCAGTCAATCAGGCCTTTGTTAACTCACACCATTGTATTCAGGAGATACAGTCAATCAGGCCTTTGTTAACTCACACCATTGTATTCAGGAGGTAACAGTCAATCAGGCCTTTGTTAACTCGCACCATTGTATTCAGGAGTTACAGTCAATCAGGCCTTTGTTAACTCACACCATTGTATTCAGGAGGTAACAGTCAATCAGGCCTTTGTTAACTCACACCATTGTATTCAGGAGTTACAGTCAATCAGGCCTTTGTTAACTCACACCATTGTATTCAGGAGGTAACAGTTAATCAGGCCTTTGTTTACTCACACCATTGTATTTTTACTATCATGGTTCCTAGATTAGACACAGCTTCATGCATTTGTTGACAATTTGCTTTACATAAAGTTTCTGAAAACACTGGATGTTATTTCAGTTTTACAGGTAATTTTCTAAGAAAAAAGTATAATTTGATTGAGACGAGTTATTTCTTAAAATATTTTTTTAATAATGATTTTGTAAAATTTAGGGCCATTCTAAGGGGCCGTTCCTGGTTAGTGCCCCTCTGTCTACAATCATCAACTGGGAGAGAGAGTTCGAGTTCTGGGCCCCTGACCTGTATGTGGTCACTTACATCGGAGACAAGGACTGCCGATCTGTCATCAGGTACAAACCTCCTAAACAAATTTCATATACATTGTTCCTGGGATATAGTTTAAGAACAGTATATTATGCATGTACAATCTGTACAATGTTCATGTACATTGATTTTTCAATTGATGGATTGGGTTTTTTTTATCTTTGCAGAGAACATGAATTTTCATTTGAAGAGAATGCGATTCGGTCAGGAGCGAAGGCGAGTAAGCTGAAGTCAGACTGCCAGGTGAAGTTCCACGTATTGCTCACATCGTACGAGCTGATCAGTATAGACAGTGCCTGTCTCGGCTCCGTGGACTGGGCCGTGCTAGTCGTAGACGAGGCTCACCGACTCAAAAACAATCAGTCCAAGGTAAGTCTGGTGATGTATTCTCAAGAAATCAATTACAGAGTATGTGTACAAAATTTAAATGTGGATTTTTAGAGGTGGAGTTATTTTTTAAAGAAATTCTTAAGTTACAGTGTACAAATGTACATGTGTGTGTAGAAAAATTAAATGTTGGTTTGAAGAGGTAGAGTTACGATCCATAATTGAGACATCATCTTTGTTGTTTTCCAGTTTTTCCGTATTTTATCCAACTATAAGATTGGTTACAAATTGCTGCTCACTGGGACACCATTGCAGAATAACCTGGAGGAGTTGTTCCATCTCCTCAACTTCCTCAGTCCAGACAAGTTCAAGTAGGTCTGCTTTTATAGAAAAATGGATTCATTTTTCCTTGGTAGTTAAAATCTACCCTATGAGAAGTGAAATGTTCTTAGCAACACATGCCATTTAATTTATTTGATTACGAGATGTTAGAGTTTACCATGGTTATTAATAGTTTATGAGAAGTGATATGTTACCACTGATTCCCTCGGGTTTGTTTTATCTACCAGTGATCTGACGGTCTTCTTGGATGAGTTCGCTGACATTGCCAAAGAGGATCAGGTGAAAAAGTTACATGACATGTTGGGTCCTCATCTACTGAGACGACTGAAAGCTGATGTACTGAAAGGAATGCCGTCCAAGAGTGAGTTCATCGTCCGAGTCGAGCTCAGTCCAATGCAGAAGTAAGTAACTTATCTCAAGGTCATATTTAGTGTCCATAGTGTAAAAAAAATCTTGGCCTTTGTTCAGACTTTGATTTAGTGAACATTGCTTATGTAATATCAATATATTCTTTTTTTACAGGAAATATTATAAGTACATCTTAACAAGGAACTTTGATGCCCTGAATGCCAAGGGAGGCAATCAAGTATCACTGCTCAACATCATGATGGACCTGAAAAAGTGCTGCAATCATCCATATCTCTTTCCTACTGCTTCTAATGTGAGTAGATGACTCTGAAAAGTTATGTAAATATAAAATATACTCGATAGTCTCTTAATGATAGTGAAAAATAAAATGTGCAAACATTTCTTGTGCACATTATTGTACGATTAATGAAGAGCTAGGAACTGGAGGTAAACTCTGTGATGTCTTTCATTGCAGGATGCCCCCAAGCTGCCAAATGGAATGTATGAAGGCACAGCCATGACCAAGGCCTGTGGTAAACTGGAGCTTCTGTCGAACATGATGAAGAAGTTAAAGGAGAAGGGCCATAGGCTGCTCATCTTCTCCCAGGTAAACATGAATACAGGTGTACCTGGACAGGTGTACCGATTACCTTGTCTCTTTACGAGTAGAGAATCTGTATAGGTTTAAATTGTGATAATACTTATACTTACTTGTAATCAATAGGAAAAAGAAAACATGGAATTAAACTGTTATTTAAACTTTGTGCAGATGACCAAGATGTTGGACATACTGGAGGATTTCCTGGAGTATGAGGGCTACAAGTATGAGAGGATTGACGGAGGGATCACAGGCTCCCAGAGGCAGGACGCCATTGATCGATTCAACGGTAAGCGGAATTTCACATGTCATGAATTATGCATGTGAAATTGTTCAAAAAGAACTATTAATAGTATCAAAGTTTAACAAACCACTTTTTATTCAGCAGATCTTAAAATACATAGATAGCTTTGGAATCATCATTGTTCATGGGGGACCAATGTTCGTGGCTTTCGTGGGTAACCCTTGCCCACAAATTTACATCCCCACAAATGCACATGTATATATACAAGCATTTGTTTAATATTTATTAAAACTGTCCCGATTACAGAACCAACGAAATTACATCCCCACAAAGAAGGAAAATTTTGGCTACCCAAGAACATTGATCCCCATGAATAAAAATGATTCCACGGTATTAGTTAAAGTACAAGATTTTAGTACAGAAGGTTTGGAGTGTAGCACACATATTTGTTAAGCACTTCTCAATGTGCCCTTTGTTCCTCACTGTAGCACCTGATGCACCTCAGTTTGCCTTCCTGCTGTCGACCCGTGCTGGAGGTTTGGGCATCAATCTGGCAACAGCAGACACAGTCATTATTTACGACTCTGACTGGAACCCCCACAACGACATCCAGGCCTTCAGTCGTGCCCACAGGATCGGGCAGGCCAATAAAGTCATGATCTACCGCTTCGTCACCCGTAACTCCGTGGAAGAGAGGATTACTCAGGTCTGTTGGTTTTTTCCTTTATATTCTTTTAAGCTACAACAATAAAACTGATAAGGATTAAGTTAATCATTTCTACAATATGTTCGATTATCTAGGTCTTAGAGCAGTGAAGCTGATAAGGGATTTGTTAAAAAATAATTTAATCTAAATGTTTCGGGATTGTAACATATATGTGTTTGATTTGCAGGTGGCCAAGAAGAAGATGATGTTGACCCATCTGGTGGTTAGACCGGGACTTGGTAACAAGGGCGGAGCTATGTCCAAACAAGAACTGGACGACATCCTCAAGTTCGGGACGGAGGAACTCTTCAAAGATGTTGCGGAAGGGAAAGGTCAGAAACTTAGAAAAACTGTCCCAAGACTTGTTACAATTTTGTTTAGAGCATTAAAGAAAACAAAATGCATGAATATTTCATAAAACTAACGTGATTTATTTTTTGTGATACAGAGGAAGAAGAGGCACGGATCGTGTACGATGATGAAGCTTTAGATAAGCTGTTAGACAGGACCCAGGCCGGTCAGGAGGAGAGAGAGATGGCCATGAACGAATACTTCAGCTCGTTCAAAGTGGCCACCTACGCATTCAAGGAGGAAGAGGTCAGACTTGTAGCAAAATTAATATTGTAGACCTGTAATGCATGTTACATTCTGCTTTATTGCTGATTTTTTCTAATATTCATTTCATCTTTGAAGTTTTGATATCTCATAATTGTTTCAGGAATTTCAATTTTAATATAACAACACAATAATATTCTTTATAAAATAAGAAAATTATGGTAAAGATTTCTGACGAGTTTCCATTTGATTGACAGGAGGAGGAGCCAGAGACGGAGGTTCTGAAGCAGGAGGCGGAACATGCAGATCCCGCCTACTGGGAGAAGCTTCTACGTCATCACTATGAGCAACAGCAGGAGGACATGGCCCGAACCTTGGGAAAAGGCAAGCGTATCCGTAAACAGGTCAACTACAATGACGGCATGACTGGTCACGGAGACGACGACACCTGGAAAAATAACTTTTCCGATATTGACTCGGACTTTAGTGCAGCAACAGGTAAGGGAATTGAAAATGGCAGCAAACTATCTTGAAATGCTGTGAATTCAATGTCATGAATAACATTCAGAATAACAGCAAATGATCTTGACTTGTATAAAATGTAGGAAATTCAACATTTTTTGATAAATCCACAAACTGAATCTTTGTAGACAATGATGAAGATGATGACGAATATGAGGATTCGGAGAAGAGTAAGGGCACATGTACTCTAATAAAAATACGAATTCAATTTTTGAAGAAAAGATCAATTGGAGAAATTCTATGTTTATAAATGTTTTCACAAGAGATTTATTGTATGTATACTTTTCATCAGACAAGCGAGGCAGCAGACAGAGAGGTTCGGAGAAGGACCGTCCCTTGCCTCCATTACTGGCACGTGTCAACGGGCAGATTGAGGTACGCCATACACTTGATCATTTCTAACTGAAGTCTGAACATGTGTTGTTACCGTATATCGGGGTTTTTTTTCCACCTGTCTCAAAATTTACAAAAATGGGGTAAATGTGTAAGATTTTTCTTTTCATCAGTTATTTTTTTGCGATTGAAGAAGCTTCTTATAGCAAACAATACAAGATATGATTTCCTTGTATTGATTATTTTGCGAAGTAAAAGTTACTGCGAAAAAAGCAAAAATTACTGGATACACGGTATATTGGATATGAATATCTGTAATTGTTTAAACATTTGTCTCAACAGTCACACCTTCACATGAAAATAATGTTATTTTATATTCTTGTACAGTGTACATGAGATTGATTCCAAAAGAGTTTTGTAAAATCACAATTTTTGTGATTGGTACAAAACTATTGAGTCATACACAATTTCCACACCTATGCAAAAGTTTGTCTTGATAAATTCTGAATATGCTAGTAGTGCGTGTCTGATTGAGTGTGGAGCATAGGCTCAAGTCATGCCTGTGTTATTATTCATCAGACACAGAGAAACTTAGGCATTATTTAGGGAGGACAACAGAACTGTGTTAACCCTTCATAAGGCAATGCTTTACAGACTTTATTGTATATGCACGTTATTCATGCTCTTGGTCCAGGGCTGTGTAATTGTAGTGTTCTCTGATTGATACAGGTGCTTGGTTCAGGGCTGTGTAATTGTAGTGTTCTCTGATTGATACAGATGCTTGGTTCAGGGCTGTGTAATTCTAGTGTTCTCTGATACTCTTGATCCAGGGCTGTGTAATTCTAGTGCTCTCTGATTTGATACAGGTGCTTGGATTCAATGCTCGACAGAGGAAGGCTTTCCTGAATGCTGTGATGAGATATGGAATGCCACCACAGGATGCATTTAATTCACAATGGTAAGATAGAATATCTTTATCAATGGGAAGTCATTGTAGCTTCATCATTTGTATGCATTACATATAGATCTCTATGGAAACTCATATTTGAAATGACTCCACACATAAGTGCAGCACATTGTATTTTGTTCATTGTTCATTAGGGAGTTTCTACTTTAAAATATCTTGTACTTGGTAATCTTTTATGTCATCTGGGCTCAAAAAAGGAATAAGACCATTTTGTCTATAGGCTGGTGAGAGATCTGAGGAACAAGTCGGAGAAGGTGTTCAAGGCGTATGTGTCGCTGTTCATGAGACATCTGTGTGAACCGGGAGCAGACAATGCAGAGGCATTCGCCGACGGTGTGCCCAGGGAAGGGTTGTCAAGGCAACATGTTCTGACAAGAATCGGCATCATGTCCCTGGTCAGGAAAAAGGTGAGGCATTACTTCATGTTATGTCTGAGCTTTTGATGCATTCTTTCTAAGGATTCTTTTCTTCTTACAACTGAATCATGTGTCACTGTGATATTTTTCTTTATAGGTCCAAGAGTTTGAACAGATTAATGGTTTACATAGCATGCCCTACATCTTGGCCACCAAAGCTCTTGAACTCATGAAGAAGGAATCAATCAGCAAATCTCCCGCTCCTAAATCCCCTGCTCCTGGAATTAAAGAAGAGGAATCTGACTCCAAGAAATCCGAGGAAGGAAAGGATAAAGCTGAGGAAAAGACAGAAGAGAAGGAAAAGAGCGAAGAGGAAGAGAAGAAGACAGAGGACAAGGAGGAAGTCAAGTCTGAGGAGAAGGAAGAAGTCAAGAAAGAGGAAATTAAGGAAGAGGAGGAGAAAGCAGAGGAGAAAAAGGAAGAAGAGAAGGAAAAGGTATCTAAGAATTGATAAGGAGTATTGTAAACCAACTATTTCTTTCTCTGAACCAGTCCTTTAATAATGTCTCTTGTAATTGATTAAGAATAGAAACATAGATTTGGTCTTGTAAATAAGTCCCCTTGAACCAGTTTATCAATGGAAAATAATAGAAGTTTGTTTACAGTACCTTTTTTTGAAAAATTATATTTGTTGTGTGTTTGATATTGCACTGTATAGTTTGTACATATTGGAAGTATATTCCAATGTAGTGTACTCAGTACAATTAGGAGGGATTTAAAAAATGAAATAAAACTTGATGCATTTATTAGGAGGAAGAGAAAGCAGAAGTAAAGAGTGAAGAACCAATGGAAACAAAAGAGAAGAAACAAGAGGTCAAAGAAGAAAAAGAAGAAAAGATGGACACAGATGAGAAAAAAGAACCTGAAAAAGAGGCTGACAAGGAGGAACAAGAAGAAAAATCTGAGGGTAGGGGAATTAGTTGTCAAGGGAGGGAAAATTGGTTTTCTAGTTATCAAGTGAGAAAGGGTGCTTCCCATTAAAAACTGAAATAGACTTTTTTCATATACATTGCAATTCCATATCAGGACACCTAATAGACATTGACTGTTTCTTCATAAATTCATTTACATTTATACATGAACATGTACTTTGTAGGTGACACTGATAACAAGAAAAAACAAGAGAGCTCAGAAGAGACCAGAGATGAGAAAGAATCCAAAGATGAAAAGGAAGAGAAAAAGGAGGAAAAATCAGAAGAGAAGAAAGAGGAGGAGAAAAAGGAGGAAAAATCAGAGGACAAGGAGGGTTAGTTGACGGAGAAGGTTAACTGAGATAATCAGCTTCTTGTGTCAGATTGAAAAGGGAGAAATAGGTCTATAGGAATTGTTTTGTGATTGAGCTGCTATGTTTGAGAAATAGGTCTATAGGAATTGTTTTGTGATTGAGCTGCTACATGTATGTTTGAAAACCCGTGAGACGAAAAAAAAGCTGCCTTATTCTTCATTAGCTCTTCCTTACCCCTGGATATTTAGGGTTTAGTTATGTTGGGTTTTTTTTTTTTAAATTGTGTTGGTGTATTACAGAGGAGAAGACTCCAAAAGAGGAAGTAAAATCTGAAGTGAAAGATGAAAAGAAGGATGAAGATGAGAAGAAGAAGGAAGAAGGCAATCAGAAGTTCATGTTCAACATTGCTGATGGAGGATTCACTGAGCTGCACACGTTGTGGACCAATGAGCAGAGAGCTCTTCAGCCTGGGAAGGAACATGAAGTCTGGCATCGTCGTCATGACTACTGGCTCCTGGCAGGAATTGTTACGTATCCTTCATGGTTAAAAAAAAATTGTTTTGAATATTATGTAAAGATATATTAAATACATTTTAACAGTACAGAGTTGAAATATTTAGTCTATTTAATCCTTAATTGGGATGAAGACATGGCTATGGAAGATGGCAGGACATTCAAAATGACCACAGATTCCAGATCATTAACGAGCCATTCCTGAGCGAGCAAGGAAAGGGCAACTTCCTGGAGATAAAGAACAAGTTCTTGGCCAGGCGCTTCAAGGTAAAAAATATATGGCAATGCCACTGTGTGGTTGGCTGAAGTGTGATAATGGCATGACATACATGTTCATGTATATAAACTACCCTTGTTAACATTGTGTTTCCAGCTCCTAGAGCAAGCTTTGGTCATTGAGGAACAGCTGAGGAGAGCAGCTTATCTCAACCTGACGCAGGATCCCAATCACCCAGCCATGGCCCTCAATGCCAGGTACTTGTCCCTTCAGACAATTGTTTCTTGTGATGTTTAAATTGTATTGCGACTCCCATAAAGGAATACTCTGTGCACAGATCATTTTGCTTTGTAAACCAAGTTCTGTTGAATTTTTGATGTGTTCAAACCTTTGTCTTTACATATAACTTAAATGTCTCTGTAGATTTGCCGAGTTGGAGTGTCTGGCAGAGAGTCACCAGCATCTGTCTAAAGAATCTCTCGCCGGCAACAAGCCAGCCAATGCAGTTCTCCACAAGGGTCAGTATTCAGTTCACTCTGAACCTCCTTCACATACAAAGTAGTGTCAATCTAAGGTATTGAATCCCCACTATAGCTGTTTGATTGCAACAGTCGGTACACTTTTATTGTTACAGTTCTGAACCAGCTAGAGGAGTTGTTGAGTGACATGAAGCAGGACGTTAGTCGCCTGCCCGCCACGCTAGCCAGGATCCCCTCTGTCAGCCAGCGCCTGGCCATGTCCGAGCGGAGCATCCTCAGCCGACTGGTCAATCCGGGTCAGGCGGCGGCAGCTCAGTCTACCACACCTGCTACCACAGCATCCGCCTCATCCTCCTCATCCTCACATGCCTTGCCATCAACCACAGCGGCATTCCTCGCCCAGGCAGGTCTACCGGCAGGATACACGGCAGCAAACTTCCCCGCCGGATTCAGACCACAGTTTGGTCTCCCTCAATCCCCATTTAGTCAAGGTGAGGAACGGTTTGTAGCCGTCATACTGAGTTGTGGCTTGTCACTTGGATGTTGCCATATTCCAGGAAAGGTTATTCACATTCACAAGTTTGTCATCTTCTTTCCTGTGCTTTTGCAGGACCTTTGGGTTTCCCTTTGATTCCCAACATGCCAAGTCAGCATGATATTAGTACAACAATTTCTGCCATCTTGAGTCAGAGTGGTATGTGTATGACCTTGAAATAGAATTCAAGGTCATGCTTGGTTGTTGTCTCAAGCTTGCCTTTTCTTTCCATTTTCAATTTTGCATTTGATCAGTATTTGTACACGTAGATTTATGGGCTGTTGAAAAATCGGGTCTAACACTTTAAATAAGAGCAAGGATGGCTTCACTAGGCTCTGGGGAGGTGTTTCTGGTAATGCTTTTCTCTGTCCTGGATAAGATCAGAATAGGTTTTGTTATAACAGCTGTATAAGTTAATACTTTTTTGTTGTAAATTTTAAAGATACATTTCTTTTGATCTTTCCATTTACTTCCTCAATGATAGAGATTTCATTGGTAAACCCTAGAAAATAATTACATATCTAATGCTTCAGCATGCAATCCTGTACTAAGTTGTGTTTTGTGCTGCGTTGTTTGTAAATGTAGATGGTGGACTAGCCATTGCACTTCCTTAATCACCTCTCTTGTATTGCCATCAGGAGTGGGCATCATGACCTTTAACCTGTCTTGCTTTGTTTATAGGTCAGCTGTTGGGTCAGTCTGGAGCCATGAAATCCTCAGCCACCCCTAGCCCCTCCCACAGATCCCCAGCCTCAACCCCAGGTAAGTGTCCGCTCTCTCAAAACAAATGAGACGGTACTAAAATTACTCTTGTTTTATAGAACTTGATCTTCAGCATATATGCACTGTATAGTTTGGAATAAACTAACGTCATTACTTTGTTTTATGGAAATTGATCTCTCTCAAATATCCATGTATGTTTGGGCTCTGTCACCATTTTGTCTTGGTTTTCGCTGAGTGTAGGACCTCCCACTTACGATCAGGCGACGGCACCATTTCTGCCTTCTCCAGCCGACCCCTTTACTTGGCAAGTCAGTGCTGAATCGGCTGCCAAATCAGCCATGGAATCCTTACTGGGGCAGAGCTTGGCCCAGTCTAAGGCAGGAGTGGCATGATTATTGTCTAACGCTCCCCCGACCTTTTGTTGTAGTCTAAAAAGATTTTCGTTTCTTAGCAGAATCATGACCTAGGTTTTCTTTTTGCTTTGATTGATAAATTCATTCGTTCATTAGAGCTTGTGCATTTTTGATGTGTCTTTTATTAGGGCTTGGTTTGCATTGTAAATTTTTTTTAAAGATTTTAAAGATAAATTGGACGTTAACATTTGATTGTACAGAATATATAGATAACTATGCATACATTTCATAGAACTTAGCTGATAAATATGGAATGGCCTTATCTTACAAGCTTCAATTTATATTTTTTTAAATTTGAATTACATATAGTATGCATACATCCAATCATGGCTTTGATTTTATGTTTACGAGTCATGGGAAAAGTTTCTGACAGTGTTGTAGCTTTGCATGACTTGACTTAAGGCTGGTGGTACCCTGCCACAGTACGGGTCATGATATTGTCCCTAAAAAGGAAAATTATAATGTGTGCTTGTTTTGTTCAATTTGTATTCTCTTAGTAGAAGACTTCTGATGGAATTTTCTGAGGAAGTGTTAAGAAAAAGTTGCCCTACAAAATAAAATGCATCTCTTTTGCTTTGAGTATTTTGGTTTTATTGTTCATCAGTAATAGGATTGCAACTTGGAGTTTATCATCTGTTGTGGCTGCTTTTGATTTTCTGTGATTCCCAAAAACTGTGGCTTGGTTTGCTGTTGTTCAATGAACATTTTTTTTTAATTTATTGAAAAATTTCATTTAAAAGAGTAATGAAATTTTTATTTACTAACATGTTTTGTTTAATGGTAAATGTTGGTCTTTTATGCTGACAAGATTTGTTTTTATTAAAGATGCCCAAGTGATTATGGACAGAAGAAAGGTAATTGTCTGCAGTGTGTGGACTAGATCAAGGCTTAATAACAAAATCACTGCTTTAGCTTACTCAACTACTGTTAGAAAAGCATGGCAACCTCATTTCTGTTTTATTGGGGATGCGTGTGTTAGAGAAGTCAGTTCATTACCCAAGCGAAGGATTATTGCAATAACAAATGACTGCCTTAAATATTATATTTTATGTTTTCATATACATTATTGCTTGTCATTATATTTAGCTGAATTTTGAACTAAATAAAGTTCTGACTTTTTTTTATCATATTTTCCTTGTACATGTAGCATATTTCTTTTAAATCTTGGCATGTTTCTTCAGGCAGTCATTCAACTTCATGTATTGCTTCTAAATATCCTCGTAGATATTATAGTGTTAATAACTTCATTATATCAAAACCATACTAATACACATAGGATAATACTGTATTAGCTTGTTATTAGAATTTGGGTTTTTATAAGCAGTTGATAAAAAAAAATCCTCTAAAATTGGAATAAATTTTCCACAATTTTTTGTTGTATGGCACTTCAAAACAGAAAATAAATTCCTGAAAATGAAATACCTAACTAGATGGCAAGAAGTTCACCCTCTTGTCATTTCTGTTTCAGGACAAGTAAATGGCAGAAAATCAGAGAAGGAATCGGAGACAGGAGTGATCACCCTTGGGGACTGATGCAGTCTAATGACACCAGGAGGACCAGAGGTTGTGTGATGTCAAAGGCTGTAGTGTTCACCAGCGGGGGATAACAAATCCATGGACAGGCTTTTCTGAAGAAAAAAAAAACATTCCCTTTGCATAATTTTACAAAACATTGTCATTAATGATACTAAGGAGTATTAATTGTGTTGTCATCCAAAAATCCATTACTATCAGACCAATAGTTCGTCAAGGTTTTACCCATCAATCATACTGTTGCTTTGATGTGGAGAGTGTTTTTATTTTGTACATGTGAGCATTATATATATAGTCCCATGTTGCAGAGTTGTTGTATTTTGTAGTCGGATTTCATTCAATGGTGCTCCTATTGCTCTTATCTACCCAAAATACATTTTTTCATCTGTCCTTGTTTTGAATGTGGAAAACTCTTTTTAAGATGTTGCTCTATTTATTGAATACTTATCGTGTACAATGTCCAAGTTTTTACAGAACCGTATTTCTGGGACATTTTTTGTGGCTTTCTTCATGTTTACTTCTTGGTAGTTTTATTGATATAGATTAATTTGCAATGAAATCTTTATACTCATTGGATAGGATTAAATCCCTGTCATTAAATAAATGATACTAGAAGATTTTTATGTGTTTATCCTTTTTTCATACTATTTATTTTTGGATTAAAACCACCATGTATGCAATATGATGTATTAAACACAGACTTAGTGAGGTACCAGTCAGATATGAAGTACTGAGCTGCGTTCAAGATCGTAGCTGCCACCCTAGAATTAATGCCGTTATTGCTAAGCTAGCATGTCTTTCAAGATTATAGTGGCTTTGTAGAGGTAGGTAGATGCTATGATCTTGGATGCAGTCCATCAAACAAATCAAAACATGCCCATTCATCTTCTTCTTCCGATGAAGTGCAGGACTCTGAGTATCCTCGCATCTCAAGTATAGTGTCCTATTTTAGGATGAAAAAGATTTCAATAATGACTGAGACAAGCAATGCAATTACAGTAATGAGAAGTTCTAAAAAGACGATTTGCTTATTTTTTTTTATGATACTAGGCAGCTAAAAGCAAAAAAAAAAAATTGATTTTATGAGCTCTTGATTTATAGTAGGCCTACTTGAAAACAGGATATCTTTATTATTAAAAATATAAAAACATATAATGTCATATGTATTACTAAATAATTAAAAAAAAAAACAGAGTTTAAAGCCACAATATGTTAATAAAATGTGGGTCATATTCTGGATTATTGACAGGTCGAGTTATTTTTTTTCGTCACCTCTGATCTCGGTTATCTCTACCTTATGGAACTCTTGAGGATAGGAGGTACCTTTTATACGGTGGCGGAGAAAACAAAATCTTGTCTTTGCATGAAAAGTAAAAAACAACAGCACTGAATGGCGTGTTGAGTGCCGATGATTAACGAAAAGACACATTCATAGACATTTTCAATCCGTTATGATTTAGAATCCTTTAGATATTTGGTGAGTGTATCCGACTTTGTATTCTCGGTGGTGACAGTAGGGTACATTTCCTCGGAGAAAACGTACCCTAGGAATTCGGTACGTTTTCTCCTGGATACGTTTTCTCTTGGGTACGTTTTCTCCTGATACCACCGCACAAATGTGCAGCCTCGTCAGGTAATAGTACTGCAATTTATCATTACTTTATCTTCATCTCCTTTGATTCAATTACAACAATACACATGTTGGCCGTCCGTGCACTTTGTACACCACACAACCACAATTGCTATCGGCCTTACTTTCAACTGTTCAAGTCTCACCACAGGTGTCTGAAGTATCAATAAAGATAGAGATAAAATGAAAAAAATTATACACCTATTACTAAAAAACAGTATAGGGTTTTTTTTTTTTTTTTTTTTATTTAAGCTCTATCGTTATTGATAGAACTTCAGACTCCTGTAAGAAGAGAGTTCATGCAGTAAGTGAATTCATGCCAGATTGGTCCACAAGGGCTTATTTAGAAAAAAAAAAAAGCATTGTTATAAAAGTGGCTACCTCGGAAGAAAAATAACACCCACTTTTTTAACATCTTTTTTTCCTACACAAGCTCCTGTGATTGGTCCTGGGTGTGTGGGTGACAATGACATTATAGTATGCCCCAAGACACTTATGCAGCACATTTGGATGATCTTTTATTAATAAAAATACACATACCTGTGAAAGAAATACAGTTAAAATAGATAAAAGGGAAAATTTCCAAGATAACTTCAGTCACATAATATCATTTTTCCCTCATAGGAGCAAAAACAGATTTCTTATGGAGATTTATAATGGGGAATGTGGACATCTTTTCTTCTTTCGGAAGTCGCTCGGAATACCTGGCACCATTTTTCAATGTAATAACCGGGTCTGTTGCAATGCAAAATCCCCATAGACATCACATTTTTTAGCCTAGTCCGAAATATCTGACGATTTCTTGGCTTTTTTAACGATTTTGATATTTTACATGTAAAATATCAAAATCGTTTATTTCAGACTATTTTTAGCAGTGTATTGAAACCTGATAAGCTAGAGGGGGCATTTCAAAGGAGAAATCTTGGAAATTTTCCATACTTTTGAATGAACATCGTTTTAACCCTGAAGTATTTATAAATATCGAGTAGTTAAGCAAAATGTAAATCAAGGATATCTTGGGACAGAGTATAGTCAGTGTATACATCTGTCGTTGTTTTGTTTTTTGTTTATTGAATGTGAGAATAATTACAATCACTGAGCACTACATTGTAGCCAATTTATTATGATCATCTACATAGGTGCTTAACATGAGGATATCATTCATTTCAGACCAGAACTATTGTTAGAACAAAACATGGAAATATCAATGTAGCACAAAGGTTTCCCCTAACCATAGGTGTTACTTGACCTTGACCTAGGGTTAAGACCTTGACTTAAAGTGAATTGAATGTAATATTTCATGAAAACATTTTTTATTGTTATATTGTTTTAAAATGTTATAATTTTAAAATAAAACAACAAAACATGGCCCATATAAAGTTCATGTAGAACAAATCTTTTTATTTTTAGTTTTGATTGATAAAGTAATTTTAAATTAGCAGACTTTTATGGTAATGCAGGTACAGACTGTCAAACAGACTAAGAACTTAATCAAATCCCTTGCATTCATTTCCACAAGTGTTATAAATAAGTGTAAAAATTATTTTTTGACACATAGATCATTTGTAAAGGATGACAGCACTCCACGCTGTATTTTGGGTCTTTTTTGGGTCATTGTTACGTTTATTCCTTGCTCAGTTTTACTTCAAGTCATTCGTTATATAGTTTGGTTAATTTCAAACAGAAATTTATTTTCATAATGGTTTAAAATGTGTTACAATAAGATAATTTGTCGTTTTCTTACCCTTACTGCTTTGCAAATACCTTGAATTTTGACTTGTCTGCCCTTGATTGAAGATAAGACTCATAAATATGCATGGAGGGTGGAACTGATATCATAATGAGTGATCTGAAATTAGAATAGCAGTACTTTAATTGAACATTCTCTCTCTCTCTCTGTCTCTGTCTCTCTCTGCATGCTGCATTTTTTAAAAGGTTTAAAAAAACTAAATATATAACATATACTATCGGACTGTTTAAGTCGCCGTTGATGATCATAAACCAGTAGCTGATGTCAACAATTTACGTGTTCGAAAAGAATTAACAAGTAGATAAATCAATAACGCACAGAATCGATAATCTCTTAAAGATATCTCAGAGAAATGAAGAAACCATCACTCGATTGGAATGAATTTAAATAGGTTTGACAAATAAGATCATCCTATAGAATGCGTGCTACCTAATGACGTCACGTGACGGGAGTTTTGTATTCACAAAGTTACTTTGGGTTAGAAACCATGCGGTGAATTGTAATATTCAACAGGTCAAAGTATACCGCTTACAACAGAGAACGCGAACACAAGAAGAAACAGTTTTTTGTCTGTTTAACCATGAGCGCATGTTTGTCTATTGATCTCATTTTAACACAAGCTTATATATATATAAATATACAACTACCATTAAATGGAGAACAATAGACAAACATGCGCTGACTATGTATTTAGTCTGTAAAAAAGTGGGCGTTCTCATTTCCTATGGAGATTAAAGAAAATGTAATGACCCCTACCTATGAAAATAACTTCGCTCTTTGTAAATATGAACTTTATATTGATGTAATTACATAAAGTTGCAGTAAAGACATTAACAATTCCTACAATTAAAAGAAATATGCCCATTTTTAAAACTTATTTTGTCACAATTTTTAAAGTCTTTAAGTGCAGTCATCCTTTATTGAATTGCTTCATATTATAGTTATTTGTTTTGATATAGATGTTATAGCATGTACTACATTTTTATTGAGATGCTGATCATCATTCCGGCTAGTGAAGGCTATAACATTATTGAGATGTTGTGTTAAAGCTTATTTCAAATGCGGTTAACAGTTTTGAATAACAAGATATCATTGTCTGAATTGCATAGTAAGGAAAAATTACTGAGTTTTTATTGGAAATTTTTGTGTCTTTAGAAGCAGTAATTGTTGTTCTGTATGTAGAATCCATTATTTACTTAAATAAGTAAGATGATATACAAATTGAGATTTTCTCATATAGTAGCTGATTAAGTCACATCAAAGTTTGAACAATAATGTCATTAAAAACAGTCCAAAACCAGACAACATGGGGTCAGATTAAATGTATGTAATTATAATTGGATGTTTATTAGCAATAAAATAACAGTGATCAGGTTTTGTTGGTGCAACAATTGATACTGTGTGCATTGTCTGCTAAGTTTGTACCAGACAGTGCTGCTCCATTTAAGACTTCAGTCCAAGCATTCTATTCAGACACGTCTCACATTATCTCATCTGGAAAACATCGTTTTTGTTTACCTACATGGCCAACTGGAAATATCAACAGAGATTTGGTGAATTAAAGTGTCCAGGCGCCATTCTGATGGTAGTTTTGTCCAAAAAGAAAACTTGGTGTGTTGTCATATCTATACTAATGCCATTTAAAACTCAACCAGAGGGAAAAGCATGTGCACAGTACTTTGAGCAATTATCCAGTGACCATTGATTGTTGTTGAAGTAAGGCATCAAAATAAGTTGGGTTTAATTTTTGCTCCAAAAAATCAATTAAAGAGACTAGCCATCTCTGCAATCATTAAACTTCACTGGTTTGACACAAAAAGACATTGATTTGGTGGAGCTTGCAGAGCAGCTAGCTGGTATTGCTGAAGATTAACTGCTGTTCTGAGAGGAACAAGGGAGAATTGATTGATTAATATACACATAATTCTGTTCGAATGTAAGTTTTGTTAATTCATTTTTGAAAATTCCAAATTGTTAATTATTTTCTCTTACAAAATGTGATTAGAACAAAGACTTATTTATGAAATACATGAGATGTAGGAAAATGTAAAGAGACATTATACTTATAACGAAACTAAGCTAGTACAATTCAATTAATTGCTGCTTGGAACAAAATCCTGATTACAAAAGTTGGCATTATAAGTCTGCATGAATTTATCAATGACGATGAACCACTAACGTAGGACACAAGTTCACAAACACAGTCTTCCTTCTGGTATGATTTTGTATTTAGATAAAAATAATGAACACATGGTTTTTGGGAATTAAATCAACTTCAGAAACTGTCATGTTCTACAAAATTGTGAAATGACACCTGGGTGCTTTTAAATTCATGAAAGTTGCATTATTCCTAAATTGTATGGGGTTTTTTTTCTGTGTCACTAAATTATGAGTCCAGCGTACAAAGTCAAGATTTCATCTGATAGGATTGAGTTCAATATAGGAACTAAATATTAATGTACATTAAGAGAACCAACATGAAGAGTTGTCCTTGGCAGTTGTGGTCAAATGATATTTGCATTTGTAAGATAGTCACTTTATTTATTACAAGCTTTTTGTGTATTTGATGTCGGAGAAATTACGGCAGCATTCAGATGGGATTAATATAATTAACGTGATGGTCTTTTATATTCGCTATGACATTGTTCATTTAATCCTCCAGAATCCATTGCAGTATGATCTACAACCAATTGTGTCGAAAGTCAGGGCATTTAGATGAATGGAAGAAAAATCGTATTATATTTCATTAGTTTCAGTCAACTTTTTTCCAGTATTAATGGGGCGTTTGTAGTTTAATTCCTTGCCTTTTTTCTATATTTATGGGCATTTGTATTGTGATTTCTTATGATAAATTTTGCAAAAATGTTGAAAGCAAATGGGGAGATGAAGTGATGGTATATTTTAACGAAGGTATATAAATTTTATTTCAAACGATCACTTTTTTGCTACTTCAAAAGCAGTCGGAATGATTTGCAGATTTTTATATCGTTACCATAATTGAAATCATGATGAATGTAACTGAAATTACAATGAATGATACCATGACATGTGGTGTAATTTTATACAAAAAAGTCATAATTAAATTTTCGGGACTTTTATATCGGTGTATATTTCAGGTTTGTTCTAGTGGATGGCGGATAGGATAGAGGGAGGACACAAGAATATGAATATCGTAGGCCATGCCTTATTAAAGACTGGATTCATCATATTGGCATACCTTATTTCTGTGAGTATTGTTTTTGACCTTCATTAGAGTACCTGTAATTAACATTAAGTACTTTATCATTCTTGTTAATCAGTTTAATCAGTTAATGTACGCATTTTTAATTATCAAAAATAAATATCAAATCCCGGCTGACTCTGTCTTGTTTTTCACATTGCTGAATTTTTTTTGGATTGGTTGGGGGGGGGGGGGGGGGGGGGGATTCATGAGATTTGAATGGTAGGAATATGATCAGGCTTTCGTGTTGTTATGTAGTATGGAGTAAAAAGAATGTTAACTGGGTGTGTTAGGATCAGTAAACCCCGACTTAAATCAGACTTAAATCACTGACAGAAACGACCAATCAGAGTAAGCCTCTTATTAATTGTTTAATTTTATCTCATGTTTAATCCTTTAAATTCTGAAAGGGCAAGTAGATTATCAAAATAGTAAATCCCAACCGGCTAAAACTAGAGATACTTTTACAAGTACTTATCGGTAACTAATTTTATGATGCAGAATACTAATTAATGATTTAGGATTGCCAGTAATGTATTTCATTACAGATTGATTTTATAAGAAAATCATTAATATTGTTTAGCACTGAGTTGGCAGTGTAATCTCAATATGATTGCAGATTTGTAATGAATTTTTAATATTCTGATCAGAATGAGATGAGGGATCATCAAATTCACAAAATGCATGTATTCTTCAATACCTAGTGAGTGGTACATGTATTTCTAATATTTCCCGGTTTTCAATCCTTTGGGACATCATTCACTGATTCAAGAGGGACTTTGATTTAATTGCAACTCGAAACCAAAAGGTTAACTATTGAGGCTTGTTATGTTGGCAGGCTTTTAAATACAAGTGCTGAGTAATCTGTATGGTAGATAGCTAATCTGTGTCACAGAGGTGTAAAGGTGGAATATGGTCTTAGCCAAGATGTTTACATATTGTAATGGAAGACAAAAGCCTTCCTCAGAGATAAATCTGTTTAGTTATAGAACCACTTACTGTGTATTACACTGAGTTGTGTGGGGAGGATGGGGGAGGGTGGACATTATCTCAGTGTGTGTAAATCTGCCCCCAACAAAGTACAAACCCTTCTATCTTATCGTAATAAGCCCTCTTACCCCTGTATTGGATGTATGTCTTAAGACCAGAAGCTGTGCAGGAAAGGGCCAATTTATAAGGTCCTACACTCCATATTGACAAATACACCAGCTCTTGAGTCTCTCATTAAAGGTGTTAGCAGTTTCCTATAAACCCTTTGTTCATGGAGCCAATGCTACCATAAGAGAAATTCAGCAAAATAATACCAAATCTGTATGTAAAAAAGTGAAAAATTATGCATTTGAAGTTACAGTGCATTAGTTAGACTCGGCCAAAAAGATCTCATAAAAAGCTGATAGAAATAGATCATTGACTAAAAAATAATTCTGATAAGAAAATCTTATCACATATTTCTCATCAGTTAGATAAATATACATGAGGCAGGATGGCGTCCAAGTTATACAATTTTCTGACTTTAGCAAAAACTTATTGAAAGTTGGGTCTACTTTGATGCATTGGCCATCAAAATTAGGGGGTATTTAAACAATAAAATGTTTCCTTTGGTGCTCCCTGTGGATATGAAGGTATAGCTAGTATTGCAAGCAGATTTTCAATTTTAACTGATAGCTAGGTTGTGCTTTAGATTTCATAGATTTCTGTCTGGTCATGCATGTATGAATTACAATCAATTTCCATAGGATATAGAGGGAAAAATACTTAATAAATGTAAATATATATGATTGAAAGCAATAGATCGAAGTTTCAATCCTTAACCACACCAAAGTATGAACTCTTGACTATATGTACTATTGTAGAAGTAACCCTGGGGATACTGATTGACTTTGTACTTTATGATTGGTGTCCAGAAAATTCAACTCACTCAGGGGAGTATTTCAATATTAATGTTTGTGATAGTGAATTAAAAAAAACACTTTAAGAAAAGCGTGTCATAACACTGAATCAATATCGTTAGAATTAATGTAATTAAGCCGGTAATGTGTTTTTCTTTGACGCTTGACAAAACCTTCACAAATTGAATAAGAGGTTAATGTGAGAGAGTGTTTGGATTTCATTATCTTTGCTATATCAATGTTTCCCCCGTTTAAGCCAGTAATGAACCAGTAAACAGTCAATATTTTTGCTTTGACACATTTAGAATTTTTAGATTAAGTTTGCTTTAATGTATTTTGTCCTGTACGGTTAGATGCGGGAGTAAGTTGTTATTAGCAAAGTGATTTATGTGCACCAGAAATAGCAGGATATAAAAGGTAGATATCTAATTACTTTCTTATTCAATAATATATTTACAATTGTAGAAAGGTCTTTGATTGTGTTCATTTAAGGGAATTGTTGCCTATATCTGGTGTCTATAAAGTTTTTCAAAGCACTGCGGTACTGTATATTGTGATTAGAGTTTGAAATGGCCTGCTAAAATGAACTCTTAATCTTATTTTATTTATAGGCTACACATTTGAAGTCTGTTAATGATTTTCAATTTGATCCAAATGCCTAAATTTAGAAATCCAACACAACACCATATATTCAACCTTTCTTTAAAACAGCCTGTTTTAAAGTAGTGTATCTTAATTCCAGGAAAAAAATTAACATAAGTTTCTCAAAGGAAAAATTCAAAAGTCCTCCCAAAAATTAATATTTTGATGGTTTTACAAAAAAGAGCATTTCTGACCAGTAATTGCAAATGAGAGAAATGGATTACAACATTTCTTCTCTAAACGTTACAAAATACACTATTCAAAGCAATTTATAACTTGATCTCAACCATCACTTTCGAAATAAAAGTGATCTCGGTATACATTTAAACCTACATGAATAGCATTGAGATATGTTTAATTACTAAAAGATGCATACAAATTCAAATTTGTAAAGAATTATCAACTACTGGGTAATGCAAATTAGTTTGTGAGAACTGAATGTTGATTTTTATTGACAGAATATCGGTGATCTTTTAGGTCCTTAGGTGAAATGTGATCAAACAGAGATTACCAGTTCTATTGTTTCAGAGAACTGAGATTTCATTAACCTTGTACATGGAGGACTGGTTTTGTTTACTTCTGTCCTATCAGATATTAAAGCTGCATAAATTAAATTTGATTCCCACATTAAAACTCAATGAGAGCCCTCAATCTCTTGATATCTGCGATGATATCTGCGATGGTGTGCACGATTGTTTTATGATTACCCACCTCACACATCACATGTCTAAAGATCTATTGATACCCCAGTCGAGGACAATTAATTGCATTTGTGAACCATAATCACTTTAAAGACAGTCTCAATATTATTTATAGACATCATCCAAGACAAATATTGCCGCAGCGGTTTAGAAATATTAAATAGAAGTTAACTTCTGTAAAATTGAATTGACGATTTGATCGCCTAATCAGGAGAGTTGGAGAACTCTTGATATTATCTGCCGTGTTGAAAAGCAGGCTTTTTAAAGTCGGACATGCATGGAATGATGGGGGTAGATTAGGGTTTGTTTAAAACGCTCGCGAATTTGACATGCAGGTCTAAGCAGGTTCCTGCAAAGTCTACCAATTCCGTCCGCGAACAGTCTTTAATTCATAAACACTACATAGTGTATACACACATGACAAATACTGCCATTTGTAAGAACAGGGCGGCTTTTAAATTTAAATTCCTTTTCACATTTTGAATATCAGAGTGGAACAGAATATTGAATTTTTGTTGGTCCCCGGCATAAGGGCCAACCGATGGAAGTCAACACTTTGGATTGTTTTCTTTGGTTTTGGGATTATTGTTTTCAATTTAAAGGTAGGTATCTGCTCTTTCATTGGTTATGCAATATGTGTTCAGAATGTGTCAGATTTATATAGAGTTATTAATGTACATTACTGTATCAGGTGAAATGATGACAAAGCAAAACTTGTCCTGCATTGCAATTAAGTAAGGGAAAGTCAAAATATGCAATGAGAAATGTTGTCTTTTGTCAGTATATTGGTAGGTATGGTAAACCTTTACCACTCCTATCCATAGATACACCGTACTGTAAAATTTGTTTAACTGCCCAATAATTCCCCCATGTATACCGGTGTATGAATTTTTGAACAGGTAATCTGTACTTGTACAAATGTACCTTGATTTTTCTACCAGGTAATCTTTACATATTGACATACTGCACTAGATATATTTTAGTATACTTGGTATTATGTTGTGGGGGGGGGGGGGGGGTCTCTGTCTCATTTCCATTTAGCTAACTAATATAAAGTCAGTAGAATGATCCAAGCTTGTTAGCAAATGAGTCAAAGCAAATTAATTGAATTATTGAGTTCAGTGCTTTTCATTTTGTGAAACAGTGTAAATAAACATAGCAAACAAGTGTTATTTACACACTCTCTCTCTCTCTCTCTCTCTCTCTCTCTCTCTCTCTCTCTCTCTCTCTCTCTCTCTCTCTCTCTCTCTCATTTAAAGGGGGTTTCTATTTCAAACTGTTATAATATCTATAAAACATTTTCAGGGAAAGTCATTTGTCAGCAAATTTATCTGATGACCGTTACACCAATCTGTCGACTTTCTGACATAAGAATTCTCACCCAATACACTATGCTAAAGACCTGTTCACTCATTACCACATAGCCAAGGAGAAATTGCGCTGGCCAAGACCCAGTGTTATAGGAAAGTCTGCTCCCGGGTTAAATAGGATTAAAGGATAGAAAATTTTACTTTCCTGGATCAAAATTAACTTATTTTGACAAAGAGCACTATGAAAATTTTTAAATGCCTCTGTTTTCTTGTGGCATTTTTGCATACTTTCCATCAAGTCCCCTCTCAAAAGTTACCCTGTACTTTGGGCGCTGAATGTGATAATTGTTCTGTTGGCGTGGATAAATCACCAGCGGGTCTCTGTTTTCATGGATACCCAGGAGTCAGTCTGATAAGTGTGTAATTATTTAATTTGATTCGTACTATCTATGGATAGGTAAATGTTTTTGTCGATACAGTGACATCTTGTCCTGTTCTTAAAACACACGAAGCTGTGTTAAGGTTTATGCCATCCCAGTTGTGTGGAACATTTCAATGTCCAATTCCTAAAAAAACTTATGGTAATTTTAAAATTCAACCATCCTGAAACAAATTGATGTCCCTATTCTTATGCAATCTTCAGAAAATATCAGTGGCTTTCTTCAAAACATGTTTGAATGAAAAATTCGTCCAAATATAATAAATTCAAGTCTGTATGATAAACTAAGAGTAATTTTATATATTGAATATAATCACGATAGTTAAAGTAAATGGTCTGTATTTCTGTTTTGTTATTAATACAAATACACTTTAATTTTAAATAATTTTTTCTCAGCATTGTTTGATAACAATACCCAGTTCTTTTTCTTTATGATAAGCATTTAACTTGTTAAAATTTTCTTGACAAAAACTCATGTTTAATTTTTTTCACCGCTGTGCTAAATATGCTAAATATACGTTGCTTTTCACATTTAATCCGTACCAATATTTGCAGAACAAGGCCCGTAAATAATACCTGTTCACCATGTGTACACTCTGCTGATATTCTGTACTTATCCTAGACCAGACATCAGTGGAATGCCACAGTTCCAAGGAATATCAACTCTTTAATACCCCGCCTTCAAAATTTCTGCACTTAAATATTGACAGTCAACAAAGGGCCTCAGAAAGCTTAAATAGTTCTATGGGGTCTTTATGCAGTGTTTATTGGGTGTGCAGTGTGAACAGATTTTTATTCAGGCTGATGTGTGTTTTCTATTAAGTCCTGAAATATCTTTTGTCCTCAGATTCTGCTGTAAAGAAATAATTAAAAAGCATAAAAAAAATCCACCCAGCGTTTAAATATTTTAAAATGCACCTTGAATACACAGTTCATTGGCAGTATATTTACGATGGTACGAGTTCTATTGATTTCTCTCCCTGAATATTATCTTTGTGAAATGGATTGGTCATATGAAGTAAAGATAAAACACTAGGGTTTTTGTCTGTATACAGAATACAATGAAAATTGATATACTGTGTTAGGTAAGTCAGGTTGAAAACTTTTTATTTTGTTCAGGTGGCTTAAATTCTGACAATCATGTCTTCATTTGTGAATTATGTCATTGGGCATTGGTTTATTAACCCCTCAGTAGGTATGCATTCTTTATCTTTGAGAATTAAACCTCCCTACAATCATTATTCTTTAGAAGCCAATGTTTACAGGAGATCTATTAAACAAGGTTGTTTATTGTTAGAAATGTGATAGGATACCTTCCTACTGAAAGAACGGGCCGCTTTGAACCTCTTAGTTTAACTGAGGAAAACTTCCTGTTATGTAGAAGAATTTCTCTTATATTAAAGTTATTTCTGTGTGTTTAATATAATGATTTTTGATAAAAGTTAAAGCCCAAATATGCCATTTTGGTATTTGAATTATCTTGAAAGTCTTCAAGTTTGGTGTTGAGATGACACCTGGCAAAAGGAATGATTTAAATGTTAGGACAAGTTTAATTATGTTGGTCCTTATTCCATGGCTAATGGAAAATTAATCAAAGTTTTCTCTCCTCACCTGATTTAAATCCTGATTTAGATCTTGAAAAGTAGAATTTAATGACCATGATTTTCTGAACCACTGAATTCTCTGTGGGCAATTTGTTAATGGTGATGAGAATTCATTTTCCATTTCAGAGTTGACAGTCCAAAACAAGGCCAGAGATGATTTTTCAAAAAGTTAAGTGGATTCAATGGAGAGAGACAACTTTAATGCGTATGAATTGGTATGTGCTCACATAAATACATATAAATTGTTATGTGCTCTGATCGCGAACATCAGAAATGACTTCGTCTGTGTTCTTAGAGAGGAACCTTGGGGATCTCCCCGTGTTTGACCGGGGAAGGAGGGGGACCTCGAGACCTAGGGACAAGGACCAGCAGAATGACACATTTTTAGTGAGTGTCTCCCCCAGGAAACCTATGGGGGTTCCCGAGGCTCGGGGTGCACCCCACCCCTCCGTGCGTCAGGTGGTCAGGAGAAGGCTGAACTTTGTGGACAGTGAGGAAGAATTCCAGCCCACCCCAGGGTTTGACTTCACCGACAAAATGGCCGCGTTCCGAGAACTCCTAAAGAAAGACTCTGCACGGGATGCTGAAAGAAACAGAAAGAACTTTGAGGATAGATATGTTAGTAAGATAGGGAGCAGTAGAAGCAGGGATGGAAAAGATGAAGAGAAGGAAGTCAGAGATGGATTGCCCCGATCACGCGAGGCTAGGAGATTACTCAGTAGGTTAGCGGATGAAAAACTTGCGAGTATGTCCTATAGGAATTACCGAGCTCAACTTCATCTCGAAAGTGTCGAAAGTGTATCTAATTCTCACAGCAACCAGGAGAAAACAGTAGCTGAGCCAAAAACAAGAAAAAGTGAAAGTAAAAGTGATGATTATCTGAACAAATTTTTATCAGAAAGAACAAGTTCTAGATCATCAGGTAAACAAGCTAGACACCAAAATGATGCCGATCTTGATAAAATTCCTCAAAAAGAATCTTCTACTTCTCAGCAAACTAACAATAATAAAATCCCTCTATGTCCAAAAAACTTACTTCAAGAACCAGGGCTATTTTTGAATGACACAATGGGATCTTCTAGTACACTCAATCGCAAAGGAGCGAAGGGTTCAATACAGTCCAACGTCCCTCATTACCATCCTTCATATGTCTCACCCAAGGACCCTCCATCAGAGAGTATCAGATCTCAGAGTAAGCAGCCGAATCCCCGGGGCTTGGGACTGTGTGAAGGTGTGAGAACAGGTGAGGTGGTCATCACCAAGTCCCGTGCAGGTAAAACCTCACAGTCCAGTGTCCGCGGTACCCCGCAGTCTGCCAGCAAGGAGGATGGGGGAATCCTGACCCTCCAGGATCTAGCAACCTCTCATAGTAAATCCAATAGACGGAAAACAATGGACAGACAAAAGTCAGAGGAGAAGATTCGAAAAAACATCCGAGAGTTAAAGGAAGATCTCAACATCTCTGATTCCTCTAAGGAGAATGATAAAGTCTCATCTAAACCTGTCAGAAAAACCAGCAGGGAGGAGGGTGAGCACAGGGTTCAAGGGGTCGTAGAGGGGACAGATGAACCAAGGATGACTGGGGTGATGGATAGGGAGGGGCAACAGGTTCAAATGACCAGGAGAGCTGTGTTTGGTCCCCGCTACCCAGAGACAGACAGTGACCCCAAAAAGGGTATCTCTGAAGGAGGATGGAGGTATGTTCAGTGGTAGACTAATTTCTTACTTGGTTCATATTATAGCCTGTGTTAAGATTACCTGTACAATGAAACCTATTTTGTCTCTCTTTAGCCAATTTGTCTTTTGAGCAATTAAACTTGTTTCACCGATAACTTATGTGCGTTCGGTGCTTTTAGACCACCTGAGGGCAGCGTGAGCGGGTCTGTCCGGTCCAGCGGGTCCCAATCATCCACCATCATGGCGGTGGAGCTCCTGAGGAAGCTCTACAAAGTGGACCCAACCACCAGACAGGACCTGGTGCTCAAAGTAAGATACGAGACCAGTTAACAAATCATACATGCTCAAAATAAGAAATCCAGCGAAAAATAAAAAGATTTATTTGCAAATTTTATGATGAATACCGGTACTTATCTTAGGAATTTAAAATGAAATGACATTTTGAATTAAATGTTTAAAATTTAAGATGCCTGTTGCAGTTTGACATCAATCTCTTAATGTTATAACTGTTTCATAAAGAGAAAGTGATTCTGTATTGTAGGCCAAATGCTTCAGAAGGTGGCTGAAGAACGTGCAGTCCATGCATTCAATAGACGAGAGAAACGACCAGTTGGGACCAGAATCGTATGTAGGGGGCCCCCCACGGGGGCTGAGTGGCTTGCTAGGCTCTGCACTGACTGAGACAGACAGTGATGACAATGCTTTGTTGAGATTCCCATCAGACAATCCCCAGACCTATGACCCCAATGGTGTAGGCCTCATTAAGAACACTGCAGAATATAACGGCACAAATTTTATAAGATATGACACAAACTTTGGTGAACGCTGCACTCTTAATGGGAAGGCTACCACAAAGGTTGCACCCATCACCAAGGAAAACCTGGAGCGTCATACTCAGATTGTTCAGAGTAATGTCCACCCTTTCTCCAACGTCCACCAGAACGAGGGGCCATCTGCCTTCACAGTCGTCAGACCTCGGCCAGCCAATCAGAAGGAAGGCAACAACGAAATAGCCCAGACTCCTCGCTCCATGGTAACAAGGGGGAACAACACTTGTCAGGTCGTACAGAGAACAGACAAAGTTCTGTATCCTTACATGCAGTACGACTATCAGAGTCCAGACTTATGTGACAAGATTTACTCTGAAAGCACAGCACGTGTGGCCTGTGTGTCTGCTTGTAAAGTGAGTGCTGCCAGCAAGTGTGTGACAGATAGTGCTAGAATCGCGCGTGGGCTCGGGCTTGCCACCAACCTGGTGCTGCCCTCTGTGTGCGATAGTTTTTCACAGCTTCTGGACACCGCTAATTATGGGGTCTGTCTACAAAGGTGAGTGGGGGGTATTTATTGTGTAGCCGTTAGTGGGGGTATTTATTGTGTAGCCGTTAGTGGGGTTATTTATTGTGTAGCCGTTAATGGGGGGTATTTATTGTGTAGCCGTTATGTCACTTTGGTTTCATTAATATTCATTGGACACTAGTTTTGAGGATTTTTTAGTTTATCCTTAAAATCAAATAATCATCTTGGTACTATTCTAATTGTCATTGTATTATTAGGAGCTTGTCCTTGAATATAACTATCCTTGAAACTGGGATTTTCATTAAATCCACAAAAATTGATGTCCACGAATATTGATGAAACAATAGCATATGGTCAATTTATTTGATATAACCTATCGAAGATTTCTTTCCTCAAGCATCGTCTGTAATTTTTGACAATTTTAACAATTCAGAAAGGTTTAATCCTTCTAGTATCTTATGCTAGTGCCATTATGATAAGACCTTTTACATACCCTGTAGAAACCTTTTTATAAAGTCTATTCAGTTGGGTTTTTTCTGTCACAGTGCTGAAATGTTTCATCGGCGGAGAGTTCAGAGGGATTTTTTCTTTAAATGGAAGAGGACGGCAGCAGAGCACGTCATAATTCGAGCGGCTGACAACCTCCATCGACTGCACACGCTGAAGAAAGGCATGAGTGCCTTCAAGTGGGCCATCAACCGCTCCAAGATCATGGTGGACATCTACCAGAATAAGCTGAAGGGCGTGCTGGTCACTGCGACCTTCTACAAGGTCAGACACTTCTACCATCAGATGTACGCTAGAAAGATTTTCAAAATCAAATTTTCCGAGAAATATGGAATTTTATTTACATCATACTTCCATCACAAAATAATACACTGACATGGAATACATTATAAGCAGTGATTTCAATTTCTCAATGTTCTGGGTTATACATTTTTTGTGAACAATAAATAGTTTTGTTTACTTTGCATAAATATTTGAATTATTTTTCTGGAGACAAATAATTTGGTCAAGCCAGTTATTTTACAAGACTTCGTTGCTATAGTCTGTCCCACATTAACTTTTCTGTTACATTTTGATGGTTTTGACTCTTTCACAATATGATGTAAAATGACTGATGGTTTTGACTCTTTCACACTATGATGTATAATGACTGATGGATTTGACTCTTTCACACTATGATGTATAATGACTGATGGTTTTGTACTGTTCTGTAATTATTGTTATTTTTTCAGTGGAGAGAGCGAGCCTCCCAGAGTCGACAGGCAAGGGCCCAGAGAGCCTTCAACAGGTGGCGCCACTTCACGCAGGAGTCGCAGAAGTAAGTAATCGGTGGATGACAGATTGACCAGTAGACCCACCCCAGCCCCACCATGATATTTAGTCCCCCTCACCCTCTCAATCAGGGTAGTGACAATGATATATTTAGTCCCCTTCACCCTCTCAATCAGGGTAGTGACAATGATATATTTAGTCCCCCTCACCCTCTCAATCAGGGTAGTGACATAATTAATGACTACAATCACCCAGCACCCACAATGTATCAGAACAGAATGCCCATAGACCACAGCACTAGAGATAACAACCCCGTCTCCTGTTCTCAAAATATTCTCTTAAGTTGAAGTTGATTTTTTTTTTCAAAAAATCACATTTTTTGATTTAGAAAAACTACTAATTTGCTTAAAAATTTATTCAAGAAGAAATCAAGCTTAAACATAATTTCATTTTTATTTTTTATAGAAAAGCAAACAAGTTTGTATACTTCAGAATAGATTTTGTATTTGTTATCTGTATATTCTGATTGTGTATGGTTTTCTACTGATTCTGGAGACGACTAGATGTGTTTAACTTTTGCATTAACCAGATATTTCCTGTTTTCTTTCTTTCCTTTATCATGTTATTTTAGACGTATAAATATCTAAAAATATTTATGGATCATGTCCTTTTATCACTATATAACAGTAGCATGCATGGTAATTCTACTAGGAAATAATATATTTACTTATTTACTTAGAAAGTTATTCTGCTTCACAATGCATGTTTATAGGAAGAACATTGTCTTGCTAAAAGGAACTTCTCTTTATTTCTGTTTCTCTTTACATGTCTATCTACAGACCCCTTTATGATAACTGAAGTAATGCTCTTTTGCAGGGCAAATTGATATACTTTGCCAAAGGTTTAGAAGGTACTGTAAATTCCTAATTAAAAGCAAGGAATTAATATCCGCGTAAAATCGCGAGAAGCTGATATGGCGGATTTTAAAATCTCGCTTTTATTTTTCGGACGGATGTAAACTACATGTATAAGAAATTATGAGAAAAATTTGACATTAGCGATTTATTATTCTCGCAATTTGATGAAAAACTATTGAATCGCGGAATTAAGTACTTGCGGAAAATAAGGAATCTACAGTATATATTAATTAAATTATGTAAATGAAACAATTGACATTACGTCATATTTCACCAAACTATGTCATTTTGCCCTGCAAATGAGCAGTACCACGGTTATCATGAAGGGGTCTGTTGTCAACTGCTGTCCCAGAAGAGATTTTGATGGGCAGAATTATTGTTTTGTTACTGTGAAATCATTAAAATATGTGGTGGTTCAATTTTTGTTGATTTCATGGGTAGTCATAGCTCTCACCTGTGAAATTTCAATCCTCAATGAATTATGAATCTTTCTCTTTGTGTATTAGTCATAAAATACATCCACAAAATTATGTGCCAAAAAACCTGTATAAAACTGTCAATTTATGAAAATTGGTCTCCACAAATTTAAATGATTTCACAGTATATCGTATACAGGGAAATATCCACCCCCATTTTATTTTCTCCCCTTTCGCCCTTGTTGTCAGCGGGTGAATTTAAGACTGGGCGAATTCCAATATCACAAATTATATCTCTTTAAACACAACTGTGTCTGGGCGAATTCAAGATGGGGCAGAATTGTTTGCAAGTGTAGAAGGGCAAAAATTACATGGGGCAAAAGTAACCGTGTATCAAAGCTAATGTTATTTGCAAGCAATGCCTTTACAAATTGTTCATTGAATAAAGGCATAAGATTTCCTTTATATTTTTTTATTCATCGTTAACACGTAATATCATATTTATATGGTTTAAATTCAATTTCGTATTTCATAGAAATAACATGCAGAATCAAAAGTGAGTAAGCTTGTACTTGTCTTAATCAGACTTTCAGATCACATATTTCGTCACTGTGTGTTTTACAATTTGTTTCTCTCACATAAACACAACATCTACTGAGCTGTTAAGTACATCAAGGGTAAATTGGTAGCTCCAACAATATCAAATGCCATAACACAATCAATTCAAATTTTGTTTCAACAGATTTTGATAAATTCTCATCAATTTTCATTCACCCTCTACTTGCTGGCATGGTTTTTGGCTGCTCCTTAAAATGTTTGAAGCTTTCAAAGTTGAATTGAATTTAAATGGATAATATTAATATGAAAGTGGCAGAGATGTGATACCGGCATATTTTGGACTATTTTAGGGTTCGCTACATGCAAGACTCTATGGATCTCAAGCTACTAATTCGACTGATGAAAATTTGGAAAGAGAAGTTCCAAATAAGAGTCAAAGAAAACTTGGCCCACAATCATTTCAGGTAAACTGTTAAAATATCTGTGTTTAGCAGTGTTTTTTCAGAGCTAATGTTTTGTTTGAATTAAAGATGTTTGACCTTGATTATGTGACCTTGATTTTTGATTGTGTGATCTCAATTGTGTGACCTTAATTGTAGGAAGAGAGTCCTGACCCATACCCTGACTGCCTGGAGGATCTACACCCTGGACTCTAAGGAGAGGCAGAAGAGAGATGAGATAGCTAGGTACAGATTATCTACTGTATATCAGTACTATTTTGGGAGATTTCCACAAGAATATTGTGTATTCATTTGTGATACTGTCCAAAGTTTTATGAAGTTTGACTTTTACATGTACATACATATGTAACAGAGACAAATATTGCCTCTGCTGGGGTTTGAACCAGGGTCTGCTGGCATAAAAATCCAACACCCTACCAATTTAGCTAAAGGATTAACCCACTAGCCAGGGCTATAGAAGGAATGTCATATACCTGACTACCACACATAAAAAAGTAAAAGAGTTATCCCCCTTGTGCCACTTATTGAAGAACACCTTTTTTGTGCAAATTTTTGAGACTCATATACAAGATTTCACAAATATAAAAAAACCCACCAAAAACACAACTAGATGATGAACTCTCAATTTCACTATGAAATATTCTTTTCACGTAACTATAAAACATTTCCTCTTTATCCTGATTATGTTCTGACAGAAACCTGTACAATGAGAGACTCCAGAGCAAGATGTTTACCTGTATGGTGATCCTGTACAGAAAGATGCACCTGGCCAAACTCCATCACAGGTATGCACCACAGTAGATTTACTTGGTAATATAACAAGCTCCATCACAGGTAGGCACTGCAGTAGATTTACCTTGATTATATAAGAAGCTCCATCACAGGTAGACACTGCAGTAGATTTACCTTGGTAATATAACAAGCTCCATCATAGGTAGGCACTGCAGTAGATTTACCTTGATTATATAACAAGCTCCATCACAGGTAGGCACTGCAGTAGATTTACCTTGATTATATAACAAGCTCCATCACAGGTAGGCACTGCAGTAGATTTACCTTGGTAATATAACAAGCTCCATCACAGGTAGGCACTGCAGTAGATTTACCTTGATTATATAACAAGCTCCATCACAGGTAGGCACTGCAGTAGATTCAGCAGGATTTGTAAAGGAAAAAAAGAGCAAAGAATTCATATACTGGTCAAGTGAATTTGATTTCTTTTGTAAAGTTGGTGTCAATAGAATTGTTCTTTAGTTCCTTACAATGAGTTAGAGATATCAACTGTAATGATAAGGGTTGCATGCAGTCTTAGACAAGGCTTTTCAGATCCTGGACTGAAACTTGACTTTGAAGTGGATTATTATCCAACTTGAAAAAATGCTGACTGATTGAATTTTACCTGTAAAACAATATACAGTTATAATTGTTAAATTACTTACAATTATCCTTATAATTTGTGCATTATTAGGCCATAGCAGTTTAGCCAGAAACTTCTAATATGACTGTCTTACACATGTAAAGTCAGTACTATTTGGATCACTGTTATTAGTAGTCCATGCTACTTTGGTCATTGAGATTATTGGTCTTCATTGCTGGTTTCCAGGAATCAGTCCCTCCACAAGCTGTTACAGGACTGGAAGCAGGCAGCCATGATAAGCCGGGAGGAGTACGACCAGAACTTGGCACAGAGCCAGGAACACTACCACAGGAACCAGCTCCGCCACTGCTTCTCCCACTGGCACGACCTACTTCTGACAGAGAGGACAGTCACTGCCGCCAACCACAAACTCGTCAGGTCTGTCTGCTGATTGTGCAACCATCACTTTGTGTCAAATCAGATAAAATGAAAACCTCATTATCTCTTGTGTTTTTAGCTCACCTGAGCTGAAAGCTCAAGTGAGCTTTTCTGATCACATTTTGTCTGTTGTCCTTCCGTCTGTCTGTCTGTCCGTAAACTTTTCACATTTTCAACATCTTCTCCAGAACCACTGGGCCATTTTCAACCAAAATTGGTACAAAGCACCCTCTTTTACAAAGGGAGATAATTAGAAATTATTGAAATTTTTTTAGATATTTTCAAAAGTCTTCTTCTCAGAAACCATTTGGGCAGGAAAGCTGAAACTTATTTGAAAGCATCCTCAGGTAGTGTACATTAAAAGTTGTAAAAAAACATGTTCCCCGGGGGTAGGGTGGGGCCACACTGGGGGGTCAAATTTTTACATAGGAATATATAGAGTAAATCTTTAAAAATCTTCTTCTCAGAAACCAATCCGCCATAAAAGCTGAAACTTACGTGGAAGCATCCTCAAGTAGTGTAGATTCAAAGTTGTGAAAATCATGACCTCCAGGGGTAGGGTGGGGCCACAATGGGGGGTCAAATTTTTACATAGGAATATATAGAGTAAATCTTTAAAAATCTTCTTCTCAGAAACCAATCCGCCATAAAAGCTGAAACTTACGTGGAAGCATCCTCAAGTAGTGTAGATTCAAAGTTGTGAAAATCATGACCTCCAGGGGTAGGGTGGGGCCACAATGGGGGGTCGAATTTTTACATAGGAATATATAGAGTAAATATTTAAAAATCTTCTTCTCAAAAACCAATAAGCCAGGAAAGCTAAAACTTACGTGGAAGCATCCTCAAGTAGTGTAGATTCTTAGTTGTGAAAATAATGACCCCCCGGGGGAAGGGTGGGGCCACAAGGGGGGGTCAAACTTTTACATAGGAGTATATAGATTAAATCTTTAAAAATCTTTTTCTCAGAAACCAACCAGCCAGTAAAGCTGAAACTTATGTGGAAGCATCCTCAAGTAGTTTAATTTCAAAGTTGGGAAAATCATGACCCCAGGGGTAGGGTGGGGCCACAATGGGGGGTCAAATTTTTACATAGGAATATATAGAGTAAATATTTGAAAATCTTCTTCTCAGAAACCAATCAGCCAGGAAAGCTGAAACTAATGTGGAAGCATCCTTAGGTAGTGTAGATTCTTCTTAGTTGTGAAAATCAAGTCCTCCCAGGGTAGATTGGGGCCACAATGGGGATTGAATTTTTACATAGGAATAGTTAGAGAAGATCTGTAAAAATCTTCTTCTCAAAAACCAATCAGCCAGTAAAGCTGAAACTTATGTGGAAGCATCTTCAGGTAGTGTAGATTCAAAGTTGTGAAAGTCATGACCTTCGGGGGCACAATGGGGCCACAATGGGGGAAAGGGCAATTTTTACAAAGGAAAAATTTGAATTATTCTTGTAAACTAAAATGTTATTATACATGGTTTTACTTAAATAATGCGAGCATCTTGACATATTATTGATTCTCAATTGCTTAGAACCTGGACAATTTTTGTGCCCCACCAGGGGCTTAATATTTGATGTAGGTTTATAGATATTGCTTAAAATCTTCTTGAGAATTGTAATACTCATTATGTGATATGACTTTGAAATCGCCCTGTTCAAAAGAGGCTCAATGTTCAACATAATAATATCTGAAGAAAAATTTGAAAAATCTTTTTATATCTTTATTCTACTTCACAGTCCAGATATTTTGTATATGACTCCATAAATCGGATTTCATTATGGCTATTGTTGCTCAGGTGAGCGATGTGGCCCATGGGCCTCTTGTTTATGTATGGCAATGGTTTTATTTGTAAATGCAGTTAAGATGAGCAAATCTAATATTATTAAGCATTCATATCTCATTCATTTTCTTACTTCAGAAATGCATTTGTGATTTGGAAGACGAGTTGGGAGCATCAGGTTCATTACCGAGAGGAGATCCATGCTCGCATCCGTCACAAGATCCTGTCCACATCTCTGACGTGCTGGAGAGATAATGTGACGGTCCTTAAGAAACGCCGCGAGGCCGCTGTGGTATACCTACAGCGTGTCCTGGTCAGACACAGCCTCCACGGCTGGCGGGACTACACCCAGCACAAAAAACAACTCAGGTAAGCTCTGGGCTCACAAAAGAAAAGGCTCGGGTAGGCCCTGGGCTAAATAAAAAAAAACTAGCTCAGTTAGGCTCAGGGCTGACAAAAAAAAGGCTCAGATAAGCCCAAGGCTCACAGTGGTTGTAACAAACATTGTCATCCTCATAATTCACCCCCACCAAGCCTTGATCAGTGTCTGAAGATCAAATGGAAATCATTTCATCTTCATCCTCATAATTCACCCCTACCAAGTCCCAACCATTGTTGAAGACCAAGAGAATGGTTGAAACCATTGCCTGCTTGCTGAGTTTGAAATGTTTGATATGACAACCTGATCCAATGGTCCCAGACATTTTGAAGCCCACCCAATGTTTCCTTTTCCTTCAAATTTAGTGTTTGTAAGTGAAAAATAATAAGTAACATTAAAAGATTTTTTTTAGTTGCATGAGCTATTGTTATTGATGAAAAAAAAAATAATTACAGTATGTAACAAATGAATATTTTTAGCTCTAAGATGGCATGCCTGAGGTAATGCTTTCCTATAATTACGCTTGAGTTGAATTTTTGGTCGTTTTGCATTTTTGATTTGCATCCACCTTTTAGGGTTATTAGTTAGAGAAAAACTTTGATAAAACTAGTTTTGTAGAATATATAATTCTGGTAAATTATAAACAAGTGTGAAATAAGTTGACATTCTTTAATTTCTAGTTCATATATACAATGTAAGGAGTAATTAGTAGCATAACAGTAGATCTTGTTACAAAAGGATGAAAACAGAAATTCCTGTACAAATGATTGATTTTATTTTAATTACAAAGGAAATACAAACGATAGTAAATGCATGCATTTATTATTATCAACAATGTTTAGTTTGGGAATTTATATGTTAATGTTACCTGTTCTGTTGCTGAGATTTTGTTTTTGGTCGGGTTGAGGTGGAGGTAATAACCAATCTGTCAGCTAATTATGTCATGTATAACAACATCATACCTGAACATAGAATCTGATCGCTAATGTTGTCATCTAATACTTGGCTTTGATTTAATATGAATTGAATATTTTATAAAAGTGAAATGATTAATGCTTGAACTAGTTGTTTATTTGATGTGTTTTCATTCAGAACAATTCAGAGGAGTTTGACAAATCGCTTGAACATTAAAATACAACAGAGAGTTATGTCCCATTGGAAACACCAGGTGGAAGAGAGGCTCAATTTACGGCGAGCTCAAACCTTCTGGTCTAACACTTGTGCCAGGTAGCTAACATGTTGATACACTAACCGCTCCTATTTATTGTCTGATTTTGATGCATGCAGTTTTATTGCTAATTGAGTTTTATTAATAATTTTTTCAAGATTAGCTGCAGAGCTGTAGCTCTTTTAGGAAATATTTTTTAATTTGAAAAGCTCTGCTGGTTCATCATCAAAAAATTTTTTTTTTTTTGGGGGGGGGGGGGGGCTACAGAGCTGCAGTTATTTCAAGAAAATGTTTTTTATTAAATTTCGTTGGAGAAACAATTAGTAACAGAAATATAATATTGTTTTACAGTTAATTATGTTAAATGGGACAAGTGATGGAACATAGTTTGTAGAATAATAATCATCATTAAAGTTAATCAACACATATTAAATTACATTTAACATAGCCATTTGTGTTTTGTATGGGGAATATTTTCAGTTCAATTTCATTGTGTGACTAAATTATAGGAAGTCTGTTGTACAGTGGAAAAAGTTCTGCCACAAGAGGGCATTACTACGCCTGTTTAACGACACAGAACCAATCAGGAAACAGAATCTCCTCCAACGTAAGTAAATCTGTTAGAACTCATCCTTCTGTTGTTGGGGGGGGGGGGGGGGGGGGGGAAGAATATTTTTCTCACATTTTTAACATTGTGTGTCATTAAGATAAACGTAATTTCCATGTTTTAGGAATGTTCCAGAAGTGGTTGAGCGTGAAGGATCGCATTGAGAGTGAGAACCAGGAGGTGGAGCAGACTCGCGGGATTCTGGAGCGGTCTCAGCTGGAGAGACACTTCAGTCACTGGAAGGCTGAGACGTTGCTACGGTTACGAGTCAGACCCCTGGTCCAGCAAAGGCAGGCGCTGCTGCTTACCGAGTGAGTCCACAAATCTCAGCAGGCAGTAAGCCATGAAAAATGTCCCTGTGTATATTCATAAGCATTCTCTATGATAATTTTTTAAAATTTTAGGTCATTTAAAGCTTGGCAATCTTTGGTGCAACAGAAAAAGAAATGTAGAGAGAACAGTGAAGCCTTCCTTAAAATCAAACTTGAGAAGTCCTGGAAGACATGGAGGTACAAGCATGAGGGTTGTTGTGAAAAAAAAATTACCACTCAACCCAATCAAATCATTGATTACAAAACTGGTCATTTATATTTTGTTCAGGCGACAATTGATGTTGCAAGCTGTTGAGAAGGATGTTAGGAACAAAGCAAAGACGAGCTTTGTGAGGAAGTGTCTGAGAGGATGGAGGGAAGTCATACAGAGGAAGAAGATGGCGCTACAGTTCCAGAACCAGCAGCTGCTGAAGCAGACATTCAGTGACTGGCACTACAAGGCCATCAGACAGATGAAAGAGAGGCTGGCCTCAAAGGAGGAACAGGTATGTAATAGGATACTTCTTGTTTTTTATATTTTAATTGCTGGTATATTTTATCTCTGTTTTTCACCTGTTTGAGTTGTGTGGAATCAATAAGGCTTCCTAAAGAAATAATTTTTAGTTGGCAGGCACAGTGCAACGGCTAAAGTGCTGGCCAATTGATTTATTTTTTTGCCATATTGAAAAGAGGAAAAATTATTTTTTTTCAACTTTTTGTTAAAAAAAAAAGTGAAAATCTTGGAAATAAAAGATAAAACACCAGTCTGTCACAATTATACCATTATTTTGAAGTACATTGTATTTAGACCTGAAAAACTAGAAATGAATTTTTTTTGCTGAAAGGCTATTCCTGCTAACAAAATTTGTTTCTCTTTCGTTGCAGGAATACAACAACTTCCTGTTGAAGTCATACTTCCACTTATGGTGGAGTAATGCCACACAGCAGAGGCGGTACGAACAGGATATAATAGACAGAGCTGAGGAGAACCGAAAGACCCAGCGTATCGACTCGTCCTTCTGCTTCTGGCGACATCACCTGAGGGCCACCCTAGTCGCCAGGTAAATGTGTAACATATAGGACACCTTGGACATGTATTACAGTCTAAATGTATTCTTTTGCCTTCTCTAATTAGTCTTTTTTATTTTTACAAGATTTTAGAAATTTAATTTGGGATGAAATTAAGATGTAGTTTTGTCATTCTTGACTTTCTATATTATTAAGTTATTAAAGTTAAAAGCTTTGGTATGTAAACTCAATTTTTTCCAATTTAGTCTACGGATTAGAATTTGTTTGTTTCATCTCCAGTTAACAATAGACAAAGCATTGTTTTTACATTCCCAGCCTATCTGGATGCTTTTAAGACATCACCAAAAGCAAAGAGAAAACAGAGAAATGCATTGTTTTTACATTTTAAACTAAAAGTAAATGCTACAAAATTTTTGCATGGAAGTCTTAAATAATTTTCTAGATGAATGTTTCTGAAACTGTATATCTGTGATTTGTACAGAGAGCACCAGAAGATGTCACAGCGTAAACTGATGATACGGATCATCACCGAGTGGCGAGGGGTTGCTGACCGCTGTATGCAGAGAGCGGTCCACGAGTTTGCTGTCAGGATCGGACTACAGTCCCCTGAGGATTTCTCCGGAGAGGCTCTCAGTACATCTGGAGACTCGGGTATGCTGGAGTTTCCTTTCTATGTACTTAAACTGTAGAATCAATTTTCTCAGATTTCATGGGTATTCCTCATCCACAAATTGAAGATGATCAGTTAATTATGAAACTTAATCTTTATTTATAATTGATAAAAGTGAATCCAGAAATTTAGTGCCCACGAACTGTAAAAATCAAGAAATCCATGAAAACTGGTCCCAGTGAATTAAATGATTTTAAAATCATGTAAAAGAAGATACAATAAATCCTTATTTTACAACTATGACAAACTTAGAGAAGATTGATATTTTTCATAATAATGACAGAATTTGAGATGGTTTTGATTTTTCCACAGAGAGCGCCGACAGGCTGCAGCTACTGACAGATATGATCATGGCCAGTGAGAACACGAGTGGTATCCACAGCCCTGTGGCTTCCTCCACCCTAGGGACTCCCATGAAAAGGTATGCAATCTCAGATCTCATGTATCTCCAAGAAAGATAAACGGGAATACATGTACTCCAAGTTACAAATGCTTATATAAACGGGAATACTCCCAGTTACAAATGCTTATGTAAACGGGAATACCCCACGATAAAGATGTTAGGGATAATAGAGGAATAGGACGCAATGGATATCAAAAAATCAATAGTTTTATGATGCAGAGATTTTGCAAACCTTAGGTTTAACAACATCAAAAAATTATTGATGTTTCAATAAACGCTTCCTTTTCTTTTAAGTATTTTGGATCCACCCAGAAAAAAGAGGTAGGTTTTTAGAAGCCAGACATGAGTCTTTTTACGGAGTGATTGTGGCTTCCTGTGCAGCATTGCATTCTGGGATAGTCTATCATTTTGCATCACTCCACATCCATCCCATCACTCTCTTTCAAATTTTCACAAGCCAATAGAGTTTCATTTTAACACAGCACCCTTGAATAAATCTGATAACAGCTTCTCTGTGTGAAACAAAAATGATTTTCTTCTTTTACATGTAGTTCAGAATAATCAAATGAAATCAATTTACTTCCTGTCTTCCACAACCTCAAAAGTGATGAAGAATCTAAACGCTAAAGCAATAACAAATCACCAATTTCTGCTTATGAACCAAATATCCACTTGAAATCATTTTGATTTACCATAATTAGTTTTGTTAAGGCAGGTCATCTTAAATTTCTTTTCTTTTTTTATAAATCAAAATGCTATTAGCATAGCATGGCCACTGTATACTTTGAAATATATTACGCTATATAAGCTGAGTAATTTGCATGGCTGGCTCTGAAATGCCCAATGATATTAATAAACCTTTCTACGTGTATTTGGCAATCAATCAGTTGAATGGTTAAAAAGCTGATCAATAGGTAAAGTAAGGGTGTTTTGGTTTCTATTGTTAGACTTTTCTCCCCTGCTCTGAGTCGAGTCAGCCTTGACCTTGACCGATCTATCCCTGAGATGGACCTCAAACCCACTCTAGCGAACACCAGCTTCATCGACGCCAGGTTTGAGATGGAGCAGGCCGTCAAGACGGAGAGAATGAAGGTCAGTGCATTAACTTCTAACCATTGAACTATTACAGCATAATCACAATGATTTAGAACCACTTTTAATCAACTAACTTGATACTGTTCTCATTTCTTGTTCTTAATTTTGATTTTATTCTAGTTACATTAAATGTGTCATTAGTTAATTGGAATGATGCTTATGGTGTGTCTATTTTCAGACTTTAGTGACCACAGCTGTAAATAGAATTCAGTTCTGGCCTGTCAGCATTATGTTTGAGAGTTGGCGAGACTACACCCTCCACCAGAGGGAGCTGAATGCCCTGTGTAAACAGGCCGTGGAGGTAGTACAGAGGCTGCGTGTGAAGTCGGCATTCCGCGCATGGAAAGAGCTGTACCATAGGGAGACTCAATGCAGACAGTTCAGGGTAGGTGCTCAGTGACCACTGTCATTAACATTTCATAACAAATACTCAAATCAGTTCTCAGCTTAAGTCATTAAAAGATAAGCACATATTTGAGGCCACTTCACAGACTTCAGGCTGAATATTGACTTGAGGAAAGTTGGTGACATAAGGGCCAGAAGAAGGAGGGAACTAGTGGCTTAATTGAATTAATTTATGTGTATCTATTGATCAATCTTATTTGTATGTGTTGATTAATGTATGTGTGTGTTTGGAATTTACAGGAGGAATGCCTGAAAAGACATGTGTTTGAAGCTCTACAAGAAAACAAGAGAATCATGAAGTACAAGAAGCAGTTATCTGCTCTTGCCCTTGGATATCGCTCACTTACCGTGTTCAGAAGGATATTCCCTGTCTGGTTTGAGAAGGTAATGGAATTGATAGAACTACTATAGGATTTCTGCCCCCTTGTTGGTGTGCAGTAATGGAATGTGTGTCACTATACTTTGTATGTCTTATATGAAGCCTAAATTGTGCATGTCTTTTGAACTTTCATAAATAAGTAACAAAAGCAAGTTACCTAGGTAGATCTTGTCAGTATAAGTTCAAGTTTTACATGTAGTCAGTTATTTTTTCAAAATACTTTATAGGATGTGAAAACTCCTTGTCCTGATTTTAAGACTTGTCCTCTTTGATTTAGGCTCAGGAGCTCAGACACACTCGTAGTGTGGTCCATATTTGGAACACGAGAACAGAAGAGGAGCAGGCCTTACTTCCTGTGGAAGACACCCTCCATAATCGCCTCAAGGCAAAGACACTTCGTAAATGTCTGGCCATGTGGCGTCTCAAGTTCCTACAGATAGACAGACTGAGGCGAGCGTATCACAAAATTATACAGCAAAGGTAAGGCATACTGCTACATGTGTATGCGAGTTCTGTTGTTCGAACAGAGGTTTATAATTCAAGATTTCTGTTATTATTTACATGTATATGTAATTTATTTGTCAAATGAAGGTTCTCTCTGTTAAATACATACGAATGATTGCTCTGTTGAAATACAGGTTCTTTGAGGCATGGAAGGAGTGGGCACAAAGAAGAGCTCAGCTAAAGAGGGACAGTCAGGAATTCAGCAACCAAAGGATACAGTCTTGGGTAAAGATGGAATTACTGCAATATATTTTTATGATAAAAACAATGTAAAGTTGGAGCTCATAATGGTTTACTTTAATTATAATATTGCAAACAATTGTTTGACTTGTAGGCTTTCCAAACCTGGAGAATTCGCCAACAACAAATGACGGTCATTGAACAAAAGTTCAAAGACACTCAGGCCCAAAACATGCGACAGTTGATACAGAGCTGGCATTGCTGGGCAAAAGGTACTGTATTCTTGTACTTGGGGCCATGCTCTGTAGCTTTATACTGTAGCTTTATATGTAGCTGATACTGTAGCTGATACTGTAGCTCTATACTGTAGCTGATACTGTAGCTTTATACTGTAGCTGATACTGTAGCTTTATACTGTAGCTGATACTGTAGCTGATACTGTAGCTTTATACTGTAGCTGATACTGTAGCTGATACTGAAGCTCAAGACTTGATGCTCTCTAATATGGCTTGATATGCATACTAGTGTATCAATGTTTGAATTGTTATAATGGCTGGGAATGTGTTGTTTTTTAATAGAGAACAAGAGGAGGCAGCTGACCAGTCTGATTGTGATGGAGACCTCGCGGAGAAATCTTGTGGCCCGGACGTTCCTGACCTGGAGGGAGCAGACCAAGAAATGTCAGCTGATCGCCAGGAGGTGTCAACAGAGACTAATGATCAGGTTAGTAAGAGTTTTACATACCGTATAGTCTTGTGTATAACGCACACTTTTTTTAGCCAAAATTGGATCAAAAGTGGGGCTTATTATATATAGGAACAAAATTTTACCCCATTTTTTCAGAGCGTGTATCTAGATACTGCGGGAGTATGACTGCCGATATCACATGTTATGCAGTTGAATGAGTGTAGACTAATTTTATTTTGTCATTGATACTGGTACTTCCTAACTCTGTAGTCATATTTGTGGCACTCATGGTATTGTGTTGGGATTTCAGGATTGTTAGAGAATGGCAGGAAGTGACTGTCTGGAAGAGGGAGATGAAGAAGAAAGCTCTGTCCTTCCAAGTCAAGTCCTACACCAAACAGGTGAGTTCACTGTTTTATTCGGTGATATACATGTATCAAGTCCTACACCAGACAGGTAATATAGTGTATGTATTGATATACTGGGATGGAAGGCAACATTGATAAAATGAACTCAAGAGAAACAAAATATTACCTAACAAGTTTTTGAAATACAGAGATGATTTTATGGTACTTGTGCTTTTGAATAAGTACATAGTTTTTGACATAAGAAGAAATATCTGTATCTGTTCTGTGTATTTCAGGTGATAAGACTGTTCAAAGTTTGGCAGTGTCGATACCTGGAATGTGTGCAGCAGCATGAGGAGCATGAAGCATACATAAGGAGGCGTGTAGTGGAGTATGGAAGGCATTGGAAGAAGCAGGCCCAGAAAGCCAGGGGCAGACAACTGCAGCAGGTGTTCAGAAACAGACAGGTAAGGACTTCGTACAGAGGTACATGAAGTGTTACATTATAATGAAGACTGTTCATTGGTAAGAGATTCTTACTGTTCATTGGTACGAGATTCTTACTGTTCGTTGGTAAGAGATTCTTACTGTTCATTGGTAAGAGATTCTTACTATTCATTGGTAAGAGATTCTTACTATTCATTTGGTAAGAGATTCTTACTATTCATTGGTAAGAGATTCTTACTATTCATTTGGTAAGAGATTCTTACTATTCATTTGGTAAGAGATTCTTACTGTTCATTTGGTAAGAGATTCTTACATTATGACGAAGACTGTTCATTGGTAAGAGATTCTTACAGATTCTCACAAGTAGTATCTTATTCTCTGAAAATTAAAAGAGCAAAATGAAATGCAAAAGAGTATATAATAAAAAAGCAGGATAAAAAGTCTAGTTCTTAATGTTTTATATAATAATATACATTAATTGAGATGGTCTTTATATGTCACACAGTTGATTGACTTGATTAACGAATGTAAATTGTCACAATAGGTTGCCTTGTGTTTTGCCAAGTGGAAGTACGGCTATGAGAGGAATGTAGAGAGAGAGAACCAGTTAAACAAGTACATTGTCCGTAAGAACCGGGCCATGCTAGGGACGTACCTGGACAACTGGAAGATAAAACTCCTGTCTAATAATGCTTCCCGACACTTTAATGTCAAACTACTTGGCACCTTCTTCAGTGAATGGCACATCTTTGCTTCAGGTAATTAGAGTGTTTTCTTTTTTGATTGGCCATAGTTAATTTTGTTACATGTGATATTTCAGTTTTCAAAAAAAAAAACAAAAACCTAATCTATAAACCCTTTGACTGACAATTTTGTGATTTTACTGAGATTGTGTTACTGATGCAGTGGTAGATTTGTTTCATCAGTAGAACTCACAGGCACCTGACATTATAAATTTTTCTCATAATAAAAATAAATACCCTATATCTAATAATACGTAAGGTACTCATCGCCACCATCTTTGATTTATTTCAAACTGTCAAATCAGGTGAAATTTTTGCTTAAAACTCATCGGTAAAAATATTTTGCGATCCTCTCCATCTTCCGATCAGTGCTTCAACACCCTAGCTTACAACCGATTCAACCAAAACTGTGCATTACACTTGTCATTAATAAAAATCATCCCTCAATCTGCATCTACTGCCTTAGATATGCGACAAAAGACTAAAGGGTGGACGTAAGTTGACATAATTGCGTCATACTTGGGGTAATCCCTTCCAAATATAGCACTGATACGAATATTCAAAAGACATCAATTTTGAATTTGATCAACATACAAGTTAAAATTAAGAAAAGGGATAATACAAACTGTCAATTATAATTTTTATTACACAAAGTTTATATAATCATGTTTATAAATGTGTACCATATATTTTGAAATATTGAAACAAACACACGGTGCAGGGAAATCTCATTTACATATAGGTGACAACTTCCGTCCACCTTTTAGACATTTATCGCATATCTAAGGCAGTAGATGCAGATTGAGGGATGATTTTTATTAATGACAGGTGAAATGCACTGTTTTGGTTTAATCGGTTGTAAGTTAAGGTGTTGAAACACCGATCGGAAGACAGAGATGATCGCAAAATAATTTTACCAATGAGTTTTAAGCAAAAATTCCAACTGATGTGACAGTTTGAAATAAATCAAAGATGCCGGCGATGGGTACCTTGTGTATTATTAGATAAAGGGTATTTATTTTTATTATGAGAAAAATTTATAGCGTCAGATGCCTGTGGTAGAACTGTTCTTTTATTGCATCTGATTGTGTTGACTTGTCTGGACAGAGTCTAAGCAGAGGCGTCAGAGCTGTTCTGTGTATCAGCGAGCCCTGGAGCACCGTAACCTCAAGTCCTACTTCAGCTACTGGTTCAGTCTGACCCAGGTCCAGAATGATATCAAGAAGCACTGCCACCTCAAGTTACAGATCAGGTAACCTCAAGTTATAGATCAAGTAACCTCAAGTTACCAATAAGGTAACCTCGAGTTACATATCAGCTAACTTAAAAAACTGATAAGGTTACAGATAAGGTAACCTCATACATGTATTGCAGAGCAGATTACTTCATATTACAGATTAAGTAACCTGAAAATATGGTTCTGGTAATCTCAAAATACAGACCAGGTAGTCTCAAATTAAAATCGAATAAATGCAAAATACAGTTAACCTTATGCCCATGAGACCTTTTTCAGTTGGTTGTACGTACTAAGCTAAACAAAATATTCAGATTTGAATTTTTTTATCAATATTTTTTTAACAGGGTGCTGCGAGAGTGGCATATATATGCACGACGACGTCGCCAGCTTGCTACTCTGGGATCGCTCCTAAAGAAACACGTACAGACTAATGTTTTGAGGAGGGCCTGGTACACAATGAAGGTGCAGGCGGATTACTGTCAGAATCTGAGCGAAACCGCTAACAAGGTCAGTTATCTTCAAGGACAACTGTGTTAATAATGAAAACAGATTTTTTCCTAAATGGTAATATCATAGGAAAAACTGCACACCTGAAATGCATCAAAGCTTTACTTGAGTTTGGTCTTTGATTTAATCTTGTGTTGGTTTGCAGGTGCTAATGGAGAAGAATACGAGGTGCATGCAGCGGGCTTTGTCGGTCTGGAGGGAACAGCTGAACCGTATTGTCGCTGGGCGCTGCTACCACCATCTCCTGGCCAGAAGGACGGCCAGACAGTGGAGGTGGTTCGTAGAGAGAAAGAAAGAAGAACGAGAAATCGAGAGACAGAAGAATGAAAAAGCCATCGCACACCATAACAAACATCTCTGGTTAGAAACAAATCAAGAATCTCTTACTCAAATGACACATCAAATGACAAATGAAATTTCCAGTATATTGATTCTTCTACTTTTTTTTTTACAGCAAATTGGGCTTCAGAGCACTTCACAATGAGGTCAAGGTTAAACTACAGTTGGAGAGACATAAGCTGCGGCTACAAGTGAAGTATGGTGGGATCTGGAAACACCGAGTGAACCTGATGTATACCGCTATCTGTGTGGTCAGTGCTTCTTACTCTCCAAAACGATTTACTTGTTAAAGGTTACTTTCTGTTTCAAATGCTAGCTTGTTTTATTTGCCATTTTACATGTAATGAAATAGTTTAATTTGGTATGCCTGTAGCAGTAGTTTTTTCTAATATTTATACCATGTGCATTCACAGGCACCAAAGGTTGGTAATCTAATTCTGCAGAAACTCACAATAATCTGTCATTAGATACAAAATTAGTTTGCACTGGTTTTAAGGAACTTCTCTGAAATATAAATTTAAGTATTTGTCCTTTTCCTGCAATGTAAAACTAATTGTCACTAGCTAGGGTAGAACACACTGTCAGGGGTTTTGAGTTAAATATTATAGTAGTTGTATAATGAATTACTGCATAAGTTTCTGATTGCAGTGAATAATTATTTTAGGTGTGAAATATTTTTCAGATGGCTTAAAAGAAGCATCCCATGCACTCATATTTTTATTTAGACCCTACATGTATATTTGAACAATTCTTCTTTTTACAAGTAGTGTATATATAATTTGTCTGAGTAGCCAAAAGACTTTTTAATAGGGCACTCTCCTTTTTGGGGAATTTTTTTTTTCACCTGTCAATGCCAACGTCTTCAATTTACCCAAACTTCCCGATACATGTATTTTTTTTTTTTTACAAATGTGTACTCAAAAATCACATTGCTTTGATGCTTTTTTGAAAAATACTGAAAACTGAATTGTGATTTTGTTTATCTGTAGGAGGAGGAGAGACTAACAGAACAGTCGTGGAACATCTGGAGGATAGCATTCGCAAAGAGAAAAGCTGCTAGAAAAGTGGCAGCCTACAACGAGAGGCAGATTGTCTCACAGGTACATTACAACTCAGTCAAGTCCAAACATGGATCACTTAGCAGAATCTTGTGCAGAGAGATTCTTTTAACAAAACCTTATTTTTTGTTGCAGGTGTTTTTGGCATGGAAAGAAGTTTGTTTTGACAGAATAGACAAAGTCAGGAAATCTGTCCAGTTTTACCTGCCCCCTTCAGAACCACCCATGTACAAACCGTCCCAGCTACCCACACCTGTCAGCAGGTATCAGGGCAAGGTGTCCAGGAAGTCCTCAGTACTGGCCTGAACATTTCGTGGTGAGCCTCATGGATTCTGGAGCAGAGTTGTGTTCTCCTGCTCCACTATTGTGCAAGATGAACTTTTCAATGAACATTTTTCAGACTGTATGTGTATGTTTGATTGGGCTATTACTGCGTGTTTGTATTTAAGTATGAAGAAGACTGCCTCAAGTGTCAAGCATTCTAGTCAGTATATATATAAACTCACTGTGTGTACCTTCTGTACCACCTTTCAACTCTAGTTCAGGGTTCAACTACAATTAACTGTGATATCATTGCGTCTGTGTGCCAAACATTTTAAGCATGTCCCTGTTTCTACTTCTGGGTGATAAAGGTGCTGTCTGTATACCAGAATTACACAATCTGTTGTTGTCTGTAGCCATACCAATCTGTGATAGACTCTCAAGGAATCCACAGTCATCAGTATTTTGTTGCACACCTCGTCGACTTATTTGTTAAATATTTATCTATTTTGTGTTTTTTACTGAATTCTTCCATATCAAAAAATAAATTATGCCAACTTTCATAGATTTTGCCTTTTATTTTGTTCACAAACCTTATCATATACAGCCACAAAGGTCACAAAACTTTGATCAGTTACACTGTATTATATAAAGAGGTAACATTGGTAGTAATCATGCAATTCTAAATCCATAAACAGAGAAACCTGGTATAAACTCATGAAAAGCAAAATTTAATAATAAAAATCTCTTGGAGAAAATCTATAAATCAAAATATTCCATGCAATAAGAAATTATAATCCATACTGGAAGATTTATTTAACTTGCTTGTCTTTCTCTCTTTGGAAGAAGTAGAAGGATTCCCCAAGAAGGAGGTGACAGGGACGTCGGTCCATAAAGTAGGTCCTCTTGGGTTTCCTTCCACCCACTCCATTAAAAGTGGCCAATTCTTTCCTAATGGCAGGCCAGTCGACCTGTATGGACGGGTAGTAGGCACTCAGCCACTGCAAGTACTTGGGGGTAGGGAAGGGAATCTTGACCCGCACAATGTCCATCAAGTAAGGGTCGTCCATCACACAGTTCTCTATGGGGATGGACACAGACTTTGACATCTCTGTGATATGCTCGTTCTCAATCAGAAGATAGTCGATGTACTTGGAGATGAGACCTTTGTGGTCAATAGATCGGACTTCTGCTGGATTTATCTCGGGAGAAATGGCCATGTAGAAGTTGTCCTTGTCCTCTGGCTTACCGTACATGTCCTGGGCGGCCACAATATACTCCTCTCTTGGGCCGTACACATAGTTTTTGACAACGCTATAGTACTCGTGTGGGGACTTAACTTTGGAGGATCGAGTCCTTCTGTGGTACTTTGGGTCAGTCGACTCCTGGTACTGACCCACAGATTCCGGGATTTCAACATTTGCTGCAGGGTAGGAATGAGGATCCCCTGGTGGAAAGTTATTGAATATATGAGCAGGGTTACCTGGTCCAGAGGGCAGTATGGCTGCACCATTGTCAGGCATTATATAGTATTCAGGATGGTTCATCATTTGACCTTGATATGAAAGATGAGAATCTGTCATTGGCATTGGAGGTGTCTCGTATTGGATTCCCATCCTGGTGGGAGTTGGTATTGACTGTATGGACTGTCCCAGTGTACTGGGGAACATAGGCATGGCTCCAGCCCCTGCATTAGGATAACTGCCACTGCTGTGCTGTAAGTCCATATTGCTGTCATACATCCTAGGAACTTTTAGAAGGCTGGAGGCTGGAGGTAAGACATTGCTGTGATGGCTGTTGTAACTCGGTGGGTGACTTTTCCAATGGGGCTCAGACTGAACCACCTCTACTGGCAGACCTTCAGGGCTCCACTTCCTTCCTATCTCCCTTGGTGGATGCTGTGGCTCTGGAATCTCCTGTTGACTGGGGACATTTGTGTTTGATTCTCCACTCAGATCTTGGCCAGTGGGGTCCTCCCTGTAATGGATCTTTGGACTGTCCCTTTCTTTTTCCTCCACACAAGCCTCACCCTCCTGGCTCAGACTGCCTTGACTTCTCTCAGTTCCTGATGTGACTTTTGCATTGCTTCCATTAGCTAAGCTTGTCATTGACTGTGCAGCAACTAAAGATTCTTCATCTCTGTTCTCCAATCTCCCAGAGTAAACAGTCTCCAAGTTTGGGGAGCTTTTATTCAGAGATATATGTGAAGATGCAAAGTCATCTGAATCTTTAGAGGGTTCCTGAGGTTGATCTGCTGAAGTCTTTATAAGATCCAACTTATCCTAGAAAATAAAATTGATGACATTCTTTTAATTTGTATGATTGTTAAATCTCATTACACTAGGCATTTGATTAAATACATACTGTGGAAAGATTAACTTTTAATAAATCTTATAAATCCTCACATTTAACATGTTTGTAAGTGAGTTGAAACATATAAACGAGAGGTCCCAGGTGTTATTGGATTAACCCTATCCCCTGTTTTGGGCCTCTTTATACAAACTAGCTTGCTTCTATATCAATTTTCAAAATCTAAAAATTCTTTTTTTTCATAAGCCTACTCTAATCTTGTATTTAACAATGATTTTTTTTATGTATTTCTATACTGAAGCTTAAACCCTAAAAGAAGTAACTTGGGATCTCTGGGGATCATGATTTGAAATTTTAAACAAAATTGAAAACAATCGCATAAAAAGGAGATCTTTAAAAATACATGTACATGTATATAATATTAATGGCAATTTGGTTCTTGAAAGATATATTTTAACCCCGCCCCCACCCCCCACACTAATATTATACTTTCTTTGGAAGGGACCTTAACCTTTATTTGAACAAAGTGCAAATGCTTTTATCTTATATGTATTTGTATAAAGTTTGGTTAAAAATATTCCCCAGTGGTTCCAGAGAAGTAGTCAAAAATATTTTGAAAAAAAAATAAGGATGGAATGACAGAGGCTCTACAGAAAAAAATCACAGGGTTCAGATGAGGTGAGCGTATAAATTGAAATGGCTGGTAAATATGGACCAATTTGCACTATATATATAAAGATAGTTATTTGATGTTATAGTAGATTATTGTTTGCAATAAAAAAAAATGTGGTGGTTTACTAAAGTTTTAATGAATTGGAATACCTGTTGTTGCAGAAATTACCTTGATTTCTGCTTCAGTAGTCTTAGACATCTCATGTCTTATTTCTGAAACAAAAATATAAAAATTGCAAGGAATTAAATTTTTTTTCTTAAACAATTAATTATAGATTTTCCGAAAGATTTTGTCCGTTTGTACCTCCATCAAAATTGTCATTGTTTTCCGACAACGATATTTCATTTCTCCTCTTGGGTCTCTTGGACTTTGGGCCAAGTTCCGATTGAGATGGGTTGCGTTTTCTCCTTGTTTCCATCTCCAGCCGTGCACCTTATATAACTGTAAATAAAGTCGTACATTAGCCTATACATGAAAATTACAACGCCACGTGATTGTGTTTATTTCCAACAGAAAAAATGATCATTTCTTGAGAGCTATTTGTAGACTTAATTTCACAAAATCAACACTGATCTTACTTTTATGATAAGATATGTTGAAAAATACAAAATAGAACTGAATATTGAATATTTACCAAAATATAATCTTGAAGCGTCTGCTTGAAACACGAATTGTGGGAAATGTGACTGGACTTCCGGTGAAGGTAAAAGAAGTTTCGAGCGGCAATATTTTCAATTTATAAAAATGGATATATGTATCATTTTCTGACACCATGACATTTAAATTACTGTTTCATGTAATTTCAAATGAAATAGAGGACCCATTGTTACAATTAAGTAAAAAGATGACCATGTCATGGTAAAATCGGGTGTTTTTATTTATAGTAAAAGGACAGGCCTGATGGGCACACATTTCGAATAAACGGGGAAGAGGAACTGTTAAAAAAAACCCACTTTTTATTAAAAGAAAGTTTTTGATGAACATTTTTCGATTTAATTTATTACATATATAGTTTTTTTTTTTATTATTATTACTTTTTATTTTATTTGTTTTATTTTTTTTTGGGGGGGGGGGGGGTGAGTCAAAGACATGAATAAAAATGCTGACAGTCCCAGTGACACAATGTTGTATAGAAAATAATTTCATGCCTATTATTGGTCATAGGTATATTTGACAACAAAATTTTTCCTTTTTAAACTGAAATGCATATTGCGATGCATACTAAATGGTCTGTGAAACTTGATAGTGTTGATATTTGTTCATATCTCGCACCGTTCAAAAACAAAACAATTCATTCATTGCTTATATCACCGTAACAAATGTCTCAAGTTTAATTTAAGCTATGCAGTTTCCTAAATATCCATGTATAACTAGACAGTTACCAAGTATAACTAGTATATAGCATTGTTTACTTCCAGTATGTTTCACCCAACACCTGACCTTTAAAAATACATATATATCATGGAAAAATGATAATGCTAAAGGAAACATAATAATGCTAAAGGAAATTTGTTTCCTGTAGGGGCTGAAAAAAATCCTGTAGAATTTCCCATTGGAAATTGATTCTCCTAGTGGGTTTTTAAAATCCTATTTATAAGGACCAATGTGCACTATTTTTGACAATTGTAAAACCCGATCGGAATTTTAAAAATTCCCTTAGGAAGTTAGTTAAATCCGTAAGGATAATTTTTTTTTAATCATCCTGGAGTAATTATTTCTTTATAGGATATTTTTTTAATAAAGGTATACATTTCACCCTGCTTTCTTCCCTTTAATATGATATAATGATTTTGTATACTCAAATAATTATGGTAAAATATTGGCAAAAAACTCCATCGAGTGTATTAATATTTATATATATGGGGACTTACAGTTTTGAATAGCCCTTGTTTTCAAACCTTTTAAATTTAAATCAAATTAACATTATTAATTGTCATTTACTTTTGTGGGGAGATGAATCTCTGACTGTCAATTTAAATCAACGTATTTTTTTTAGCTGTTCAAAGATTTATCAGAGATTGTGGCAGATTCTCGTAATTTCAGTCTTAATGCCTAGACCAAATTCAAACAGAACTGTTTATAAATACATGTACGTTTGTTCAATAATTTAACCATTTTAGTAATATCCATTTCTATGTACTTTCTATTCTAAACTACTATACAGTTGTAAATTGTTATACTTGGTAAGAACCTTGTAAGTTGTTAGAACTTGTGTTCGAACCATTTGTATATGTTTATGCAATAAAATATGTTCAAACCAGCCCTTGTAATGTGATCTTAGCTGAACTATAGAAAAATTGATATATTTACATATTTTGAAAATTAAATATATGGTTTCGTGCCTGTATGAGAAAAAAAACACTTCGGTTATCATCGATTTATAATAATGATGATAAGAAAATATCTACAGTTGTTTAGATTTTTACTTTGTCTACAAGTTTATTTGCCCTTATATAATAACCGCGTCTCTAAGTGGTTTTTTTTTTCTATTCATTATACTACATCGGTCTAATGATGCCTTATTCCGACTTATATCAGATATTGTTACAGCAGCCCCATTACACGCATTAGGGGAACACTTGAACATACAGATGACAATTATTTAGTTTACCAAAATTTTTAAAGTTTAATCCCAAAACCTTTAAGTTTAGTATTTTGCAATTTATTAACTATATTAAATCTATTGGTTTGTCCAATGTACAAAGAGAATAACCAGAGAGAGAGAGAGGCGAGTTGATCGGATTGTACAGAGAAGGGGCGTGTCCCAGAGAGGACTAAGCCGATACTCCACAGTCGAATGGAAATAGCCGTATCCCTGACCAACTCGTTAAATTTAAATGCATGGATCAACAATCACAATCCACGAACAGAGGATAATTCTATCAGACATGAAACCGACATCATTAATTCTTAATTAGACACACCAAAAGAAGGACCAAAACTTGCTACTTTACTGAAAGAAAGGGACAAATATTGCAGTCGTTTGTTGCAGAGTTTTTCCCGTGTTACTTGTAAAATATATAATGTGACATCTTGACGTCAGAGGAGAGTGAATTTTTTTATTATATATATTTTTATAACAATGACTTCAGAAGTACAGAAACCGCTGCCGGAGTCTCCGAGACTTCAGAGAGATTTCCCGGAGGAAGAAGAGGAGGAAATAGACGTAGTTGACGGGACAGACTCCATCGTTGGCTCCGCGGAAACCCCAGGTACTAAACACTATATCAAATGTTTCTTATTTTAGTAAATACAGGCTGCGAGTTGTTTCTTATAATTTTTTTTTCATTTCTTCGTATACCAGTTCTCTCCAATGTTGTTAATGATATTTTGTTTTAGTAAATAGTGATAAGCGATACCTTTTATCAGCCGTAAAATGTTATCGCGTTTCAGTTTTCATAGTAAAAACAATATTCAGTAACCATGCAGACAAAAGTTGGAATATTCTCCAATTGTTTATTTACGTTTATAATTAATAAAAATATAATAATTCTCTCAATTTTGCTTTTAAATTTCACAATTATTGCGATTTTAATTTTTGAAAGACTATCTTTTAAAGAATTACTTTGCAATGACTATTAAACGATGTACAGAAGAATACCATTTAATAAAAGAAATTATTTTTACAAATCTTACAATTACAAACAAATGATTGACATTTGAAGTTAATTAACAGAATCCCCGACCGGTGAGGATGAGGAAGAAGATGATAGCGACGAGGTGTCGGCGGCGAAGAAACAGCGTCGGAACCGCACCACTTTTACCTCGGACCAGCTCCGGGAGCTGGAGGCGGTGTTCCAGCACACTCACTATCCGGACTGTACGCTCCGGGAACAGATCGCGGAGAAAGTGGACCTCACGGAGGCCAGAGTACAGGTATGTACCGCAAAACTTACTGTTGTCCAAGTCCGGAAATCTTACCTGTAGTCCAAGTTTTATATAGGGACGTAATATCGACCTAACAAATGTTTAGTTTTATTTGTGATTTTTTTACTGTTGTTTTTGTAGGATTTTTTTTTTAATTCCTGGAATACATTGAGTAGGAGTAGGAGTATTTTAGGAATGATGTACTTCCATTTAATCTCTTTTCATTTGATCAAAACGTATTTCGAAATAACTTACAAAAAAAAAAATGTTGCGAGAAAGTAATTTTTTTTTCCTAAACATTTTTAAAAAGCACTTTTCTGCATTTAATTAAACGCATTGTCCTTAAAGTATGTTTTTAAATACTTGATTTTTAAAGTCCAAATTAATATGAACAAAAAGTTTGCATTTTTTTTTCTACGTGATAATAGAAAACAATTTGGAATTGGTTTACACATTGCTTTATTTGGTATAGTCATGCAATTTTTCAGTTTAAAAAAAAAAAAAAAAAAAAATATATATATATATATATATATATATATATATATATATATATATATATATATATATATATATATATATATATATATTTATTATCCATGTACATCAATAATCAATATTCCGTATACGTTTAATTCAAATAAGAGTGACATGATATGTGTGATTGTTATCCATTTATACAGGTACATATTAATAGTTTGGCTTTCCATTTATTGATCGTTTATATATATTGGAAAATGAGTGAAAAGAAATTTAGATTAAACAAAGTAATCAAAATGGATATATCAGATAACTGTTATAACAGATATTTTAGATAAATAACGAGCGCCCAAATTATTAAATTCAGTTGTAATTGTAAAATTTATTTATTAAAAAAAGCAATACATATCAGTGGAAAACGGTTTGCAAAAATGTGTACGAAAGCTTGTAAAGGGTATTAATTTAATTAGATTGAAATTATAAATGGTTTAAACCTTGATCATAAGAAAAATAATTCATTGTGCTTGTTTAGGGTGAAAATAAATAAAATCAATTTAAAAAATTGCATGTACCGCGAAATGCAAATTTATTTGAATTTTATAATTATGCAGAGTAAAAGTAAGTAACCACGTGACTTGTATCGCGTACCTTTGGTAAAATATAACACAGAATACGTCAAATTGAATACGTTTCTAAACCTATGGACATCATTTCCCCACGTGTATGTGTTTAAATTGTTCAGTACATTTCTACCACGCCAGATATGAAATCCTTTGAATGACAAAAGATGAATTTTGACCATTTTTAGTCCATCATAAGTTTGCTTTGGGCCACGTCCAGCAATTCTTCAGAAACAGCGGGGGCACGAAGGCTGACAACTGTCCCTTGGACAAATTCATAAGGGGATTGGTTACGGTACATTGTCTGTTTATCATGCGCTAAACGCTTTTATTCCAAGGAAATAATTCAAATCATTACCGACTCAAGTAAACCCGCCAACACTGTAGCGCGATATTAGAGACTTTGGGAATGGCCTGCTGGGCGCGAGGGATTCCGAATAGGGACCGTCGTAATTCTAGCTGCCGGGGAGAAGTGATGAGCTAATTAACGCCGGATTAGTGTCTTACTTTATTTGAAAACGGGGGAAATTCGGTGATTTAACACCAAATCTCCTTAAAAAACCCACTCCACGTGTATTTAGAGTTTAAAAGGACCATTATCAATCTGATTTCATTAGAATACAATATACAAAACACGTCAACAACTTTTTCAAAGTAAACATTTTAAGAAATAAATATTCCAGTTATGCGTTGGAATGGGGATTATACGATACAGGGATATCACTTGTGTAATGATTTGGAAGGGTTAGAATTTATCTTATGGAGAAGTAACCAGCGCCAATCATCACACTCGGATTATGATGACGAAAATAGACTCTAGCTAGTACTTACACTAACTTGATATAGGAAAAACATCTATTTTTATCAATATAAAGTAAATGCACAATATTTATGTAAGTAAACTAATGCGACGCATGCTTTCAAGTAATTTGTAAATACAGTCACAAAAAGGATTACTAATGGAACACCCTTTTACTTGAACTTTTTGGGCGGGAAAGTCACTTTAGTGTTAAAAACAGTAGAAGTTAATTTCAGTTTACCTTTTGGGGTTTTCATCATGTTTTGCGATCTAACTTTTCCAAATTTCAGTTTTGTTATATTTACTAGTCCAGCATTGTTTTTACAATGTGTATTGGACTTCTTTATAATCCTTGAATTTTACCTTCGTATTAAATCCCCCCCCCCCCCCCCCCCCCCCCAAATGCATTGAAATTGTGGAATGACTATTAGTAAATTTAGTTTTTAAAACATTTTTTGTACTTAAGATGTTAATTTACGGACAATTTTCTGAGTGTAAATCTTATTTAACTTTTCAAAACTATACAAATCTCAATGCTCGGATTAGGAGTTTCATAAATTAATCCCATTTAACTATATTGCACGTGTCTTATTTATGCATAAAACTTTTGTGTATCAGCTAATTTCGAACCTTTTTTAGTTGAATTGGATTTAATAAAATCCTCCATACGTTTTAACAAGATAAAGTCCGTTAAACCATCTCATTAGGATCTTGATGAGGTGCCAGTGTTTTAGGCTAGAGTCGATTAACGTAACGAGATTCATTTAAGATTACGTCCTGATAGCAAGGAACAACCATGGGCTGAAGGATTGGAATTATACATATGCCCTCAAACATTTGATTTTGGGGATTAGTTATATATAAAATGATCCTGATTTTAATTCATCAAATTACTGCAGTAATGAAAAGTTTAATCACACTAATTGGAGTGTATTAGAAGTTTTCTTTAGCTAGCTCTGAGATCATCGCTGATCTCTAGCAAATCCTAATCCATTTTCTAGCTTAATCTTTCTTAAGGAAATATTGGACTTTAGAATACAAGTATTTCTATTCATTTCTGCACAAACTCTGACGATTAGTCACACGGATGTGCGGTTTAAGAATCCGATTAAGATTATAAACTCCAATCTCAAAATTAAAACATAAACTTACTAAAAGTTTATCAACTAATCCCGCAGTAATTGGCGAAATATCATTCCAATAAAAGATTGGCCAACGTTTGACATATGAACTGCAGCTGATTAAGAAGATTTATCGGCGAGAGTTGACGCTTTTAATCGGTTGTACAGAATAAAAAAAGTCTGTTGACTTAATCCCCTAAACTCCACGGCACGTTTCCTAATCCCGGGATATACCGCTACTAGATAGATGTTGCACAATACACAGTGAACGCTATCCTCTTATTCCTGTAAATCCCTTACCTCCATCACAAATATCATCAAACAGTTTTGTGTAATAAGTCCAAACAAGTTTGTTTATACCTTAATTCCAGTCAAAAGTTTAGCGTGGCGTCTGGCGTACCTTAGAATGGGGAACAATGAATTATATAAAAAAAAAATGTATCGGATAAAAGTTGAAATGGGGGGGGGGGGGGACTAAGTGATTCAGAAAAAAATTCCTCAAATAGCTAAAGATCAAAAAACAAAAACAAAACAAACTCAAGAAGATGATATTATCCAACTTTTACAATTATTGTGAAAAACAGCTAAGTTTACTTAATAAAATACCCCAAGAAGATAGTAAAAGCTACCTTCATAATTGAATTATTGCGCAAAATAGTTCAAAGTAAAAAAAAAAAAACTCAAGAAAATAGCATTAGCAATCTTTAACATAATTATTGTGCAAAACAGTTAATACAAAAAATTCGCTAAAGATGTTTTAATTAGATGATATAGGTTTTAAGTTTAGAATTGATATGCTTTTATTAGATCATGACTTCTATTTTTAAATAGTGTTTCTCAAAAGTTAAACTGTTGCTTATTTCGAAGAGTAGTTAAAACGTAAATAATCTCGATTTGTGACTAATTTTTACGTCCAGTTAAACTAAAATTACTTTTTCACTTTTAGGTTTGGTTCCAGAACAGAAGAGCAAAATGGCGGAAGCAAGAGAAGAACATCGTCCGGATGTTTGACGTGTTCCGCCACCGCATCGAACCATTTCCCATCATGCCTCACCCACTGTCCTACAGTCCTTCCGCCTTCTCATCCGTCCGTCCATCCCTGTTTCCATGGTTACCCCGATTTCCCATCAGCATTCCTCCGATGTTCCCGATGTCTCCTCTTTTACCGGACATGAGACCACCGTATAAAAGTAAATAACACAACTTAATTTTATCGCTATATAAAGGATATTTATTTCAATTTTACTTATATTCACCTGCATTATCTATCCTTCTAAGTGTCAAATACAGAATAAAAATATTATTTTCCTTTACGATTTTGTATATCGCTTCTATATTCTCGTACTTAGTGCTTCGTGCATTGTTCTTCCTATTTCACCGCCTTCTCTTTCTTTCCCAGGCGAGGCAGCCATTGGCCAGCTTGGTAAACACGCCAGCGAGTCCATCAAGTACTACGACTCGTATGCAAGAGACTACCTACAGAGGTTCACATCCGAGAATCGGGACAGGTACGAGAGGGAGGTCAAAGGTCGAGTAAGATCAAGGTCACCGAGCCCCGCGCGGCCGCCCCCGCCCTAGCGCGCGCCGCCCTCCACGTGGATTGGAACTTTGGCAGAACTACACAATGACCGCTGTGTTCGTCATTCATTGCTTCATCTGTCCACCTGTATCAAACATGTGCTTACATTTACCACACCTGTGTGTTTACCTGTACATACCTGTGTGACCATTGATTTTTGCGCATGTTGACGGATATTCATTTTAGTACAGTTGTACATGTACTGGGATATGCGCGTTTTATGAATGTACATACATCTGCTTGCATTGTCCATTTTAAAGCGTCCTTGTGAATAGTTTGTGAGTTGTCTTCATATTTCATGAAATATTATCCTGTACAAATGTTCATGTTTTCCAAAAGCGTCACTTATAATTAAGGGTCCTATATATACACAAACCCGTTTGAAGCGAAACATTTGGTTTTTTTTTTATAATTATGCAAAAATATACAAAGAAGAAATAAAATATTTAAGATTTTTAACTTTTATTTGTACCATATTTTGTCGTTGGAGTGAAAAAGTTTTATGTAACGTGGATCGGGGGGGGGGGGGGGGGGGGGTAAACTTTAATTAACAAAGACACCGAAAATACCGGTAGGCCTTGAAATCCCTCACCCTTCTTCAGAAAATTATTCCTTCGAAACCTTTGGAAAAAAAATAAACAGTTCTATATTCCAACTAGTTGGTGTTTAGTACATGACCCTTAACGGGAAAATTACTCGTTCAAATACATAATTTAAAAAAAAAGTTTTCAGGGAGATGAGAATAAACGAATCGTACACTTGCCTAGCAAAGATGGCTCAGTTCATACGTATACTTGTATACTCCCTTACACTTTCCACTTCCGTCTCAAGTTCTTGAATTCATACCCTGCCCCCCCCCCCCCTTTTCTCGCAGCAAATTACATCTAGAAAATTGATTTAGCAACAACGCACCCCCCCACCCACCCACCCCTACAGATTAGGATTTTCAAGATCGCTGAGTTTTCCGATCAAGATTTGTCCGTTGTCTGTCGTTGTCGTCGTTGTCGTTGTCATCTTCTTCTCCAGAACCGCTGGGCCGATTTCAACCAAACTTGGCACAAAGCATCACTGGGTGAAGGGGTTTCAAGTTTGTTCAAATGAAGGGCAACGCCCTCTTTAAAGGGGAGATAATTTAGAATTATTGAAAAAAAATTGGTATTTTTCAAAAATCTTTTTCTCAAAAACAATTTGTCCAGAAAAGCTCAAAGAGGGTGTTGCAAAAAAGCGGGATTATTACCTAACGTAGAAAGGACCTTTAAATATCCGTATCGCTTGAAGAGTCATATCTAAATATAGACACATTACGTAAACGACTATATTTACATAGCGGGTATATTTCGCATACAGGCAAAATACTTAAACATTTTACGCGCATCTATATCGAACACGGCAATCACCATTTGATTTCCATAAATACAGTTAGGAAGTGATCATATATTCTGTATTTTAATTTTACATATATTAATTTGATATCTACGGTCCAGCGTGTTTAAAATATGACATGAATGAAAATGATCAGTGGCTCTTCATAACCCTCAGAATTGTAATTTTAATCAAAACATGTTTCTGTAGTATCTAGATAAACGCCTAGTCTAGATAAAAAAAAAGATTGAATAAATTTATCCGTATATATTTTCATTTACCTATTGCTTCATCACCGATGCATACTTTTTTATTTTTTTTATTTTGCTTTTAACAACCTGTACATGTATCCTTGAAAACGGCATACCCGGTCATTTCATAAAAAATGGGGGGGGGGGGGGGGGGGGGGGGGGGGAACCCCACAACTTCTACATTGTTTTCAAATCCCTTGTTCAGAAAGAAATGCTTACAATTCAAGTTTATATCGGGAACTTCACACAGTAAGTAATGTTGAAAAAAAATAAGCACGCATGCAAAATATTACATTGACAAGCATACGTTTTAATAACTTCATTCTGACACTCTTATATTATCTATATGCATTACCTTTTCATGTGATTAAAAGAAATATGCATAAAAAAAATTCCAACTGATACGGGATTCGAACCCAATAAAAACAGTCAGAGTCGGTTGCAATCTATTCTAACGGCGTAACCACTCGACTATTCTAGGCATAATTTTTCGTGGGGATATTTAACACAGCGTTTTTGGATTTCAAAGGTATCAATGATTTTTTCCAAAAGTTAGATTTTTAAAAAATATGCTTCTTTGAAACAAAAATCGGAAATGGCAGTTTTAAGAAATTGTCTTACTCTAAACGTTAAGTTTGAACTAATTTTGTTTCAAGGAGGCAGTTTTTCACAACAATGAGGATTCCCCTTTTATGAAGCCTGAAATCTGCCACATTTGTGAGTGTAACCATTTTCAAATTTATTTCATGGTCTTATAAAAGTCAGTACTAACACTCCAGATAAAATTCTACACTGCTTTATGTACAAAGTTGCATGCAAAAAAGATTTACATCGAGTTCTTTTACTTTGATTTTTCCATTCTATCTGCAACTCCTTTAGGTAAAAATAGCATAGGAACTGCAACACCCTCTTTGTGTGGAAGCATCCTCAGGAAGTGTAGACTCATATTTGTTCAAATTATAGTCCCCGGGGGTAGTGTGGGGCCACAATGGGGGATAAATTTTTACATAGGAATATATAGAGAAAATCTTTGAAAATTCTAAAAACAAAATAAAAAAATAAAAAAAAAAAACATGGCAAGAAAAGCTTAAATTTGTGTGGAAGCACAATTATTGTAGATTCAAGTATTGTAGATTCAAGTGTGTTCAAATCATGGTTGCCGGGGGTAGGGTGGGGCCACAATGGGGGATCAATTTTTACATCGGAATATACCGAAAAAATCTTTAAAAATATTCTTCTAAAAAAATATTAGGAAAGAAATGCTCAAACTTGTGTAGAAGCATCCTAGTGTAGATTCAAGTTTATTTAAATCATGGTTCCCGGGGGTAGGGTTGGGCCATTGGGAATAATTATTTAAGTACTTACTACGCTTTTGTTCTGTTTTTTAAAAGGGAATAATGACTTAAACAATGCGTCATTTTCCTAAGATTTTGCCAAAATTTAAGAAAAATGGCACATTTTCGAAGAGGAAAATGTGTCCGCGGTCGTCGCCCATAACGAAATTAATATATTTTTTGTGATATCACATGATTAAGTTAAAATGTAAATTTCATCGTGGCCGACGGCTGTGAACATACTGTAGTTTTCTGTTAAAAAAAAACACTACCGAGAAATGGTGTCTTCTGCTAAGTTTTAAGAAAATACGGGAAAATGCTGTTTATGACGTCACAATTACCTCTGTGAAAGTCTAATCATGTAATTATTTAAAGATTCTTAATTTTTAACTATTCTTGTATACATAAATGCTACACTTACATTTCTTGTATCATTTTTAAAATCAATGTAAAACAGGGCAAAATATGACTGAAACTGGACCTACTTCTTTGTTAAAGAGAGTCAGCAAAAATGGGTGTTTTCTAGGATGTAAAAAGATTGCTAAAACAAGGAGTTATGCTTGTAAACCCCTGTAAACCTGTAAATTGAGGGATGTTTTGATAATGACTCATTAAGTACAAAGTTAGAAAAAGCGGTATTTGGGGCTTAAAATTAAAAAAAAATTGATTAGCTGATTTAAAATAAGATTGAAATGTAAATCTTAATCGATTAATGAATATAATTGTTAATTTTTTATGAATTTTTTTTAAACCTTTATGCTTAAAGCTATACACGCTGCCGTAATACTATTTTTTTAACTGTGAGGTGAAGTAAAAATTAAGTTAGCAATGTAATAATTTAGTTAAAAAACATGTGTATGCCGATTATCGAGAGAAGAAAACTTCTAATTACGGGACAATCAAGCTTTAAAATTTGTGAGCGTGTTCATGCATATTTATGAAGGAAGAAGAAATACAACAACTCTGCGCATGTGCGCGGGAAAACTTTCAACTCAAGATGGATCCAGAGGTAAGCATGTTATTGTTTACCGATGTAAAAATCCCTAGTTTTGTTAGTGTTCTTTTTTTTAATAATTCCTCTAAATGGAAGACTTAATTATTTCATATGCATTCTTTATCATGGAGTGAATTCAACCCGTGCATATTTTGTAACAGGGTCAAATTTCCACAAAATATACAAATCTATCGACGTGGGGCCCCACGGAGGGGTTTGACATTTATTATAGATTTGCGTTTACGAGTACCATACTTTATTTTTTCCCTTTTTTCGTTAATATAAAAACAATTCAAAAAACAAATATATATAACTTATTAATCACAATTTTGATAGGCAAGTTCAAGCGAGAAATCCAGTCCAGACCGACAAATACGACCATCTAGCGATACAAGTTCATTTTCTGGGAGTCCAGTTAGAAAAAGGGGACGGGGACGGGGACGAGGACGAGGAAGGGGGAGAGGTAGAGGAAGGGGCAGATCAGCTGGAACTTCCAGGGGTGGTCGTTGAGGAAGAGGAGGTAGTGCAAGAGAACAACACAGGGGGGATGTTGCAGCTGCTGCACTCCAAGAGAGGCAGAGGAATTTACAAGTAAGTACTAAAAAGAACATTATTTAAATATTTCACATAATTGTTGGGTGTTTTCTTGCAATTTGATTTTGACTTGATTCCATTACATGTACATATTTTGAATGATAGGCCCGAATTAATGAGATGACAGATGAGGAAAGGAGACAGCTGTTGTTGCAGACTGGAGAGAGGCATCCTAGCATCCTTCTCCATGTGATTGACAGGCCAGCCCCTCAAGGAGGATTCCATCCACCACCTGTTGCAGCCCCACCAAGTTGGTGTTCTTGTCTAAAGTGCAGGGATATGCCAACACAAGCAGAGCGCATTTGCTGTGGAAGACCAGCTAATCAGTCGCAGTTGCCTGTAAGCTATCATCACTTTATCATGTTAACTTTAACTGTGATATATATAAGAAGAAATGTTATTAGGCAGAGTTATAAAGTATTCCAAAATTTCACCAATTCCTGATAATATAGACATTTAAAATGTTTTATGAAATAAGACATCTTAAAATTATTGTAAATTTATAGTAAGATCTTCAAACGACTTATTTTGAAAGGATTTCCAGTTATTTGTCCACGACGAATTGGTGCTTGCTGTAGCCCAAATGTACAGGCAGGATGTGCTGGCCCTACCTCAGGAGGAGGATTACAACAAGGGAAAGAGGCATGCTGCCTACCGCCAATTTGTTTTGTGGCACCATGGCCGACTTGGCGTAGGAGTGCGCAGAGTAATACCCAGCTGTTGTGTTTGGGTTATTCGTGATAAATATCCAGACCAGTACGGCCAATATGTTGGCTACATTCCCTCCCGCTTAGGTTGAAGCTGAGGATTATTTTTGTTTACCAGTATGTCTTTAAGGAGGCTGGATGGTCAACAAACTACCTGTCAGATTTATCTTTAATATTTTGATATAATTTTTTTGAGCTGTAAACTATTTTGTGATTGAGAAAAATTCCATATTTTTTTGCTTTAAAATTTGATATTTCCTTATACCATTCTCTGGAACTCTTTTTCACAAGATAAAATTTCCATTTATATTACCTAAAATTGGTCATAACCATCCAGCCCTCTTAAGTGAGTATTCCGAGTTGTACATGCCTCAATCATATTTATTTGTAAAAATTTTAATAGTGTATAAAGATTCTATTTTTTTTTAACTTGCTGCTGTGAATGTACTTATGCATTTTTTGTGAAAAATCAATATGCTTTACTTCAGTATATGTCAAAATAAAACATGTATGATTTGTATCTGGACTTTACTTCTTTTACTGCAATGACTATATAACCGAAATTATATTGATAAATAAATGAGTGATAATCATAAGGAATGATTACAAATAATGTACAATCATTTATCATGGAGTGCTAAAGTCTATTCAATGTCATGTGTTGAAATCAGGACTTTCTTTCCTCTGCAAGCTCAGCAGTTGGAGGTGGAAGCTTGGGAGCTACAGTCCTTGACAGTCTCCTTGGATCCCTTGAAAAACAAAATGAATAAATATTGAACGTTGCATGAAATCATCATAATAGATAAACTTCATACAATCTTTATATGCATTTTAAAATCATTTTAATGTGCACTTACTAAAATTATACAAAGCGACCTCAGAACTCCATCCCCCTCCCCCCTTCAAACATTGATAACTTTTAAACGCAACCAAACAAAATTGTCTTAATTTCCAAAAAGTGTTTATTTTCAATGTTTTAATTATTGACCTAATCATTTAAATTATCTCAGTACACAAAGTTTATAGCGTGTATAGCTTTAATGTTTTAAATTTTCATGAATTTGATCTGAAAATAAAAAATTCCAACTTTGTACATATCGTTTTAAGTGCTTCTTGGCTCTTATGTTCGAATGTTGATATCTTTGTTAATCAATGTAAGCATTTCATGTAAATGAAACACATTTTAAACAAACTTTGTAATTTTTATATCTGCACAATATATTCTAAAAATTACTTATAATTTATTACGAACAAATAATTTTAATAACATAGCTTTACAAACAATATTTAGATTTAATCAGATGTTTGTACAAGTTCCCGTCTCGCTTAATTTACATTAGATCTTATAAAGACGAAATGGGAATACCAAGTTTTTAATTAAGGCGAAGTGGAAATAAACCAAACAAATATATATGTTTAGGAAAAGCCATCACTGTTTCAAATTATCTGACCTCTTCACCTCCTTCCGGTGGTCATCCAATCTAATTAGAATTAGATCTTTGATCCGCTCCTAATCCCACACAGCAATCTATTAGGAGCGGATCAAAGATCTAATTTTAATTAGATAGTATAGCGATCTATTAGGAGCGGATCAAAGATCTAATTTTAACTTGATTGATGGGAAACGGACTATAGAATCAAGGTATCATATCAGCATGTACCTACAATAATTCATACCCGGTAGAATTAATTCCATACCTAGATAGAGATTCTCTTTACAATTGTTTTTTTTTAGGAGTAACACAAAAGTAAAAAAAAAAAAAAAAGAAAAAAGAAATCATGCATGTTCAGAGCAATTTGGTCAGCATCATTACATTGTTATTCATTTCATGCCCGGATCAAGAAAACTTTTCCGGGTGGAGGGGTCCGAAGGATATATCTAAGAGGGGGGGGGGGGGGGGGGGGCGATGCATTTTTAGGTTATTTGACGATGTAAATTAAGAAAGGATGACTGCACTTAAGGACATTTAAAAATTGCGACAAAATAAATGTTAAAAATGGGCATATTTCTTTTAATTGTAGGAATTGCCAATGTCTTAACCGCAACTTTATGTAATTACATCAATATTAAGTTCATATTTACAAAGAACGAAGTCGTTTTCATAGGTAGGGGTCATTACATTTTCTTGAATCTCCATAGGATAACGAGGACGCCCACTTTTTTACAGACTTGATACATAGTCAGCGCATGTTTGTCTATTGTTCTCCTTTTAATTGTAGTTGTATATTTATAAATATAAGCTTATGTAAAAAGGAGATCAATAGACAAACATGCACTCATGGTTAAACAGACAAAAAACTGTTCCTTCTTGCGATCGCGTTCTCTGTTGTAAACAGTATACTTTGACCTGTTGAATATTATAATTCTCCACATGATTTCTAACCCCAGGTAACTTTATGAATACAAGACGCCCGTCATATGACGTGTAAGGTAGCACGCATTCTACTAGGCGATATTATTTGTCCATAGCTATTTCAATTCATTCCAATAGAGTGATATTTATTTCATTTCTCTGAGATATCTTTAAGAGATTATCAGTTCTGTGCGTTACTGATTAATCTACTTGTTAAATCTTTTCGAACACGTAAATTGTTGACATCAGTGACTGGTTTATGATAATCAATGGCTACTTGTGGTGGCCGGTATTAAATGTTTTTTTATTTTCAAAAATGGCAACATGCAGAGAGAGAGAGAGAGAGAGAGAGAGAGAGAGAGAGAGAGAGAGAGAGAGAGAGAGAGAGAGAGAGAGAATGTTCAATTATAGTACCACTATTCTAATCTTAGACTACTCATTACAATATTAGATCAACCCTCCATGCATATTTATAAGTCTTATCATCAATCAAGGGCAGATAAGTTTAAATTCAATATATTTGCAGAGCAGTGAGGGTAAGAAAACAACGAATTATTTTATTGTAACGCAGTTTAAAACCATTATGACAATAAATTTCGATTGGAAATTGACCAAACGATATAATTTATGACTTTAAATAAAATTTAGCAAGAAATAAACGGAACAATAGTGACCGAAAAAGGGCCCAAAATACGGGTTAAGTGCAGTCATCCTTTGAATTTTTCAGGGGGGATGACCCCCCGAACCCCTTCTGGATCCTCTTTCAACGAAAAAAAAAATAACACCTTTCTGAACCAGTAACAAGTTTTTATCCTCATGCCTTGTAAGACATTTTCAAATCAGCATATATTAATGTAGATTTTGTTTTAGATATATTTTATCTTTGGAAACCAAAATATAAGCTTGTACTCTCCCTGAAATTTAACTTCCCCTATTATAACAAACCATGTTGCTGAACAATCAATGTACAGAATTTTTAAGAAAAACTGTCATGCAAAAATATATAAAAGAATTACCTAAATACTCAAAAGTGCTTTTTTTTTTAAATTTTGTGCTAAAACTCGTCGCTACCCAATAGAGACTAGTGCATGATTCTCATGCAATCAAGATTCTCAAACTCATAACTGCATTACCAATTAGAGTGTACCACATTATCAATTATTTTCAGAAATATGATACATGGTCTTTGTACTGAAAATTAGACAAATATTCAATTAGTGACTTTTCTTATACAACCATATATATATATATATATATATATATATATATATATATATATATATATATATATATATATATATATATATATATATATATATATATATAGCCACACATATTGAAAAGACATCCTATTAAAGTGTTATATGCGTGGCCTAATGGTAACTGATTTTGCGGTCGCTGGATCGATTCCATCAAATAGCTATAGTAAACATATTTTTTCTTTTCACTTTAAGAATGAGAAGAATAGCTTTTTTTAAATAACATGTATCTAATCTAGATTTAATAAAAAATTCTCTTGTTTAATTTTGAGTATGAGCACACCCAATATAAACAGATCTTTTCAATAACACTATACTCTATTTATACTTACCTGTATATTAATTCTATTTAGCTGGAAGTTATCACGGTTCAGAATATCAACTGTTTTTAGACATGCAGTTCTATATATTCATTTCTCGATGCAGGTTTCCTGAATTTATGACAAATCAGTGGTTACAGACACCATTATAAAATCAGTACCTAGGTATTGCGACAGGTAGCTGTATCTATTTTTAGTAACACGTACTTTCCGTTCAAACACGGGTGAAGGCGAAATAATGGGAAAAGGCGCTATACCTCTTTCAAGATATTATATCAACTTATATTTACATTTTCCAGTGTCTCTGTCTTTGATAACACTACGAATCGATTTTGTACTATACAGCCCAATAGCTTCAAATGACGTATTGTTTGGGGCGCAAGCGGGTTTGCATAGTTAATGTTATTATATTTAATCGTACAACTGCTGGAAATTATATAAATATAAGTAATAAGGAATCATTCTTTGAATATTATGAGGCGATAATTTCGGTCGGGGCGAGATCAAATCTATCATAAAGCCCTTCTGGCTTTATTGGATTTGATCACGCCCCAACCGTATGTAACGCCAAAGCCAAAACGCTTTGTTTATAACAAAATATATCTGAGTAAGTGTATACTCCTTTGTAAAACAATTCATGCCCGGTATATTAGGTACATATTTATTTACATACATCTATTCAAATCTATATATTTTCCTTTTAGCACACATATTCCTATGACTTTATTTATTTGTAATATTTATATGTAACTACCTCATGTACCATGCATTTACCGAGTGATTTTGAGCGAAGAAGATGAACTTAAACATCACATAAGGAGAACCTGGTCCGATTTCATTTCCTATATTAGCTATCCGTCATATATCCGATTTTCTTGCTGTAGAATTCTAAAATATGAATACGTCTGAACTAAAAAAAAAAAAAAAAATTCTTATACATTCTAAATGATATAAATCGGGACACAGATATATTTGGTTTCTAAAAATTAGCATTGCTTCTATACTGACTTAGGGCATAGGAGGAAATTAGAATCTACGTGTAAATATGGGTTTATGATTCCTCACATCGTGAACTTTGATTTATTATCATCTTGGATTTTTCGCAAATTAAGGTTACTTGTAATTAGTAAACGAACTGTCTTCCTCCTATATTCATAATCATTTTTCTACATTCATGCAAGGGTCAAGATTTTTTTCAAAGGAAGGGGGAAGGGTCCGAGGGACAGAGGTGCGGGAGTCCAATGCCTATTTTCGGTAACCTATAGCTGTGAATTTAGAAATAAATTTTTCGGGATGAAAGAACCCCCTTAACCCCACCCCAATATTTTTTCAATGAGATTTCAATTAATAATGACATATAAAAAATTGGCATCTATGTGCTTGGGTATTAGCATTGTTTACACTCAGAATGGTTTGAACATTGTGTCATTTGCTGATCTAAATTGTTATTACGGACCGCCAGAAGGCGGTCCGTTATTGCTAGCGCTCTCGAGCGCTAGCAACTACGTTAGTATTTTTTTACTGGAATACGCATGCTCGACTTCAAGGTAGGGCATTCTGGGAATACTTGATCTAAAATTTTGTATTTTATTGTTAATGCCAAAATGTAACAGTATATTAGATCTTATAATGCAAAGCTATTTCTTAAATTATAATAAAAGCTAGCTTTTCTTAACTACCTTCAAGCTCGGAAAACAACATCGGATATGTTTTCCGAGCTTGCCGGAAAGGCCCGAGTAGATACGATTGCTCCAAAACAGTGGTTCTACTGATCTCTTGTTTTTTTTAACATCCAAATTGAAAGCATTTACAGAAAATACAGAATGATTAAAGCACAGTTAATGAGTTATGCCATTGCCGATGTGAAGCCCACTCTAGATTCACCATTTTGAATTGAGACCCCACCCCACTCAAAACACAATTCCAGTGCATCACTGTGCCTTCCTATTAATAATTAATCGATTCAGAAAATTAAAACAATGGTTTAGAAATCTACTTTTATGTTTTATGATGGCTAAAGCGCTAGCTTACCAATCTTTTTAAAAGATAAGCTTGTTTGATATACATTTAGATATTGTAACTGCGTTTCTGCGGGATAGTTTTTTTTTTATAGAATTAATATTAAGCTTATTTTTATGAATTAAAGGTAAATTTGCATGTAGAAATGTATTTTATGCCTTTAAAAAAATATTTACATATTTTTTGTTTTGCTCGTAAATGTAAACTAGGTCATAGACTGTCGTGATAGGCGCGTTTTTATCGAGACTATAATCTATTCGGAAAATTTCGGAGTTTTTCATTCTTTTCAAAACAATGTATTGGGATCGGTATACGGGACTTACTAAAGACATGGAATACTAAAGACCTGAATGACATGAAATTTTATATAAATGATATATTTAAAATTTCTATGTGCTGCGTCAAATAAAATGACTTTGTGTGTGTATTTATTATATTTCCATGTGAAATGTGGTAGAAAAATATCATGAAATGACATCCATATCAATTATTTACGCAAAAATATGAAAGAACTGAAAATTTGAACTGACCTGAAAATTTGAGCTACCCTGATTTATTTTCAATTCTTTTGAGAACCTCATGCAATTAAATAACCATGATTATCTTCATAAACTGAAGTGTAGATAAGATTTATAATTTTATTATGTGGTCTCTTGAAATCATATAAACTAATGCATTAAGTTTTAATTCAATACAATGCAACAAAAAATCAAAATGGTTTTAAATACATAATCTCAAAGAGATTAATGATGAGTTGAACTTTGTATTAGAATAATGTACAAATCAATGTGTTCTCCATTACTTCATACTATGGCAATGATCATACAATTACCGTTAGAAATTCTTACAGTAACGAACTCGATTCTTAATAATAATAATAATAATAATAATAATAACAGTAAAATGTTAAACTCCAAAACGTGTTGCTGAAAATATATTAAAATTTACCATAAAAATTATTACAGCCAACTCGTTATTTTCTTCTTTGTGGTGTGTTTTTTAAAGTAAACAACCAAAGATGATTCATACAACAATTATATTTTTTGCGGCCCATTTGACGCTTGCGTTAACATGTTTTCTTGTTACTATTTTTGTTTGTATATGTGTGTGCGAATGCACTATGTGTATATGTGTAGGTATATGTATATTATTATTGTGTGTTTGTTTTATAAAACAGTCATTCATACATGTATTTTTCAGTAACCTTTATGTCATTCTCCAAATACAAATTCTGTTAACATATATGATTTTGTGTGTACGTTAGTGACAAGATTTGTAAGGACTGACCGTCCATTTTGGCCTGAGTGTATTTTTGTCTGTATTGTTTATCATTATAACTGCTATAAGACGTATGTCTTTTGCAATAAAGAATTGAATTGTTTAAGAGTTATTATTATTAAAGGCTTGGGTTTGCATCCAGTAGTAAATTATATTGGGTATGAATTATTGTTGGTACATGTTGATATGATACCTTGGTTCTATAGTCCGTTTCCCACAAGATTCGACGTAGCGCGCCCTTGTCGTCATAATGGTGCATTACCTTACAAATCTAGAAAAACAAACCACGAATGACGCAAGTACAAATGTCGAACTTGCATCGAACGGATTATGAATCAACAATTTACCGAAACACCAAAAAAACTTACAAATTACGAATTACAAATGTTCAAAGACTCAAGAACAGAGTTAAAAATTAGCATTTCTCCATTTACATTTAACGAATAACGCATTTAGAAAACACAAATACATAATTACACAAATAGAATATTGAACCCTTTGGCTTTCCATATAGATATGTGTTTGTAACAGTTGTATGTGATTCTGCAATGTCAATGTCAAATCGTGGAATCAGGGCGGTGCAGTGTAAAATTATTATCATTATTATTAAAATTTCTTCTACAACAAAATCATATTATTTTCGTGGCAGCTCTCTTGCCTTGCAAGGGAGATATTTTGATATGATGGCCCCTTTTCTGGCATTATGAATTTTTATGACAATTTCAGTATTTTGAAATAAGAAAATCAAATGTTAATATTCAAATTAAGTTGTTTGTATCAATCGATTTGGTTGTATATCGTTATAGCTCAGTGGTAAAAGTATCAGGCTTGAATGAATTTAAAACTTAATTATAGTATTGGCCTGTCTACATGGTAATGTAATAGTTTTATGAAAAGATGCCCCGGCCAACTTGAGTATCCCTCGGACCATCCCCTACCCCCTTTAATTTTTTTTTTTTGGAGGGGGGGGGGGGGGGGACCGCACATGATCATCTTTAGCAAATGTATCACTATGAACGTTAAATCTAGAACTGCAGCTCTGAAAAGCTAGGCTCTACAAAATACATGTAGAAACTAGATAGAAACCAAATCTGTCAGGTAAGCAGTGTACAATGTATGGCATTACTTTAAGAAATTGAGATTCCCCCACCTGTGGATTAACAAGCAGAGAGGAAGAAGGAATGAGTGAAAAGCTGAGTATAAGGTGTGAAAAAGGGAAGTGAATGAGAGAAAGTACTCAAAATGAAAGAGACTAGTGCATGTACATGTAAAGGAGTGGGAGCAAGTTCACTCGGTGTATTAAAAATGAAATACTTGTAGTACACTGTAGAAGATAAACGGTGAGCTAGGGAGAGACATTACCAATTTGTAGAGAGAAATTAAGAGCATAGAGTGGAATGTATATGGGAAAAGAATAGTGGTTACAGAAGTTAAAAGATGGAATTTAAATTAGATGTGAGATAGCAGGCCCTTAGCAGCATCCATTTTTTCTCACAACAGACATTTTTTCTTTTAACATATAAAAAATTGAATTTTAAAGGAGATGCCACCTCCCTGTCCAACTTTTTGCGAGCATGTAAAAAATTATAGTAGATAGGGTTATCCCCTCCCCCCGAATTAGAATTTTTGAAGATAGTCTACCCCCCTCCCCTTTAAAAACGATGCTACGTGCTTGGTAGATCTGAATACATGGATTAGCGGCAACATCCATCCGTGGAGTGGATTAATCTCAGACCACGCTGATATACATGTATGTGGACTCTGTCTTTTCTTTGAAAAAATGAAGAACCAAACCGAGAAGTGTTCAATTAACTGATTAATTACTGTTAATATATATACTATATATTACTGACATACCGAACTCAGTCTCATGAAAATTAAGGAATGTATAAAGTTTATAAGCCGTCCAAAGTCTAAATGGATAACGTTACAGTGTCGTTAATAGCCCATTCCGCAATGAACCGCAATGAACCACAATGATACCACAATGAACCACAATGAACAACAATGATACCACAATGAACCACAATGAACTTTATTAAGATGATAAATGTTATTCAAAAGGTATAAAATTTAATTAAAGTTTAATTTAAGGGCAGGCGCGACCTAGCATCCATTATTTTCAACTTTTTCAGTCCTATCTCCGCAATGTGAAGAATTCCATTTCTGTAATTCCAAATTTACATTTTCATGTTATTTGATATTTTTTATATGAATATATAGTTTCAGTTGAAAATGTTTACTACTACATTATCAATAAGCATTCAATTGCATTTTGCATGCTATTAAAAGACAAAATCAAAATATTTAACTCCAAAAAATGGCCTGCTAATTTGCACTCTGAATTTTTTGGCATTAACAAGTTTAAATGCAAATAAAGAAGAAATGTTATATCAAGGAAAATTATCTAAAACTGAGGAACGTCGCGTATGTCCATGATATATCTCAAAAGATTTCTGACGGCATGTTATGTTACAGAATTAATGCATTTTCAATTATGTTTATGTATGTTCAGGTAGGTACACAGATCATATTTCATTCATTCAGAATTCAATTATTTCAGTACATGTAACGCTTAGATGGTGGTATATTATAAATATGTAAAACATGAATTAAAAAAATATCTATATGCATGTATAAGATAAATATAAATATATATTGTATGTATAAGGTAAATTTTGATATAAAAATATATCAGGTAAATATTATTATTTAATTAAAGCTGAATATAATTAGCTAAGTTGTCGTATTGTTTAATTTTTAAAGAAATCTGTCACTTTACATGACATCTGAAAAAAATGTTTGATTAACTGGTTAAACAAGATAATTTTACAATTTTTGTCATCTTTGGATTAAACTTGTGTGCTTAAGATGGGCAGTACAACGTTACCAATAAACGATCATTCTAATTTATTGAATAAAAACCAAAACAGAGGGGATCAACTCTCAATAGTTCCAATGTCCATAGACTCTTGATCAGAAAAGGGAATATCAGCATTGTACGAAATTTTAAAAAAAGTGTCATCTACATTTGTTTGAGTAAAGATTGTACCATCCATTATTTTAAATGGTTCTGAACTATGGGGATTTTCAAATAACGCTATCATAGCGAGAGTTCTACTGAAATTTGTAAACTTCTTCTTCATCTTAAACAATTCACTCCAGATTTTATGGTATTAGGTGAACTTCAGGCACTTATCATGGGGGGGGGGGGGGGGGGGGGGGGGGAGGAGGTATTTGCCCCCCCCCCCCCCCCCCCCCCCCCCCCGACTTTTTCTCGCATCAAACATATACTTACATTTATTTACATATAAAAAAGTGTGAATTATCATGGCAATGCCCCCCCCCCCCCCCCTCCACTTTTTTGGGAGTATGTAAAAAAATTGAATCGAAATGAAGGAAATTAACAGTGAAATTGAAGCTATAGGTACACTACGCTAGTTCCCCCCCCCCCCCCCCCCCCCCCACACACACACACGGATTATATTGATTAAATGTAAGGTAAGAATTTCTTCACATCAATTATGACATCCCCTGTGTATTGTTGTTAGTATATAGTATACACACCGACAGTAGCTCTCGTGTATACAGAGCCAGTTAAATGACAGCAGTGTAATAAAGCCTTTGGATTAGGGGTATCCAAAACTGGAGAGGGGAAGGGATATACAATACGCCTTGTTGTTAATTGGGGATACCCCCCCCCTCTCTCTCTCTCTCTCTCTCTCTCTCTCTCTCTCTCTGTTAAACTGAAGTTACCACTGTACTTTGTAAATAACGACAGAATACTTCCTCTAATTACAGTTTATATACACACATACAAACACACATTGCTGACATTTGAAACTTGAAAAATACAGCAAACCTGTTTTTGTTTTTGTTTTAATTTCCATATTTAGATGGATAGTACAGTCATATATGTGAGGTATTCCTATAAGTTGAATGTGTTGTCCTTATATTATAGAAACTTAAATACTCGTTATCACTATATATAAGGAAACAATCAATAGTTTTTTAGATAGTCATACATGTAACTATACTGAATTTTGTCTTCCACTGCGTTCTTTGTCACCATCCCACCCACCTCTTCCTCCCGAGAATACACATCGCACCATATATCGTTAAAAACACGGCTTGGGAGAGGGTTAATTGCTTTTCGGTGAAATTGTTGGGCGAGTACATGAGGAACTTCAGATAGCTTGCCCCTTTGTCAACTATAGCCCCCATCCAATACACGTTCCCTCTCCCCATCCTAAACAACATCACCTCCTCTAAATTCTCAAATACATGCATCAAGTACCGGAAAATAATGTTAATTGGTCACAATCGAAATGTACCTATTTATCGATAATAATCAAACTTTAATTCTAAAAATATATTAACCTAAATATCAAGATTTAAAGCTGCATTTTCAAAGATACGAATCTGTGTTCAAGGATTTCATGTATAAACGGGTTGATGGAATAATATTTACAGAGAGGTGCTGGACTAGTGCAATATTTTGTGTGAAGAATAGCATCATATCATAGAGAGTAGATTTTGTTTTCAAACTGAAGAGATACGTTTTTATTCCAAACCTCTATCATTAATGAAATAAACGACTGATAATATGTACCGACAGCGAAGATTATAATATACTTTAGCAAAAATAATTAGAAACGGGGTGATATTTTATCTATATTCGGGGTTTTGCACGTTTACCACTATTTTAATTGTAGTTTGGGAATTATAATATTTGCGGAATTTTCATGCTATAATATTTGCAGAATAGTTAAAATATTTGCGGAACAGCACCACATTTCTTCGAAAACGTTATAATTTTATGTGATATACGTGGTGCGCTGGTCAATGTAGAAATGCTAAAGCGTTCCAATTTAAGAACGTCTGCTTTTCCTGAGCCATTAACAACTAATGCAAGTGCGTTTATCTATAAATAAGAATTCTGTACATGTCGCTATAATTTCTATAACTCACAATTAGAAAATTAGTTCAATAATCAGACGATCATAGAAAACGATATTCCATGTTAGATTAACGATAACTAAAACTACATAGTAATATATGTAAGATCTCTCATGATATTTGTGATAGAATATAATTTTTATCCAAGGACCTCTAATCACATCTTTAATCTCATTTTAATGGACTTTTCCACGATTAAAAAAGAAATCATAGCTCGTCTGTGAGTCCTACTTTAAAAGAAGAACAAAAAATGACTTTAAATTGCTAAAATTCGTCAAGTCAAATTCAGTTTCGACTCTGGTTTGAAATCATTTTGTATATCACAGTCTCTTGACATTTAAAAAAATCAGTTATTTTATTCAAGATAACAAGCAGAATCGTCATTAAATCGTGTTTCTTAGTAAATTAAATTATAAATAATACACTTTATATTTATCTATAAGTATAGAATGGCAACTTTGAATTTGCCAACAATGTGAATGCAAATTAGTACACATGTACATCGTCAATTACCTGTAAATTGTATATATGACACTTTTAAGTAGTTATACCAAATATATAATAAATGTATTCACTTAAAATCAGTTCATTGTGGTTCATTGTGGTTAAAAGACGCGCCCAATAATTCAATTCATAATAATTCAATTCATGTATTCTGTTTTTTGTTTTTTTTTTTATAAAAGTAAGCTGTTTTCATAATACTTTATTTGAAACATTTTGTTATTGAATAATTATTTTGACAGCTAGAATTCCGAAAAATTATTGCTCTTCATTCGTATGATAGAGACAGAGAACCAGTCTACAGGCAGACACGAGCGCAGACGACAGTGGACGTGATACAGTCAGCGAGAAACTAGTTCTGTGGAAGAAAAAGTATAGAGACCTACACATCAGGGAGTTTGATTTATACACCGACTTATATAAGTAATTTAGAGGGGATTGCTAAAATATGATTGTCCTTCCAATGCACTAAGCTTGATTTCATTGGAACTATTGGCTGACATATCATTATGAGAAATATTAGAGCATAGCCTTAATTAATGATTAAGATTATTTTAACTCTCTTCTACAAGTTAACAATTTCACAGACAATGTATTGAATCTACACGGAATGTTTGGTTTTGTGTTTTATTTAAACCAATCACGTGATTTATACAGGTCGCCAGCCAGGAAGAGTGAACATGGATATTGTCGCCATTTTGAGTTGTAGGCCTTTATGAGGTGCGTAGTTTGTTAAACGTATCAATGTTAATTTCTGATTGTTGAAGATTTTAATCTAATGCTATAACAGAGTTGGCAAAATTAATTGCCTAAAATGTACCAGCTGATCATACTTATGAGTAGTTTTGAGGGAATCGTTAAGGGGGATGTGCGGCCATCTTGTACATGTAAACATTTCTTGAACTGGCTTGTTTCTGCCAGAAACTAGCCAAAAGTGTTGCCAAAAGATAGAAAAGCAATAAATATGAAGTCCTACATGTCATGTTGTTTGAAAAGTATGCATACAAGAACAGGGCAATGCCTTTTTAATCACTCAGAACAGCTGTCGAACTCCGCAGGTACAGACTTATTTTGAAGATTTAAAAATCTGAAAAATAAGAAGGGGGTTCATTGGTGTCCTCTCTACAACCATTTTCAGAGTAACCCGGAATGTTTGGTTTTGTGTTTTTACAGGAAACCTAACCAGGAAGACTAAAAAGCAAGGACATTGTTGCCATTTTGAGTTGGAAGTGAAAAGGTTCGTAATTTGTAAACTCTGCGTATCAATACATGTAACTATTATCATGATTATCTGATTAGGTTGATAATTTATTTCTACTGGCGTGCAACCAATTCTCGCCAAGTAGGCTTTTCTCGCCAGTGCATTGTTATGTCAATGTCAATATGATTTTATGTGTTGATAAAATGACGTAACAATGCGCTGACGAGAAATGGTCCTTGGCGAGAATTGGTTGTTTGCCAGTATTGTCAATTCAGTTTTTTTCTGATCAAAATTTGGAAATTGTTTGTCGTCGTTGTAAACTTTTCACATTTTCATCTTCTCCAAAACTGATTGGTCAATTTCATCCAAACTTGGCACAAAGCATTATAGACCCTTTCACGAAAACTGCAGTACTGCTCTCTTGCGGGGCAAATTGATATACTTTGCTGAAGTTTCAGTAGGTAGATAATTAAATGACGTACAGTCTAGACTGCCTTAGCGACACTCTGTATTAAGCGACTCTCTGTCTTATGCGACCATATTTAGACCGCCCAACGTAATTTCCTATATGAAAACCCTGCATTAAGTGACCACCTGCATTACGTGACAAGCGACTGTCATTTTTTAGTCCCAAAATGTTGCATGGACTGTTTTAAGCGACTTTTACGAATTAAAATGGTGTCCCAAGCTGAGAAACATTTAGAAGTTTTTTTGTTTTGATAACCAATTAGAATATTTATCACCTCTCATATTAACCGTTATTATCTTTAACCCCCATACATGTTATATTTCAAGACTCCCGCAATATCTCTAATGACGACTTTTGTCGCGCCCTGTATAAACAAACATGGCGGCCCGATAGTAATTGAAATGCTATAAACATCGGTTGTTTATTGTAACTTGGTAAACGGACGTCTCAGCCAAACTCATCTGGCCATGTACATGTTCAAGTTGAATCCACACATCGATATTTATAAAGAAGGTGTGTAATTAACACGTGTATGAAGAAGAAATTGGGAGGGTGCTTAGTCAAATAAACAAATAAGGTGGATTACGAGTTCGACATCATACGTGTATTTTAAACAGAAGTTTAGGGTCAGATTAATAGATATGAAAACGTGTGTAAAACTATGCATTGTTAAAACTGTTTATTGTTACTTGGTAAACGGAAACATAAAGAAAACATCATAGATTGTTATGATGCAGAAATGTAGTTAACATCATTTTACTTGCCAGTCATTAATACAAAACAATGAAAACATACATGTACTGCCATAGTCCAATTGGTGGAAACAAAAACATACTGAGTTTACTAATATGCTCCCATTTATTTATCTTAAAAGTGATTCTGTTCAAAATTAAAAATATTTTTTAAAGATGATGAAATTTGAATTTCAGTCTATCAAAAACTAGTCTATAGGTAAAATATATATACATTTACTATTTGGTACCAATAAGTATTATTGATAGCCAAAAGGTAGCTAAAATGACTGTGAAGTTAGTCTGCATTATGTGACTCCCTGTCTTTTTAATTTTTTTTTTATATTGTAAACAAAGGTTGTATGTACACAGTATATCAGTTATATTACTCATTCACTCTCACTTCTCGCATACACACTTTTTCATCCCATATTGTAATACTCATAGTAATAAAGAATAGGGTAGTTGCTTGAGATAATTTTGAAACTGAATGCCTAAGCAGTACAGATACAATTCATGAAAAAAAAAGCAAAAAACAAAAAACAAAAACAAAAAAACCCCCAAAAAACAAAGGAAAAACATAAGAAATACTAAAGAGATGTATTATTGCAAGTCAGATTTAAAAATTGCCAGATGATTAATAAAATCATTCCATGGATACCATGCTTTTTCAAATTCTTTAATTTCTAATTTCTGAATATAAATAGACTCCCTGTCTTATGTGACTTTTTTTTATTGGTCCCTTGGATGGTCACATAAGACAGTATAAACTGTAATTGAAACATTTGAGGTTACGTCATATTTTACTAAACTATATCATTTTGCCCTGCAAAAGAGCAGTACGCAGTTACCATGAAAGGGTCTATTGGGTGAAGGGGATTCAAATTTGGTCACATATACATCCTTTTTAAAGGGGAGATAATTTTGAATGATTGAAAATCTGTTGGTATTTTTGAAAAAAACCCGGGAATAGGATGGGGCAACAAATTTCAAATTTTTACATAGGAATATTTAGAGAAAAATCCAATTCTCAAAAACTAAAAACCAATCAGTATGAAAAGCTGTAATTTGTGGGAAAGCATCCTCAGGTAGTGTAGATTCAAGTTCCTGGAGGTAATGTTGGGCCACTATAGGAGGGTTGAATTTTTACGTATGAATACATAGAGAAAAATCTTCTCAAAAACCAATTGGCCAGAAAAGCTGTAACTTGTGTGGAAGCATCCTAAGGTAGTGTAGATTCAAGCTTGTACAAATCATGATCCTCAGTTGTAGGATGGGGCCTCAATAGTTGAATTTTTACACTAAATTATTTAGAGAAACTTTTTAAAAAATCTTATTTTTAAAAACTAATACAACAAAAGAAGCTCATTGTTTAACCTGAGAATATGTTGGAGGAAAGTTTGAAAATCTTTGAAAATTTAGATATACTCTACCAAGTTGTCTAGACATTTTGTATTTGATACTCTAAAGACAGCTAAAGCTTTTTGTTGGCTATTGTTCTCAGGTGAGCGATGTGGCCCCTGGACCTCTTGTTGCATTATAATTTACTCAAATATTGCTGAAATTTTATAAGCCTGTATATGAAAATCAAGAAAATATATTAACTGGAAATATCAGGGATGTATTTGTCCGAGAGGCGAGTTCAATAGAGCGCCTTGGTTATATATGATATGTTTTTTGGTGCAACTGTTGAGGTGAGCGCAGTCTAGAAAAGAAAATCTCACCCCTTTATATATAGTGATGAAAAAGGAATTAATCAATCATAATTAAGAAACAATGGTTTGTTCTTTCGTTTGTATTCCATTGTTATATTTCTAAATTTTTCATGGTCTGATTAGATTTAATTCACTGGGAATTGTGGGTTTAATTCTGATGAAGAAAATTCAATAGGTCAAAGGGAGCAGTAGTTTGAATTTTCTTTTCTGTTTGGGGTAAGAGCTCGCAGTGCTTGCCGGTGCTTTGTATATTAAATGATATTGTCCTACATGTCCTACAGAGCTGGTTTAACAGGTTGGGGCCAATCACCCAAATGGGTCATCATAGCTTTGGGATATAATATCCCAAATAGTCAGTCACGCTCTTTAAAACAAGTTATATCTATGAGTAATTTTTTTTTAAAGAATTTAAACGTCTTCCTGTCTTTTAAGCTTTAAAGTATCCTGTTTGCAAGAAGAGCAATTTTTTTCTTCAGATGATACCAAAGTTTTATAAGAAATAGTCAAATGGACAAAACTATGAAAGTGATATATCAACCTTTTTATGTTTCAGAATGTGAGTAAAAGTATCTGACCATGGACGAGCGTTGGGCCCAGGATGTGTTACGGTGCCGTCTCTGTGAGACCTCGGGCCCCCCTATGTACTGTGACATTTGTCACATCCATCTGTGTAAAGCCTGTGTGGGGGAACATGTCTCCGATGAATCCACAGAACACAAAGTGCTGTCATTTAAAAAGCGGGGATCTACTCCGAAATGTCCAAAACATTCCTCAAACATAAGTGTACTTTACTGTGAACAGTGTGACATTCCTATTTGTACAACATGTGCTTCCTCTAAAGAACACCGCGGTCATACATTTATTGAAATAACTAAAAACACGGACAGCAAGAAAGAAATCATTCAAAAAGATTTACAAGAACTAGAGAAATCCATTTATCCTAAATACCAAGAGATTGCATCCATTATCCCAGTCCAGAAATCTGCTCTGAACAAAAACTCCCAGAAATTAACGACAGCCATCGACAAACATGGAGAAAACTTGCACAGAGAAATAAACACCATTATCAGAAACCTGAAATCTAACGTGGAGGAAATGGACACCAAACACCTGGCCACCCTAAACAAACAGGAAGATGAAATCACACACACCATTACTGAAATCACACAGACCATTGCTGATCTGAAGCAGTTACTGGACTCCAATGATGTCAGCCGTGTCTCTGCCTACAAATCTAGGAATGAGGAATTCAGAAGATTGCCTCCTAAACTCACAGTGTCCTTACCAAGTTTTACCCCTCAGAAGATCAACAAGGAACAGCTTTATCAACAGTTTGGTTCTCTGTCAGCGTTATCTATCAAAACAGAACAACATGGCTACACCATGGAATCTCCCGGTGCTGAGTCCTCTCCCCCGGACAGACCGCTCATTGATGTACCACGGATCATCACACAGATAAACACCGAGTATGGAGAACATTCACTACGCAGTGTGTCCTGTCTGAGTGATGAGGAGGTGTGGACGTGTGGTAATGACAACATCCTGAGACTCTACAACCTCCGGGGGGAACTAGTGAAGTCAGTCCAAACCAAGTCAGGGTACACTCCATGGGACATAGCAGTGACAGGGAGTGGGGGTCTAGTTTATACTGATGACAGAGATAGAACTGTGAACATAGTGAAGAATACACAGATACAGACAGTGATCAGACTACGGGGGTGGGGACCTGACGGTGTCTGTAGTACCTCCTCTGGTGACCTCCTGGTTGTCATGGACAGTGATGATGGTAAACAAACAAAAGTTGTGTGTTACTCTGGCTCCACAGAGAAACAAAGTATTCAGTACGACGACAAAGGACAACCTCTCTATTCATCTGGTGACACTAAATACATCAGTGAGAACAGGAACCTAGATATCTGTGTGTCAGACCGTGGAGCCCGTGCAGTAGTGGTGGTCAATCAGGCCGGGAAACTCCGGTTTACCTACACTGGTCCTCCCTCTACTACCAAGGGATCATTCTATCCACGCGGCATCACAACAGACAGCCAGGGTCGCATCCTGACAGCAGACAACAACAACCGTATCCACATCCTGGATCAGGACGGACAGTTCCTCCGCTACATTGACAACTGTCATTTACAGTATCCATTGGGTTTATGTGTGGACACCAGGGACAACCTCTTTGTGGCTGAGTGCAACACAGGTAAAGTGAAGAAAATCCAATATGTCTAGAACATTACACAGCAGTGTAACATTGTTTACATGTATTACATGTTGACAAACTGAATATATGTATATATATAACATGTATTAGCATAAAGATAATTAACTAATTATATAATAGAGTCATGCATATAAAATACACGTCCATTTAGTTCATGTCAACCATATCCTTGTGTTGTGTATCATGTTTATACACCGTAATAACAAACTGTTGTAGTGTAGTGATTGTCAACACATGGACTGTTTATACATTTAATGTCTAAACAAACTATGTAAATTATAAGAATACAATCAGAGAAGATTTCTATCACTGAAGAAAGAGTAACTTTTGTTTGTTGCACACTATAAACCCTGCAGTTGTACAGTGTATACCTTAAATAATGTGTTATTATGTCTAATAAATGATTGTAAACAACTTTGAGAATTGGTTTTTATGATTATTTTTTTGACCTCATAATTTTAAATATTACGGTATTAAAATGTACTTTCAGATTCAAAGGGATGGAGCAAAATGTCTGAATGTTTCGTGATCTGGTAAAAATTGTTAAAACTGTAACATTTTTAAAGTAGGTGGGTAGATGATATGTTGTCATCAAACCCTGTATACAGGCTGACCATTTTAATAGCATTTCCAGTTCAAAAGGTCAATTGGTCAGTAGCTTATGTCAATAAGAGTCTTGTCCAATCAATGTCTTTTGAGCATTGGTTGACAGTCATCGCAGTTGGCGCAATGAATATTGATTTCATTGTAAAATACAATTTCAAATTCTTTTATTAAATTTATTAAAATTGCAGGATTTTTTAAGTCTGATTTTTTTTACAAACGTGAAGAAAAGCAAAATGGTCTTAAATTTTGATTTTGATTGAGCCTTAAAACCTTGAAAATTAGCGGATTTGATAATAAGCCAGTTTTCAAAATAAGCCACCTATTTCTTGCATTGAAAAGTACTCGAAAATAAGCCTGTTTTGAAATAAGCTAGTCATGACAGTGCCATTTAGGAAAGACTGTTTTTTTCTACAATCAAGATATTAAAAACTATTATTTTAGTTATTTTATTATAAAAATTGTATGACATTTATGGTTAGATTCAGAATAAAATTTCTAAATCTTTAATAAGGAGTAGGAATAGTAGTCGCCATTGCTAAAAGCTCACTGTTTTAAAGATAGACGCACAGAACTGAAGACGCAAACATTTTCATTTAACTCTTACAGATGTTTAGCTGTATATCCTAGAACAAAAAGTAGTTCACAATCGATCGATTACAATTTATTGGTTTCATAATAAGCCGTGATTGTGCTCTCGTCGCTTACCGGTATTATGTTTGGATAATAAGCCGTGATTTGAAAATAAGACAGTTTTGAAAATAAACCCCAATTTCTTACAAAAACCTAAAATAAGCCGCGGCTTATTTTCAAGGTTTTAGGGCATGTTAGCAGCTGAACTGTTTACTAAAACACTAACAAAAGGATATTTTGCAAAATAAACAAATTTGACAACGTAAATCTAATGAAAATGTTAGATTTTTTAAAAAGTATTTTACGTAGCATTGCTTCGAATTAAAGGAGGCAGCCATACCCCCAAAAATCTTCAAGTGCAAACAAAAAATAAAAAATGAAAATTCATATTAAGGGATGGGAGGGGGTTGTTATTTACTTTTGAAAACTTTATTACAGTGATGTATATCAATACATACTTTTTGGTGTATAATTTCAATACATTTTCTGACAGTTACAGAAAAGAGGGAGGGACAATTTTGTATAGTAATATGTGATTTGCAAAAAGGTGTGCCTCCCCTCGCGTTGCTACATGCCTTTTATTTACTTTTCAGTTTCTTATATTCAGTTTTATGGGTTTTACCCACCTGCTTCGCACATCTTCTTAGTGTTAATGTTGCAACGATGCATAACAACGATTCAGTATTAGATAAATGTATTTATTAAAGGTTCGAATAACACGTGTTCGTATTTATTTACACCTGTAATCTATTGGTTAGTTGTTGGTCACCTTGTCCGGTGACATTTAAATATTCATTGCACGGATTTCAACTGACCGATGTTAGCGCTGAAAGTTACATGCGCGGATCCAGAATATTTTTCGGGGGTGGGGGGATGGATCCGAAGGATAATTGTGTTTGCCGGGTAGGGGAGGGGGAGTCCAAGGCATATTTGCGACAATTTTACTTTGTAAATTAAATACATTTTCATATTCCAGGGTGGGGGTCCAGACCCGACCCCCCCCCCCCCCCCCTTAGATCCGTGCATGAGTTATATAGCCATTCGAAGGCTCTTTACAGTGCAGATAACTTAATTCTCACCCACCCGCCCTTGCTTTTGATGTATATCGGAATATTATATCAAAAGTATTGTTTTATTTTGTAGAAATGAAGATAAAGAAGATATAGAATTGTGTATTTACATGTATAAGTAACCTGAACTTCAGAGCGCTTCACATCCTAACATACGCGTTTGTGTTTTATTTTATAAATTATTAATGTAATTAATAAGCTATAAACTCATTAGTTAAGGGGGAAAGGGGTCATACTGTGTTTTGAAATATTGTCCCTTTTTAATATTTGTACGGATTTTCACAGAAGACGTAAACAAGTGTTTTATTTAATCAAAACAAAATCAAAATTTTCATATACTATATATACATGTACACAGTATACATGTACACAGTAAAATGTCTGCGATATATTGGAGTTATCTCTCTTTGACCAGTCATGCAAATTTTAAAGTTGTCGTAATACTGAACTCATTAATCACAAAAATTAAAACAACCCAACAAGATTGATTTCTACACTACACTAAATTGAATTTTTTGCATTTTTCATTTCCGAAAGATTCCATTTTGGAATCTGAAATTCAATAGCTCGTCAAATTCAATATTGACAAAAATATTCAACAATTTCCTGAATGATGGTGAGATGCTTAACTTGTGTAGATCTTCAAGATGACAAATGAGCTTTGCATTTCAGGAAATGATTTAGTTTATTGGACCTACAAATTATGCATGCACTGTAAAAAAAAAAATGGGCATCGTGACAAAACGGAACTATTTTATGGACCTACATTATACATGTTCAGTCAAATAATGGGCATGATGACAAAACGGAAATATATTTTAAACAATTCTTACTTTAAGAATTACCATTTTCATGACTATTATCAAATCAAATATACAATATGACTATAATCAGAAAGGACACTATACTTAAAATCCAGAAACAAAACCAAAAAAAGTTATGGGAATACTAGTAGTATGTAACCACTAATCTCAGGGGTCATTTAGCTCCCCTGTTGCTTTTTTCCGGTTACCTCCACCAATGGGATAACTTTATATCACTCTCAGGAGTACAACTGTCCACAATTCCTACGATGGCCCATCCCAAGTCAGTTCGTTGACCATACGGCCCGTCGTCGGCAGGTACAATGACATCTCTAGGCAACAAGGCCTTTGAACAGTTGTATCCAATAAGTAGTCCAACTTCGCAGTCATTTAGAGGTAAAAGTTCATAGGCAATGACTTCTAAAAGAGACCACTTTTTCGCAATGTCTTGCGTAGGAATATGAAGTCTATTTGCAGGCATGGTATTTCTGGTGTAAGTCTATGGTTATGGTATTCCCTTTTCGGAGTTGAATCCTCTTACTCTGAGTCCTTGAACTTTGCAGCTGTCGACAAGCATATTTTCAGCATACATGGTAGAAAGCATAAGCTTGACAGGGTTTCCTGGTATGGCTAATGCTTTGCGGGTGTTCTCAAGCAGAAATGTTGTGTCGGATTGTGTATCTAACAGTGCGCACACAAGTCTCTCATTATCTGGGTTTGACACATGTGATAAGTAAACTGAAGTATCATTGAGCTCTTGTTGGTGGCTCCAGAGTGACTCATTAAGGTGCCTTCAAAAGTTCATATTAATAATAAATCGATTCAGAAAATTAAACTAATGGTTAAGAAATCTACTTTTGTGTATATGATGGCCACAGCGCTAGCTCACCAATTTTTCACCACTTTCCAATTTTTCTTGAATTTTACTATTTCGTTTCAATTTCTTGTTGAAATATGATTGTACAGCAATTGTTAATTCGAGTAACAGTTTATTTTCAGTTTTTATCCATAGATTTAAAAAATATCTACAATTCTTGTTTTTCAGTTTCATAAGTTTATATGGCCGTCTTTAATATGTATATATAGATAATTGTATTGTGCATTAATTGATACCAAGAAATCCTGTTCGCAGCTAAAACGATGTTTCCGGTTTCTATCAAAAATACCCCCCAAAAATCATATAAAATAATTGAAAGCCGATATAGGTGTCATTTTTGTATAATCATATCTCAAAAATGATTCTTCATCGATCCATCAAATAATGCATTGGTGTGTCGAACCACCTTAAGGCTAAAATAGTTTGTGCATGCTGCCAAATCACATTCAATATATATTGAATAAAATAACAATAGAATAAGAAAAAAACCCTCTTAAGGTTTGTTCATTAATACACCGACGAAGAAATATAAATATTCGAGCAAACAGCATCAGTGTCTCTATTTACCTCCAACTACAATAAAAGAAAAGTATACATCAGTTAGTATATAGTGAAGGTGCGACTCATTTACACAACCCGAGGAATAAGTTTAAATATCCTTTATTCACACCTGTTGCTGAACGTATGCCTAATTAACAACACCCATGACTGTACCTGTCCTATAAACAAAGCGAGACTACAACATCCATGATTGTACCTGTCCTATAAATGCAATATGACTTACATCCACGACTGTGCCTGTTTTTTTAGCATCCTTGATAATGGAGATCAGTCTCTGTATCTGAAGCCACCTCTGCGATTTTATATAGTTAAATCAAGTTTGAAATAGTACAATTATCAATTAAATATGTGAACTGTTCCAATAAACTAAACCTTCTCCATAAACCTTCTCCAGCATCTGAAACTTATGGCTCTGATTCAGCATCCACGCCTGTGGAGTGCATCAGAATCACATTCAAATTTGATAAAGATTGAACAAATAATAACTAAGATTTGTCTATCAAAGGGCACCTGCTCTAAAAACTTGAACCAGCTCTAAATCCTTAACCTCATCCAGCATCCGAAACCTATGGCTCAGATTCAGCATTTAAGCCTGTCAAGAGCATCAGTATCATAATACGCACCATCCATGCAAGTTTGGTGAAGTTAGGACCAGCAGTAACTTAGAAATGACTATCAAAGGGCACCTGCTCCAAAAACTTTAACCAGCTCAAAAAACCTTAATCTCCTCCAGCATCTGAAATTCATGGCCCAGATTCAGCATCCAAGTCTTTCAAGTTCATATGTAGATCCAGATGCATCATCCATGCAAGTTTGGTGAAGATAGGACAAGTAATAACTTAGTTACAGGACCTGTACCAAAAACTTTAATCAGGTCCGGACGCTGACGCCGGGGATATAGCATAAGCTCCACCCGACTTCGTCTCGGTGAGCTGAAAAAAGTACATGTATGAATCGGTGATGAAGCAACAGGTAAATGAAAATACGTATGGATAAATTTGTTCCACCTTTTTATCTAGACTAGGCGTTTATCTAGATACTATAGAAACATCGACGATTGTAATTACAACTCTGACGGTTTTGAAGAGCCGGTATCAGAATTAATATTCTTGTGATATTTTAAAAACGCTGGACAATATATATCAAATTGATATATGTTAACATTAAAATACAGAATATTTGGTCATCTTCCTAACTGTAATTATGAAAATCAAAGGGTGGTTGCCGTGTTCGATATAAATGCGTGTAAAATGTTTGACGTGTATATTGCCTGCATACTGAACATACCCGCTATATAAATAGAGCTCGTTTCAAAATACGGTAAATACCTCGTTTCAAAATACCGTCGATTTTCTCACTTGGTGACAGCCTTGTTTTCATCAGCAGCTCGCTAAATCCAGACGCCCGTCGCTTCGCCTGCATCAAAGACACCCCTGCGAATGTGTTCGGAATGTATTCCTTATCGTTGCTAAGTATGTAATAAATCCAGAGGTGCTCGATTGAAAGTTCACGGGACTTTCCCGAGATTTGTTCAGTTCCTATGAAATTTCGAGCGGAAGTATGAGTGTTCGAATAATATTCTCAAAATACGTAAGTACTGGTCGTTTTTCGTATCATATCTTACTTTGATATATGTTAAAACAAGAGAATCTATTAAGAGCCATGTCATATTTCATCATCTAGCGGTTATTTAAACTAAACGATAATATTCAGAACAGAGTTATCGTTCGTGTTCAGCCACTCTACACGTGGTTGAAAATATAAACATTGGGTTGAGTGATAAAATCATAGCCATGTTTGATGCTTTGGTGTGCAATAACTTGCTTTTTAAAAAAAGAATGGGTGTCTGTTTTGTGTAAAAACAAAGTATATCGAACCAATCTCAAGGAACATTCTGCATAAAATAGTATAGTCTGTTTCACAATTGATGGTATTACTAGGTCAGGAGCGGATCAAAAATTAATTCTAAGGGGGGGGGGGGGGTCGCTTCTAAGCATGTTAATTGTTGCAACATCAAAAAACAGGTATGTTTTCTATTGTCACAGTTATTTCTAGAACTCATTTTATCTACCAATTAATGAAGATAAAGTTTAAAATCAATACACGTCATGATTTTATATTTGACTACAAGTACCTAGATTATAGGAAATAGACTATAACCACGAAGCAGGGTCAAATAAAACCACGTGCTCTAAATTTAAATGACAATAACATACGCAGGGGTGAAAGACATGCCGCCAAAACACCCACGAAGTACGACCACATGTTAAAATGGTTCTAACAAGACCTTGGACTTTGGGTAGTTGTGTCAAACAGCAATGTGACGAAGGCCTGTCTATATCATTGCTGGCCACTCAGCCATGACTCAACGTGGAAATTAACAAGATTTGTCTGGCTTTTGAGCTAAGACTACGCAATCTATGCATATTTCACTCGAAACCAGTGTCATTTTTAACCTTTCAACATTGGCGGATCCAGGGGGAGGGGGGGGGTTCCCAGGGATTGGAACCCCCCCCCCCCCCCTTTCTCTGGGACAAATGAATTTTTTTAAAACTTAAAATACTGATTTAAAGGCAAATTTTTCCATCTATTCTAATAATCTAAGTACTATAATTATCTAACATAAATGCTTTAGAATTCGCTTATTTAAAGGATGTTCGTACGACGTACCGTAAACAAAACCCTATCGATATTTTATTGAAGTAAAGTAATATTCTTCAGCATCCGGTGTTTATTTCTTTGAGTAAGCATGTGAAAAATTAAAAAAATTCATAAAGCAGTTTCGCTTAATACACAGATTTTTATTAATAATATCCACTACGTATTTTCTTCTTTATTTCTTAAGAAAATCGATTGTACTTCATGAAACGCATTAAACGCCAAAAAAAAAAGCATTTTATTTTTGAAATGTTTACAAGAATCGAAATTCTGTTACAAGAATACCCTGAGAAGGGTTTAAATGTTAACCAAAATGAAAATGTACATTTTTTAAAAACTTTTTTAAATATGATTTTGCATCTGCACTAGTGCCGGATGATGTAGGCACCCATTTAAGAGACCAGAGTAAGTTTCCGAGGACGGCGATTGCTTGTACAAGATGTATAACACATATATAGCATCTATTTAGCAGATAAATCATCCCCACTTTTTGATATATCCGATCATTTAGACCTTTATTTAACAGGTCAGTTGGTAGACTATCAAAACTAACAATTGTTTCAAAATCATTGAAACTTCAATGAAAAATACCAAAAAATCCGTTACTTTAATACTAAGCTTCTCGTAGTTTGTCTGAATATTTTTTTTTGTTTCTTATGTGACCTTTTCTATTTTGCACAGACACGCGTTCTCGTTGCTGGAGACTTACTAATTAAGGCTAGAAATTATTCAAATCCTTACTAAAATCAAAATATATTTACCCAAGGAAAATTTTCAAAAAGTCAGTGGGTTTTTTTAAAGAATAAAAAAGTTGGTATTGGACACCTTCATTTTTGACGTACTTCCTATCGAAATAAACAATAAAATCAAGTGTAATTTTATAAAAGTTTTCTTGCCCAAAATTGCTACCTAACAGCGGAGTGCAATGAGTTAGAGCGTTAAAACTACATGTACGAATGTAAGTTATGAGTTGGAGTCCTGTTGGCGCTTTTATAATTTTTACCTTTCCAACAAATTTTAAAATATATTTTTTGTAAAAAATTGTAAAATTTGAAAATTCTAAACCGGTAAGAGTATTTTGTTTATAATTTACTATATCCACATTAAATCGACCCATACCACCCTAACTACCACTGAATTTCCCACGTTTTGATATTCATAGATTGGAACCCCCCTTTCCCATATTGCTGGATCCGCCACTGTGGTGGGGTACCTGTAAACTGCGAAGCGAAATCGAAACGAAACGAAACGAAACCGAACGAAACGAAATCAATCGAGAAGAAACGAAACCAATCGAAACCAAACGAAACCAAACCAAATAACGAAACCAATCCAACGAAACGAAACCAAATGGAAGTAAACAAAATTAAATATCAGTTATGACTACAAACAAGAGATCCATGGGGCACATCACTCACCTGAACAACAGTTCCTTGTAAATTCTATTTCATAGCATATGCTATTTCTATTTTGAACTTTGAACCCCTTTCTAGGGCCCCATTATTGGTCCAGGGGTTGGCTTTAAGAATTTAGAATCTACACTATTTGAGGATGTTTGCGTAGTAATCTCACAAATGGTAGCAATGTAGTTCTTGAGAAGAAGATTTTTAAACATTTTCCCAATATACTATGTTTAAACTTTGAACCCCTTCTGGGGCTCCAGTGTTGGTCCGGGGTCACGGCTTTTACAATTTAGAATATTTTCACTATTTGAGGATCCTTGCATAGTAATCTCACAAACTGTAACATTGTAGTTCTTGAAAAGAAGATTTTTAAACATGTTTCCTATATATTTCTATGTTAAACTTTGAACCCCTCTTGGTACCCCAGTATAAAACCGGGGGTAACGATTTTAACAATTTAGAATCGACAATAGTCAAGGATGTATTTATAGTAATATCCCAGTAATATCCCAAACTGTTGCATTGTAGTTCTTGAGAAGAAGATTTTTAAACATTTTTCTATATAATTATGTTAAACTTTGAACCCCGCCTGGGGCCCCAGTTTTGGTCCGGGGGTCACGATTTTTACAATTTAGGATCTTCACTAAATATACAAGCTTTTTTGTAAATATTGGCATTGCTGGTGCAGTGTTTCTTGAGAAGAAGTTTTTTTAAACATTTTTCCTATGTATTTCTATGTCAAACTTTGAACCCCGCCTGGGCCCTCAGTTTTAGTCCGGGGGACCGATTTTTACAATTTAGAATCTTCACTAAATATACAAGCTTTTTTGTAAATATTGGCATTTCTGGTGCAGTGGTTCTTGAGAAGAAGATTTTTAAAGACACACACCCTGTACTCACTGTTTTGCAATCATCTCCCTTTTAAAAAGGGGTTAGCCCTTTGTTTTAATAATATAGAATCCCCTACCCATAAGGATGCTTTGTACCAAGTTTGGTTAAAATTGGTGTAGTGGTTTTAGAGAAGAAGTAAAAAATGTGAAAAGTTTACAGACGGACAGACATACGGACGGACGGACGGACGCCGGACAATGGGTGATCAGAAAAGCTCACTTGAACCTTCGGTGAGCTAAAAAGTGAAAATACATTCATTAAAATGAAATTTTAAACCATAAATATAACAGCCTATATGTTTTAGATCGCTGTGGAAAATTCTTATGCGGCTTACCCGCTATTTGCAAAAAAAAAAAAATAATGATGTAAATAACGGATGTACATTCTAATATTTTTATGTTTTTAATTGGTTTCATAAAGGGATAGTCAGACGTTTTGAGAGAGAGAGAGAGAGAGAGAGAGAGAGAGAGAGAGAGAGAGAGAGAGAGAGAGAGAGAGAGAGAGAGAGAGAGAGAATGTACTTTTTATGTACATATGTACATGTGGCTTCTTGTACCTGTATGATATTCCTTAAAAACTCAGCGACATATCAAAGTATATACGCACTCAAGTCTGAGAGAGAGAGAGAGAGAGAGAGAGAGAGAGAGAGAGAGAGAGAGAGAGAGAGAGAGAGAGATATGATGATATGATGATGATACTTACGGAAACATTTTTTTATCGATATGAAATGATTGTGAAAATAAAACGATCGAATACAATGTGATTTAGAGCAAACTGGATGGTTGCCAGTTTCTAACATACAATTAATTAGAATTGTTTCAAAATGCATAGCATGAATTTGGACGTTGTATTTCGACAAAATTAACTTGCATTATAAAGAGCTATTATACCTGACGTGTATATTACCTTAGCTTAAATATAATCCCCTCTTTCTCTCTTTCACACACATTCGTTTCATTTTTACAATATTTCATATCGATATAAAAACTTGTGGTTGGAATGTCTCCGTTAGTATCACCATCATTCATTCTCTCTCTCTCTCTCTCTCTCTCTCTCTCTCTCTCTCTCTCTCTCTCTCTCTCTCTCTCTCTCTCTCTCTCTCTCTCTCTCTCCCCAAACTTGAGTGCGTGTATACATTGATATGTCTCTGATAAGTTCTGTAGACATACCATACAGCCACATGTACATAACAAGAGGCCCATGGGGCACATCGCTCACCTGAGCAATATTATCCATAATGAAATCAGATTTATGGAGTCATATACAAAATAGTAGTAGAATAAAGATATAAAAAGATTTTCAAATTTTTCTTGAAATATTATTATGTTGAACATTGAGCCACTTTTGAACAGGATGATTTCAAAGTCATATCACATAATGAGTATTACAGTTCTCAAGAAGATCGTTAAGAAAATATCTATAAACCTTCATCAAACTTTGAGCCCCTGGTGGGGCCCAAAAATTTTCCAGGATCTTAGCAACTGAGAATCAATAATATGTCAAGATGCTCGCATTTTAGTAAAATCGTGTACTATTACATTTAAATTTACAAGAATAATTTAATTTTTTTCCTATGTAAAAATTGCCCCTTCCCACATTGTGGCCCACCTTACCCCCGGGGATCATGATTTGAACAAACTTGAATCTACACTACCTGAGGATGCTTCCACACATGTTACAGCTTTTCTGGCTGATTGGTTTTTGAGAAGAAGATTTTTTAAAGATTTACTCTACATATTCCTTTGTAAAAATTGGACCCCACATTGTGGCCCCACACTACCCCCGGGGATCAAGATTTTCACAACATTGAATCTACACTACCTGAGGATGCTTCCACACAAGTAATAGCTTTTCTGATCGAATGGTTTTTGAGAAGAAGATTTTTTAAAGATTTCCTTTATATATTACTGGTAAAATTTGACCCCCCCCCCCCATTCTGGCCCCACCCTAACCCCGGGGGTCACGATTTTCACAACTTTGAATCTATACTACCTGAAGATGCTTCCACATATAGCGAACTACATAGAAGCTTTTAATAGGCGGTTACTCCAGAAAAGTTTCAACGTAATGTTTTGACTGACCTTTGTCCAATGAAATCGTAGTAGGGCGGAGTTAAGAAATTGCCTCTCGTGACTTGAATGAGAGAGAGAGAGGAGGGAGAGAAAGTTAATGGAATAAATTATACGTGATGCACATGAATCATCATTAGTTATAAACTTATAAACTGGCAAATAAATTAATTAAGGTCTATATATTACATATATATACCCTACATTGGTGTAACGTAAAAGCGTTTTAAAGTAAGATCGTACAATTTTTTGACCGCCGACAACAGTGTCTACAAATAGGGATGACGTAACAAACCAAAACTTTCATAGATTCCTAGAATACAGATCTATATTATTACGGGTATTAAATATTTTGAAATGCGAACGAATGATCTTATATGAATTGAGATATGGTGAAACGGAAAGGCAACTCAGACGGAAGCTTAGTGAAAAAAAAATAATGGCGGATAAAGGTGTTGAAGATGTTTTACAGTGAGTAACCATGAAGAAAGTTCAAATTTATAGATCGAAGTCACACATTATACCAACGTGTCTTCTAGCAAAATTACGAATATGTTTAAGTCGGGGAAGATTCGGCATACTTGATTAGAATACTACCGGTAATACTTGTAATTAAAATGCCAGTTTCTTAAATATTCGTACAATATTCGATGTTTGACATTACTACATCTCATTATCTATATATAGACATCATTGTTCCCCGGTGAAAGATTTTTAAAACAGTTTCAAAGATACATAAATATATAGGATATATTAGACCTTGATTTATCACTTTATAAATATTGATAGATATTTTGCTCATCTGTCTCATCTCAAATTTACTCCATTAATCTGTTAATTCTCTCCCATTCACGACCGGTTATGTCTCAACTCCGCCGTCTACGATCTGATTGGACAAGAGTCAGTCAAAACATTACGTTGAAACTTTTCTGGTGTTACCGTCTATTAAATGCTTCTATGTAGTTCGCTATAAGTTTCAGCTTTCCTGGCCAAATGGTTTTTGAGAAGAAGATTTTTGAAAATTTCTCAAAATTTTCTCAATAATTCCAATTATCTCCCCTTGTAAAGCGCAGGTGAGCTAAAAACAATGATGCGTGCCTGCTTAGATATATGTTTCTCTTAATAAAAATAAAACAGTTACTGCTACTTAATAATACACATTATAGGAAGGGAATTTATTTTTTTATCTGAAAAATATACAACATCAGGTGCATGTGTAAAGTACGTTGACAGTTTTTACAATATAAACCATATGACTATGTCCACATATATTTCAATTAATTTATTGATTCGCCAAATTGAATATGAAAACTTAAAAGTATAACGTTTTATCAAATAATAATATATAAAAAAAAAACATTCATGGTTTGTAAAGGTACAGTTAATTAGTTAAACATTAATGATTAACAAATTAACTGTACCTTTGAAAATAACCTGCATGTAATTAAATTGTAAAATCCAATAAATCATGCATACTTGGATTTTACAACTTGATAATCTTATAACCCAATTCAAAACGTTCTTGTAAAAATTCTGTAAAAAAAAAGATTACATTTACGTCCGATATTAATGTGATTAATCTACATGTTATTGTATTCATTCAGATTCTCTTTGAAATAGAAAAATATTCGGGGTACAATTAGTACTTAGCGTACAAGGCCAAAGCGCCACCTCGTGGTATAAATAGGTCTCATGACAAGTCATGTGATCAAAATATGGCCGGTGTCAGGTATGTTTTGTTTATGTTCTGATTGCTTATACTGTTTTGTGAAAAAGAAAAAAAAATATGAGATGCCTTACATGAGTTTAAAGCATTGACATTGTAAAACAATTTTATGAAATGCTTGTTGCTTTACATGAATAATTGTGATTCAATAAGAACAATAGCATACATCGCTGACATGAGTTATCTACACGTATGTCCTGCAGTATGATGGTGCATTGTATATATTGTAAATAGAGTTGGTAAGTTGGTAGCTTATGATAAAAAGCTCGAGAAAAAAACCCAACATTCTTAGTACTGTTAACCTCGCTTGAATGCCGTTTCCAAGGCACATATCAAGATAATCAATGTTAACTTATTATCTCTCTCTCTCTCTCTCTGTTAAGTTCATGACAGCCCCCAGCCCCCCCCCTCTCTCTCTCTCTCTCTCTCTCTCTCTCTCTCTCTCTCTCTCTCTCTCTCTCTCTCTCTCTCGTGAATAACAGTCAGAGAAATTCTTCTATATAAATTTCTGTACCAGATTTACAGTCAAGTCCTGCAAAGACCAACTCGTATACAGGTCATCTTGTATACAAAAAATTGACTCGTAAGACTGGTATAGACTCGTAAACAAAACCAAAGCCAACTCTTATACAAGAATCTTTTTATATCAGTATAAGAAATATATTGTACTATACAGAAAATGAAAGTCTATGAAATACACTCATTATTTTAATATTTTTCCAGTCTGATAAAATTTGTAAACATTTTATATACTTTGTTTCTGCATAATTCAATTTTAAAGTTTTAGGTATCCCACTCCTCAATGTTGTTGTATCAAGAATTTGTTGAGAAGTATATCATTGAAATCTGTAGACAAAACATAATTAAAAACTACAAAGAAAAAGGGGGGTCAGTTTTATTCAGGGACCAGTGATGTCAAATTTTAGATATAAAGAATTGGCTCAAACGATAAAATTCTGGCAAAATTTGGCTTAAAAAAATCCAGACATTTTCTATATATATTTGCATGATTTTAATTATGCTAAACGTCTATTGATCACACTCTCACGATTTAATTTTGTACATGTCACACAGAATCTATAGAATATGTTACAGACCTATCAAATGTTAAAAATGTGCGTATAATGAAGGAAGCTAGTATAATAAAATGAAAAGTACCGTATATTGAAAATTTATAAAATTGCTTGTGACTGTTAATCCCATCTAAAAAACTTTCCACTCGAAAAAATAGTTCCCCGAAAACTTGTTTGTTTATTGAATTCAAATGGATTTTCTTTATGGATATTGTGTAATTATGAAATCTTTCTCTGATGATTAAATAGATAAAATCATATTCATTTTAAATATAATGATCATGTGCACAATGAAATCAAAATGTGAGGAGTCAGGAGTGAGATATATCCCATGGCAAAGTGAACTGCCTAGTTTAGCAGTAGATAGGCAGTTCTTAAGCAGTTTTCAAATTATTTGGCAGTTTTTAAGCAGTTCCAAGCAGTAATTAAGGATTTTAGTGGCAGGTCAAAACTGCTTAGGTAAAAGTATAAGCAGTTATTCTAAGCAGTTTTCTTAGCAGTCTTTGCAATTTATAAGCAGTTCACATCACAGGGGACTTGCATGCATGATTCTAAAATTCATTTCCATCCAACCGAGTTACCAATTTGGGTCTCTGGCCGCTGCCAGATAAACTGACCACTCAGAATCAAGATCAGAGATAACAGGAAGTTGGGTTGCAAATTTTGAATGTATCAGTGCCATGAGGGACAGTTTAATGTGCATGTGATATTCAAACAGAAAATGTTGTGTCTGGGCAAACTCAAGTGAATTTATAGAATTTAATATGTTCTGAGGATATTTATACACACATTGCTCTTAAGGTAAAATATTTCTAATAAATTTTCAGTGAACAGTTTCACTGGCCTAGTTAGATCACTTAAATTATATAAGATCTGATACATGTATACATACAGGCAATTGAGTTGTGAAAGGGAATTAACCCTTAGTGTAGGGTGGAACCACTATGGTCATTCAAATCTTAATATCAGAGTAACATGAAAACATTTTAAATCACAAAATCTCAAGATCAGCTAGCAAAGTAGGTCATGATTAGTCTTAGTTATAATTATTTATAACTATATGCTAAAAGCAAGTTTCATGCTTGCAGTATCCACATGCAGTGTAGATTCAAGTTGGCTTTAAATTAATGCATTGACCCAGTTTCATTGGAGCAAATAACTGGTACAGTGTACATGTATCTTAATATTGTAATAATGTATTTCTGTGAAAAATTTCAATGATTATAGGCAATTTATTCAGAAAATGTGGGAGTGCTTGACAGTTTATTAAGCAGTTCATAAACAGTTGACTAGCAGTTAGTGAAGCAGTAAATAAGCAGTAGCTTAACAGTTTATAAAGCAGTACATAAGCAGTTAAGAAATGAAAAATTCTTTCCAAAATAACTGCTTATGAACTGCTTAAGAACTATCAAAAACTGCCTATCAACTGTTAAGTCTTATAAAACTGCTTATTTTATTAAAGGGTTTATTGTGGTTCCAGCATGCCCCTAAGCAGTGCAGAGAAGGTTTAGAAACTGTTTATTAACTGTTAAGGTGGTTTAACTGTTAAGGTTAAGAAACTGCTTAATAACTGCCTTTCACTTTGCCATAGGGTATATTTACCTTAAGGATTATGTTTACTCAGAATAAAAAAAATCCACTGATGATAATGAAAAACCATCTATTGTGTGACATAAATCTTTGATTGTAGTGTTATTTGTCACTTTCAAATAAGTAGGTCAATGACCTACTTTTTGAGTTAATAACCATGCATTGAATATTTTTTTGAAATTTTAATTAAGAAATTTAAAATCTCTAAAAGTTTTAGTACACTATGATTGAGATTTTCTTAATTGTGAAAATAATATAAATTTTTAACTCTTTTAAAAACAAAATACAGTTTATAAATTGCAGTAGTGGCACTAAATAAGTACAAAGCATTAAGTTTTCATAGACAATTTTAAAAAATATCCAGCCCGAATTTCCTCTATCAGTTTTCAAATTCCTACCCATTTTTGATTCAATTTAGCAAAAAATTGAATGATGATAATAATGAAACATTTATAGAATTAAACTAATTATATTAACTTTTTTCTGTGGGCATAGTCAATGACCAAAATTTTGAGATACGGCCAGTCTTTTATTGTTTTTTTGCATTTTCAATATTTTTGTTTTGCGTGCCATATGATTATCTTAACTAGTAAGTGAGATAAAACCAACAGAAAATATGCAAAATTATGTTAACTAACAAATAAAATCTTAACTTTGAATATCATAACACTACCAAAAATATTTCAGCGAAAAACAAAATCTGAAAAATTTAGTCCGAATTCCCTCTGCTTTGCACGAAGTCCATTTTTGTTTGTGCCTAATTCCATAATATAGTGAAAACATTGAATGTTTTGTCAATAATAATTCATTTCATAAATACTGTTTGTGTTTAGAACAAATTTTACCCATGGCATTGAACTTTTTAACAATTTGAATTTGAGAACTAGCTCAAACCCTGAGTAAATTAACAACCAAATAATTCCTTAAGTTTTTTAGGTATAGACCTAGCTTTATATGCTTTGAGCTGAGGAGTATGATTTAACTGTATTATTTTAATAATATGCATTTCTATGCATTTTTATTACTTTCAATTCTAAATTATTACACAGACATGCAGTTGTAAATTTTTTATATGTATATGTTCTGTTTGCAATAAAATATGTTCAAAACAACTTTATATTGACAATTTTAGCTCAATTCATCTAAAAAAATAGCTTGTATACTAGTTGACTTTCGTTTTCTGTATACAAAAATGTGTAATATCATTTAAAAAGATTCTCATATATGAGTTGACTTTTCGATTTTGTACATGATCTAGAATATTTTGTATCTATGAGATGACCTGTATGAGTTGGTCTTTGTACAACCTGACTAATGACACCCTGAACCCTTGATATAACAAGTAAAAATAGTTAAGATCTAAGAACTGCTCAAGCTGTCTCATTAAGACCAAGAAATTATTTATAACTGGAATTCTGAACAGCATCATTTTTGTTGATTCATTTTCATCTTAACAAACTATATATATTGTTATTTGGCAGGAAAAATGGTGTTGGAATTTTCTTTATATATGACCACACCATGTTACAGAAAGAAGAAGATGATTTGAAGGATGCTATTCTCTACTTCTATCCACCATTTGTCAGTTCTCAGTCATGCTTTGAAGTTGTAATAATCTCAATCTATTAGATCATAAGATGTGTGTAAATATGAATCTTTTGTTTTAACAAAGGTTGAGGAGAATGACCAGTGTGCCATGTGTGGTCAGTTAATGGGGATGTCGGAGTATCTGTCCTCCACTCTCAGCCAATCACCGCCCTCTATCTTCTCACTTAAAAATGGAAAGTACTGTCTGAAAAGGATAGGTGACTATAGTATGGTGAGTAAGGTCTGAAACGGATAGGTGACTTTAGTATGGTGAGTAAGGTCTGAAATGGATAGGTGACTACAGTATGGTGACCAAGGTCTGACAATGAAAGTACTGTCTGAAACGGATAGGTGACTACAGTATGGTGAGTTAGGTCTGACCATGAAAGTATTGTCTGAAAAGGATAGGTGACTACAGTATGGTGAGTAAGGTCTGACAATGAAAGTACTGTCTGAAACAGATAGGTGACTACAATATGGTGAGTAAGGTCTGACAATAAAGGTACTGTCTGAAACAGATACTTGTAGGTGACTACAGTATGGTGAGTTAGGTCTGACAGTGAAAGAACTGTCTGAAACAGATAGGTGACTACAGTATTGTGAGAAAGGTCTGACAATGAAAGTACTGTCTGAAACGGATAGGTGACTACAGTATGGTAAGTAAGGTCTGACAATGAAAGTACTGTCTGAAACAGATAGGTGACTACAGTGTGGTGAGTAAGGTCTGACAATGAAAGTATTGTCTGAAACGGATAGGTGACTACAGTATTGTGAGTAAGGTCTGACAATGAAAGTACTGTCTGAAACAGATAGGTGACTACAGTATGGTGAGTAAGGTCTGACAATGCAAGGCAAATACTTTATCAATGATTGTATAGATAGCAAAAATAGTAAAATATTTGGATACAAAATTGATTTAATGAGAGTAATTTTGCAGGGACTTGAAGGAAATGCGGGAGACTCCAATGAACAACTTAAAAGACAGCTTGATTTTTTGTACAATTCCTTTGTGATGTATTGTGGTAGCATCGTGAATGTCAGAAATGTAAGTTCATAAACTTTAATGGATTTTCCTATCAGTATGATTAATTTTGATTTGAATATTACTTGACAATTTGAAATTGGTTATGATTGGCGTACACATACCGGTAATAACAAATATAATTTTTTTTGCAGCAATATGCTCGAGATCACCAGGGATTTTTACGAGAACTTCGAGGTATCTGGGACATACTGTATCCATGTGGCTCTTGGCATGACAGCTTTCTCACTCAAGCATTCCAAATACAACCTACCTTAAACATTCCAAAGGCAAGTCTTTTCATCAATGAATCTAAGTCTTGCTTTATTTTGATATTAGGAGTTGTCCCCCTTGATATTAGGAGTTGTCCCCCTTGAACTTGCGAACAATTTTCCAGGGTAAAGGAGAGCTCTTTCTACAAGCATCCAACATTTTACAGTCAAGTCAGAGGCGACCAGGGGTTCTAGTGGGACTCATCATGTATAAAAACAGGTAGGTGGGGGTGTGAAGCTGAGTATTTGGCATTTTTTTAAGCCAGTGAATTAGCTATAGTTTATTGATGGCCCAATGTGTATAAGGTCTCAGGCCTAACTGTTGGAAGTTGAACTTGAACTTTATTATATGTACATACAAGTACATGCATTTATTTACAGTAAAATTATCATTTATACATTGAATTATCCATTACAGGTATCATGTCTTTCATTTTCAGAGTTTTGTGTACTCAAGCATCACCTCAGCTCAGCAGAAAACTGATCCTTGTTACACCACAGGTATTTCTGAGCTTGGGAACAAAATAAGTACATTTCTCTCTCTACATAATTTTTTTGTATCATACATACACAAAGACATCATTATTGCTTGCCAAGGGAGAGAATCCACCTGACTCATTTCTTTTTGTTGTCCATCAATTCTTCATTCTGAATGTTCGAGTCATAAGAATTAATACCCTTACCGATTTTCTTTTTGCAGCTTCCTTGCTTATCAGTTGACATAGGTAACTTTTTAAATTTTCTCTCAAAATTTATTTAAATGACCTAATCACAGGCACCTGATGTTTTAAACTTTTTTCTTAATGAAAAAAATCCTTGAACTTTAATATTATAGTACTAGGAATTTTTCTCATTAAGAAAATAGTTTAAAACGTCAGGTGCCTGTGAACCTAATCTATTAATAAAATATAGATCTGTGATTAAGTGTTTTAGTGTGCATGCAGTTTCAAAGTTTTAACTTCATTAACAGGGGCAGATCTTCCGGTAGGAATCAGACTGGTAACCATTTACCTGACTAATGAGGAATACTCCACGCTAGGAGTCAAGAGATACTCTGGAAACAAGCACTGTAAAACCTCCAAATTTGTTTGGATGTCACATGGTTCTGAAAATCATCCCTCCAGCACAACCCAAAGTAGGGGAGAAAACGCAAAACGTAAAGAAATGGAGATCATACATGAGAAAACAGAATCAGGGTCAGTAGGAGAGAAGGACAAAGGCTATCTTTCTGATGCTTCAGTGGAGTCAAGGAAAAGTAAAAATAATGTAAGAAGGAGTAGTAATTTGTGGACACCCGCTGACCACCCTACACAAATTACGCAGGGGTTCGAATCTCTACCGCAGCAGCAGCAGAGTGTGGAGGGTAATACAGACCAGGATGTGTCCATTAGTGATCTCGAAAACGACAATCCAAGCCAACTCGGGCGGAGGGGGGATAGAAGTGTAAAACCAAAGAGGAATGGAGAGATAAACCAAAATAATGTTAGTTCTTGCAAATTATCTGGTGAAAGTGTAAATACAAAGTGTGTGACAAAAAACGGCGTGAGTTCTGAGGTGTCTGTGTTGTCTCCCGCCCCCCAGTCTTCTGACTCTAAGGAGGTCAAAGGTATAAAGGAAAACAAGCAAGTGGGCTACACTGAGGATAGTTCCAACATTGAAATAAAAATAGAGAACACAGTTGAAGAAAAGGCCGAGAATTTTGAGGGAAATCCTCCTGATGTGACCTTGATACATGCTGGGGATGGACTGTCGCTGTCAAGGACTCCGGAGTTACTGTCTGATATTGAGCCTATAGACACCAGACTCTCTGGCTCAGAATCTCCTGAGACCCAAACAGCTGTAGGATCAAACACATCATCTGCTGACCAACTGAAAGAGAGGCTAGACTTCCCAATGGGTGTGTCTTCAGGCATGGGGATGTCTGGGGATGAAATGAGTGACTTTACGGAGGAGTGTGTTCCGCCCAGCTCAGTGAACAGCAGTATTCGGAGCTCTAAACACTCGTCTTTCAAGTCGAGTAAGTTTGACTCACTGACCAGTGAGAGCACAGTGCAAGAGGAGGATATGTGGTACCCGGAAATGGACGACCTTCAGGACTCCATTCTGTATGTTCAAGGTCACTCAGAAATCTCACTTCTTCTGTTGATTGAAAGTTCAAATATTCCTGACCAAAAAGCAATTCAAAGTTTGGTAAGAATATACATGTACATGTATTAAACATGTTTATTTATAGATATTCTTGCTGGAATTTGGAATTACTGGTATTATATATTTAAGAAATAAACATCAATTTAAAAAGTTCACCGGGATATGAACTTGATTGGTCACATGATCAAATCCTGTGAAGCTGGAAGGGCTTCTCAGAAGATTTGATCACTTACCAACTAAGTTCATATCCCGGTGAACTTTTTAATCTTGCTGTTTATTACTTATATTTACGTTTGAAAAAGGCAATCGTCAAATGATAAGCGCGTGCGATTATCATTTTGACGTCATGAAAAAATTCACACAGAATTGAACGTTTTCGCTATTCTGTAGGTGGTTTATATAAGGCAGCATATTTGCAAATGTAAATATTTTAAATCATGCATGTTTTGACTAAAAGCTTTTTCTATCCTTTTTTTTTTTAATAATTGGTAAACAGGTAAATTTATTTTTTGATGTGGTTATATATATTTTTCCGGAGGCATTTTATAAAGTATCTTTGATATCATATTAACAGTGGAAAAACGCCCTCCCACAATTGGCTGATTTAGACAGTTCTTTGAGAGATATTCTTGATGAAGATCCAGTTGAGGTAAGTACATGTACATGTTATGTATATCATAAGTCAGTAAACTCACTGCATATACAGTAGTATACATTATCAATTCTTTTTTCAATGATTGTTAACATATAATTACTTCCAGTATCAAAGTGTAAAGATATTGTTCATAAGAAGAGAGCAAAGTACTTTCAGTGTTTTGTGCATTGGTTTTAAGATGGTTGTTAAAAGTGGAAACTAGATCAGTACAATGCATTTACTGTATACAGGAAAATATTTGCCCCAGCTTTTTTTTTCGCTTTCACCCTCATTACAATGTCAGCAGGCAAATTTAAGACTGGGTGAATTCCAATGTCTTAAACTATCTCTCCTTAAATACAACTGTGTCTGGACTAATTTAAGACAGGGCGAAACTGTTCTAAGTATAGAAGGGCAAAAAATTACGAAAATAACCCTGTATACAGTATTTACATGTACCTGTTTATTAAGCGTGGTTCTTTATCAGTATAATAGTTTGTAATATACGTGTACTTATTCACCCATTTATTTAGCAGAGTTCTTTGATCGCATCTTCATACTTAAAATATGACAGCTTCTTCAACAGCCTCTCAGGTAATTATTTAGGCATCAGTTTAAGGTTTCTATGCTTTGAGTATATTAAATATAAAAGATTAAAATTGAATTATCAGTATTTGAATGGTATATTTACATGACAGACCAAGGAAGACAACTCTTGCTTTTCACAATTCTGTTGAAATGCCTGTTGACGTTAAAGCTTTATGGTTTGGACTTTTCAGGGAATGTTTTGAGTCCAGTGACCAGTGAAGAAGAGAACTTCCAGAAGCTGGCCAGCTCCATCCATCGGTCATACCAGGAGAACCCCAGCATCACTGATGTCCTGTTCCAGTATGTCTGCCATTAATACAGGGTCTCAAAATATCAGCGTCCATTCTGTGCACTCAGTGGAGACGCATAAGTTTATAAAACTTATCATAATATTGTATGAATTATATTTTGCTCTGCTTAATCAGGTTCTTCAAGAGACAAGATTTTATTTTCTGTTCTCATATATTACACCCAGATCTTTCCTTGATTTTTAGATCACTTGAATCACTCAGGTGACCTACTGCGCTGGGTCTTCGTCTGTCGTCATGCGACGTCTATTAACAATTTTACATTTTTAACTTTTCTTGAAAACTACAAGGCCAATTGTTGCCATTATGTTTGAAGCATCTCTAGGATTTTTTACCTTTCCACCTGGGGACCTCATTTTCAAAAGTCTTCTTCTCTACTCCCACACGTGGGAAAAAAAAAAACTAAATGCATGGTTATGATGTCCATGAAGCTTTCTTCCAAAATTGTGAAATTCATGGCCCCTGGGTCAGGGATTTAGACCCTAGGGCAGAGCCAATATGGCCATATAGTAAAAATGTATTACCTGTAAATATTAGAAAATCTTCTTTTATACTCTCATATATATTTCAGAAAAACTAAATGCATGGTTATGATGTCATAGAGCCTTCTAAAAAAAATTGTGAAATTCATAGCCCCTTGGTCAGGGATTCAGGCCCTAGGGCAGGGCCAATATGACCATATAGTGTAATTGTATTAAATCTTAGAAAGTTTTCTTCTCTACTCCCATATATTTAATTTCCTGTTCATTATTTGCCTGTAGCAATAAACTGTATGTTGTGTGCATTATTAATAATACTGAATATTATTTTTAAAAATGACCATTTAATGCCTGCAGGTCTCTTTTTACCAAAAGTTTGCAAATTTTGGCCCTGACGGTAAAGATAATCCAAGAATCCTCTGATTTTTGCCCCCCCCCCTTAATGAATTGATGTTTTCAAAATTTAAATAATAAAAGTGGGGGTAACAGTCAGAAAAGTCTCAGATTAGGGTTTAGACTCTAAAATGGAGCATAAAATTCAAACATGGGACTCCCTGACAGGTCCATCTAAGGATCATGGTACTCAGGTGGCTGTCAAGGCCTAATGGCCTCTTGTTTAAGTTCTGGTTGCAATATGAGATGGATATGTCTGTTATGTATTTGTTATGTTTTCTGCCGGAGGGATATAAAAATGTGACTTACCAACTGACTCTTCGCATGTGAAGATGGAGGAAGAGGGGCATTGAGTATCGAGGCTTGAATTTTTACCTTAAATTTGAAATACAGTGTATCTTGATTTTTAGGTCACAAACAGCATACTGCCTGGGTCACAAGAATGACAGCGAGGAGATCTATGTCACCTCTCAGGATGTCGACTCCAGGGGACTCAAGCCAAGTGCCCCAAACTCGGCCGACCTGAGCCTGATGTCGAGCCTGATGAAAAGTAACGAGGTCATGCTTAAATAGTACCACTACATTGATTCCATTATATTACTACATCTGTTCTATTTTATAATCATGACTGAGGCTAATCTGAGGCCATAATTGATTTTACGAGGGATGACAACTTTCAATGTTACCCTTCTAGCATGCAATATTTTTTTATTTGCTATTTATTATATATTTATTTAGTGTTACATAAAATTTGCAAGAGGGGCATAATAGTTAAACATATCATCTTTCTTAAAAATTCTATTTCTTGTTGATTGATGTGAAGTTATGACATGTATATGGACATGATAGAGATTTGAATGTATCCTGTTTTGCATGTATTTTAGCTTGTTTATCTATGAGATACTGTGAAATTGGAGCTGTGAGAGTTAACTGTTATCTGTGTGTATGTATTTAAAGTGTCATTATCTATTATCATGCATATTTGTGCCAAACTTTGTTATAGATGGTGCTAAGTTGTTGAAAATGTTTATATGTATGGCTCAGGATCTGTATCAGCATATGTACAAGGAAAATGTACTCAAGGGTCAAAAGAAAGCCGCAAACCATTTGTTTTTCTCAACAAAAAATATTTGAATATAAAAAGATTGAGTTTTTCAATACATTTTTTAAGACAGCATTTTCATAATTGATCTCATTAAAATGCATGCACTCTGAGAGCAACACTGCATTGCGTAGACAAATCATAACAGCTCCCCAGAAACGCACATCTACTTTTTACTGTCATATCATATAATTGACCGCATTGTGGCAGCCAGTAATATACCATAAGTATCATTTGGTATCAGATATCAGTCAATGCTATACCAGTCTACAGTACAGTACAGTACTTAGTACTCGGTACATGGCATTATCAGTAGTGGACTGGGTGTACATTTACCTGCTAACAAGGCTAGTTTTAGGGCATGAAACAAAACATGTTTGAGATTTTCCACTTACAGTTATCTGTCCCTGAGTTGGTGAGATTTTGTTTTGGGATGGTTAGAAATCATACTGACACATTTTCTAAGTAATGTTTAACATGCATACTTAACATTTCTCATTTTGAAAAAACCCTAGTACATTGTTTTTAAACAGTTTTGATGGAAATTTTCATTTTTTTAAAGTATATAAAGAAAACCTGTATTAAAATTGTATTTCATTACTTATATTTCATCCATGTATATATCCTGAAATTTTTAATGTCTTTCATTCGCAGAGGGCCAAACTGAATTTTTAGAATTTATAAATTGTTTGAGTGAGCTTCATTTATACCAGGTCCACAGAATGTTATTTAAATGATATATTATTTTGTTCATTATATAAGGCACTTATTTAGCCCATGCTTTTTTGTAATCAGAAATCTTCAAATGGAAAACTGAATAAATAAAAAATTATGTTTAGGGGGATGTTTAAAAGACAATACATTATAAATACACTGCATACAGTGTATTTTCTTTGAAAATAAAGGATACATCTCTCTGTGTTTCATCATTTATATTCAATTATAATAGTTAATGTTCTTTGACCAAAATTCAGATGAACAAACCTAGAAATCGTTTATGTCCTAGTGTGAGGTATTTGCCCTTAAAACACTTGTTTGAAATATCACAAAAATAAAATCAGATTGCAGTCTTGTGGTTTATCGTCTGTTGTTGGGAACTGCTGGAGTCTGATGCCACACAGAACTTGTCAAATGCATGATGCCATACAGTAAAGCAAACCACTTACAACTGAATACACAAATGTGACTTTCACTAGTTTTAGTATAAATGTAATAATGTGGATAAGACTTTGATTATATCCCCAGACCCCGTCATCACCAAATAACTTAAGTCAATACATGTACTCAGCCTCAAGTCTGAGTATTAACCTAAAATTTGGTTTTGACTTTAGAATTCCAAAATTTTGGTGAAAGCGTGCATGACCAGAACTCGATCTGCTGACATCCTTTAATAAGAAACCTCTATTTCAATGTCAGACTTTCATCAGGAACTTCTTTATGGGAAATTAAAGGGAGATATTGATAAATAAAGTAATTGATGAATTCTTAAGATACAGAATTATACCCATATATTGACAAGAATTGGGTGCTGTACAGCTTTTAGTATGTACCAGAAACTATGTCATTACTAGCAGCTATAGCATTACTTTAGTATTTGGGGCTAAAGGGACCATGGATATCTACCAGGGTGGCTTAGTGGTAGATCTCCTGACTAGAGTTGCAGAAGTCTCTAGTTCAAATCCTGGTCTTCCTAATATTTCCATTGTTTATATGCACATTCTATACAATATTACTAACAGGACTGACATTTCAACAAGAGATGACAACATCATTTACAGTTGCATTCTTTCCTCGGATGTAGCATTATTTACAGTGAAAGGTGAAGCAGCATAACTTACATTATTTACAGGAGTGTTTTCAGTATTACCTCTTGTTGTCTATGAAGGAAGATTAATAACAGTAGTGTATATAGTGTCCAATACTTGCAGTACTGTATGTTGCATAAATTACAGTAGTGTATATAGCAATACTAATACATGTAGTGGTGTATAAATGTAGCATTACTTCAGTAGTGTATGCTGCATTAATTACAGTAGTGTATGGTCCATTACTTGCAGAAGTGTATGTTGCATTAATTACAGTAGTGTATGGTCCAATACTTGCAGTAGTGCATGTTGCATAAATAACAGTAGTGTATGGTTCATTACTTGCAGAAGTGTATGTTGCATTACTTACAGTAGTGTATACATGTAGCATTACTTAGTACATTAGTGTATGTAGCAATACTAGAACTAAAAGTAGTGTATGAAGCATTAATTGCAGTAGTGTATGAAGCATTACTTGCAGTAGTGTCTGTAGCATAAATTACAGTAGTGTATGTAGCATTTCTTACAGTAGTGTATGTAGCATTACTTACAGTAGTGTATGTAACATTACTTACAGTAGTGTATGTAGCATTACTTACAGTAGTGAATGTAGTATTACTTACAGTAGTGTATGTAGCATTACTTACAGTAGTGTATGTAGCATTACTTACAGTAGTGTATGTAGTATTACTTACAGTAGTGTATGTAGCATTACTTACAGTAGTGTATGTAGTATTACTTAAAGTAGTGTATGTAGCATTACTTACGGAAGTGTATGTAGCATTACTTACAGTTGTGTATGTAGCAGTTTTTGCAATAGTGTATGAAGCATTACTTACAGTAGTGTATGTAGCATTACTTACAGTAGTGTATGTAGCATTACTTACAGTAGTGTATGTAGTATTACTTACAGTAGTGTATGTAGCAGTTTTTGCAGTAGTGTATGAAGCATTACTTACAGTAGTGTATGTAGTATTACTTACAGTAGTGTATGTAGCATTACTTACAGTAGTGTATGTAGTATTACTTACAGTAGTGTATGTAGCATTACTTACAGTAGTGTATGTAGTATTACTTACAGTTGTGTATGTAGCAGTTTTTGCAGTAGTGTATGAAGCATTACTTACAGTAGTGTATGTAGTATTACTTACAGTAGTGTATGTAGCATTACTTACAGTAGTGTATGTAGTATTACTTACAGTAGTGTATGTAGCATTACTTACAGTAGTGTATGTAGCATTACTTACTGTAGTGTATGTAGTATTACTTGCGGAAGTGTATGTAGCATTACTTACAGTAGTGTATGTAGCATTACTTACAGTAGTGTATGTAGTATTACTTACAGTAGTGTATGTAGTATTACTTACAGTAGTGTATGTAGCATTACTTACGGAAGTGTATGTAGCATTACTTACAGTAGTGTATGTAGCATTACTTACAGTAGTGTATGTAGCATTACTTGCAGTAGTGTATGTAGCATTACTTACGGAGGTGTATGTAGCATTACTTACATTAGTGTATGTAGCATTACTTACAGTAGTGTATGTAGCATTACTTACGGAAGTGTTTGTAAGCATTACTTTCAGTAGTGTATGTAGCATTACTTACAGTAGTGTATGTAGCATTACTTACAGTAGTGTATGTAGCATTACTTACGGAAGTGTATGTAGCATTACTTACAGTAGTGTTTGTAGCATTACTTACGGAAGTGTATGTAGCATTACTTACAGTAGTGTATGTAGCATTACTTACAGTAGTGTATGTAGCATTACTTACGGAAGTGTTTGTAGCATTACTTACAGTAGTGTATGTAGCATTACTTACAGTAGTGTATGTAGCATTACTTACAGTAGTGTATGTAGCATTACTTACGGAAGTGTTTGTAGCATTACTTACAGTACTGTATGTAGCATTACTTACAGTTGGTTATGTAGCATTACTTACATAAGTGTATGGAGTAAAACTTGCAGTAGTATATTGTTCAATACTTACAGTAGTGTATGAAGCATTCCTTGCAGTACTGTTTCTAGCATTAACCAACAGTATAACTTGCAGCTGTGTATGTACAAGTGTCACTTTTTATGCAACATATTTGATGTACTGTATACTTCATTTCCTACAGAAGTGTATATAGCATTTCTAGCAGTAGTTAACGTACCATTACTTTCACTAGTAACGTATCAATATTAATAGTATACGTACAAACTTATGTAGCATTACGTAGCGGGTTATTTAGCATTCTTATTAAGAAGAACACACATACTTTGTTATTATGGAATTATTTAAATTCAGATGAGCAGTTAATCAAGTCCTATTGAAGCATCCTTTGCGATATGAAATACATTACCTTGTAATTAAATTCCTTCACAAAGTCCAAGTATGCACATAGAGTGATTTCTTTGAATCAAAAGATGCATGGTGGCATTTAAATTTTGAATTCGATCTTTTGATCATTACACAACAGGTCTATAATTATGGACACTGTAACATGCACTTGGCCAATACGGGGCGTTCTTTGAGGTCTCCAATGGTCTTCGTAATCAGGTATTACAGTGTAACAAATTTATAAAATGGGAGAATCTGATAGAACTAATGAAGTTGGAAAATTAGAACATGATTTCTTGTGATCATTTTCAGCATTGAGTAGATGTAGATATTAGGTACAGACTTCATGTACCAGTCATTTAATGGCACAAATAGAATTTGTCAACTCTGTGTACACTGTATCGATCTATTAGCTTTTCCTTATGTTAATTGTAACAACACAGCTTTGTTGACATAGATTTCCGATATTGTACCTACATAAACCTGGCCTTCTTTGTTTTCAACTTCAATAAAAAATAATGTCATTCAAAAGATATGTATCAAGATTTTCCCTTTTCAGGCTTATAAAAAATAATCAATATACTGAAAGAAACAGAAAATCGAGGTATATAAATTCTTAGACATTAAATACGATATACTGACCTTTATTATTTATGGTTGAAACCCCCAGCATACATTTGAAGTTAAAAATAAACTAACCGACAATTGTCTTGAACAGAGCAATAAACTGTAACAGTCTTTAAAAAATTAACGCGAAAAGACTTAACCTTCTGATCATTGGTCTCAAAGATGTGCTGCTTGCATTTGTACAATTGAAAAGGTGTAGTTGGAATGTATTTATATGAAGGAGTTAATAAAAGACGCTGAACATACGTATTTTATCCTATTGTAGCAGCAAATTAAAGCGGATATGAGAATCATAATTCTAAAACCATTATTTTAGTTAAAAAATTAGAACAGAGTATTTATTGTAATGCGTATTTCAGTACAAACAATAAACAACGTTTAACAAACATGAACAAAACAAGCACTGACAGAGATGAAGTCACCGACGACGTCCTACGTTTTTGGCGGCTTGGTTCTGGCGAAGCAGTCGTACGCCGTCTGGTCTATGACGTCAGTGTTCTGCATGGCGTGTTCCACCCACGCCTTGTCCTCGTCCCTTATTGCACCCTTGTTGGTCCAGCGGTAAGGATTCATCCCGTACGCGTGGCCCCACGGAGACCGGTTCGATTTCACCTCCCGTACCTGAGAGGACGGTCCATATTTGTCCTTTGGAATATCGAGACTAACGTCAGAGTTTGGACGTACCGGTTTGGCCTCTTCTACCCTACTGTCCTTACCTTTCGATTTTTTAATCTCGAGCTCTAGAGAAAATTCACTTTTTTCACTCGATCCTAAATTTAGACTTGTTTTTGTAGGTTCCCGTTTCTCAGATGGCGGTTTTCTCACGGATTCAGATATTGCTGGTCTAGGTGTTTTTATGTCCTCTGATTTTTCAGAGTCTTCAGACTTTTTAACCTGGATCTCTTTGTCATACCTGGTTTCCAATTTAAAATGTGTTCGTGGGGTTTCAAACTTGATCCTAGAAGTTTCAACCATCGTGTCCAATTGGTTCATTGAACCATAAAGTCCTTTTTCACTTTTAACTACTTCCGGTCTGGAAGAGTTATCAATGGAAGACACAGATCTCCGGAGGTCCGTGTACCGCTTCTCCTGATGGCGACCAAAGAACCCCCCTCCGAAATGAACCACGTTTCTGGTCAGTTTCATGTACCCTAGTTTGGTGAGTGCGTTGCTGAGGTCAGGAAGCTTGTCAATAGAGTTCACGATTGACCGCTTAGTTCTACCACTGTCCAAGGGCGGCCTCGCACCGCTCTCTGTGAATTCCAGCTCCTTACCACGAATCTGGGAGTATATATTGTTTCCTATCGTTAGAGCAGACGAATACGTGTATTTCACATTAGAGTCTTTATTCGATTCCTTTACATTTTCTTTTTTATCACTGTTTGAACTGTTAGAGTTTCTAGACTCCATTTTCAGCCTGGACCGTATTTTGGGGAGTTTCTTTGCCTCTCGCGGAGTTTTCTCTCCCTCGTTATCAGAATCGGATTTTTTCTCCACCTCACCTTCGTCCAGTTTCTCCTCGGTGCTTTTACTAAGGACCGGATTGAGGCCCTTCAGACGGACCATAGCGCCCCGGTTCTTCTTGTGGAACTGCCACAACTGTTCGCGTTTCTTTAGCTCCTGGTCCCTAGGGGTGTCGATCACAAACTTCCGGACCCCCAGGTGAGTGACGGAGCGCGAGAGGTTCGTGTGGAGAACGTTGGGAAGTTCCGGTAACCGCGGGGTCTTCACAGAATCCATGGCGCTGTCTACGTCGTCCTCATCCTCATCTAAGGCCGGTTTGGTCAAGCTTCTCCCTCTCAGTCCTTCTGTAAAGATAAAGTCCATACTGCTCAGATATCTCATTGGAACATACAGACACACGCACCCACTGACTTAGGGTGTGATTTAAGAATGCGCAAGTTTTTAATTGTTAATCCGTTTACTTCATTGCAATAAACAAGTGCGTGTGTTTTTAATCAGCTCAACAGGGTAAAGACCTTGTACATATCCCAAAAGGAGCCCTGATCACTCAAGAAAAGGTCTGAGATCCGACCCGCATCATAATCATTATAAAATCATCTCATCGACCCCCAGCCAGCGCTAAGCCATTACGGACTATCGATTTGATAGAGCAGTTTATATTGAGGTTGATCCTACCAGATTTTAGTTTTAATATTCTATGATTAAATGACTTTATTCACTGACAATACATTTACCCCACTCTCCAGCCATTGTTTAGTGTTCTGTATATATACCGGCAAGACCCCTCTTCAAAGTTCATGACAATTTATCATTTTTAGCTATATTAAAAATATATAAATCTTGGCTTATTTTTCCGTGCTCTCGAGAGAATTTTTTTGACATTCTTATGAAACCAAATAGCATCAGAATTCCAATTAAAATCCCCATTCACCATTTGAAATTCTGCACTAAAATGAACAGCCGCCACTTACCGTTAAAGCATAGAACACGAAGTTAGGGGACACTGGTCCTTCAACAATGGGAAAAAGACACTTCAAGTCAGAAAGTTGAAAGAAATGACTAATTAAGAATGAAATAATTAAAAGTAAGAGGACTGCACAGCTGTGTATTCTCCGTGCCAGTAGTCACAATGAATGGATCCCGGCCCACAGATCGGTATCAGTGTCCAACAACGCTCTCAACTGACGAAATTAAAAATTGCTAGGCTTGTCTGTTTTAAATAAAGATATAACTCAAAACTTGTTCCAATATTTTACCCTCACTTGTCCCTCCAGTGCGTTGTAATTGTGTAAAAAAAAAAATACACTTTTCTTCTAAGATTATCAATTTTATTTCTAAAATCTATTTTTAGATCTTTCTTAAAAAAATGATAAGGCTTGGGCCATCAAATTATTGTACCATATCCCAAAATTTCTCAAAAAGAAATGTGTCAGACTCATGTTTCTTATGCGACCACCTGTCTTTTTCGGGGATAGGGAAATTTTGTTCATTTTTTTTTTTATCTTAAGAAATTTAAATTAAAGCACACGCATTTACCGAGTGTAATGCATTTGCAATTCATTTTTTGCTTGCACAGATACTATAACATGACTTTAATAATTTCCTTCCCTGATAATAGGAACATAACGATTTAATGATATATTTCACACCTGATGAGTTTGCTGAGCTCGACAAAACACTAAAACGGGCACAGCAATCATGCTAATATCGTTTAATTCGGTGCAAATCAGACAGGTCTAATTGTTGGCGATGAATACAAATTTAAGCGGAAATAATAGTTTATTGATATTATCGGCTTCCTAAAGCGACCCTCTGAGTCTCGATCAGCTGTTGTCCCGAGATCTTACAGAGGAATCTCTCCCCGTCAGACTGAATCGACAGCTCAACACTTGTCCCAGAGTAGCGCGTGTCCCCGCGTCAAAGTGTGCGTGTGTCTGTCGGTATGTGGTCTGGTTTGGGATCTCCTTAACTACCACTCACAGACCCGAGATATCACAGTTACACGGATATTAAGTGAAGAAAACCAAACTCTGGAGGAAAGCTCGTGTCATTTTATCCAAACTTGTCCAAAGACAAACTATTTGCCTCCGATACCCCCCCCCCCTTCCATACACCTCTTTAATTTGACTTGCGCCAAAGTTTTGGTGATCTTAAAAACAAATGTCTAAATATAAACACAAAGTGTGTTTATTAAATGGTTGATTACTCGTCTATTTGAAGTTCACACGCATACATGCATGTACATAATTGCAAAGATAGTCGCATGTGCCATATTTTCCGCATCAAATGTTAATTTATGAATCAATTCTAATTACACGTACTTTTGGTATTCTACTTCTAAAGGATGAATTGTTGATCTTTTGTTTTCATGTCGGTTAATTCTTTCCATGGTTCCATAACATATATATTGAATATAAGACAAAAACTTGTAATTCAAAACTTTTTTTAAGATTTAAAAAGCGCCGCTGTGGTGAACTTTGCGGGGGTTAATTACTCTAATAAATTAGTGGACAACCCTAAAAACAACAAGACAACGGCTGACAATCAGTCATTGTAAGAAACAATGGCGCACTATCAGCAGGTGCTTGGTATCAGTGCACACAGACAATAGAAATATATATATATATATATATATATATATATATATATATATATATATATATATCCTTTTCTCTTAATTGTTTAAAATTTCTTTTGATCTTATTATGAACAGATCCATTACGGCATAAGAAGCACTTATGCATAGAGATACAAGTTATTCTATCCATGCATATTTTAATTAAGTGTCGTTAATTAAGAAATCATTCCCAACTTCCATTTCATTCCAACAAAATAAAAAAGGATATATAAAACGCAGACGTTGTATGTAACATACTATGTTTGGAATTTTACTTTTTCATTCCTGATAGATAAATTCCAATATTTCTCCAACAAAGAAGAAAAATTTACTTTGCAGAAATACATATTTAAACTACCCCATTCCTTTCTCCTAAAATGAGGAAAAACGGAGGTAGTATATACGACTAAGGTAGTTACCTCTTTCAGTTTAGATCCTTTCGAATTCATTCTGACGAAAAGCCCAAACAAAACTATGACAGTCGCCCAGTATACATGTAGTCGTGTCTTCGTGTCTTTGAGTAAAAAGCCCCCAGTTAGCGAATTCTTATAAATTGAAACTTCTCTTTATTGGTGCCAGTATAACAATTTGACAACTATGCATATGTTTAAATCGCTCTGATCTCCGCTCTTGTCGCGGGCCATGCATACAGTATAGTTAGTTAAAAGATAAGTAACCGATATAGATACAAGTCATTACACAGAGAGAGAGAGAGAGAGAGAGAGAGAGAGAGAGAGAGAGAGAGAGAGAGAGAGAGGGGGGGGGGTATACAAATGTCACTTGAAAGGGTGCTTGAGAAACAAAAGAACTTAAGATTTTATTATTAAACTTTAAGTTACACTCAAGCACATTATGAAGGGAGCTCGCAATAACAAGATCGATTCTTGATTTGGTTTACAATCTAACACAAGTTCTACAAGTTCCCATTGAAACTGTCAACAGCGACAATCTGACTGTACAAATACACAATTAGTCCACATTTATTTACCTTACTACACAATAATAGTCCAGACCAGGCCGTGCAAACACACAACAAGTATCATGGAATTGGTGGATAACAATAAATATTTATTTACCATAATTTCGGCCTATTTACGTGTATATTAAGGCACTATATTTTAAATTAATCAATATTTGTTGAACATAGAATAGGTAATGTTTCTTTTCTACTCACGTTTTATGTACATTAAATCCATTCAATTAAAAGAATGTACAGGTTACTTTAAGTTAATGAGCAGGAATTGGCTTGACATATTTAGGTGAACTTGCATATACTGCACTGATTACAGGTGTTTCTGTTTTTGTCTACCTCAATATTGATAAGTTTACGGTAATTGGAAAAGCGGAAATAAACGTGGAAAAAAAATTGGCACCGATAAAAGATGATCAAAAAACAATTATATAAACGGGTCTTGATCCAGCTCCAGGGTGAATTCAAACAATGATGAAATGTACTAGTAATCAATACACGCCTTCAAAGGACAGTTTGAAGAACTTCAATCAAATGGATTCTGACATACAGGTTGCGTCAATCTCAACATTAAAAGAATCCACGATCAGTTCCCTATGCAAATGTGGGTATAATGTTTTTACAGGTGTCTAAGGATTAATTTTGACAATGCGGGGCCAAATAAATTCAGTAGAAGAATTATAATTCAACAAAGTATATGTTTGTATTTTCTTACGAACAGTGTCCAAGTAGCAGACCTATTAGCATTAATTTTTACATTGAAATTGATAGACCAAGAACGAATTAAGAATGATACAGCTAATTCAGTTTTATTTATTTATTAATGATATATAATGTTACTTATTACCGTATATTGATATCGCCACTTTAAGTAGGTATTCTAAATAAAATGTCATACAACGCTGGAAGACCCCCCCCCCCCCCAAAAAAAAAAAATGAATGGTATTTCCACAGTATATTGGGCCCCGCCACCCTAAACAATCAACAGACCCTCGCACCTACCTACAATTGTTTTATCCGCTGATTTGGAATCACCAACACAAAAATCTAATGGTAAACAAAGTTATTTTATCAACAGAACAGGATTATTTAATACCTAGTTTGTGTCGTAATCTCTTTATACAACGTTCGAATAACAACCAAAGAATTTTTTGTTTATTCTAATATATATTTTCTTTATTTACTGGTGTGTGCGCATGTTCAATTCCTGAAAGATTCGAGTACTAAATGATCACAAGAAATAAGATTACATTAATTGAATAACCGGGCACTAAATCACAATCACCTCGGGCATTCCATCTCCCATTTTATTCATACATACGTGCACTCGATCGTTTCCATCTTTTGCTCTCTCTTATCAATAATGTTAAAAATTCGTCTATATGAGCTTTTCCTAGCTGTTCCAAAGAGCAGTTTAATTAATTTTTAATTCAGTTTAAGTAATGTCAGTCGAAAAAAGCAAAATTTTTAAAGATGCTTATTTTGTGTCGCTATCGATGAAATATTACGCTATATGAGAGAACATAGATAGGCAAAACTGTGTATTGGTCCATATATTATTGTAATTTATATAATAAAAAACAAAAACAAACTAAAAAAAAATTGGGGGGGGGGGGGTTATGCCCCAAAAGCCTGTATTCGCAATCTAGTAATTTCCATGGGAGTGAGTTTCATAAAAAGAGGAAAAGGGCAAGGTTCGCTCTCCTTTTTCCTCATCTTAATCAGAGCATTAAAAAATATGCATCTCATCTTGTTTTTTGAAGTATATAGATGACCTTTGATATTGTAATTTTTTCGTAATAGTGTAAATTTTATGTCAAAATTTCACAGGAGAGGGCGTTTTAAGTTTATAGAACTTGTGCCCGATCCTATTGTATATGCCAACTTTACAATAAAATATGTTCAAACCAAACCAAGTATATAGATGCAGGTTTTATATTTACTGACTTAGATGGGGAGCCTATATGGTTATTCCACTCAAGCCAAAATGAAGATTAAAGATGTTCTAAAAATTGCCAAAAGTTATAATTTGTAGCTTTAACAACTTACTGATTTCAAGAAGACACTTCCTACATCAAAAGTGAGTCTCCAAGTAACCGTCACATAGAACTATAGTTGGTCAGTGCAGAATTATTGGGGACACAGTATCGACCTCCTCCTCTCTCCCTCCCGCTAGTAAGTACTAATATTGGACCCACCTAATCACCTGTGTATACTACAGGGCGGGTCGTATCACTCACCAACATTTAATGTTTAATTAGTTATGAATATCGACGGAATTTTAAATCCCCTACAATAACTGACCATATCAATTTATGCACTTTATTTCCCGAGTATAATAGAAAATCAGCCATAATTCCATAAAAGCCCGGAGTCGTGCTCTCAACAACAGTTTAATTTACATGTCATGAATAATTTCAGAGGAAACATTCCTGTGTTGTGCTGTTCAGACTCTCATTGTTTGCTGGTGGTGGACCGAGTTAATTGTTTTCTTAACCCCTAAATCCGATAAATTCTTCTACAAACAGGTATCACAGCATAATATAATATTCTAATAAACTAATTTAGCGTGTAGAGAGGCATTACTGTATCAAAACAACTATAAGCCTACACATAATAATTTCTGATAAATAATCACGAATCTCCACTTTGGTTACAATAACCCGAGCACAACGACCTTTGTGATGTCATGACCCCCCCCCCCCCCCCCCAAATCCAGAACCTAAAATAGTATACATCCATATTTATACAAATCAAATATATTTTCCCACCTGTATACAAAACTTATGCATGGTATAAATAAAAACTACATAACCACCGATAAAAAGAATATGTTTTATATACATGTGTACATTTAATTCATACTTAAATTCAGTGTGTTTGATACAGAATTTTATTTTTCAGGGAATTTCTTAACCTCTTTTTAGTAACTTAACTAGTGAATTAAATAATTTAAGCCATAATTTTCCAGGGTGTGGGGATTTACGCATGTATTCACTGGTTAACAGAACCTATGGAATGCATACATGTATATGCATAATCAATAGAAAATACAATGTGGTATAATAAGCAACCCTTCTAAATTATAATTATATATTGTTATGCTTACTGAATATGTGGTGTATAAAACCACTGGTTATATCATATATACAACCACTGGTATACAGGACCTAAGTAAAATACAACCCCTGGTATACAGGACCTCAGTGAAATACAACCACTGGCATATAGGACCTCAGTAAAATACAACCACTGGTATACAGGACTTCAGTAAAATACAACAATGGTATACAGGACCTCAGTAAAATACAACCACAGGTATACAGGACCTCAGTAAAATACAACCACTGGTATATAGGACCTCAGTAAAATACAACCACTGGTATACAGGACTTCAGTGAAATACAACCACTGGCATATAGGATCTCAGTAAAATACAACCACTGGTATATAGAACCTCAGTAAAATACAACAACTTGTATACAGGACCTCAGTAAAATACAACCACAGGTATACAGGACCTCAGTAAATACAACCACAGGTATACAGGACCTCAGTAAAATACAACCACTGGTATACAGGACCTCAATAAAATACAACCACAAGTATACAGGACCTCAGTAAATACAACCACAGGTATACAGGACCTCAGTAAAATACAACCACTGGTATACAGGACCTCAGTAAAATACAACCACTGGTATATAGAACCTCAGTAAAATACAACCACTGGTAAATAGGACCTCAGTAAAATAAACCACTGGTATATAGAACCTCAGTAAAATACAACCACTGGTATACAGGACCTCAGTAAAATACAACAACTGTATACAGGACCTCAGTAAAATACAACAACTGGTATACAGGACCTCAGTAAAATACAATCACTGGTATACAGGACCTCAGTAAAATACAACAATATATTTTAATGCTAGGATAGGGGCATCCAGAGTTGCTGTCTGGGTTTTAAAAGCTACAATGAGCAATTCTGCTTTGTCTCAGTTTGGTAATGTATCCACTAATAAACAGAACATGAGGTGCAACCACCGAAAACTTTGCTGAATAATCAGGGCAGATATACACAAATTCAGAATCACTTGAACACTTAATGACTGGGTTTTACTGAAAAGGGCTTGATTGAAATTGGTAGATACTGGGAACTAGGAAATCACTGTGAAACAAGTAGCAAGTCTTCATACAAGATGTTAGGTTTACAAAATACATGTGTATAAATAACTGATTTGTTCAAAATAAATCCATATATAAATGAACAAACACAGCTCATATACACCACCGTGTGCATTTTTCTCTTTATTCAACGTACAATTGCCAAGAGATACAATGTGAAAGACAAACGCACCAGAGACGGTTCATGAATAATTGCATACAGAGGTCAAAATCTTTCGAGTTTTACATGGACTGGTATATTCATTTCACAGGCTTGTATATTTGAAATTTTCAGAATGTTTGTTGAGTTTTTGGGTGTCTGTATATAACATAGCATCAATATCTTCATAGTCAGCACCTAGACACACAACGGTGTCAAAACAAATACAGTGTACCACTTACTCCCAGATCTGGCCTCTGATTTAATCGCTAATGTACATGTAGTAGATTTCCTTTTTCACTCACAAAAATAATCTTTAAACAGTATCATTTCAGTAATAAGGACAAAATAATCACTTTATCTTTGTTAATGTGTTCATTCAGGGCTGGTAATCAAGTAAATTCAAATATCAGATAATTATGTCACAGGCTGCTTACGATCACACTCTGAAAGAAAAAAAAAGTTTATGATTACCATTATATGAATAATGGTATGTGTATTACATAAAATGGATAAATTCATGATTTGTTTATGATGTGATTAGAAGGTATTATTTTCACATTATAAATATCTTCTCTAATAAAGGATGAATATATACATGTATATGTGTGTGTGTTTAAGATCCTGCATTTGTTTTATGGCAATGTCAAATATGAGCACATCTGAGCGATGATAACACCTACTTCTTGACAACTTGTACCACATCCTCGTCGTGAAGGGTGTGCTCTTTCCCGACCTTCTGCGGCTGGTGCTTGACCGAAGACCCCCAGACTAAGCCACTGAAACAACGAAACTGAAATCTGTGTCACAAAAACTAACCAATCAGTGACAGCATTTATTGAGCTGGTTTTTGACTTGTTCGTTATCTACAACATGCTATTTAATATTTAAACTCTCTGATAATATACCAACAAAACCTTGTCGAAACTTTAAGAATACTATTACATATACAACAATACAAATACTTTGACAATACTGTCTTTGTAATTTTTTTAAAATCAATGTAATTTCATTTACAATTTAAATTCTTTGACAATACTGGTTCAATTCTAAGACAATAATGATTATTGAATACTTTGTCTCAACAATAATTGAACACGGTTTTGACCTCAGTGACTATTTGACTACATTGACTATTACTGTCTATTTGGTTACATTGACAATAATTGACTATTTGGTAACATTGATAATAACTGACTATTTTATTGCAGTGACTATTACTGACTATTTGGCGAGATTGATAATATCTTACTATTTCATGAATTCTATGACTCCAGTGACTATTACTGAGTACTGACTAACTACATCAACTATTAGTGACAGACTACACTACAGTGACTATTACTGACTATTTGAACTCCTTGATGATGGCTCTGTGCAGCTTGTTACAGAAGTCCTCCACTGTACACTTGTCTATCTTGACCACCACGGGTGACGTGTAGTCTGGAAGCTGACCTTTGGGCTTGGTGTAACTGTCAAATCGAGTTATTAGAAAATGGCTTACGGTGTTTTGAGATAATATCATATAATGTATTAGATTAATTATCATACACGTTGATTATGAATGAACTGGTGACATAATTTAAGTGATTTTTTTAATTTAAAATAAAAATACAAAAACTGAAATACCCTCAGTTAAGCAACTGGTAAATGTTAAAATATGACTTTTGTTGAATTGAAATTTTTCAGTTTTTTACTGTTTATTTATTCAGAAAACACTGACAACTCAAAAAAATAGGATAATTTTAGCAATATCACAAACTAACATCCAGCATACTGACAAATTCGGCAAGCTTTGACTACTGTAGGTGAGCAGGATTTATTGATCAAAAGCATTATAGACTCACATTCTGACGAGGCCGAGGTATTCCCACATCTTCTCCAGTAAATCGTCAAAGTTCCACTTGTGATGGGCCGAGATAGGGACGCAGTGAGGGACTTTGTAGATAATGTCCAGTTCCTGTGAAAATTGAGGAAACAGGCTGACCTTATCAGTACATATCATTACTTTTTAAAATATTCTTCAAAGTGACAGAGTAAATTCTGTCAGATAAAAAGCATAATTAGTTGTGGTTTTCCACTCTAAGTTCTCACACAAGGGAGCTAACTTTTAAGCCTCTTTCATAGCTCTCGAAAATGGGCTAGGCTAAACTCTTGTTGATTTGTTACCTCTATAGAGATCTGGTCAATCTTGTTGAGGATGTAGATACACGGGATGTAAACACGGTTCCCTTCCACTACATCAATCAGTTCCTCTGCCGTACAGTCGGAGCGGAGAACAATGTCAGCATTGTGGATCTTATACTCCCCAAGAATTGTCTTCACTAAGTCTATATCTAACTCAGATTGAGGAACCTACACAAAATAGAAAGAAAATCAACCAAAATTTTTCTAGATACAAGTACATGTACATTTATAAAAAAACATTCATAAATAGGAACTTTTCATGTTTGAGTCTTTCAAATAACCTAGATTTGCTAATCTATAACTTTTAGCAACAGAGCAGTAATACTAAGTGTATTTAATGAAATTGTATATGTAGTTTAACCCCCATTTGCCTTCCAAGGCAAATAAAACTAATGATGATGCCTTCCTTACAGCTACATGTATTTGCATATCTTAAAAGTTGTCTCTGCATTTTTCACTTTATCAAAGCTTAAAATTTTTGACTGAGCTATTTTTATATCCTTGATGAAAGCGATAACATGATCAAATGTTCTGGTACTTCTTATCATAAAGACAGTCATCAAGACATGTTAAATTTTTCCAATATCATATGAGTATCTCATATCAATTATCTGTTAGACAGGAAAATTTATAGTGCAATTCAAAGTATTCTAAGAGTACAATCCCAAAAATGGTATCTACATTCCCTTACAGTAAATGTTCAAGGACAATTTTGCTTACCAAAGTTTGAAGATTAATTCCGCCCTTTTCTTTCCGCCGGAATCCAATGTTTGGTGGTGATTGGTTGAGTCTGATCCCAAATCCTTCCAACTCGTGCACGATGAGGTTCTTGTGTTGTAGAGGTTTCAGGACATCCAGTACAATAAAGATAAGAGAGCAGGTCCGGGCAACTGAAATACAACACAAATAGATTAATAGCTTGCCATAATTCTAGATATTTTTGCCAGGGGGTGGGTGGATGGTGAAGGGTTGGGTTGGGTTGGGGGGTGGGGGTGGGTTGAGGGTGTGTATGTATGTTTCCATCCAAGGCATATGTTATATAACTTTGAATTTTCAAGGAGGAAGTGTTTTTACAATAGTAATAGATTTACTAGCCAGTGCAATACAATATATTGGCCCCTAGCATTAGTTGTCATTTAAAAGTAAATAATGCATTAGTATAGATGATAGTTTAAAGATTGTTGCTTTCATAAAAATTAAGCATATTCTACAAGTACATGTATATCACAGCAAAGCTTGACAAGTACATGCATATCACAGCAAAGCTTGACATGTACATGTATATCACAGCAAAGCTTGACATGTACATGCATCTCACAGCAAAGCTTGACATACTAAATAGGATCAAGCAGCACAAACCTTTCCAGGGAAATAAGGTAAAAAAACAAGAAGTTACCAGTGTGCTCAGAGACTGACAGACTCAGAGCTTACCTGCAATGACCTGTTTTCCACGCCCTTTCCCGTCCTTGGCTCCCTCAATGATACCGGGGAGATCAAGCAACTAAAATAACCAACAGAATTATAATCTTTGTATAACTAAAATATCAACAGAATTATAATCTTTGTACAACTAAAATAATCAACAGAATTATAATCTTTGTACAACTAAAATAATCAACAGAATTATAATCTTTGTACAACTAAAATATCAACAGAATTATAATCTTTGTACAACTAAAATAATCAACAGAATTATAATCTTTGTACAACTAAAATAATCAACAGAATTATAATCTTTGTACAACTAAAATATCAACAGAATTATAATCTTTGTACAAAAGAGCAAAGTAAAGCAAGTTACATACAAATCAGGGCAAGTCATTTATAAAGTTATATAGTTACCTGAATTTTTGCCCCTTTGTATCGTATAACACCTGGAACAGTTGTTAGGGTGGTGAATTCGTAGGCAGCCACTTCGGAATAGACTCCAGCTAAATTGCTAAGTAGAGTAGACTTTCCTACAGATGGGAAACCTAAACAAGAGTCAATTATTACAAGATGTGTGTTATAAAATTGCAGAAAGTATTCTCATGCAAAATACATCCCACATTTTTTTTGTAAAACAGTAATTATGTCCAAAAGTGTTCCTACAAGTAATGAAACTAAACATTATGTTAGTCTGAGATATACAGTAACACAAAAAATGTCAAATGCATACATATTCTGAAGGGGCAAGAGAAGCATCTGATTTCTGGTGAAAACTTGTATGGTATAAGATTCTGAGATCAGCCTTACCTACAAATCCAATACGGGCGTCTCCAGTTTTGGCGACATCAAAACCTTCCCCTCCTCCTCCACCCCCACCTTTGGGTTCGATGAGTTCTCTGCGGAGTTTTGCTAGTCTGGCTTTGAGGAGACCAAGATGACCGCTTGTTGCCTTGTTTTTCTGAGTCCTAGCCATCTATAAATGAAATAGAAAAATTTTACATGCATATGTAAGTAATTGAAAATGAGGAAACATGAAAAAAAAAAGTATAGAGTTGGGCTCTTAAAAGATCATTCAATATCCAATGAATTCAAAAAATGAGCAACAATCACTGAGCATATTAATAATGTATGAATGGTTTTAAATATTTTTATTAAAATTTAGACAGAGAATTTCAGTTTAATGATGTTGATAACAAAGGAATATCAGATCTATTAATAGACAGTAAAGCTAGTCTAACTGATAATTTGCAATTGGGGGGGGGGGGGGGGGAGTTATCTTTGTTTTCCCACTGTGTTAACCCAAATAGTCACACTGAGATGGCCAGACCGATTTAATCACTGGTGCCAGATAGCTCTGTTTGTATACTATAGTACCTGACTAGAGATTCAGGTGGCCCTAATTCTAATTCTTCAATATTTCCCCCATCTTGCTAGCTAAGGGTTTCTGATCCACACCGCTCCTCATGAACCCTTGGCATATCGTGCTATTGAAAGTCAGGATTTTTTTCCTGGATTTTGATTGAAACCCTTTGACCAATAAAAAAATGCAAAACACTATTTATTCACAAGTATAAAAATATAAAAAACAACTAACATGCATAGCTTAAAACCCTTATTTTTCTAATCTTTCTGTTTGAGCCTTCCTGATACATGTAGCATGCAATGGTGCAATAACAAGTACCACCTGATTGTGTATCAACAGAGGCATGCACTCGTAGATTAAAGATTTACCACTCCCAGTCTTATACCCTTCAAATGAATGTGATGGAGGCTGCCATTACTGCACCAGTGACGTTAAAAGTACGTCATATTTCATCATTTGGCTAATTTAAAAATAGGCTGGGATATCCCATGACGAAAAAAAATTGTGACTTTTGATAGCATGCCAAGGGTTTGTAAAGTGGGGAGCAGCTCAGAAACCGTTGGCTAGCGAAAATGTATTTCCCCCTTCCTGTTACATCTGGTGCCATGCGAACATGCGAACCCCTGGACTTGACAGGTTAACTCCTATCAGGGAAACTAACCTGGGAATGTGATCTTTGAGGGCAAAGATTATTTAAGGGGGGGGGGGGGGGGGGGGACTGCTTCAATGGTTTGATAGCATGGTTGACTAGAGATTCAAGTGACCAAGGTTCGAATCCCTGTCTTGTCCATCATTACTTTTCAATCTCATTACACATATTAGAGTAATGTAAAAACTTAATATGTCATTGCTCAATATTTGGTGTCTCCTGAACTCTTCAAATGTGTTTAAATCATCTAAAGATAATTTTTTTTTTGCGAAATGTATGTATTTTCCTGACACTATATTCATGAAAAATCAAATCATAAACTATAATAACACTGCAGCATGGTTGGGAGTATTCAACTTCATTTTCCAGTTATTATCATGATTATAGAGTTTCTGATTTTCAAAATACATTGTCATGAAAAACCAAACGTCGTTAGTGATCAAAACTATCATACCTCGGACTCAATTTCAGCTATTCGTTCTAAAATTCCCATTTTTCTGATAATCGCAGATGGGTTTTCACGTCGAGCAACCTGTCCCGGCAAAAAGAGGATAACTAACCCGACTTGAAAAATAAATCTTAAAGACTCTCTTATGTAGCAATCCAAAAGAAATATATTTTACCGAGTATATCTCTTTATTTATTTTGCTAAGTAAATTTAAATTACTAAGGTTAATTTTGCCATTATTTAATGAAAATATGTTTAATGTGCCGGGGTCGTTAATCTGCAGTTTCCTATGACCCGGAAGAAGTTGTCTGCATGTTTTATCTCCAAGATTTTATGAAAAAATTGATTTTGCACAACTTTTCAAGCTCAGCAATGCTTTGAAGATTCAAATTAAATGGTTATTGATTGCATTGATAATTAAAGGGGTCATCTTTATATTTATGCAAAACATTACACATTTCAAAGGTCATCATGAACTGCGCATGTCACATCCGGGCAATTTACTACATTTTCCGATGTTTAGCTCCAGTGGTTCAAATTTGTAAACCGTATTCTCTGTTTAATTTTAGTACATAGTAATGCATTTCCTTCAGTTTCTTTAAAAGGTATTCAACACTTTTTCTTTCGCATCTGGTTTTTCCTTGTATTTAGTTTGCCGTCGTTCTAAACAACAGTAGTTTTCATCGGAGACACATATAGGTGAGAACACATCAATAATAATCACGTTGATTTGTGTGTTGTGTATTGAGTTTTGTTTCAGAGTGTTGTTGAGCGTCATCGATTCTATAATACGCATATCAAACAGTTAGCAGCTCACAATGTCATAAATTTGATAACGTTGAATAAACTAGAATTTTTTGTTTGGAGTTGAGGTAAACATTTTTATTGCTTTATGTTTATTGGTGAGAATTTGCATGGACTTATTTCCCTATAGAGTAAACCAAAACTTTTATTTGGGGCTGGAGTTTTAAAACTGACTGTTGGAAGCTCGAAAGAGTGTGTTATTCACAGTTATTATCTTAAGTTTGTTTGCAGACCAAACATTGTTTTTTTTCCTCTGTATCCACCACACCAAAATTCAAATTCCTTGTGATAATTTCCAAATGTTAAATGTAATTTCTTACTCTAGGCAAATATGTTTCTATTTTGGAACTTTTGAATATCGTAGCGCCAACAGTTCTCATTTATTCATTGTCAAAATTATTTAGTGATTTCTAATATTCGATATGAATTGTTTGTCATATGTAAATTTAAAAAATATGGTTGAAAACTGATTGTGGTAAGATTTTTTTTTTTAGCAATTTCACAAGTTTCAACAAACCAATTAGTTAAAAAGAAGAATGGAAGTAGATAGAGGTTTAAATTCGGATGATAATGGAAGAGACACTCCAAAGGAGAGTTATGAATTGCCAACACGGATCGATACTCCAGGACCAATACCAAAATACATGTATAGTAGGGTAAGTCCACATACACTTGTATTTGTGGTAATTTCAAATTATACTTTACATATTGATTGTTAAGAAGTAGGAAAACAGGTTTATAATTAAATTGGTTGTTTGTTGTTAATAGAAAGGAAAAAAATGAAGGAATTTTTAAACATAGCTGCTCCCCCCAAAAAAATTCTATCTTCAACCTAGTTAAACCTAGTGTCCAGTGGGGTTCATGTCTTACCACCACTTTAGTGTATTGTTTTACTTGTAACTTCAAAAGTATTTTAAATCAGTAGTCAAAATGACCAATAACAACAACAGTTTGATAGAAATAACTATATGCATATTTGTGTTAAAATGTCTAAAATAAATAATCAGTCACCATATACCCAAGTAAACTATTGTAGCTATAGCATTGTGATATCATTTATAAGCAGTAACAAAAAAATATTCAGAGCATCTGTTGCAATTGACAGTGCACTTATGATTCTAAATATCCCAGATTGAAGGGGTTTTAATGGAGCCTCTGGGTCTACAAGGTTAGGGTATTGCAAAAAACAGAGTTCTTTGAAGGTATATATATGCAGATTTATCAATATACAGTTATGTCATTTTCATCAATTATTAAAGCTACTGCTATGATGAGATAAATCAAACAGCATTTTCAACATCTGAAGGAAATCAAGTACATTCTATAAATCACAATTAATTTGTAATTAAATGACGAAAATTTATGTTTGAATTTTAAACAAATAACTTGGGTATTGCTTATGAAGGCAGTAGGGCGGTTTCATCTGTTAATGTTTTTTACATTGCAAAGTGATCATATAAATTTCAAAGAATCATGAAATGCTGGATGATTCGGAATACCCATAATGACTGCATTTTAATGAATTATTAATGAATTCTCATACACTTGCCATATTTCATTAGCTTTGTAAACTTAAAAGTGGGAAAAAAGGTCAGAGTGACTTTATTTGGCTAACATATTTTTAAAACTTGTAAGACTATCCTTGATTATGGTGTGAGAGTATGAAATATTATTTCCTTTCATCTGGCTGTTGAATTAATGCCCAAATCTCTATACTTATCATTTAGGTAGTTGTCAATAATTGGTACCATAGACCTTAATTTGATACAATCTGATTTTGTAGGATAAGTTGATGGACCTCTCGACATGTAGATTGGCAAAGGAAAGGCCGACTTGTCTGTCTAAGGACCATTGCTCGTAAGAAATATTGTTACACATTATTGTTATAGCATTAGAATAAATTCCTACTGTGTCTCTGTGTTTTTGAAAAGAAATATTTTCAAAATGAAGTGTAATTAAAGTTATATGCAGACACTGAAATATGCTACTTTCTTGTGTGAATAGTTGCCTGATAAAACAACCAAACACAAAGTGTATCTTAAACAATACTTTTGAACTTGCTATCATAAATATTGGTATCTTGAATACCAACTTCTCATATTTTGTGTAATGTTTTCTCTAGATCACGAAATTTGGGATATTTTGATCATTTCTCTCAGTTCCATTGAGTATAAGGGAATGAGGTTTGCCTATACTGTTTACCGTAATTTGGAGAATATATTACACATTTGTGTATAATATGCACCCCCTACTTTGGGCCTGAAAATTCATGAAAAAACGTAGTTTCAGTGTATAATACACACTGAGACTTTTGACCACATTTTCATGATTAATGTGGGAAAAGTCTACGAGGAAATTGTTTGTACTGAAAATTTTACATTCACGATATGTTTCTGACGCAGAATTTTTAAAAGACTTGACTTTCTGCATAGCTGTTATCTTCAAAAAGCTCAAAGGAGTGACCAATCACGGACACGGTATTCACTCAAGGTGTTACATTTCTTTGCCCCAAGGGTATGTCCGAGATCATGGAAATAAGTGACAAGCACATGTATGTACAACAATGGCTTCGATAGAGCCGCAGAGGTGTTGAAAAATAATAATGAAACAAATCTTTAAGATAAGTTGTTATATTTAAATTGATAGTAGCTAATCATTTGTCTTAAAATGCTTGTTTATTACGAAAAACACATGGTAGGCTACCTCAATCAGGCCAGGAGTAGGGCAGAGATAGTGAATGCTCATCTCTGATTGCTGAATAAACAGTTTATATTTATCTTAAATGGCCATTTTAATACACTTTATCTATCAACAGATTAAGAGCAAAACATTTTCTAAATCAACCGAACAATAATTTCAATTTTTTAACAAGTGCAGTAAAGAAACAGAAGTAGCGTTTCCATATCAAGGCTATGTGCTGAACTACGATAGCCAATGTTTTACTGGTTGTGAAAAAAGTGTCAAAATTCTACGGATGTATAATATGCTCCCCTTTCTCACAAAGAAATTTTTTAGAAAAGTGCATATTATATTTGGCAAATTACGGTTCTTTATAATTCAGAAACATTAATTAGAGATTTTGAGAGTGACTTGCAGTTATTTTGGCATATGATCATTCAAGAAATGATTTAGTTTGCTTACTCGAAACCTAGAAAACAAACACTGCTTGCTTGTGAGGAGCTACAGTTTAGAGTCAGTTCCAGGGGATGTAGAGCTCCAATATATAAACTACACTGTGTGAATTTCAGGCCTGAGGGGATATGGGAACCAGAGAGGTGGTTTCGATCTTTTGACACTTCTCGTGGGAACTCCCCCCTCACAGTCGGAGACAAAAAGCGTCCCCCTGACCTGGACAGAGAATACATCAACAGACGGAGACCATCTGGTAAAGTATTGCTTTGGTCATACCTTGCTAATACAAGATTTGAGACCATATATGTCCATGAATATTAAAGAATTGTTTAAAATATTACCAAATAAAACAAATTCTTCTGACAGACCCCAAGGAGCGTTTGAAGGACGACAAAGACGGGATAGTTCTGAGTCCACAGCGTCGGAGTTTCGGGACGGGTTGTCACGTCAGCAGTCATGTTCCCCTGGGTCGACAGATCAGTATACCCGGGCAGGAGAACGGAGAAAAGTAACCTATCACCATGTTGATGAAATTCACATATCTGATTATGATTCATTGATTTAACACCTTATTTTTCAATACAGAAGCCAAAATAAAATGTTTGAGGTGAATTTCACTCATACTGAATTTCTCGTCTGGTCTAATTTATGTATCATCCCTAAAATGTCTATCATACTAAAGTGAATTTAAAAAAGTCATAATATTCAATCAAGGTTAAAACACATAATGATAAAACCTTTAAAACCTTTCATATGACATTCATCTTAATATCATTTAGAAGACAGACATCAATGATGCTTAAGAATTACTCACAGTGGTAAATGGATTTAATGGATCTGTTTGAATACATTTGGAATAGTACTGAATAATATTTCTTGATGAGCAGAGAGAGAAACCCCAGAAGGATCGGCAGTGGGCGCATCCAAATTGATCGGGATCGGGAGCGGGAACCAGCTCACCAGGAGCGGGACTTCCGAGCGATCCGTGACAGATTTGACCGTGAAGATCGGCGATTTGACAACCGAGACAACAGGAATTATGGGAGGCGTGAATTTGAAGACAGAGTAAGGATTTGTATTCTGTATCATTGGAAGCAACAAAAGTTGCTCATTGATCAATTAGTTCTGTTGTGATATAAATTATGTCAAACTCACATTAGTATGAACTCGTTGCTTGTTCACTGTAGAACTATAGAGAGCGAGGTCATTACAACAACAATAGAAATCGACGAGACTCATACCGCAATCGCAATGAGGAGGAGCCAGAGTGGTTCACTGAGGGACCGACCAGTCAACATGATCGGATTGAACTCCATGGGTTTGAGCAGCGATCCAACTCGACTCCAGATAAAGAAGAGGAGAACCGGAGGCAGGTGGAGCGACAAGAATCCAGACAGGAAGTCAAGAAGGGAACACGTCGTAAAGAGGAGCATGAGGAGACCAATCACAGGGGTGAGTCAGGTAAGAGAGCAGGTGGTCAGATGACATTGAAGGTCAACTATTCCTGTGTGGTTCATCACATACATTTATAAAATGTCTTCGCTTGTGTTGTATATCCAGTACATCCATGAAGAAAGTTTCTATCCTATTGCCCTTGTCTTTAGCATGTCGATAAATACAGTGGGTATTTTTAGCACATTGTCTGATAAAATGTTAAAGGGGAAGGAAAGTCATAAAACGTTTAAATTGGAATTGATGAAGTGGTTTGAATGATAACAATTGGTCATACTGTTTTGAAAATAAAATACATAATTAAGCTTTTATGCTCGTTTGAAGTTAGAGAAATTGCTATTCCCTGGAGGCTGGCATGATGTAGAACTCTTTGGTATTGAAAACTAAACAAATCAATTATTTTGACATCACACCTTCTATTCCGGTTTACCTAATGTACACGGTGCTCTGGATTAAATGCTGGATTATGCCTATCTGTTTCTCAAGTAATCAACTAAATAAAAATTAATGGTTACGTTTATGTTCACATGTCGATCTTAAGAATATAATATAAGTACATGTATAAACTGTACATATTTATTGAATGTAAATGGCAGCCGTTTTTCTATCTGTTAATTTTTTTTAACCCAAGTCCAACTGAGTAAGTATATTATAATTGTAATCGGGACATTTTGAAATACATTTACAATTCCTAAATTCGGAATTACCATATCAAAATTACGACAGCAGACACTTTTTGATGCTTGGCATCTGTTTACAATTCCTACAGCTACGCGGATAATCCTCTTTGACACTATGACCATGTGAACAAATGTATTTGTCAAGTCAACTAACATAATCTGGTTGTCATTGGTTTGTGATTAAGCACAGATTCAAAGGCAAAAGCTCAAGTCGATATTGTTCCACATTTTCCACAACTTGCTAGTTTAGAGCGAATATCATAATTAGCTAATACTGATGCTATGTTGATAAAACAGATCGTAAGGGATGGTGTGACGTCATAGATTAGAGTTCCATGGCAGTTCTCATAACGGTGGGAAATTAGAATTAAGCAATCTTTATTTCTGATTTATTTGTTATACGATTGTCAATTACAGTGGATGTTAATTAGGCCAAAAAAAAAAATAATGGTTTGTTTCCACTTTCATGCTGAAAAAAGTAGGGTCGGTAGGTCGGAATTTTTTTTTATTTTTACAAATTTTTTTTTTACCTTTATTGCAGTATGCATACGTGTCTGTTTGATACTGTATAAAATAATAAATACTTTTAATCTTTAATGATAAGTTGAACAATACCTGAATTCTTTGATATTTATTTTCATTACGATACATGCTACATGTACATACAACAAACACTGGCATTGTCGTTCTAACGAAGTTTATTACAGGAAGAAATTGTCTACTTTCACTTTGAAAAAATAACAAGAGTTATCCCGCTTAAAAGAGAGTGTCATTGTGTGGTGATTCTATGGATATACAGTGGACCCCGCTTAATATAATAGTTATTTTGTCAGGAAAAATTATTATATTAACCGGACTATAATAATAACCGAACCCAGCTAAATTCAATGTGTACAAGCATGATATGTACCTATTCACATCATGTTTTATTACTATCCATTTCTAGACAATGTAATTTCCACAATAATTGATGATTTCTTCTAAAACTTTACTTTTTATGCTTCCAAAAAGTTAATTTCATGGATAAAGTTAACTATTACAAGCTGGGAAAATTGCAAGATCCACCAATATGCTTCCGATGGGTTGACATGCTTTCATTTTGTTTTCTGCCTACACTTCCGGTTTTGACTAAATCTAATAAGGCATTCATGAGACAATTCGTTTTTAATAACTTCTTTCATTAAAAATCAAATAATCCACAAAGCTATGCAGAATTTTTTTATTTTCTTTGAATTATTTAGCCCATTCTTCGTATAGAATAAAGGCATATTTAAAAAAGATTTTGTCACCACTTAACTGCAGTACAAGTCGTCAAATGGAACATCACGTGCAATGCTAAGCCATATAAAAGATCCCATTTGTTATAAATTATTTTACAAAAATAAGAGACATTCACTTATTTAAACTGTAAAGAACTTCAATATATACAGCCATGTCACTTGACAGGTGCATAGGTAAAGTACCCAAGCCACGTGTAGTGAGGCGTGACTAATCCCGTCTGGCCAGCACTGTCGGTAAATTTCAAAGTGATTTGGGGAGTCAGAGTGTTTATACAAGCTTCTCATGAGGGGCTAGCTCGTGAAAAAGGTGTGAAACTCAATTGACAGGCGTGATCTTTCTATTATATTAAGCGGGGTGCACATTTTAAGCTATTATAATAACCGATGTAAAATACAATGATTTATGAAGAAATGGTTTTGTGTTTTGAAAAACTATAATATTAACCGAACTATAATATTAAACGGGTATTATATTAAGCGGGGCCCTCTGTATTAATAACATCTACCGTAACTGGTGATCGCTAATAAGGGCTGAGGGTTTTGTGTAAGTGGCCAAAAATCAAGGAGAGTTGGCAGAAGTGTAAGCTGGCAGTTGGATATGCAAGACCTTTCAATAAATATCTTTTCATGGATGTCACTTGACTTTACCTGGCCTCACACAAAATGATTTTATATATCAGATTTTTTTAAATGATGCCAGCGATGAGAGCATTAATGGGATCTACTAGCATGGAGACATCCATCCATTTTAAAATAAAATGATAAAGTTACACTGATTTGAAAAGAAAAACTCCTAGAAGCGTTTCTGTGACCAAAATTTCGAGTAAATTTTTTTCCAAACTGGACAAAAATGGAAATTGACGATCTTCTCTCAAAAATTCTGTAAAAAAAAGTTTTGAGTTGGCAGTTTTAGGTAGGGTTGGTCGGGAAAGCGGAAACAAACCATTTTTTTTCTTAGACCTTAATTGATTTATTGCACTTCATCTGTATAGTTTCCTTCCCCTTAAATACGTGTTCATATATGTATTTCAAGCACATCCACCAAAAAAGTAAAAGGTCATTTATTTGACAGTTTCGAAATCTTGTAATGGTGAAATTGTTCTCATGTATATTTATTAGTGATTTTGGACATGAAATTGAGCATACACTGTAAGAAATTGAGTATACACTGTATCTTTGTTAGTGGCAAATGTGACAGATAGAAATGGAAGTTTGGAGACAAATGAACCAAGTTCTCCGGAGGAATCCAATAACTCAGACAGCATCAACGTACAGTCACCCCGCCACAACAATCTGTTTGACTTCAATGAATTCTTTAAGCTGGAGAACTTGCCTGGACTTCATGTAAATATTATAAACCCACTACTGAATTTGTAAATGAACTTGACAACATCCAAGTTAGGACTCCATTATGTATTTAAACATACTGTGAAATCATTTTTAGCCATGGTGGTCAATGTTCGTGGGTAGCCAAAAATTTCCTGGTCGTGGGGACGTAATTTCGTTGGTAGCAAGTTCTATTCTTAAATATTTATATTTGCAAATATGCTTCTTTATGTGAACCTATAGAATAGCGAAAACGTTCAATTCTGTGTGAACGTTTCCGTGACGGCACAATGATAACTGCACGCGCTTATCGCTTGTCGCTTGTCGCTTGGATTATTGTAAACATAAAATCTCGGTAATTTTAACAGTTCTGAACGATTTGTCTCTCTCAAACGTAACCCACAAAAACCACGAATATTGGTCCCCCACGAACAATGATGATTCCACAGTATGTATTATTATAATTCTGCTGCATGATAACACTGGTTGTTGCTGAATGTAGGAAGGAGCCAGTCCGACCACAGACTTTACTGGACTACAGAGTCGCTTCAGTAAGTGGTTCTCCAACAGCAGTCGAGACAACAGTAGGCGGTCGTCCATCAACGAGGACTTTGGCTACTTAAACGGTAAGTCCTAGAAGTTGACAGATATTCTGATGGTAGATATTCAGAACTTGGTAGTGTTGCTTTCTTTCTTTGTAAGTTTTACCTTTGTAATAGTCATAAATTTGTGATATTCTGTTGTGAAGTATTTATGTCTTGTTTCCTTTCAATCATACAACTCCTTCCCTCTTGTGTATGTGTTAATTGTTCATTATAAATGTTTATTGTATAATCTTTCTGTTGCCTCTGGAGGGTCCTTAATTGGTCAATAAGAAATTGAAATTAGAATTGTGCTTTGATATGACAGATTTGCTGAGTGGTTCCAAGAGTCCAGTGATCCCTTCACCGCCCCCGCCCTCAGCCAACTCTTTCTCCCATCAGTCAGTGTTCTCCACCTCAGCTAACAGCACATTCCAGGATAAACCACAGCAGCTGAGCTACGACTTCTCTTCTGTGCAGAAGAACACCATAGGACCCATGCTGAACGCCTTGTTCCAGAACTCTTCACACGACAGATCTCACAGAAGCAGTAAGTCAGGCAGACAAGTCTGTCTTTGCTTTAGTTATTTGTGCATCTCTATAGTTTAAGTATGAAGAACCCAAATGTTTTCTTTCATTGACAACATTGATGTTTTGTACCATTGACTACGATGTTCATGTATCATTGTCTGCTCTGACTATTTTGTATCAATGAATACCCTGACTATTTTGTATCATGAATACCCTGAGTATTTTGTATCAATGACTACCCTGAGTATTTTGTATCAATGACTTGCTGACAATTTTGTATCAATGACTACCCTGACTGTTGTGTATCATTGACTACGGTGATGGTTTGTACAGTATTGAATATACTATATCATTGTTTGCTCTGACTATTTTATCTCATTGACCACCTTCTCTGTATCAGGCGCCAGTAGTATGACGGCCCAGGATGCCGAGGCTCAGCTGAAAGCATTGTTATTTGGGAGGAAGGGATCCACTCCATCGAGCAGCGGCACAGGCAGTCCAGCGGTGGCCTCTCCGCTCCGTAAGTTATCATACACCCCACTGGTATATTAATGGGTCAATTCATTAACAATAGAAACACAAAGGCCCCCCAGAAAAACCCATTTTTGATATGGTTCTGAGGCATTACATTAATGTAATGTAATCCCATTGAAAGTTTTTCACCGTTATTTTGTGAAAAAGTAAACAGAAGTGCAGAGTAATTATGGAAAAATATCTGTCCAATTTGATTTATTTATTAGGATTGAGGAGGTCACATAACCAACATGGTTGTATATGTTGTTATTTTCTGTACTTTTTATGCCCCTGCCATAAAATAACTGGGGGCACATAGTGTTACTCCTTTCCATCATTCTGTCATCATTAACTTTCAGTTCATAATCTCAGCAACAGTTGCACTCATTCTACTCAAATATGCTATATGGATACATTATAGGAATATGCAGGTCAAGGTCAATTTGGTCCAGGTTGCCCCTTGAACTTAGAAAAAAAAGAAATCTTCTGTGCAAACAAAAGTAAAACTAAATATGGCATTAAAATTTCAGCTGCCTGCAGGGGCATTCGTGGTGTTACCACACATTTTGTTCTGCTTTGGTTTTAGATGAAAGCTTTAACAGACTGTGTATGCTAAGTCTTTATGTTGATGTACAGTGACAGATTATTGGAGTCAAAGCATGTTTAATTTGTATTTTAAGATGTGCCTGGACGATTCAAGACAGTTGCAGAATTGGAAGCTGACATGGCACCCAACAATAACCGTACCTACACCCCTACTGGTGCCCCTATACAGCACCCTGTGGTGAACCAGCCAGCTCAGCAAAAGGTGGCCAAGCCCCCACCCCCTGCACAGTCACCCAAAGAACAGCAGGATGATCTTGCTGCCTTCAACAAGCTTCTGAGTCTCATGCAGGCTGGAGCAGCAGCAGCTGTGGAGTCTCCTAACAAAATGTCACACACTGTAAGTCCATCAGAATGTCACACACTGTAACACTAACAGAATAACACACAATGTAAGTCTATCAGAATGTCACACACTATAAGTCTATCAGAATGTCACACACTGTAACACTAACAGAATATCACACACTGTAACACTAACAGAATGTCACACAATGTAAGTTAATCAAAATGTCACAAACTGTACGTCTATCAGAATGTCACACACTGTAACACTAACAGAATGTCACACAACAAGTCTATCAGAATGTCACAAACTGTACGTCTATTAGAATGTCACACACTGTAGCACTAACAGAATTACACACACTGTAAGTCTATCAGAATGTCACACTGTAAGTCTCTCAGATTGCACACGTTGTTAGTTTATCAGAATGTCACACTGTATGTCTATCAGAATGTCAAACAATGTAAGTTAGTCAAAATGTCACACCCAGTACGTCTATTGGAATGTCACACTGTAGGTCTAGCAGAATGTCAAACACTGTAGGTCAAGCAGAATGTCAAACACTGTAGGTCTAGCAGAATATCACACACTGCAGGTCCATCAGAAGGTCACACACTAAGTCTATCACAATGTCACACACTGTAACACTAACAGAATAACACACACAGTAAGTCTATCAGAATGTCACACACTGTAACACTAACAGAATATCACACACTGTAACACTAACAGAATGTCACATAATGTAAGTTAATCAAAATGTCACAAACTGTATGTCTATCTGTCACACACTGTAGCACTAACAGAATAACACACACTGTAAGTCTATCAGAATGTCACACTGTAAGTCTCTCAGATTGCACACGCTGTTAGTCTATCAGAATGTCACACTGTATGTCTATCAGAATGTCAAACACTGTAAGTTAATCAAAATGTCACACACACAGGACGTCTATTGGAAAGTCACACTGTAGGTCTATCAGAATGTCAAACACTGTAGGTCTATCAGAATGTCAAACACTGTAGGTCTATCAGAATGTCACACACTGTAGGCCTATCAGAATGTCAAACACTGTAGGTCCAGCAGAATGTCACACACTGCAGGTCCATCAGAATGTCACACAACAAGTCTATCAGAATGTCACACATTGTAGGTCTATCAGAATGTCACACACTGTAACACTAACAGAATAACACACAGTAAGTTGATCAAAATATCACACTCTATAGGTCTAGCAGAATGTCACACATTGTATGTCTATCGGAATGTCACACACTGTAAGTCTATCAGAATTTCACACACAGTAGGTCTATCAGAATGTCACACACTAACTCTATCAGAATGTCGCACACTTAGTCTATCAGAAGGTCACATACCGTAAGTCTGACAGAATATCACACGTTGTAGGTATATCAGAATGTCACATGCTGTAGGTCTATGAGAATGTCACACATTGTAGGTCTATCGGAATGTCACACACTGTATGATTATCAGAATATCACACTGTAAGTTGATCAGAATGTCACACACTGTCCATCTATCAGAATGTCACACACTGTAAGTCTATCAGAATATCACACTGTAAGTTGATCAGAATGTCACACACTGTAGGTCTATCAGAATGTCACACACTGTAAGTCTATCAGAATATCACACTGTAAGTTGATTAGAATGTTGCACACTGTAAGTCTATCAGAATGTCACACACTGTAGTTTTAGCAGAATGTCACACACTGCAGGTCCATCAGAAGGTCACACACCAAGTCTATCACAATGTCACACACTAAGTCTATAAGAATGTCACACACTGTAAGTCTATCAGAATATCACACTGTAAGTTGATCAGAATGTCACACACTGTAGGTATATCAGAATGTCACACACTGTAAGTCTATCAGAATCTCCTAAAATTCATGACAAACTTGATAAACACCAGATACTGAGCCAAACATAATCAACTCTACCATTACATGTAGCTTATATCTATTTTATCTGTTTGTTTGTACACTGCAGCCTCAGTGCAATCCTGAGCAGAGGACCATGTCTCCAATCTTCACCGGTCAGCCCCTGCCTCCATCCAACAATGTTCCACCCCCAGGACAGCCCCCGCTAACCCCAGGCAGTGTGGCCCAGAATGAATTCCTGCAGGTAAAAACAGCCATCTACACCTGTTAGTTTCTCGTTATTTAGTATTGAAATGACCAAAGAAATTCTGGTTTTTAATTTAAGTCATGATTTTATAGAAAAGTTATTAAGAAGCTCGGATCAAAGCAAATTTACATTATTGTCCTGTACAAAAATTAATTTCCTATATATTTCATAGTAAAGGAATCGTTCTTCTGATAATGCCTAAGTATTGAAGTATTTTTACTGTGTTATGTTTTGGTTTACAATTTTGTTCAGGCTTTGCTACGTAACAAAGAGCAACAGCTACAGATCCGTCAGCAGACTCTGAATCACATGCGGGGAAGTGTTCATCTCAACAACCAGTCCACCCCCATAGCTCAACAAGCACAGAACTTCCAGCAAACACCCCCCTCTGGAGGAGGCCCCCCACTCCCCAGACACCCAGACAACTCCGAGACTCTGGCCAACTTCATCAAACAGAATCCCACCATCATCACCAAACCCTCCACCCCCACCCCTCCCCCCCAGCAACCCCCTCCCCCCATGCCACCTGTCCCAGCAGTTCACTCCCCTCTGGCGCCCCACCCAGGTCAGGCTGCAGTGATCGGGCTGATGCAGAACACGCCATCCCCACGGGCGGCCTCTCCACAACTGATTCAACAGGCCCTGCTTGCTCAGCCAGGGTCCCCAAGGGTACCATCACCCATCAGTAAGTATACACTACAGAGTCAAGTTAACGTCAACATCAAATTTTCTTTAGTTATCTAGTATCAAAAAATACACAGGCAGGTGCATTATTTTATTCAACTCAATTCAAATTAAACTTTAATTAAAAAAGTAAGTGATTTCACTTATCAATATTCGTTTAAAATAAATCAATGTAACAGCATTTTACCTTCTGCATTTGACCTGAGAAACAAAACATTAATATTTTTGGTCTTACTCAGACTTTTTTTTTATTAGTGCAAGTATAGTAAGAATTTTTTAAGAACGTTTGTTACTGTAATTGAGAGGATAATAGAAACTTGATGTTGTTTTGTAGTGTTCAGTCAGCAGCCACCAATGCATCTGAGTGCTCCATCCCCCATCCACCCCTCACAGATCGCAGGCAAATCTTCTCCTGTGTCCATGCAGGCAGCTACCAACCTATCTGTAAGATCTCATGTTTGTTACCATCTTGCGTAATATATCACAATTGCAGTCTATATCATTAAATCAGCTGCTGGTTCTTGATAAATTATTATTGAATGTACAGATAGACAGATTTAAAGGACATTAAGCAAGAACTGAGATTTTACTCTACATCTTCCATACTGTTCAAAAAGCTATGTGTACATGTTCATGTACATTTGCCTTGATTTGGTAATATAATTGTGCTGTGATAGGGTATGCTGATTGAGTTTTGATGATATAATGTATTTGACTTCTCTTGCAGTCCACTGGTACAGCCACTATAAGACCCCCGCTGGTGCCTCGTGTCCCCAGCCCCCAGGAGTTGATCGCCCACACACAGGCCATCATGCAGACCGCCCTCCTCAAAAAACAGCTGGAGGACCAGAAAGAGCGATTTATCAAGAAACAGCAAGAAAGGTAAAATGCCACCCCATCTCATGGTGTCCTTAAAGGAATCCACCTGTATTTCTCTACAGACGAGAACAAAAGCTATAAACTTGTGTGACTGGTTCTGTTTACATCATTGTGTTCATGTTTTTGATATGAGTTTCATTATTACTAATTTTGATGTGCAGTTTTCATAGATTACTTCTTGCATTTTGCATCTTTGATTAATATTGATAGATTTCAGTTCCTTTTGTTCTACATGTACATTTCATGTATTTACAGAGGAAAGTCTCCGAATCCTCCGACCCCACAGGGAAAAGTAGCAGCACCCCCAGGCCAGCAGCAGCCTAGCCCTGCCTCCCCCCGCCTGGTGCCCAGTGGGCCTTTACCTGCCTCCTCCCTCCCCCAGCCCCTCACCCCCCAGAGCACGCCTTCAGCACAGTCAATGCCTGGTTCTAAGGTGCAGTATTATACCACATTAGGTTTGAATATACCATTGTTGCAGTTCTTGTATTATGACAGGAGCCTGAATTTCCTCATTTCTTTTTTTGCAGCCTTCAGTAACTGCTTCCTTTACGCCAACATCTGTCATTAGAAAGATGCACTCTGACAAAGCGAGCGAGAAGGAGAAGCAGAGAGGGGATGGACAGAAGATGGAGGGAGCCGATGGTAAGCTTTGTTACATAGCTAGATAAGATCATTTTCAGTTTTATATTACACCTGGCCCCTGTCACTAACTTTCCTCCAGTCAATACTCGGCCTCAAGTCTGAGTATTGACCACAAATTCTTGGACTTTTCTTTAAAGGATTTGAGTGAAGGAATGAGTTGAGTGGTTTTAAAATATTGGTGATGGTGGAGCCTGGTCTCTGAAATGAGTAGTCAGCATAGTTTTTTTTTGTAGGCGACAAGAAGGTCCCGCCCGTGAAACAGCTGTTGAAGTCGGAGGAGGGTAGAGAGCCCCAGGGACAGGATCCCCGGAGGCTGGAGCAGAATGTGTTTGACTTCCGGACTCTGACCAATCCAAGCCAGGTTTCTGTCTCTTCTAGTCACCCCTCCATGTCTATGGGACACAGCACTGTTGCCAGTCAGCCCTCCATGTCTATGGGACACAGCACTGTAGCCAGTCAGCCCTCCATCAGCTCACACAATCACATGCCAAACCTCAGCATTCCTCCCCCCTCCCTGGCCAATCAGAGTGGCCTCCCTTCACTGGCCAATCAAAACTCACCACAGTTCTCTAGAAACAACTCTATTGATCAGGTAAAAAGGACGTTATTTGTTTAACAGGTTCTACGAAAGAAGCCTACAGTTTAATGAAATTTAGGATGTAAATTCTTTGAATATTACTCATCAACACTAGCCTAGTTTTAGCCAACAGTTCATAGTAGATCCTGCACCAAAATCACACTCTGAAATGATTTACTAAATTTTGACCTGAGTATGGTGAAATGAAGTACATAAAGTTTTGTTCTGACATCACAGCCTGTTCACTGCTTATTTCTTTTTTATCAGCAGCAGGTGGCGGCGGTGGATCAGGTGGCGGCTCTCCAGGCCATGATGGCCGCTGACCGGCTGAAGCAGCAGCCACAGGTCCGACCTGTGATGGGTACGCCCCTCTCTTCTAGTGTGGCCATGCAGTCTGCAGGAAGGCCCATCGTCAAAGGTACTTAAAACTGAAACTTTATTTGTGAGAGTATTAAAGAGAACTAATCTTTTTTTTTCCAAAATCATAAAATTAATTTAAGGTGTCAAGAACATTACAGCTTTATTCATTTTACTTTTTAAGGTGGTTTTATCTAACCCAGTTATTTCCTTCTTCTTGTGATCTACTCAGGCGATCAAAATATTCTTTGTATTGCCATACCGTATAACTTACATGTATAACTGACCAAATATTTGTTTGTGGTTTAATATGTCTGTTAAATTTCTTCTCTGTTTTCAGGAGTCAACATGAATTCTTCATTCCCACAACAAAACCAAGCCCAGCTAAAGATGATGAGTCCACAGATCTCTAATCCTAACATGGTCAAACCTGACCTACAGACACCCCCGCAGCGCCCAATCGTGGGCTCAGGCACCACACCCATCTCCTCTGCAAGTGTCGATTTGTCCAAAGTTCTGCAGGTACCACTTGATTTTTAGCATTTGCACATTTAATGTATTTTGTAAACCATGTTAGTTCTAACCAAGCATTGTGCTAGAGTTAAATGTTTTAATCAGTATGTTCATACAATACTTGAGCCAATAGCTGAAAGGAAGCAACAGTGCATGTGATTGAAATATGTGGTCTATTAATCATGATTTAAAAATCTATTTTTTAATGACTTGGCTGCTGTCTGTCAAAAATAAAGGCTTAAATTTTTATAAAAAATTTTCTAGCATAAAAGTTTTAAAGAACTACTGAAGTAAAAAAATATTAATTTACTACATGAAAATTTTGTTTCTTGCTTTTTGCAGCAAAGGCATGTCATTTCACCAAATCCTATGACCCGCCCGTCTATGGGGACCCCTCAGGGTCTCCCGATGGGAATCCCCATCACTGGGAGACTGCCCCTACAGCCCCCAGTCAGTGTGGGCCACAATCCCCTACTGATGCAGCAGGTCATGCAGGGCAACCTCTCACAAACAACGGTCAGAGGTAAGTGTTGCCATGTATTCTTGGTTATTCATCCAAGAAATTTGATTATTATTGTAATCTTTTGAGATCAATTAGAGGATATAAATTTTATTATTCATGTCATTATCATTTTAATATTGTAGTAAACACACTTAACCAAATCGGCCATCTGAACCAAATGGCGATGCAGGCTCAGCATCAGAGAATTGTAGACCCCCGACTACAGGGTATCAGAGGAGTGTACACGCCCCCTGTGTCTGGGGTGGCCCCCCGGGGCATGGGAGGCTCACCACTGATGAACAGGAATCTGACCCCAGGGAAACAAGGTATGATAGGACTTTATTTTATTTGTAGCAACGAAATGAGGCAGTGATATACATACATGTAGATGCATTGAAAAAGCAAGGAAAATTATTTAGGCTTAAGAAAGGTTCAAGTCTGGTTATCACTGAAAATGTATGGAATCATTATTGAGTTATTGGGACATTTGACAATAGAAGGTTGATTCCTACTTAGCTGGTGCTATGGAATGGTAGTTGTTTGTCTGCTGTGAATTGCCAAGGTTCTTTTTATCATTGTGCATGTTTTTGCAGTTTTGAATGGGCCAATTTCACCAAACAGCGCTAAAGGCAACGAACCCAATCTGATGAAGTGGTTTGGTACAGATGTCCTGAAAACTTCCCTCCCCCACATGCCCCCGATCCCCACCCAGGGGCAACGGGTGATGACCGTGGATGAAATAGAGCGCCACACACAGGCTGTGTCGAACTAGGAGGAAGTAACTCTGCACGTTTATTCTTAAAAGCTAGTCGTAATGTTGTGATTGAGAGGTCCATGTATTAGATGAGTGCTATAATGAATGACTGAAGTGCATTTAGTATGTATTACATTTTTTTCAACATTTCTATTTGTCCATTATTTTTTGATATTTTTCTTTTGCCATTGTGTGCTTTTTTAAACAGAGATACGGTTCCTTATTTGGGCTATAAAAATATCAACATGTCGCAAACAACGGAATGAAGCTGTATATAGTGCTTGTGTAAATGGTCAGTGTTTCTGTACATAGGTTCTTTTCTATTATTTGAAATGTTCCTTTCCTGATTGATATTGTAAATCAATGTTATACATTGTATGCTATTTTATGTATATACTGTACAAGAGTTATTATACCCCCACTCCAAAGGAGAAGGGGAGAAAGACCCCCCCCCCCCCCCCCATACGACTCATTGATTTTGTTACCTTACATTGTACAATATTTTGTTGATTATTGTGTACTATAAATAGAAATCATCCCCCCCCCCCCCCCCCCCCCCCCCAGGTTTGTGCCAGTCAACTAGTCTCTAGAATTATTCAAGTGCTACTGAACACTGAACACTGTCTTTGCCCTGCTACTAGTTCTGATGTCATCATTAATTAGGCAAATAAAGGATGAAATTGAAAGGAAAATTACAATGCAGTGGCAGGTGGTCATACAAATATAGAAATAATTACAATGCAGTGACAGGTGGTCATACAAATATAGAAATAGGCCAATACTTTGTAGTGTTCAAAGTTTTTGATTACCTTCCCTTGAAAATGTGATGTACCAACCCCCAATGTTACATTAATGTAATTGTCTAGAACTGTATATAGTTTACATATAGATTTTAATTATATATTAAAATGTCCATAACTAAAAAAAATGTTGAATTGTTTTATTGATACATTGTAGATATATAAAGTTTCTTTTTTTGAAACGTGGATATTGTCAAATTGTTTAATGAAAGTTTCTTGTATGTAGCATATCATTTTTCACCCTACATGTCATACACAACCCTGCTTCAAACATGTGACAGTCTTTATTCACAATTCTAGTATCAGAAAACGCATTGTTTCCTGAATATGGTGCAATTTACAATTTTGTCTTGTTTGTTTGTTTGCTACCTGTGTGTGTATCAGCAGTTAACACAGATCAGTGTACAGTAAGATACTCGGTCAGGTATATAGTATACCTATAATTTTCTACTGTCAAGTTTAATCGAATTCAGCAGTGTTTTCCTATATCACAATTTGTTTTGATAATAATTTTTTGGTGTGTGTGTTTGTACATAGATGTGATGAATTTTTTGCTTTCTTTTTGAATGGCTGCAGCCTGTAAGACTGTTCATAGACTTGTGTATAGAAGTGTAAGACAAGACTTGATGAATTCCTGGATGTCTCGGATTCAGGGGTGGTCAGGATTCGACGTCAAGATCTGTACATAGTGTTATCTGGAGAGCTGTCTATTATTTCCTCTCTAGCCGAGTTCTTTGTGTGGGACTATTTTGTTGTTGTACAGTTAACTCGTTGGATTATTGGTTTACACATTTTCTAATAGTGCTTATTATACTTATATGTTAAAATTGTATGTACATTTATTGAATTTTTTTTTCTCATGTGACCAAACCTGTAGAGAAATAGTTATTTTTGTTTCATTCTTGCTATACTCCAGAATACAAGAATGGATATGATTGAAGAAACGTATTTTTTGTTTACACTTTTTAAGTCACAATTAAGAACGGGTGGCAAATAAGGGAATGTATGAAAAATTCCCATAGGAAGGTCAACCGAGTTCCGAAAGGTCATCTGAGTTCAGGTGGGAGAGAACGGTGGTTATAATTGAGCACCAATGTATGTTGGTTGAAATTGGTCTTGTGCCAATTCCACAACTGTATTAAATGGATTTTGTATTTTTTTTTTTTTTTTTTTACATGGAAAGTTTTTTGGTGGGCATTTAGATAAAATTATCAGATCTCAGTAGAGTTATAAATCTTTGAATCAATATCTGTATAATAAGATTTTTTACTATAAGTCTAACAAATAATGAACCTTTAACTTTTCCTGAGGTGCATATGGAAACCAAATAAGTTTTTAGAAATGTTATCATTATTTCTGTTTGTGGACCAAAATGATGAACACTCCAGGACAGAAGATGGGGGGTTATATTGGGTAGTACATGTATAAGTTGTTGATGCATTAGAGCTTCATGTGTGCAAGAGGCTTGAATGGGATGAGAAGAATTGTGAGTGAGATTTCATCCATTTTCTCTGTGTCAAGTAAATGTTTTGATGTTGACAGACATTTAAAACCTTGCAAAATGTTGTTTATCAGGCTGGTAGTGAGATAAAGTGGCTGACCCCTGACCTTTGGCTTGGTTCCCGTAGTTTTGCATTCTTCCTGAACTCTCCCTTTGCTAGCTATAATTGAATTCCACTGTGTCATGTTTCTGGTGTATGTGGTCAATTTCAGCTTATTATATCACAGTTCTCTTAAATTGTAAAATATGATATTATAAAATGGAAGTTGTTTATATTTTTTAAATGATCAGTGTGTACTAAATGCAGCACACAACCAAAATAGAAATGGCAAAGTCCCCTTCTTTCTGAAGTAATTTTACTTGTCAAGTACTGCATACTGTGTATGATGGTGTTTGCTTCTTGGTACCTTTGATTAATTTCCTATTTCATTGAAAAGTTTTGTAATTTAAAATGTATTCTGCCAAGGTTATGTTGCATGTTAAAATAATCAGTATGAGTATTTATTGAGCCTGTTTTGTAATTTTATACCAGGGGAAAAAAATATTGAATTGTTTTGTCCGTTTGATTGTATTTAGTTAAAAAGAGGCCAAGTGCTTGGGTTCCTGTTCATTTTATCTCATTGCTTTTCTGAAATAAAGAATGAAATCTTGTGTGCTTGAGTCTTTATCCACGATATTCTATTCCTGAGGAGTTTTGAATCACCTTGTATGATTTTTCCATGAAATCAAAACATTTAAAAATCACAGGTTGTCGTCCGTATATGTAGCTCTTTTTGAACAAGAGGCCTCGTGTAGCGACAATAGAAAAACAAGGAGGGGATCAAGGATCTGATTTTAATCAGATTGGTAATGAGCATTCTCTTTTCTTAATGTTGAACGTGGACCTTGTGACAAATCAACAACAATCTTGACACCAAGTGTAAGCTTTTATCAATAAGAGTTCAAAATTCTAGAAATTTTGAGGAGGAGTAAGATGCCTTCATTTTCTGGTTGACTTTCTTTCAAAATAATCAAATCAACCGAGAACTTATTTTTATCTTTTATAATATCACTGCAATTAATATCTAGCAGCATACTATATAGTATGTATTTCTTTGAAGGTTAGTGTCGGTTAGTGATACGGTGGACCATCTATGGTTTTTAAAATCTTTAGTTTTTCAAGTATTTCTATTGTATTAGTGCAAAATTATAGAACAAAAACTCAGAAGAGAAACATGAATCACAGACTTTATTTGGCAGTTTCTGTTTCCTTTAGCAGTGAAGCAGCTTCAACAAATCACAACACATCTGTACTTATTAAACATCCAGCCAATATACATTATGTACATATATTTACAAATTTCCCCACCCCCAAAACATTTGCAAAATATATTTTAGAATGAGATTTTTTACATTAAAATCATATTTGACTAAAATGTTCATGTCAACTTGTATTACTACATGTGCACTGTACATCAAATCATTTCCGTTTTCAAATCTGTCTGATATTTTGAATTAAGTCTGAAAAAAAATCTTCACATCAATACGAGAGAATGTCAGACAGCTGAAAGTTAACATAAGAACACAATATCCAGAAGGTGTTAAGGTGTCCTGTGTTCCTATGTAGTAAGGACTAGACATCAACAATTCACACAACATAAAGCTTTAATATACTGTAAAATAACAAAAGAGACTTCCTGGATAGACCCTGTGCATCTGTAGATCTCTAGTTTGTGGAGATTTTAACAGCCAAGACTGCTGTGTACATCCTTTACATACAGCACATAATGAAGAATAAATCTTTCATATACAGCACGTAATGAAGAGTAAATCTCTCATATACAGCACGTAATGAAGAGTAAATCATTCATATATAGTACGTAATGAAGAGTAAATCTCTCCTATACAGCACGTAATGAAGAGTAAATCATTCATATATAGCACGTAATGAAGAGTAAATCTCTCATATACAGCATGTAATGAAGAGTAAATCTCTCATATACAGCATGTAATGAAGAGTAAATCATTCATATATAGCACGTAATGAAGAGTAAATCTCTCATATACAGCATGTAATGAAGAGTAAATCTCTCCTATACAGCACGTAATGAAGAGTAAATCATTCATATACAGCATATAATGAAGAGTAAATCTCTCATATACAGCATGTAATGAAGAGTAAATCATTCATACATAGTACGTAATGAAGAGTAAATCATTAATATACAGCACATAATGAAGAATAAATCTTCCATATACAGCACGTAATGTAGAGTAAATCTCTCATATACAGCACGTAATTAAGAGTAAATCTCTCATGTACAGCATGTAATGTAGAATGCACCAGTAAAACCTTTACATGTACATACAGCACGTAATGATATGTGCATACAAATACATCATTCACATATAGCATGTAATGAAAAGTGTACATCTTTCACAAACAGATTGTAATTTTAGTGAGGAAGACCCTGCCTCTCTCAGCGGTCCTTTTTGCGGCCCCTCTTGGAGCGGGGGGAGGGGCTTGTCCCCGAGGCCCCTCCCCCCACGATGACTTGACTCTGCTGGAGCTCGGTCTGTGAGACTTCGGACGTCTCGGACAGTTTCTGTTGAGCCTCCATGTAGAACATCACATCTCGGAGCTGTTCCCGCAGCTCCTGAATCTCCTGTAGGAAAAAGCACGTCCATGTAAGTGTTAGCGAGCCATTATCTTAACTATTTAAGCTTTACTGTATTCTGAAATTTTTTCAGCTAAATTATAGCAGGGCTTCGCATGTCACTGATGGAAAGGAACAATGATACAGTACTTGTATTTCAGATATCTGTGTTATCAATGTATTTCACGTTAAAAGCCATCTAACAAGAGAGGTAACTCTCACAGATATTAAATTGTGCACATAGCATGTAGGTATAAATCTACACCGAGATGAATAGCATCTGGGATATTACCTGTTCTTTATTCTGTGTGAGGTCGTGAACTTTGCCCTCTAACACGGTGACCTTCTTCTGCCAGACTTGCTGATTTTCCAATAGACATTTGTTCATCTGTTTCTCTTCCTGCAGATCTTTCAGAGCTGAGGCCAGACGTGTGTGGAGCTAAGAGATAAAAATCAGCAAGTACTGTAAACCAATTTTATTTCTTGATATCATGATTGACAAGTGACAACATTTTTTAAATCTTTTAAAGATACATGTATACATATAGACTGGGTCCATCCAGAAAGAATCTTACAAACATTGCAAAAAACATTTTGCACAAAAAGTTGATTTAATTAAAGCTTTATTTATTCAAAATAAGAATTAGAATAGAAACATACTGTTCTCATAAGTAGTATTATAATTTTCCTTTTGCTTACATGTGAACACTTCTTTTCCAGGCCCTGTTTTTCTTTATTCACAGCCTGTAGTTCTACTTTCACTCTGTCTAAATCATCTGTTGCTGTTTTATATTTCACATCCAATACATCAGCCTGAAAGTGAATAAAGGAATAAAATATTTTAAAAGGCGGAAATGTAAGAAGACATTGAGAGAGAGAGAGAGAGAGAGAGAGAGAGAGAGAGAGAGAGAGAGAGAGAGAGAGAGAGGGGGGGGTTTCAAAATTATGTTACCCTTTCTTGTGCATTTTTCTCCACTTGAGTCATCCTTTGCTCAAAGTACTTCCTTTGCTGTTCCAGCTGACTTGTCAGGAGGTAGGTATACTGTAATTTAATTACAACAAACTTTGTACATGCATATTCAGGTAGATCAAACACACTTTCCGCTTCATATAACCAGATCTCAATGATACATGTATCTCACAATTTTACCTCTTCAAGTAGGCACATCTCACATATTTATACATCTAGATATTGGTACATTTGTACTTCCCTTTTTCTTTTAAAGATCACCACATCACCAATGATCACTCACACTTAAACCTCGCGAAACAAGCTCATCTCAGTAATATCTTACATGATATCACATTAGTGATATCTCACACATTTACCTCCAGAGATAACGAGTCTGCCTTCCCATCCATCTCGGAGCTATGCTGGTCCTCCACTGCCACCAGTTTACCATCACCTTTACTCTGAACCAGACGATGAACAAAGTTGTCCCCCACGTAATCCCATACTCGGCTGTTTCCTATCTGCATAGCATACGTATGCTGGGTCTCTTGAAAATGTCTAAAAAAGAATTTGTTTAACCTTCAAAAACAACCTTTAGAATAATTTTTTTTAAAAAGTTCTCTAGTACATGTATATACATTGATATTTGATCTTTCTGATGCTAAAAATTAAAAGATTTTTCTCATATATATTTTCTCTGACACGTTGCATCACTAACTGTAGGATAGAATGTTCATTCAGTGTATTTACTGTTATACTCTGGTATAAACAAACAGTCTGCTCTTACTTGTATGCATGCAGCTCTACGTATCTTCCACAGCCTATGTTTCCACATATCAAACAAATCCATAGGCTCTGAAAACAAACACATGAAGTCAACAAGTGTACACATGTACAATGTTATGGTTTTCTGGCCAGTTATCTGATATTTTTAATCCATTTCTAGAACACTGACTACCTATTTTTTGTAAGAGCCTCCCCCCCCCCCCCCCCCCCCCCCCCCCCCCCCCCCCTCGATTTACCTCCTGAGAGCCACAAGTCATACATCTCTGGTCCGCCGTCTCCTCTGGAGTCTGGCAGTAACGACAAACTGGACAGCTACAAAAGGATATAACAAATAATTCCTCAACTCACCCATACAGTTAATGCCAAACTCCAGTACAAATCATGGGTCCTTGACTCACCTAGTGTCACCCCATTTAGCCAGGCAGTTGACGTGGAATGTGTGATTGCACAAAATCGTCAAGACCGGCGTACCATCTACGGACTCATCCTGTAGCAGAGGACAAATTTTAGCAGGCAGAAAAATCAGCTTGTACACAATGTAAAGATATTTTCTATGGAGTTAATATTTAATCACTAAAATATCAGAAGCCGTACCATTCTGTCCAAACACACCGGGCAGTTAGGCAGCTCCGTCAGACCCTCCACTGGTAAACAAGGACCCTGAAATTTTATAATAAAACTTTTCTGGCAAAATTTTTCAGTCAACTATATATATTATCCATTCTGATGGGTTACAAGGTATGAATACATGTACATGGAAGCAGTATTACTGTGGTTTTATCAATATTCCTTGAATACCATTTTTGTGTACATAAATTAAATGTTGATTTATTGTATTGATAGGATCATTGGCCACAGATTTATAGATCTTTGAAAGTTTCTCTTAACCCACAAAAATTAATGCCAATCAATATGAATGAAAGTTATGAAACCACAGTAATTCATTTTTTTTATGTGCATAGGATTTTCAATTTAGTGATTTTACATGAACATGTAGTCGTGTTATGCTTAGCTAATTAAGGCAAGTGATAACAAGTGAAATACAAGTCAACATTACAACAACAGAGAATGATAAATCGGACCGACCTCCGAGTCCTTGATGACCTCCACCCTGGCCACATAGATCAGCTGACAGATGTCCGGCTCTATCGAGTTGTACGACACATTGTTGTATGTAGTGAAGAACTCGTCGGCCAATCGCTGAGTCCGGAACTTGATCAGCACCATGTACTGGTTGGGGGTGGAGTCTCGGATAATCCGCATGAACTCAATACCCTCACTGTAACACACAGGTTAACAGCTAGGAAACAGCATCAAACATATACTCTCTTCTTTTTTTCATTTTGGTATTAACTAACACTCATTATAAACTTAATTACTGGTACCTTCACACAATATTATTACTGATTTTAAATATTTCAGATTACATGTATATAATTATGTATTTACCTGTTTTCCAGTCCCACACTAAATGTTCCAATCTTTTTTTTTAAACACTTAAACTGATCAATACTTACAAATTATTAAATTAAAGGTCTTACGCAAGGAAATAGCCAATCAAATTGAACTTACCAGTAGTCAATTGTAGTTTCACATATATAGAGACAATTTCTTTTCTTTCTTCCTGTTTTGGCACCTTATTTTAGGCCTACAGTATTGAATTTGGACTCATTTGCTAGAAAATCATTACTTTAGTGGAATTGTCACACTGAATTAAATAGACCTATTTTTTAGATGCGCACGATGCAACTTCCTGGATGGTGTTGAGTCTGTTTGTCAACATGTAAAAACCACATGTAGTTGGGGGTAGGTATGTTTACTATCAATTATCTCTCTTAGAAGCTGCATAAGGTGTTTTTTTCTGATCTCAAATTTTTCTTGAAGCATTTAACAATAATTCCTCTTTCATGAATAATATGCTGAGAGTATAGTTAATCAATGAACTTAATTAAAGCTATATAGTAATATATAGTAAAACTTAACTTTTGTACAAGTAATCTATCATTATCCTCTCTTGCAACCCACACCTTTTACAAGTACAATTTGTTAGTTTGAACAATGGGATTGGAAAAAGTTTTTATAACTTATGAGTTTCTCTCCCTGAACTCTTCCCTATTTGTTATGAATGACTTACCCCACAGGGGCGGTGAATTTCACGAGATCATGGATGGTGTAAGCAGCTGGTACAGCCAACATACAGACTAACTCACTTCTGGGGACCTCATCCTTCAATGACGTCATCTTACTGAAAACATCAACAGACAGATAAACCCTGGATCACATTATAAACATCTGATTAAATGCATGTAAATGTATAGCAGGATTTACAGTCCTCATAAAATAAAGAGTTGACATTGTCTGCGGATCACTTAAATCTTAAACAAATGTCAGGTCATGTTTAGAGTTCCTGGCCTGAACTGGCAATGGCACTTTTGTCTTTAGCTTGTAAATAAAATCAGTACATGCAGAGCTGAGAACTTATTTGTCTTCTTAAAGATGTAGATTTAGATTTCCAAAAATATGAACTAATCTCAGTTTGGGACTACACTTTGTTGTTTTTGTACAGAATGATGCTATTTTATCTTCTTTGTCTTTTATATGATCGTGAATATGGAAAACTCAGTAATTAAAAATTTCTTGTCTTTATACAGGAAGCTGTATAAAGAACATGTAGAACTCTTTAAAATCTCTGTTTCTTTACAGAGTGTTGTGAAATTAAGTATTATTATCTCTTACTTGTCTTTATACAGATGTAGAATTCCACAAGTCCTCTCCACCATGGGGTTCCCTGAATAGAACTGTATTGTGGGGGAGTCGTGGGGGGTAGCCCTCGGTCTCCCGCCGCTATGGGGTCGGTGCCCCCTCTGACCTGGATTCGGTCCATCCTCACTATCGTCAATGGGCTGGAAACATGCCTCTTTAGAGGAGTTCTTGTCACTGCTTGATGTGGACGCATTAGAAGCAACTGAGCCTTCTCGAGAAAATGCACCAACGTCTTGAATCTTTGGATTTGTATTTACATTGGTGTTTCCTGTTCTGAGGTTCGTATCTGGCTGATTACTCATATCTATGTATAAACAATTCATGTTTCAGAGATAAGTTTTTTGAATGCCCTTCTATTTCATCAGGTTTAAAAACATGCAAAAAATAAAAAAGTCTACAGTGATTTCACATTGCAAAGGACATGAGAGTACCTATATGACATTGTTTAAATACCTGGTAATTCAAGAGATGCTTAGAGAACTACCAAATGGATATAAAATGTCAGATTTTTCCATTTTAAATTTCTTTAAGAAAATTTTCATTCTTTTTAGTTCTCTCAGTGGAGAGACTCAGAGAGAGGGCATGTCAATGTGGAACCTTAGACTTTTTACCCAACATTGATTTCAATTGCTCTTCAATCTCATTTATGATATTGACAAAAAGTGATGGAAACAGTAACTTGGAACAATATCTTTAGATGCCTATGAACAAATGAATTTGTATATTTTACAAACCTTTTAGGTAAGTCTCAATTGTCAGATCTGTAAATATTCTCTCTCCGCGGCACTTTTTTATAAGTAAATCTCTAGCAATGTCTTTTTTTGAGCTGCAAGCAGCCTTAGCGTAACTGCTATTTGCTTTGTCTTTCTTGCCGAATACTTCAAAATTTGGAGCTGAAAAGTATTTTGTCAAAAATTTATTAAAAAAACATGAATATGATTATGATGATAAAGATGAAGACAATAATACAAAAATAAATTGCTTTTTAATAGAGGACTGAAATAAAGTTTATAAGCACAAAATCAGGTTTGGTTGTGCATTCTTTTTTTTTTTCTTACACTAAAGTTGATAGGTAACAGTCTTAAATGTCCACATATACGTTTTTCTAGATAGATTACTATAAATAATGTTATTATTTATTTCTCACTAATCAAAACTGTGTTAAGAAACCACGAAAAAAGCCCAACAGGCTAGTCTGCAAAGTGAAAAAATCTGACTGTATAACACCGTGTAACTGTTATGGTTAAGTTTTGTACAATAAACAGACATCGAATATAATTATAATACCGTTATAATTTAAATCGGTGGTAAGAGAATATCCTGTTTCGATTTCTAGACGTAAAACAACTAAAGATATCGATTCAGACATTTGGAAAACATCCGTAGTTTTTTTCCTCCAATTTTTTATTTACGTTACTGACTCCGCTTCCCGTCGCCTATTTTTACTCCTTCATAACCTAGAGAGTTCTCTTCCAGATTCAGGTGGCGGATCATAAGAGGTGGTTTACTCTTCTTTCCTTCATGGAATGAATGAACCAATACTTTGGAGTTTTACTCTCGTATTACATACAGTTTGCAGCAATTACTAAAAAAATTGTTTCAATTTGATATAAATCTTCTCAAGCATTGTATGGTTAACGGAAATTAGCCATGTCAAACGATCAAAATATAAACATTTTTTCTATTGATTTTAATTTTTATAGTGATTTATTTTATAAAATAATAAACATTTTTTTTTTTGGATAAAACAAAGTGTCTAATTTCAGCAAAATTTTTCCTTTCTCTTTATTTTTTAAAACAAAACTACCAAACAAACAAGATCGAGAGAACTAACAATAGGAATATTAAATTTGGTTCATTGGACACTCCCTGTTACTTTATATCTTCAAAAAAGAGGTATGCGTTCCTCGAACCTTTTGACTCTTTTTCTGTTCTTTTGATATTAACTTATCATGCGAGGATCTAGAAGGAGTCGGGGGTCCGACCCGACCCCCTCCTCCCCCTGGGAATATTCAATTTCTTTGACATAGTAGAATTACAGAAAATATGCCCCGGACCGCCTCGCAATCATAAATATTCCCCCTCCCCCAAATTTCAGGACATATCATCTCGCTGTTTGGAGATACGCAGTTTCTGTCAAGCAGACTTTGAAACCTTCCTGATGACGAAATTTCCCTTCAGTTGTAGTTCATGTTCAGTTCCCTCAACATAACACCTTAGCTGATGACACGTCTACCAAACATCTATTTGCTTCAAGAAATCCAAACCCGAAATGCCTTCAGTATTGATGAATGCTAACACTGTCGTATATTCAAATTGATAGTTACCAATTCTGATATGGAGATCGCATTTTCCCTTTGCCTGCAGTAGAGATCAGTCAGGTAGTATTGTATGTTCCGGGTAGCTGGAGTGAATATATCTTCATCAGAATTTGCATTATTCTTATTCACTTTAAGAGAAAGGATTGTCAAAGTAGCTTCAGTGTCTACTAAACCGTTGCATGATATCCATCTTACAATTACTTTTACAAATAGACCTGACTGAATATCATTAATCATTTTCGCGACCTCTTACAGTGCTGTGGGATAGGCTAAATGTACCATATGCCTTATACCCTCCCTAGTTCAGTCAATGTTTAATTCAAGTTTTTGACGCTTCTTTTTTAGCATAGCCATTTACAAGGCAAACCGTGCCTAACTTCTATATATGCGCATTGCATGTCTGGTCGCATAAGAACTTGTATTCAAAGAGTCCAAAAAACAGTACCATCGAATGTCGTGCACAACCTGTCGACCTGTTGATCGTCTACCTGTCGACATGACTACCTGCTGACCGTTTAAATGTCGACATGTTGACCGTCTACCTGTTGACCGTCTATCAGTCTACCTGTTGGCTGTCTATCTGTCGACCTGTCTACCTGTTGACCGCCTATCTGTCGAACTGTTGCTTCTAACTGTCTACCTGTTGACCGTCTACCTGTTGGCTGTCTATCTGTTGACTTGTTGCCTGTGTATCTGTCGACCTGTTGACCGTCTATCTGTCGACCTGTCTACTTGTTGACCGTCTACCTGTTGACTATCTATCTGTCGACCTGTTGACAGTCTACCTGTTGACCGTCTGTCTGTGGATCTGTCTGTCTGTCGACCTGTCTACTTGTTGACCGTCTACCTTTTAACAAATATATTTTATTTTTCAGTTATGGTGTATTTTCCAGAATTTCTCAACGTTAACAACTCCTGTTATAATATAACAATTATTATCATGGTGCAACCTTTATTTCATTATTACGAACACATTTGGTAGAATAGCCCTGCTTGTCTACAATAATTTAAATCACTACGCTAAATCAGAAGGACTACTTTTGTTGTTATCTGTATTAGAGAAGGACTTACTAAAATAGAATGATAATTTCCACAAATCTATAGCTTACCTTCAAAATGGAGAACTCTCCCACAGGAATGTAAGTTGTAATCAATACTCAGTATTCCCTCAGTAACAGGGTGGGAAACACTTTATAGTAGAAGGAAAATATCTAGGCTAAAAACAATGTATAAAATTGACCGAAACATTTTACCCAGTTATGTAATGGATATTTTTCCAAACAAACATGCTATTGTATCTAACTATACTACCAGAAATGCACAGAATTATTCTATACCAAATGTCGTTTGGAATTGTATAAATCTTCGTTTGTTCCTACTGTTGTTGATGAATGGAATGCACTTTCAATGGATGTCCGAGAAAGTGACTCTGTTCGCATTTTTAAGGAAAAATAACATGTTTCTGTTAAAAATGAAAATGTACTTACTTGTAGATCTAGACCTAACTTTTTTTTTTTTACATACGATGATAGATTTTTGAATATTATTCTAACTAGACTTCGTCACAATAGTGCACTAAATAATGATTTATTTCGATGTAATATTATCAACAGTCCAATCTGTTCGTGTGGTAAGCTTGAAGATACTTAGCATTATTTTTTCACATGTAATAAATATAAAGATTCTAGAAATTTTTCAGTTTACTTTGAGGGTGACAGTGCAATAAGTGACAATGAAAACAAACATTTATTTACATTAGTTTATAATTATATAAAAAACACTGAAAGATTTAATTGATCTTGAAACTACTACATGTAGTACACCATTGTTAATTACATACATGTCAATTGTATATTTGTTAACTGCCATTTTATCCACTGACCTTTATTTATGTTATGTACACATCTATTGTATCATATCTTTGTATTGGGAGAGGGCGGTCTAAGTTTTGGAACTTGTGCCCAATCGTAAATGTATTTTTGTACAATAAAAATATGTTCAAATCAAATCAATCAATACTCTATAATGCTATTAATTCAGATATAAAAGTGCAATGAATGTTTATACTTATTGAAAAAGATATATAAGTTGAATATATTATCTTTGAAAATGAAACCAAACCTTTTATGCTTATTGATAGTGTAATTTATAATTTAAAAAGAAAGTAAAATTTCATAATTAAAGTAGAATTTAATACTCATTACAAACTATAATGAATATATGTTGAAATAAACAGTCACATTTACAGCTTGACGATAATATGCAATACATCACGCGACTTAGAACCATTTTAACAAGGCCTTGGACTTTCAGTAGGATGTAATATCTATTTATTGCGTCAAAACAAGTTAAAACGACGCTGGTTTCAAGCGAAATATACATCGATTGCGTAGTCTTAGCTCAAAAGCCTGACAAATCTTGTTGATTTCAAAGAGCCATGGTTAAGTGGCCTACAACGAAATAAACAGGCCTACGTCACATTGCCGTTTGACAAAACTACCTAAAGTCCAAGTTAAAATGGTTCTTTGAATATAGTTATAGATCAGATCGTTCTTGTATGTTCACTAAATGAATACCCCATTGCAAAAGGATTGAAGTCATTATACGGGTAAAAAACATAATGTTGTTTCAAATCATAGTACGTATAATGTTTAAGGATAAAATACACTGGGTAAGTCAGATTTTGTTGCAACAAAAATCTGTTTTTCAATTATAGAAATTAACACAACTTAAGTTAAACAACACAGAATCTTTCTTGTTTTCGAAAGCCTATATTGATTAATTGAATATCACTTAATGAACACCGTATTGCAAAAGAAGAAAAGTCATTATTTGGATCAAAGCTAGTCAAAATTGTTTTTGTTGTTTCAAATCCTACAATATTAAAGAATAAATTATTAAAGGATTGCTTTGCAGCAAGTAATCTGTTTTAAAAATAATAGAATAACATACAACTTCAGTGAAACAGGAAATAGCAATATTGAAGTTAAAATTCATGTTGATTTGAATATCGCGAGAAAGAAGTATTTAGAAATGTTCAGGATATGTTTCAAAATTGACAGATCGGAAGGAATGCAGCGCATGTCAGAGTTGGTGTTTGGTGCACTCATTTTCCACCAATGGACTCCAATAAGGAGGTCAATGACTCCTACATGATGCTGAGTGGTAGTCGAAGAGAGGGATTTTAGCTCAAAGGATCATATGTTGACATAATGGTTTGGATTAATGAATTTCATGTGGTCACGGACGTGTCTCAATCTGTATATTACGACACATCGAAAAAATATTATTGCTGTCTTATAGTTCAGAGAGTCCACCAGGTTTCACTTTACTTCAGCTAATGATACCAATGATACCAAATTTAACAAATAACATGGGCATAGTAAGAATGGGTGGTAGTTTTTACATGTCTTGTACTTTGTTCAAAGAGTTGATCAAAGAGCAAGTTTTATGTGCACCATATTTTTCAACAATACACGGTCCCTGTGCTACAATTTTTGCAGAAGGAATAGGATTGGATATGGCCGTTCGTTTTGTTTGCGACTTTTGGTCCAACTCTGCCTCCTCATGGATAGATAGGTGTCACGCATGGCCAAACCACGAAGTTGTCAATGATATAATCATAGGTGTGTCACTTTGTAGCAATCGGACATCCGTTTGGACAACACGGATATTTAGAACGGAGAATCTCCTTTTCTCAGACAGAACAGAAATGTGTTTATGCAATGAACCACAGTCAGTTTTTGACCTATGGTTTGTTGAAATCTTCTTAAAAGAAGTTACCAACATTGTGAGGAAACGGAGGAACTGTTGTGTCCCTATCACATAAAAACAGCAGTTTTGTGGGCGATTCAACAAAACGTGCTATCTCACTGGTGTCCACACAATCTCCTCGTTGGCTTTTGGGCCTGTTTTAAACTCCTTCTATAATGGGTGTACGAGGGTGTCTACCCTAACTTCTTCATCCCACAAAACAACCTCTTTATGGTTCAGCACAAGAGAGATTGTTTCTACAGCTACATGAATTGTATAAAAAAGGATCAACCTGTTTGTTACAGTGCCCATCTATCAGATCTTGCATAACTAAATAAATGTTCTTAACAATCCAAGACTTACAATTCGCATGGATGAGAGCGTACTATCATGTGAAGTAGTTTATGATGAGGAACTTTTCAATGCAGCACTCATGTCAGATATTTATTTCAAGAGCGAAAGTTAATTTGTGAAAACCATGAACACACTGGAAGAAGTAATACGCTCACCCCTGACACAGTATCAGGTTGTCCATTTAGAAAAGCTTACTGTCACTTATCTCCAGAAGATAGCTGCTATTTTGCTACACAAATCTTACAATGCCCTATGTTTCAACAAAAAGAAGTATATCGCTAACAAATTGTCCGGTCAATCAAATGTTGAAATTAGCAGCCAAGTTTGGGTGTGTTTCTGACATGTTGTACCTCGCCATGTTTTACTATGAAATATCCAGTAAAAGAGCATTTTCATCTGTTTTGAAAAAAGACGAAGGCAAAGTTATCACGTCCATCTTTGATGTATAATAGACATGTAGACAAGGATATGTGTATTGAGGCTGTAGGGGGGCAGTTCTGGTATAAAAAGAGAAGAGAAGCTGTAGTATGTGATATCAAACTTACCAACGATGTAATTTATATCGATGAACTTGTACCAGTACAACTGTTTGCTTTACATAACAGATATTCTAAGTTAGAGACACTAGGAATCCCAGTGTTTGTGTTCTTACACTTCCTAGAGTTATTGTGCTACAGACACATTGATGCAACATTATCACAAACAGCTCTAGATGAACTCCAAGTCCTGGTTCAGTATGGTCAGGAGCAGGCTTGGGGGTAATACTAAATGTAATGGTAATGCATTGCAATGCATTACATATTTTCAAAGTAATGCTAGTAATGTGTAATGTCACAAATTTAGCATTACAAGTTATGGTAATGTAATGCATTACTTTTCAAAATCTAGTGTAATACTGGCATTACATGGCATTACTTTGCTTTTCTATGCATATTCATTTTTAAAATTGTGATGAATTGGATAACTGAAATTGTATTTGATTCAAAATTGTTTTAAAAAAGAAAGAAACAATTCATTAAGAAAAATATATTTTATTTGTTTGATTAAAAAATTTCTAAAAATCCATTTTTTAATTGTCAATATAATAAGCATTTTGTTTATATATAATCACCATTTTTAGTCATTTTAAATGGATGAAATAATTAATATGGGATATTAATAAGTGAAAAGTTTTGAGTTCTTTAGAGGAAACTTTATTAAACATTGATCTGTGTCAAGGATGTCACTGGTAATATTAAATAGGAGTCATTTTGATCATCCGTGTCTTTGTTAACGGTCATCTGAGTAACCTGCAACACCACTGAAGCTTTGTGTACTAATGTGGATTAGGGATATACAAGTTTTCAAGATATTTTTCGCAAATTATGAAAGGGTGATTTCTATTGGGTACTTTCGTAAAAAAATATTTAATGTTTATACATGAAAAACAGTCAAGAAGTGTAAAGCGAATTGATTTAAAGATATTTGACCAATTAAAAAGTTAAGAGAGATAGAGAGGACCAGGAGTACTTGCCTAGCAATGGTCAGTGTATCTTGACTTACGCATCAAGAATCTTATATAAATTTAGGGTTGGGAACATCAGCCGTTAAAATAGCTAACCACCAATTATTCATTGACCAATTGTTGGATTATATGAAGGTGGTAGGCCACGATCCATTGACATTTTCCTGACACAATACACAATCAATATATGAGCAGCTTCAATATAAATGGCTTCAGTTTAACGTTAGAAAAATCGACCGTTTTCCAAAAACTCTGGAAAAACTTTACAAAGTATATTGAATATCAATTAAATAAACAAATTGGGCAAAACTTTAGAACAATTGACAAATTAATTACTTATGTATCTTGACATAAGGAACAACAACAATAATCAGTTAAAAGGTGGAAATCTTGTTTGTTTTCAAGTAAATTCAACGATGTCCAATTCTATACAAAATGTTGATACCTCGATACATTATATTGTTTTTATATTAGTAACTTCTTCATTTTTTATAGTATTTTTTTTAGAGTTTGTTATTTGATATATCATAATTTAAATTTTAAAAATACTTTGCAGTTTTCTCATCGTAATCAATTCAACATTTATTGTCCCATCTTGCTAAACCCATGAATAATAATGCGGTTTCTCTCTCTCTCTCTCTCTCTCTCTCTCTCTCTCTCTCTCTCTCATTATAAAATTTGATTGATTGTGTTTCAATATTTTATCTAAACTTCAAATACTAGTAGATATTATAGTTTTAAAGTACTGCAAGTTAATCTCAGTTTGAGGAATTAAATCTTTGCTTTCTGCACTCAAAGCGAATTTTAAAAGGTTTGGGTTGCAGAATCAGGCCAGGGTCCATTTCTCTTGGATCAAATTCTGGAAGACTATTATCTTCAGGTTCCAGAATGTTAAAGTTTTGTAGGAGTGTAGACAGGAAAAGGAACAGCCGGGACTTGGCGAACACTTCTCCAGGACAGCTACGTTTTCCGGTTCCAAATGCTAGAAACCTGCAAAATATACAGGTGGTAAACACAGGAGGTGCGTTCAGAGTTCGTGAAATTGAGATCTACCTCTAAGAGCATTTGGTTGCCATCAATGAACTGGGATAGTCATTGGTCACCAAGTACTGCCATTTGCAGTAGTTTTTATAAGTACATGTATAACCATGAACGATTTTTTGTCAAATTCAAACAAATGGTAGTCTTTGGTTACACTTGATTACCAATTGTAACCACCTGAACTTATAAAACAATGTAAAAAAAAATGAAATGTGGCGATAACGAACATTGTTCTAAATCATACCCAAAAAGAAAAATACAAAACAGGAGCAGAGCAAACACGGACCTCTACAGAAATTAGAGGTAAGATCAGGTGCAATGGATGAGTGAGCATCCTCTGTGACCGGTCACACCCGCCGTGTGCTCTTTGTCGTAATCGGGAAAAAACGGAAAAGTCCATAGACAATTAGGTGATGAATTATGGTCTAACAATCAGTAAGAACTCATTTAATGCTACAATATAACTATCAATCCATCCTTTATGCAAACATCGCAAAGATTGTAAAATTTATAATATCTAAAGGAACTTAGAGACGATTTTAGCTCAAAATTTTCAAAATTTATTTTTCCATTTTAAATGTTTAGAATGGTCAATATGGATGTTTTTAATACTTTGTCAGGTTAAAAGTAAAATATTGAGTTACAAGCGAGTTACAGAGGTTAGAATTTATTGTTTTGTAAACAAAGCTCGAGGCCTGTTATTGTTTAGATATGTGTTGTATTGGTATAAGTTTCAATCTAATGTTGCATTTTGCTGTTGATAAAATTATTTATGAAGATATTAAATCAGTTCGTCTTGTTGGCCACGAGTTATTTTGTCAAAGACAAAGAAATTATAATTTCTTTATTTTACATTATTTGTAAACAAATATAAGACTCGAGCTTTAATTTGTTTACATAACAACGACTTCTTCCCTCCGTATCTCCCTTGCAACTTGACTTCTAACATTCAAATTTTGATGAATCATTAAGAATTCACAAGTAAACCATTTTATACCCCACAAAATTTATCTTAAATTGAAATTCAAGAGCAGAATATTGCAGTCTGTTTATACCGTATAGCTGATTTTTTGGCGGGGATATAATTTGGCCTATTTGGGCGGTTTTTGAAAATTCACCAAAATTAAAATCACCAAAGGAATATATATGATTTGGTCCTAGAACGACTCTTAAAGTGAACATAATCATTTTACTGTCATTCTTTGTTTTCTTTATAAAGATATACATGTAAAGTTTTTTTTTCATAATTTTCATTTTAATTCAGGTGCCCACAATTTAGAAATATGACATCATGAGGTTAACCTTTCCCCGCCACTTTCGCATTTTTAGCATAAAATGGCTTGTTTTTAAGCATTTTTCTTTCAGAAAGCATTGAATGCATGCTTGAATAAACAAAATATTTTCATTAGAGATGTATCTATCCAAGACTAATAAGTGACCAAAAAATTTTGCTTGTTGAAAGCTGCGCTCTATATTTCCCATTCGAAAACCGATAAGAAAAGTGCAAATTTATGACTGATTTTGATTGAAGTTTAAAACTAGCGTCACTTCTGACGTCATATACTGCCAGTGAGTGCAAATAAATCAAATGAATAGGTGAAAAATATATCTTATATCAACTCTTTTTAAAAATAATGTTATATATGTGTTTTAATCAATAAATTTGTTAATAATTGTTTGTTTCATTACTTAACTTCAGTATAATATGGTGTTTTTTTACTTTTGATACTTGCCCTGAGTTTATACATGTAGTTGGGTTGTGTTTGGTTATTTTAATTCTATTTTTGGATCAAAACCTGTTTGGGCAGTATTAGTCAGGTGACTCTTTTGGAGGGAAGTTTATCATGTTCTGGGTGGTGTTATTATTTAATTAAACTTTGAAGAAGAAAGGAGGATTTATTTATATGTAGTGTCTGTGTTCATATAGTGGAAATTGGCTGTTCATAAATATAGGTTAGTTATTTAAGTACATCTCTTTTAAACCTAAAAGGCTAAATAAGTGTTTAATTAACTTTTAAAATAATTATCAAACTTAGTAAATATAATCTTAAATTGTGTTAATTAATTGCTAAAGTATTTAGAGGTTCTATTCAACAAAGTAATGTTTTATATTAATACATGTAAAATACATGTATTATACTTAAAATTATATTGTGTGCAAGATAAGTGTATGTGTGTGTTTTGTGCGTAGAAGAGGGTGTGGTCATCGCCATTCACCAAGTGTGTGTGTCCCTGTCCTTGTCCCGTCCCTGTCCCGTATGGATCTAGGAGGCAGACTCCAGATATATATATATATATATATATATATATATATATATATATATATATATATATATATATATATATATATTTGATAAGTATTATTTATGTAATAAGAACATTTTGACAATCTTATTGAAAAGTTATATTTTCTATTTATTTAATTGTCTGAACTATGATTTAGGCATTTAATTCATTTGTATCTATTATAAAGATAATTCTTGTATATTTACCAGATTAGAATTACGTGAAATGTGTTTATAAAGTGAAATATTTTGAGTTTGATGTATTAAATTCTGAGGAAAATATTATATGAATTATGCCCCTTTACTTGTATTTTTGGTATTTGTAAGTCAGATACTTGTTTAAATATTATTTGTGAGACTGTGATAATATGTGTAAATGTGTTTTATTTAAATTACAGGATTCATAGCATTAAATATATAAGAACCGTATAAGCAGCGTTGTCTTTCATAAACAACAAGTGCTACAATAACATAACAATCTAATGTATTTGAAACACTTTAAAAGATGGCAAATTATGGACGCCAAATTTGACTCATATCATATATAGTCCTTTAAGTACTTTCTCTAAGATTTAATTGACAAACGTGTAGTTTTTGGAGATTATTTAAAAAAAAATGAGACAATTGTTACATGCACACAGTGTTATAGATACAAATGTAATGTACATTTACTCAAAATTAATACAAAACTAATGTTAATAAATAACAAGAGGCCAATGGGCCACATCGCTCACCTGAGCACCAATGGCGAACTACTTTGACTTAAAACACTTTAAATAATTAAGAACAGATGAGCTAAACACGAAACATCAGTTTAAAATTTATTGTTTTAACACCATATCACTTTTCCCTTTTCAGTTGTGTAATTAGCCCCAGAGACAGGTGTGTTAGCTTGTGTTGTTTAAGGGGACATATGATCCATGCGACTCAAGTGCAGATAATTGTCAGATTAATGGTTTCTTTTCCAACAATGAAATTAAAATTGATTGTTGATAAGGTATACTTTTTTCATCCATAATTATATTAAGTACTTTTTAGTTATTTCTGTTGAAATATTGAAATGTGTGAAGCCTGGGTGGGATTCAAATTTTACCACCTTGGAATAGTGACATAGGATTTGCTTAAATACATTAACTTCTCAGCTATTAATAATACACTGACAATAGAACTTTAATGAAGGGTAAATGATTCACCAAAATTAATGGTATACCTTGTGTCCCGCCAAAAACCCCCGGCTATACGGTATTCTGTGTCAGTAGACGTAAACAAATTTAAACATTATATACATTAACAATATAAGACCACCCTGCAGCAAGAATCCCTACCTGGGTGTCATAAATTTACAAGTTTGATAGAGGCTTAATAGTCTATCTAAATAGGCAAGAGGTAAAGATGTTTTAATATTGTATATAATACATTACATGACCATTTTGGCCACGCCTTAGAGTCAGAACCCCCAACAGAGGGATATGAAATTTCAAATATTGGTATAGGACCTTATAGTTTTACTAAATATGCAGCCAAGTTTTATTCAGTGGCAGTAAGGGTAAAGAAGAATACTTTTAGATGTCATATACATTTACACTTTATGACTGTTTTGCTCCCGCCTTAGATTCAGAACACTTAACTTGGGGGACATGAAATTTATAATTTTGGTGGATGGCTTTATTGTCTTTCTTAATAAGGAGTCAGTTTCTATTCGGTATCGGCAAAAGTGAAGAATACGATTTGTAAACATTCTATGCATTTATAATATAAAACCATTTGGCCCCGCCATAGAGTCGAACCCCCTACCCCGGGTTGTGTGGGAGTAGAGAAGATGATTTTTGAAAAAATGTCAAAATTTGACAATTTTTGTCCTACCCCTAAGGCCCTTATGTAGCAAGAGTCATGAAATTTATAATTTTTGTTTCTCTTACCCGAAAGATACATCATACTAAATTTAAAAAAGAATTGGCCATGTATGTGTTAACGCACGACGTACAACGCACGTCGCACGACGACGGACGACAACAGACGAAAACCAATTGCAATAGGTCCCTGAGTGAATCAGGTGACCTAAATATGAGATTGGGAAGTATTAATTATCTCGCCTTTTTCTGACAGGATCACTTGCAGGCTTTAGACTTCCATCTTGTTCAAGGAATCTCTCGGGTTTAAATAAAAACGGATCCTCCCACTCAGTGTCACTGTGATGCATACTCCAAAAACAAGCGAGAACCTGGAAAAAAGAAGAGCCATGCATTACTGAAAGACCTAAAATGCGGGAAAAGAATTATATAAGGTATCATTTTGATCTCACCTGACTACATTTTTTATACAATTCTCAAAATTAGAAAATCTGAAACGTGAGAATGTAATACAATAGATGTCAACATTTTCAAACATGTAAGTACCTTTTAAAGAGACTGGGAATATCGAGCACCCGAGACTCGTTCATCTTTAATTGCATTATTTTGCTGATAAGATTTACGACAAGTATTAGACTTTGTAGTCAAGAGTTGATGTAAAACAGGATAACTAGGAGTCTGCTGTGTGCAAAGGTTTTTACTTTAAACGCATTGCTAAACGTAAGCTAGAAGTTGATTGGAATTGCAATTGGTTTAAAAAAATATGCTCTTTTTTTTTTTTTTTTTTTTTTTTTAGAAAAAATGGATGTCACATGAGTATCCAAAAAATTCTACGTTGTTTCTGTCTCAAAATATTTTTATAGTTATTTGAAGCTTTTTTAAATTTTGAAGCATATAACTTACTCTGATATAAAAACCCTAAAAAAAGATGTCCATTCATGATGCGGCGCTATCATGTATATATCATGTTAGAAGCATTAATATCTTATCAAATATTTATCGAAATTTAATCAAATTTTTAATTCGAGTTAAAATTTTGATTAGGCCAATTATTTATGTATCTTTTTATACAATACATGCCCATAAGAAGCGCACTGCAAAGTGACACCTCTTTAGGATCAACCATTGTAGTGTCCGAAATCTTAGATCACCATGTATTTTACCTACCGATGCGTTTTTCTCCACATGATATCCAGCTATGGACGTCTCTTCTCGGGAAAAATGCAAAGCCAATGGCATAGGCGAAATATATCGAAGCGTTTCTAAGACAAATGCCTCCACCAGGGGGCATTGTTTTCGGTCATGAATCTCTTGCTCTCTTACGTCACTAGTTATGTTGTCTATTTCGGTTTGTAAAGACTTCTGAAGGTCTGGTCGTTTAGCAAGGATGTGGAGGATGGACAAAATCGTTCCTCTTGTCGTCATGTGTGCTTTAAAGATATTTTTTAACATAGCCTATGTGACTTTCTTCGAGACTTAATATGTTTGATAAATGAAAACAATGTGACGGTAAAACAAAAAAAGTCAAAGTACCTCCGCCAAAAATATCTATAACTATACCCCACAAAATATCTTCCGTAAACCAATAGTCGCCAGTTTCATGTTTATCTTGAAGGAATGTCTTCAAAGATTGATATATACCAATGTCCTCTGGATTTTCTTTCTATAAAATAGAATTTGAAGATCAGAGAAATAAATGTTTTATCGTTTAGAACAACAGGAATGCACAAAAGAAAGGCGAAATTTTTTTTGCTAAATAAATTTCTCACCACCAGACACAAGATTGTATATATTGATTAAATTCTTATTTTTAAGAAAAAAGAAAGAAGGAACTATTATGATCGAAGCAGAACACAAAAGAATGAAAAAAGATATTGATACAGAAGTATGGTAAGAGATAGTGTATACCGACAATTGTTTAACTATGGATATCATCTCCTGTTTTGTTTTTAGCAGCTTATTTAATTTTTTGGAATGCTTGAAAGGAAAAAATCGCAGAAAAGGAAACATATTGTAGATCATATCAGGCCCTAAATTGCTGACTTCGTTCCCAAGGCTATCAATCTTTTCGATTATTTCCTGAAAACCGGCGTATTTTCCATGAACTCTTCCAAGAACCTGCATAAAATAAATTCCATCGATCTGGTATTAGTGAAGCATGTTTAAACCGTTCCGTTTTAATTTCAACCTAATATATCAAAATCTACTGAGTATCTACTCAAATTTCGCAAGCATTCCATTGCGTTCAACAACTGGGACAAAACGTAATCACGATCAAACCCCGTTTCAATCTGAGTGTAAGCATACATTGAACTCATGTCAACTTTTTTTTAATTTAATGCTTTTATGGTTCTTATGAGAGAGAGAGAGAGAGAGAGAGAGAGAGAGAGAGAGAGAGAGTACATTAAGATAAACACTTCTTTTGGTAGCTTTACGGAGGGACATGCATTGCATAATAACAAAGTTTATGTATTTTTTATTATTCTCATACTCTTCCACGCCGCCGTTACCATTGAATTTATTTGATTGTTTAATATATTCATTTAAATAATGTGTACGACATCTCATTCGGATGACCGATTTTGTCAATTCAAACAAGTTTCTGTATGTTTGCTCATTTTTGTTTGTCATGTGCGTTCATTTCCTCTACATTGTCGAAAAAGAAAGTAAAACGGGGTATTGAGCTTACGCTTACCAATGTTTCAATTGTGTTATAAATGAAATCTTCCACCAGAGGCGCAGGATCGATTGATTGACCTTCGATCAGTTGAAGCTCTTCCATCAAAGCTGTTAGATTTCGGTTTATTTGCTTTTCTAAATTTAGGAGTCCTTCCCCATATGCATTTAGTTTTTGATGAAGGAGTTTTCTTCGTTTGTTCCATGTCGGATCCAAAGACGAAAAAGCCACGTCACTGTTTAAAAAAAAGTACTTGGCAAAAAACATTTGCGGACGGTCGGCAAAGATTGAGGCATTAGGTTCCTTTAGGAAAGCTTCACGAAGGACATCCGACGAATTTATGACAACAAACTTTCGGCTGAAAACTGAAAACTGAAAAATGTCTCCATACTGTTTTGTCCACTCCTGTAATTTTGTGTGTAGAGATCTCATGTTTAAGTCCAATAAATTTCCAAACACTGGTTTACCATTTGGATATGGAATTTGGTTACTTCTTTTCCTGAACAAAAGGAAGGCACCAATAAATACACAAAGCACTATAATAAGTAGAACAGCCATCTTGACACTCTATTGTTCTTACTATTCTATACGGTTGGTATGGTGGCCTATTTTGGTGCACTATGTGTAACAAGCGATAAGATTACATAATAAGATATGTTATTACCGAATAAATGTGGGGCGGATTTGTTTCTTATTTTCTTGTGTTTCATAGTTCAAAAGTTATTGAGTATGAATCTTAAATAAATACTAAGCTTGTACGGTACGGTTCAATTTGTGTACCGTTTACTAAAAATAGCTGAACCTTTGTGAACGGTTTGCACGAGTTAATATGAGGTTGGCGTGAACGCTTTGATTTTTTACGATATATTTTTCTTGATTTTGCCAGATTGATTTTATGAGGTTGATAATTTAGACAAGCATCTTTTTTTTCATTTATTCATGTCATGGTTTAGTTCAATGTAATTAAGATTAGAAATTGCATCCGTTCCCCGGTTTTTAATACTTTGCGTGAAACGCATAAAAATCCGGATGAGGATGGAAGTTTTAATTTTCATTAGAATAGCATAATTTTTATTGATTTAATTCGATTGGTATTGTTTTTACTTGAATGATATTCCCATTATAACCAAAATATATAAAATTTCCTAATTTCATCAGGCCGGATATGCCTGTTAATGGTCATGTAAATCCACATACTTTTGGGTGTCGACTGAACATTCCCGAAGCCCCATTCCCATCAAATATGAAGGCCCAAATAGGTGTTACAGGGTGTTAGCCAACCTGAGCTGAAAGCTCAAGTGAGCTTTTCTGATCATATTTTGTCCGTCGTCCGTCTGTCCCTCAGTCTGTCTGTCCGTCCGTCCGTCTGTAAACTTTCACATTTTTAACTTCTTCTCTATAACCACCTTGATCATATTTTGTCCGTCGTCCGTCTGTCCCTCAGTCTGTCTGTTCGTCCGTCCTTCTGTAAACTTTCACATTTTTAACTTCTTCTCTATAACCACCTTGCCAATTTCAATCAAATTTGGCACAAAGCATCCTTATGGTAAGATGAATATAAATTGCAGACATAAAAGACCGATCTTTATTCAAAGTGAAGTAAACCTCGAAACTGTAGAAAAAGGGGGTGCAATTTTAAAAATCTTCTTCTCAAGAAGTACTGAGTCACATTTAACGTAATTTAGCATAAATAATCCTTATGGAAAGGAAAATATAAATTGCACAAATTATAGGCTAATTCTGTTTCAAATTTGATTAAATTTACGAAAATAATAATAAAGAAAGAATGGGGGTCAATCAGTTTATAACTTCGGGTTCGGTATTAAATATATAAAAAACCAGGTCAGGCATGTTGAACACATGATAAACGGGTTAAGGTATCACACCGGTCATTGTTTTCGCTATATAATTCTATGTAAGAAAAAAATTCGTAAAAAATCGAAATATTTTTCTCGTGAGAAAAAAAATAGATAGCAGTGTTCTAAGGTGCCTTACGCATTATCTAACATCAAAAAATGGGCATGCGATACGGCATTTTCTCAAGTTTTCTAGCTGCGAACATGCCTACCCCCAAAACCACGTGTTTTCAAGCTGTTTGTAAACAGACTGCGCGCACCCCAGGAAGTCGGCCTTTATGCCCTTTAAGAAATAGTTCCCGATAAAAGTAGAATCAAATTTACAAAGTACAGAAATTTCCCTAATCATAGATATCATTTTCATTAAAATCAAATATGGGAAAATGCAAAATGCGGGCAAAAGAAAAAAATATTTCCTATAAATGTATGGAACTACAATTGACTAAGTTCATTTTCATTGGTGGATTACCGGTGTGATACCTTGAACTGACAAAGATGAATTTGCTTGTTGTGCAACAGTTTACGTTCGAAGGGAATATCTGAAACATGCAAAATATATGTGTGCCGATTTTGTTAAATATTTCAATGCGTTGACATTTTCACTTGTGACGGTGTTAGTTTGATTTGATTTTCGTTTCATTTTCGTTAATTATGCACTTTAACTTGAGGGGAACTATCGCCTGTATTTTGGAATTTTTACGTATCAAATCAAACAAAGACCGGTAAATCAGACAGCTGATTGTTTACTTGCGCAAAATAAGCGAAATCTGATGCACATATTATACTATTGGTAAATTGGTACGATCTCTATGTAATGGTTGATTAATGCAACGTGGTTTGTTAAGATGATCAGAATTTTCAATCTAAACTGAGATTATTTTCGCTGCTAGAAATATATAGGTATATATATGATGAAAAATAAATTGTGGTCTTTCTTTGTTTTAGTGCATTTTTCCTTTGTTTTATAATTGTTTACAATTTTCTATTTGCTAACCGTATCTGAGAGTCAAGCTTCGAGTTATGAGCAAGATACAGAGCTTTGCGTACAATGCTATGTTTGTAGCTGAGGTTATGCTTTAGTTCGTTTATATCTTAAATGCTGAATAGGAATTACCAAGTTTAAAAACCCTTAGTTGAATGTAATGAACTGACATGAACAAAAACATGGCTCAAACCAAGCTTTGTATCTTGCTTATAATTCTACGATTGACGCTGAAATATTGGTTATCAATAGAAATGTCTTGCTAAAAGGATGATATGCTGTAACTACTTTCTGGTGCCCCTTCTTATACGACGAATTATATAAAATCTACATCAATTTTGATCATAAGTTTTCAAACACAAGTAAATAAAAACGATATCTTTTAAACAGTTTCCATATTTCTGACAGATTATTATTATGAGGATGAAAGCATTATCATTGTTCTTAAAAAATATTGCAGTGGAAAATCATCTTTGTAGCCATTTGTTGGTTTTTAATAAAGATGAAAATAATAAGTGGGCCTTAGTACAATAGAGCGAAATGCCTGTCAATACATTGATTAGAATTATAGCTCTTTTATATATCATGTGACAACATTTTTGAATTTTTTAATCTAGGGCGGGGCCAAAACACTCATATAGTGTATAAGGTAGGGGTTCTTAATGCAGGGTCTGGCCAGAATGGTAATTTAGTGCTAGTGTATATATTAAAATGTATAAAATATGTCTACTGACACAGAATAAAAACTGACTGCATATAAAGAAATAAATATTTAGCTGTGATCTTTAATAATATTTCATGTCACCTACATGTAGGCAAGGATTGTGGCTGGGAGGGGGTATATATTTGTCTTATTATTTTACTCTGCTCAGGGTTAATTCAAATGTTTAGAAAAGAGAAAGAATGCAGCTGCCTATCAAAGTTAAGATATTGTGAAAGCATTTGGAGAGAGTTCAGGGGGAGTTAATGGAGTTATCTTCCCTTGTTTCTTCATAATGGAGTTATCTAATTGTCTACGGACTTTTCCGTTTTCTTCCCCGATTACGACAAAGAGCACACGGCGGATGCGACCGGTCAGCAGAGGATGCTCACTCCTCCTAGGCACCTGATCCTACCTCTATCTTTGTGGAGGTCCGTGTTGCTCTGCTTTGAATTTGTATTTCGTTTTATGGATTTTTGAGATGGTTGACGGTTTGTTGTTGTCATTTTTTCACTTCATTTGCTTGTTCATATTTAGTAATCATTGAATACTAGTATAATGTAATTAAGAAGTTGTATGATCAAAAGAGCTATGCAAGTTTTTTATAATTTGAAACAAAAACAGTTTTTGAGCTATTTAAATAAACAAATAGACTTGTTAATAATAAAGTTTTGGTTAATTAAAATCACTGATAAGCAGTACATGTAAAATGATTTTAGTATAAATGGCAGATGGTGATGAAATGTTAGTGAAAGTTTAATATTTAAAAGCTGGAACAGAAATGAGTACCACATAATAGCTTTAAAAGCTGTTTCTGCTGGAACAGGGAGATTTTCTGTCTACCCCTAATGGGGGGGGGGGGGGGGGGGGGTGGATATGAAGTTGTTTTAAACAAAACATGTATACTAGCCACCTTGGTTTAGTTTATCTATGAAAACATATACACATAAAACCTATATTGAAAGTTAACAAATATGGGAAAATTTATTTTCTATCAGAGTTTTGCACCTTTCCAATATCAGGTCATGCACTCTATTATGATCTTTAAGTTTTCACTAAAATTATAGGTTTCATAGTCCTTTTTGAAAGATTTCAGGCAGGGAGATGGTCGTCATTACAATATTATAATTTTTCTATTCCAAAATGAAACTTAAAATAATGTATATATGAGACTCTCGACAAGTTTGTGTATGGGCTATGGTATTCAGGTGACTGTTAAGGCCCATTCGCCTCTTGTATGAATTAGTGACCTGCTGTACTTCGTAATGATTAAAATCATATTTAAGGAGAAATTTAATAGTTTTTGGTTTATATATTTTCAGAAAGGAACTCAAGTAACGAGTAAGAGGAGAAACACCAAATTTTGTCCACCAATAAAATCAGCTGTTTGATTTTCTACTCATAATTCATGATTTTGCGCAGGTAAACAATCAGCTGTCTGATTTACCGAAGTCTTTGTTTGATTTGATACGTAAATATTCCAAAATACAGGCGATAGTCCCCCCCCCCCCCCCCCCCCCCCCCCCCCCCCCAAGTTAAAAGGCAGAATTAACGAAAATAAAACGAAAATCGAAACAAGCTTAAACCACCGTCAAAAGTGAAAATGTCAACACATTGAAAGATTTAACCTCAAATTACTTCACAAAATCGGCACAATATGCTTCCAGCAAAGAACCTGGTTTTCGATATATGAAATACCGAACCCGAAGTTATAAACTGATTGACCCCCATTCTCTCTTTATTATTATTTTCGTAAATTACCCAATTTGAAACAGAATTGTTGGCCCATAATTTTTGCAATTCATATGTTCCTTTCCATAGGGATTATTTATGCTGAATTATGTTGAATTTGACTCAGTAGTTCTTGAGAAGATTTTTTAAAATGCACCCCCTTTTTCTACAGTTTCGAGGTTTTCTCCGCTTTAAAAAAAAAAGATCGGTCTTTCATTTCTGCAATTTATATTCATCTTACCATAAGGATGCTCTGTGCCAAATTTGGTTGAAATTGGCCAGGTGGTTTTAGAGAAGAAGTTCAAAATGTGAACAGACGGACGGAGGGACAGACGGACATACGGACGACGGACAAAATGTGATCAGGAAAGCTCATTTGAGCTTTCAGCTCAAGGGGATGCAAAAGTTTTAGACCATATTTATATGGGTTGTGGGTGTATTGTAATGGTAGCGAAAAAATGAATGGTTTAAAGTTTGTTTCTTTTTTCAATATCAAATCTTTTATTTATAAGAACAGCAATCAGCGTACATGCATATTGTATAATTCTTTAATTTTGATATTAATGCTGCATATAAATGTACTTCCTCTCATTGAAAATTTCTTTTAAGGTTTTTTTTAATAAGTTGTCTGAAAAGCAACATATTATCATATACAAAAAATATTATAATGTTCAATTTCGGTAGATAATTTCTTATTGTTTGTGAAATAGATAAAGCCGTCGATAATCATTAGAATTGCATACATAGAACTCATGATGCATATAATATATGTGTGTACACAAAAGAACACATGTGTATAAAATTAGTAAAAACTTGGATGTATCTTTTTTTGAGTACAAATTAAGCAATACTAGCAATAGATAGAATTATTACGAAAAAACTATTGCTTATAATAAAAACAAAACAAAGAGATGCCAAATATAATATTAATTAGAAATAATATTAGTTTTAAATAATGAACAAGATCATTTCAAAAGGAAAAAAGGTATAGCATCTATGTGCTCTACTCTAGCCAAAAAAAATAACAAAAATAGAGCACTAAATACATGGATGGCAGAAATGTCACGACTTTTATTAGATAACAATACATTGTACTTTGATAAAGTAAACAAGTGTTTATGGTAAAATAGCACAAAATGTTTATATAAGTGCAGTCGGACTTGGAAATAACAGTATCTGGCCGCAAATGTTTTACTGTCAAAATTGTGCTTCACATCAATTCTTCATAACCAGGCTTCTTCTGAATTGAGTCATGACGGTGGCTATTTTCTGCATATTTCTGAAACATAAAAAGACACACGCAGAAACACAGCATTTGAAACAAACATTGGTTGAAAATAGAAATTCAAAATTTGGGGTAGGGAAGGGCGGGGTTTGATTTCTGATACAGCGGAAAAAGGGAGTAGCTTAGTATGCGCATGCGTATAAAGGTTTTGATATATAAAGCTCAAAAAAGGTTTGAAGGGACACAAACATTCCGGATTTTAATCATTAAAAAAATCAAAGTCTTTCTACATAACGTTGTTTATCTTGTAGAAATAAACTTGAATATATGAAGTAGATGTTCATGTAATACCCTGGCTAACCCATACAGTCCATCACATGGTAACCGGGTGTAGCACATATACACATAGGTAGGTCCTAAGTATCTAGGGTATATTACAGTTATCATAATATATATCTATCAAACGTTTAAGTTTTGTTGTATATTTCGATGATTTTAAGTACATTGTAATGTAATTCATATCTCTTATTAAATAATTCTTTACGTACTCTCTCAAACTTGAGAGTTCTCATTTTTCTTCTTAAATCTACATAACATTTTAAATTTGTAAATTCTATAAGCAACATAAGATATTATATAATTTGAAAATTTTACCTTACGATAAAAATAATAGAAACTTATAATTATATATTTCCACATAATATCTAATTGCACAACCGTATACAGTTTTGACCATATTTCTTTGACATTGTCACATTCAAAAAATAGATGTTCAATTTCCTCTGTTGTGTCTTGACAATAATCAAAACAGTTGTTTCGTCTTAACTTACAAGTACATTGATGTAAAAATGAATTGCAGCTCAATATATTATTCATAATTTGTTGTTAAATTCACATATGTTCTTATCATATATGTTTTAATTTTATTAATGTATATACTTTTCCAGTTTTCTTTTGGAAATTTAAACATAAGTCTGATAAATATGATTTTGAAACTCAGAAAAATTTTCACAAAATAATTTACACCTTTTGTCTGGTATTTTATGACATCCTAAATAAATGGTTTAGAGATGATAATCTTTATATGTTTTACCAAAATTATTAAAGGCTGATTTCTATTTGGTACTTTGTGACAAATTATTTAATGATTTTTACTTAAGTATTGAATGGCGTATTCCTTTTAACAAACATTTAATAATGTATTTTCCATAATTGTTCAATAAACAACTGCTGTAATAATATTTATAAACATTATTATTATTGTGTTACCCATTTTTTCATTTTTGATACTGTTAAAGGGGCATGGTCACCATTTTGGTCAAATCATATATTTTTTTTTTATTTATTAATTACAATGCTTTAGGAATGCATATCTAATGATCAAATGAAATTTGAGAGTCAGTCGTAAAGTTATAAGCAAGATACGGGGCTAACAATTCTTTGTTATGTAAATAAGGCTCGTGCCCTGTTTTAGGTCACCTGAGCTGAAAGCTCAAGTGAGCTATTTTGATCACATTTTGTCCGTCGTCCGTCTGTCTGTCTGTCTGTCTGTCTGTCTGTCTGTCTGTCCGTCCGTCTGTAAACTTTTCACATTTTTGACTTCTTCTCTAAAACCACTGGGCCAAAGTTTACCAAACTTGGTACAAAGCATCCTTAATGAAAGGGGATTTTAAATTTTTAAATAAAGGGCTTTACCCTTTTTAAAATAGAGATAATCGCGAAAAAGTGAGATTAGAGTGTATGTCTTTAAAAATCTTCTTCTCAAGAACCACTGTACAAGAAATGCTAATATTTACATAAAAGCTTATATATATAGTAAAGATTCTAAATTGTAAAAATTGTGACCCCCCGGACCAAAACTGGGGCCCAAGAAGGGGATCAAAGTTTAACATAGAAATATTATATATAAAAAATGTTAAAAAATCTTTTTCTCAAGAACCACTGCACCAGAAATGCCAATATTTACACAAAAGCTTGTATATATAGTGAAGATTCTAAATTGTAACATCGTGACCAAAACTGGGGCCCCAGGAGGATTTCAAAGTTTAACATAGAAATATATTTATAGGAAAAATGTTTAAAAATCTTTTAATAAAGAAATTAATTGAAACAGTTTGGGATATTACTATCCATGCATCTTTGGAAAATGTAAATTCTAAATTGTGAAAATCGTGACCCCCGGACTAATACTGAGGCACCAAGAGGCACCAAAGTTTAACATAGAAATATATAGGAAACATGTTTAAAAATCTTCTTCTCAAGAACTACAATGTTACAGTTTGTGAGGTCACTATGCAAGGATCCTCCAATAGTGAAGATTCTAAATTGTAAAAGCCGTGACCAACCCTAGGGCCCCAGAAAGAGTTCAAAGTTTTACATAGAAGTATATAGGGAAACTGTTTAAGAATTTTCTTCTCAAGAACTACAATGCTACAGTTTGCAAGTGTCCTCAAATTATGAAGATTCTAAATTATGGAAGCCGTGACCCTCAGACTTATACTGGGGCCCAAGAAGGAGTTTAAAGTTTAACAGAAATATATCGGGAAAATGATTAAAAATCTTCTTCTCAAGAACTACAATGCTACAGTTTGTGAGATTACTATGCAAGGATCCTCTAAGAATTAAGTGTAGATTCTTAATTGTTAAAGCCAACCATAAACCCCGGACCAATACTGGAGCCACAAAAAGGGGTTCAAAGTTTAAATTAGAAATAGCATATGCTACGAAATTGAATATTATAAGGAACTGTTGTTCAGGTGAGCGATGTGGTCCATGGGCCTCTTGTTTTGTTCACATAGGTTCAATTTACCGGTAAAAAAATTTTCAAGCTGATTTTTCTATAATCTTATTCATTTTAGGCATAAATAAACAGTTCCTGACGTTAAACACATTCATTTTAGGTCTACAACTGGAAATTTCACTTCAGCATTCAAAATGTTAACAAAATCTTTGTTTACATAGCAAAGAATTGTAAGATCTGTAACTCGCTCATAACTCAACGTTTGGTTGCCTATAAAAATGTCTTAGTAAAGCAATGTAAACATTAAAATCGGAAAAATAATTTTTGACCAAATTCGTGACCATGCCCCTTTAAATCATGAACACTTTTTGATAGAATAGCCCTGATTGTCTACAAAAGTTTAAATCACTATGCTAAATCCGAAGGACTACCTTTGTCTTATTCTGTGATAGAGCTAAACGTCCTTCACTATAAATAGAATGATAATTTCCACAAATCAATAGCTTACCTTCAAAATGGAGAACTTTTCCTTCGGGATGTAAGTTTAAATTAATACTCTAAAATAATATTAAGTTAAGAGATAAAAGTGTACGAAATGTTAATACTTATGGTTAAGATATGTAAGTTTGATATATAACCTTTGAGAATTAAACAAACCTTTTATGCTCATTCATAGTGGTTATTCATAATTGAAAGTTGAATATAATTCTCATTACAAACTATAATGAATTTACTGATGCATTATATGTTGAAATAAACATTCGATTTTACAGCTTCATGATAATATGCAAATGCATCACGTGACCTATAAATTTAGTAATATATTAGATCATTCTTTTATGTTCGCTAAATAAATATCTCATTGCAAAAGGAGAATATTCATTATTTCGGTCAACAAAAGTAAAAAAATAAATAAACTATATATATAATCATAGAAATACACACAGTAAAATAACACAGAATCTTTCTAGTTTTCGGAAGCCCATATTGATTAGAATATCGTGTGAAATGAATACTTTCGAAAAGTTGACTATATGTATAATTATGATAGATCTGAAGGAATGCAGCACATGTCAGAGTCAGTGTTTGGTGGACTGTGGGTAAAAGTAGGAACCTCACAACAGGTGGCCATAAGAAGGGATATGACAGACTTCGAGGAGATGGTGATCAGACAGATAGCAAATAAGGAGGTTAAATCCTACGCAATGCTGAGTGGTAGTCGAAGAGAGGGATTCATGCTTAAAGAATCAGATTTTGACATAATGTGTTGGCCAAATGAATGTCGTGTGGTCAAGGACGTGTCTCAATCTGTATATTACGACACATCTAACCGATTATTATTGCTGTCTGACAGTTCAGAGAGTCCGCCAGGTTTCACTTTACTTCAGCTAATGATACCAACGTCAACAATAGACAAGGACTTAGATTTCCCATTATTTGTAAGAATGCATGATAGTGTTTACATCTCTTGTTCTTTGGTCAAAGAAATGATCAACGAATTGGGTTTATCACCTCTATATTCTAACAGAACATGGTCCCTGTGCTAATGCATATCGGGATGGATTAGATATTGCCATGTGTTTTGTTTGCGACTTTTGGTCCCCTCTGCCTCCTCCTGGATAGACAGATGCCACTTATGGCCAAACCCTAAAGTTGTAGATGATATTGTCAGAAGTGGATGTCACTTTGTAGCAATAGGACACCCATTTGGACAACTCAAACATTTAGAATGGAGAATCTCCTTTTCTCAGGCAGAACAGAAATGCGTGTATGCAATGAACCACTGTCAGTTTTTGACTTATGGATTGTTAAAACTTTTCTTGAAAGAAGTTATCAATCAGCAACATAGAGACACTAATGAACTGTTGTGTTCCTATCACATAAAAACAACAGTTTTGTGGGTGATTCAACAAAACACACTACCTCACTGGTGTCCACAAAATAATTTGGATGGTTTTTTGGTCTGTTATAAACTCCTCCTTAAATGGGTGTATGAGGGATTCTGTCCCAACTTTTTTATTCCACAAAACAACCTGTTTCTATCAAAAATTTACAGGTCAGCACAAAACTGTTTGTTTCTTCAGCTTCAAGAATTGTACAGAAAAGGTTTGGCCTGCCTATTACAGAGTTCCTCTATCAGATCTTGCATCATTGATGTCATATACAATCCTAGACTTTCAATTTTGATAGACGAGAATAAGATGTGGTGTGAAGTTGACTATGATAAGGACTTTTTGAATGCGTTAAGCGTTTTTTATATCTTTATGGAAAGACAACTGCAATATGTCAAAGCCCTTTGCCTTGTGGAACAGTTGATAGGTTCACATCTGACACAATATCAGAGTGACCATTTACAGACACTGTCAGTCGTTTTTCTTCAGAACACAGCTGCCAGTCTATTACATACAATGAACAATAAATCTTCTGTAAAAAAAACCCAGATGTATATTGCTGATAAAATATCCTTCCAATTGTTAAAATTATCAATTAAGTTTGGCTGTGTTTCTGACATGTTGTACATTGCCATGTTTTACTACAAAACATATAGGTATAGAAAAGCTTTATCTATATTGGAGAAGACAAAGGCAAATTAGCACGTCCATATTTGATGATATGGAACATGTAGACAGGGAGATTTATATTGAGGCTGTAGGGGGAAAGTCCTGGTCTACAAAGAGGAAAGAAGCTGTAGCATGTGATATCATACTTAACAGCAGAATAACTTACATCGATGAACTTGTACCAGTACAGGGGTTCGCTGGAAAGAATGGCAATTCTTTATTTACTATTCCAGTGTTTGTGTTCTTACATTTCCTTGAGTTTTTGTGTTACAGGTACATTAATAGAACATTATCACCGACTGCTTTAGATGAGCTCCAAGTCCTAATTCAGTATGGCCATGATCCATACGTACCTGAGACATACAGTATCCTTGCTGATCCTCGAAATCTGTCAACAGATGGCGGGTCACCACTAGGATGCTCCCCCTACTTCAATCAACATTAATTCAATGACTAATATTTCAGTAACCAATATCCATCTGCTAATCATATGATAGTAGTATACACGACATGGGTTATGGACTAGCTAAGAATTAGGATAGAAAAACTAACTTTCCTTGTTATTGTATATACATACTTTTTTATCTTTGTATAGACAATTTAGAAAAACGTAATAATTTTTTTTACATGTATAATCATCAGTTTTAGATTTTCAAAATTGATGAAATAAATGTTTAATGAGATATAATAAATTTTAAAAAGTGTATGGTGTGGACAGTATGATGTAACAGCAATCGTGTTTTTATTGCAAAGATGTCCAAGTATTACATTTTCAGTGCTGTTTGCATGTAATATAATAAAGTATCTGTTGCATTGGCAAAATGTTATGTTATCAATTCATTGATTTTTCACTGGTTCTTATGAATTAATCGTACAATACTAACGTCCAAGACGACACTGGTTATATTACTATATATATAGTAAATAGGAGTCATTTTGATAAAACGTTAATAGTCACTAGAGTATACTGCAACCTCGCTGAAGCTCTGTAAACCCGTCAGAATTGGGGATACAAAAGTTTTCAAGATATTTGAAATAGGTTGTGGCTAGGTTGTTATGACCAACATAATGAATGTAGCGAAAGAGTTCAAAATCTTAATATTTTTATTCTTGTTCTTAAATTATAAACGAGTGATTTCAATGATTTTTAAATGAAAAACAGTTTAAGGATGGTAAACCGAAAAAAGATATCTGATCAATTATAAAATGTAGAGGGATAGAGAGGACCAGTGGTACTTACCTATCAATGGTCTGTTCATGTAGACTTTAGCATAAATAATAATATAAAAGGTTAAGATTGGGAAACTCAATCCTCAAAACTATTTAGCCACCATTCGTTAAATGAAGGTAGTAGGAGATAGTCTAGTGATATTTAAGTTTACAAGGTATATTAAAGATCGATTAAATGAACAAATTGGGGAAACTTTAGAACAATTATAAAAATCATAACTTCGTGTATCTTGGCACAAGCAAAAGCGAAAATAATTAGTTAAAAGGTGGAAATCTTGTCTGTTTTCAAATAAAATAAACGATGTCCAAGTCCATACAAAATGTTGATACATTACATTGTTCTTATAAAAAAACACTTTTTATTTTTTTTTGAATAAAACTTTTTTAGAGTTTGTTATTTGATATATCATAGTTTAATGCTTTTAAGTTTTCTTATCGTATGCGAGCTTAAATTTCTCACCTAATCTTGCTAAACATGAATAATAATGTTCTCTCTCTCTCTCTCTCTCTCTCTCTCTCTTTCTCTCTCATCATTACCGTTATAATAATAATGCCGTTTTATTAAAGTTAGCCTTTATTTCATTAAATTGCACTGAATTGGTATCAACTGAATTTGATTTGAACATATTTTTATTGTACAAAAATACAATTAGGATTGGGCACAAGTTCCAAAACCGCCCTCTCCCAACTATACACTAATATTACAATTTTACTATATAATTGTATAATTCAATTAATATCGTTTGAATATTTTATATAAACTTCAAATAAATATTACAATTTTAAAATACTGCAAGTTAATCTCAGTTTGAGAAATTAAATCTTTGCTTTCTGCACTCAAAGCGAATTTTGAAAGGTTTGGGTTGCATAATCAGTCCGGGCTTCATTTCTCTTGGGTCGAATTCTGGAAGACTGAGATCTTCAGGTTCCAGAACGTTAAAGTTGTGTATGAGTGTAGACAGGAAAAGGAACAGCCGGGACTTGGCAAACACTTCTCCGGGACAGCTACGTCTTCCGGTTCCAAACAATAGAAACCTGCAAAATATAAATGATAGGCACACTATATAAGATATTTATGCCAAAACAACATCGAGGCTGCAATTTTCGGTTTTATTTTCGGGCATCATTTCATTTTGACTAAAAGATGAATTATATTTATTTCCCATAAGAAATCGTTCAAAAAGATTAAGTTTTTTTTTTTAATTTATACAACAAAATGTTTTGGCTTGGTTTAATACAATTACTGCAGACATTGAAGGAAAATGAGATTGGAAAGTATTAATTATCTTGCCTTTTTCTGACAGGATCACTTGCAGGCTTTAGACTTCCATCTTGTTCAAGGAATCTCTCGGGTTTAAATAAAAACGGATCCTCCCACTCAGTGTCACTGTGATGCATACTCCAAAAACAAGCAATAACCTGAAAAGGGGGAAACAATCTACATTGATGAAACACCTATAAGATGTGGAAAAAGAGGGTCTGAGAAATAATAACATCTGTCATAACCACATTATGGATTTTGAAGATATGGAAAAGTTAAACGCGGATATGATTTTTATAATCTGATTTAATGTTATACAATTGTTGCTAGGCTAAAACAAACGTGCATCTGTCGTTATCTTTAACTGCAATATTTTATTATTTGCTATGCTGTTAAGATATACGAATAATATTTAAACCTTGTAGACAACAGTTAATATAAAAACAAGTTGAGGAATTTCAACACACTGGCATCATTAAGGGAAATAGACTTGAGAACAAAGGCAACTGATTCGGCCTTGTGCAATAAATCTTCTTAAACACCTACAAAAACTTCGGCAAGGACTTTATTCAAACATGTTTGAATTAAAAGATTTCAAGATCATAGCAGATCAAAGTATTGAAAATGTATAAACTGTACCGTAAACATTCATAACTAGATGCTGTCATTAGACAGTAATACCCGCACCAAGTGTTTGCCTCTAAATAACACTCTCTTGTACCAGTTTTAGTCAAAAAGAAGGCCACACGCAATTTCCGGTACTTGTTAAAAATTATAATTTTCATAAATGCTGAGTTCACATCCCATAATACACATATTGCCTTTATGTACAATTTGGGGTTGAACTGTTGAACGCTCTAACCCATTGCACTATGTTGTTAGGTAACATTATTTTGGGGGAAAATATTATATTTTATACTTTGTTTTGTTCAATAAGGAGTACATCACAATATGTGGGTGTCCCATACCACCTTAAAGCTGAAAATTGGGCTTTACATGGTTAATTACCTAATAAAATTGTGCAAAGGGTTTTAAAGAATAAAGTTATGAAAATACATGCAATATGTTACAATTAAATGATCTTTGAAGTTACATACACAACACAGGTGTTCAGGTTGCATTAGCGGGTACTAGTTTTACCCAGCTCTTTGGTTAGATGGGTTTCACGTGGTGTACATGCATATGTTTTTTTTGATATGCAGAATAGGATTAATCAACATGAATAAACGGTTCTTTTGTAATGATCAGCTAAATGAATTTTTATTGTGCTCTAATTGGATTATCATTATAATGTTGACCAATATAGGAAAGTATAATACATGTAGAAGCGCAATATTATGAGACACCGCTAAAACAGTTAAGTTTTTTCACTTTCTAAAATGTGATCTCCCTTTGCCAGCATACTGTATCATCATCTTTATTTAAATAAGCTTATCTACAGTTTCTGTCATTTTAATTGCAGAATTTTTTTAATTTTTTCATTTGTCAGACTTACACTATTGAGTTGACTCCATATTGACTCCATTTTATATTAAATTTGGGTATTAAATATCATGTTTATATGAGTTATAATCGGGAGGAAGGGGAAGGGGCCTTAACCGTTCCCCCTCCCCAGGATGTGTGGATTAGATATACATTTCTAGTGAGAATGAAGGCATGCCGCAGCTTTTTTTTTTCAGTATACCCCCTATCCCATCAGCATACACCAGTAATAGAAAAAGAGTTAATGACTAATTTTCTTTTATTCTAAATTGCTTATTCTTTTTTGTCAAGAGATATGTGGTATGTAAAGATTTATGACTCATTAAAATTTGTGCATTTTAATCCTGATTGTTAATATACATGTATAATTACATATAAAAACATACATGTGATATTATACTAGGGATCATGCAATCAATTTCAGAATTGCCAATCGGTTATTTATAACTCATTTTGACTGATTAATTTGTTAATCATTTTGAAAATAAAGACATTTCTAAATACATGTATATTATCAATATTTTTTGTAGATTGATTTTGTAACTATTTAGGGCCCCACTCTGCAGATGCCCTATAGTGATCATTCCGTCCAATTCTGCTGATCATGTCAAGATACATTTAAGACAAATTGGCCCCTGCCCCTTGGGTTATTCCCCCACCCCCAGAGTTGTTTTTGAACAACTACCCCCCCCCCTTTTCTGAAATAGGAAATGATAATGCATTATAATAACTGTTGAGATCCCCACCCCTAGACCATATTTATTCTTCCTTCTTGTGTCATTGCACATCAATTGGTACATGTATATAGTTTATGCCCCCTTTGAGATGCCCAGTTACTTTCCAGAGTTGGAACTAATCAAGTAATCTATCTTATTCATATGTAGTGTAATTTCTAGCCCTAGCCCAATGTTGACCCTGCTTTGTTTTTTACAGCAAGCTCTAGGTTTTTGTTGACTGGCTTTACAATTTCTACAATTACATATAACATTTTGTTTATCTTTAAGATTAAAAAGCAATTTCCAAAATCTCTTTATGTACATCTGACATCATACAGAAAAATACCAATCAAGAAATGATTTTGCTACTGTAAAAATGTGAGAAGAGACTCTGAATCCCTCTCTCCCCCCCCCCCCCCCCCCCCCGAAATCATGAAAAGTTGAATATCTTTAAAATATCCTCAAAATCATCGAAATCCCCAATCCTAAACCATATGTCTTTTTGTGGTATTAGTAGGTCTTGGCCTCTGGGGGTCACCTTAACCCCACCCCACCCTCCCAAAATCAGAAATTATCAAATAACTTGAAAAAAAAATGCTTGTGATCCCCGCCCCTAAAGCATAATTTTATATATTCTTCCTCCTTATGCATCTTATGGTACGTTATTTCAATCACAAGATATAAGAGGAGGTCCAGGAATAAGGTTTTTTATGGGACGGAACATCATTTTGCAGATAGTATTGACCCTCAGAATCAAATTAATATTTCTAAAACCTTATTGCATATCTATGGCTCAGCCCCTGTTTTATCCCTATAGATGATGTGGCTATTCATTAAATCATGAGAGGAGTTCTGGGAAGTAGGTTTTTTTTAGGAGTGATAAACGTCAATTTTCAGCTACTATTTGACTCCCTAGATGAAATTAAAATTTTTAAAACCTTATTGCACACCTATAGGACAACCCCTATCATATCTCAAGAGATGACATAGCTACTGCATAAATTGTAGGAAGAGTTCTGGGAACCATATTTGTTTTTGCAAAAAAACGTCATTTTTTTTATGACCACAGACCCACGTGATAAAAACAAAAATTCTGAAACATGATTACACATCAACATGACACCCCAAATCATATTCTAGAAGATCATTTGGATACTGCAAAAAGAAATTGACGTTTTTTGAAACCAGACTTTTTGTAAAAAAAAAAAACCCATCATTTTTCAGCCATTTAATGACCCCCAGGACAAAACTGAAATTTCCGAAACCTTATTGCGCATCTATAAGACACCCCAAAACATATTCCAAGAGATGATTTGTCCACTGTTGAAAATGTAAAAGGAGTTGGAGGAAGAAGGTTTTTTTGTCAAAAAACGTCATTTTTTACCAATTATTTGACCCCCAGGACTACCAGAGAATTTTTGAAACCTTTTTACAAAACAACATGACACCCCAAATCATACTCCAAGAGTTCAGTTTGCTGGTTTATAAGATGTAAGAGCAGTTTGAGAAAGTAAAGCATGACAGACGGACGAACAGACAGGCAGACGGAAGAGGGTAACAACAACATACCCAAACTTTCTTTAGAAAGTGTGGGTATACTGATTGGCTCTGAACGATTCTGACTTTACCATTAATCTGACTATAACTCGCAATTTATTCATTTGATGTTGTAAAATCAAATGTATAAATAAGATTTAAATCTTCAAACAAATCTAATAGAAGCTATTCTTATGGAAAATTAATGTGGAAAATTACCCCAAAATTACCCCATAGAAGTACCTGGTATTTGATTGGAATTGTAATTACATGTATTAGTTTTTAAAAACTCGACATTTTGTTTTTAGAAGGGATTTAGCATAAGATGTAGTTTTGATGTAAATATTAATTTTAAATGCTATATTGTGAAAGACATTCATACATTAAATTTACTTGATGCATGGAATTACATTCCTTCCAATATATACATATATTAACATGTTTCTAAACTTTCTTTAAGGTAGCTCACTACGTCAAGGTTTATTTTTTGCTGCTGATTTGAGATACGGTATTTCAATGTATAGTGAGCCACATTAAATTAAACTGTTCTGTTTCACACTATAATCGTCATTCAATATAATACACCATGTATTTTACATACCGATGTGTTCTTGTCCACATGATATCCAGCTATGGACGTCGCTTCTCGGGAAAAATGCAAAGCAAATGGTGTATGCGAGATGTAACGCAGGGTTTCTAAGACAAAAGCCTCCACCATAGGGCATTGTTGTCGGTCACGGATCTCCGGCTCTCTGGCACCACCAATTATGTTGTCTATTTCGGTTTGCAAAGATTTCAGAAGGTCTGGTCTTTTAGCAAGAATGTGGAGCATTGACATAATCGTTCCTCTTGTCGTTAGATATGCTTTAAAGATAATTATTTTGAAAAGTGTGACTTTATTTAAGACTAAACATGTGTTGATGAATGAAAACTACGTGACAGTTAAATAATCAAAGCCACAATACCTCCGCCAAAAATATTCATAACTATGCCCCACAAATTATCTTCCGTAAACCAACAGTGGCCAGTTTGATCTTTTTCTTGAAGGACTTTCTTCAAAGATTGATACATCCCATTGTCCTCTGGATTTTCATTCTTAAATAGAAAATGAACATGTGGATAAAAATCTGACATACAGAGAAATAAGGGTGATAGCTTTTTATATATGTTAGAACACCAGAAATGCACACAGTCCTAGAGATATTTGTTTTGGTTTATGATTTGATTTCTCACCACAGGACAACGATGGTACATGTTTATTCTATTTTGATCGTCAACCACAGATCGATTTTTTTTTTTTGAAATCGTTCAAACGAATTTCTAAATCGTTTAAACGATTTTCTAAATTGTACAAACGATTTTACACATTGAACCAAAATTCGTTTAAATGATTTAATAAATAGTACAAACGAATTTCTAAATATTTTAAACGATTCCAAATCGTACAAACGATTTTAAAAATTGTACATACGATGTTATAAATCGTATAAACAATTTAAAAAAATCGTACAAACGAATTTCTAAATCGTTAATCAATTTAAAAATCGCACAAACGATTTTATTTAATATATTTTCCGTAATACTAGTATTGAAATGGCATTTATACGCCGTCGCACTACCATTTGCAAGGCATAGTCTGATTGAAAATTTCTAAAGTTGAGCCAGACAGCAGGAAAAGATCTTTACATTATGATCAAAACGGAACACAGAAGTATAATAAAAGGTTGTGTATACCGACAACTGTTCTATAATGGATATCATCTCCTGTTTTGTTTTTAGCAGCTCATTTAATTTTTTGGAATGCGTGAAAGGAAAAAATCGCAGAAAAGGAAACATATTGTAGATCATATCAGGCCCTAAATTCCCGACTTCGTTCCCAAGGCTATCAATCTTTTCCATGATTCCCTGAAAACCGGCGTCTTTTCCATGAACTTTTCCAAGAACCTAAATAAAATAAATTTCGTCAATCTGATATTAGTTACTAGTTAGTTAAAGCCATTCAATTTCTTCAACATAATAGAGTAAATTCTACTCATATTTCGCAATACATTAGATTCATTCATATAACTACTTACAAAACTGATTCACGATAAAACCAATTTCAATATGAGTACAAGCTACCTTGACCTTTTGTTAACATATTAAGATCAATTCTCTGTAAATATCAGAATTCGGTGGCCACGCATAGTCACCGATTTTCTTCATATTTTGTATTTTGATACCCTTTGGTGAATAAAGATGCAAGATACCCTTAAAGAGTTGCTATGGGGATCGGTTGCCATGGTAACAGAAGCAAAAGATTGAAAAATGGCCATTTTAAGCTCTATTGAACACAAATTGTAAGAGATTGCAGCAGTTTCAGATTTACAGAATAAAATAATCAAATACAAAATATTGTGAATTTTTAAATTCATTTGCCCTTGAAAAATTTTCAATAATTTTTTAAAATATTGAAAATTTTTCAAGGGCAAATGAATAGTTTCATTGTGTTACTATGGTAACTAAACAACACTTCAAAAATAACATTTTTTCATTTTATTCTAACAGAAATAGTTATAAATGGAATAAAATTTAAACTGTTGTTTCTGTTTGACAACAAAGATAATATAACTGAAAATTGAATTTCGTTGCTATGGTAACAACAACTAAATATCACAAAAATCTGCATATTTTGAGGTACTTTTGAACATTTTTTATCCCTACCTGGATCATGATACTTTAAAATAAATTGATCGGAATGACTAAACATGTCCTCAACTTTAACGGAATAGCAGTTGAAGCTGCATTTAAGCAAAATGAATGGCCGTTGCTATGACGTTTTGAACAATTAGGAATTTCTGTATGATTTTCTTAAGTCCACATATTTCCTTAGCAACGGCAATTTTAAGATGCTGAATAATGCTTGAACATATATGATTTAAAAATTTGGCATGTTTCCCACAAATAGCAACAAAAAATGGCTCTTAATTGTGTTTAAAACACGTTGTAAACTTTCTAATCAGTTTAAACAATTGATTGCTTTTTATGGTTTTTAAGAGAGAGAGAAAGAGAGAGAGACAGATAGACAGACAGACAGACAGACAGACAGAAAAAGGGGACATTTTTTTTTAAATGAATACGTTCTTTAGTAGCTTGTACGCAAGAACATGCTTTGCAGAAATAATAGAATGGTTTATGTATTTTATTTCCATTATTTTGTATCTTCATACCTTTATGAACCACCGTAGAAATCATTGAATCGTTTAACATATTCATTTAAACGATGAAAACGATGCGCACTAAGACATGCCATCTGGATGACCGATTTCGTCAGTTTTTGTCATTTATGTTCATTTTTGTTTGTCAAGTGTGTTCGTTTCTTCGCTGAAAATGAAAGTAAAAGGGGTATTCATTTAAAGCTTACCAGTGTTTCAATTGTGTTATAAATGAAATCTTCTACCAGAGGCGCAGGATCGATTGATTGACCTTCGATCAGTTGAAGCTCTTCCATCAAAGCTGTTAGATTTCGGTTTATTTGCTTTTCTAAATTTAGGAGTCCTTCCCCATACGCATTTAAATTTTGATGAAGGAGTTTTCTTCGTTTGTTCCATGTCGGATCCAAAGACGAAAAAGCCACGTCACTGTTCAAATAAAAATACTTGGCAAAGAACATATTCGGGCGGGCTGCAAAGATGGAGGCATTCGGTTCCTGTAGGAAAGCTTCGCGAAGGGCATCCGACGAATTTATGACAACAAACTTTCGGCTAAAAACTGAAAACTGAAAAATGTCTCCATACTGTTTGTTCCACTCGTATAGTTTTATTTGTAAAGATTTTAAGTTTAAGTCCAATAAATTTCCAATGAATGGTTTCCCATTTGGACCTGGGATTTGTCTACTTCTTTTCCTGAACAAAAAGAAGGCGCCAATAAATACACAGAACAAGATTATAAGTAAAACAGCCATCTTGAAACTCTATTGTGCGTACTTGTCTATATACACTGTACCTGAACTTTTCGGTTGCTATGGTGGCCCATTTTTGTACACTATGTGTAACAAGCGCGTTTTATTACAAATTAGGTTGTTATTTACCGAATAAAAGTGGGGCGGAATTTTTTCTCTTCTTATTTCCTTGTGTTTAATAATTCAAAAGTTATTTAAGATGAATCTTAAATAAATGTTAATTAAAGTGATACCTATTCAATTACAGTATTCTGAAAATCCAAACGAGGAACTACTGAATTTGAAGAAAATACATTAACCATTGCTGAATTCCTCAGAGTAGTTAACGTTTGGTGTATTTTTCTATTTGAACGTTTTATCTCTAACGCTTCATGGATAATAAATATGGAAGCTCAATATTAGTAGACAGCAAGAAAATATTTTAAAAAACAATATGGAATGAATTACATGTAAATAAGTTCTGAAAAAAAATATCATAAATAATTTTGCTTTTAAGCACAGTCAACATTTGTATTGTATGTTCATATGAAAGGCAATAACATCAGTTCATTTTTCCACAAACAAATAGTCACTCTGCTTTTAGTACATATATCTACTTTTCATTGGTTAGTTTATGTAATACATTATCATTTAATCTTATCATAGATTGACTAGACGTACTATGTGGCAATACATTGCTTATTGCAACATATTGTTCTGTCGAATGGTAATTCATTTTTTATATAACTCCTTTCATTTAATTTTTAGAACATAAATATTTAATCTTACATTAAAAAAATGAAATGGAAAACGGGCTTTTCTAAATGTATATCATAATATTTACACTTTCGAGTGTCTTTGTCTATAATTAAACTCCAAATCAATTTTGTAATGTATAGTCGAATACTTTTCATCAATGAATACATTAATATTTAATTGTAAAATTGCTGAAATAAAAATAAATATAAGTAATAAGGAATCATTCTTTGAGTATTATGAGGTGATCAAATACGGTCGGGCGTGACAAAATATATCATAAAGCCCTTCGGGCTTCATTGGATATGGTCACGTTTGACCATATTTAATCAATTCATAAAACTCAAAGAACGATTCCTTACTTAAATTCACTATTTATAGGTTATGATAAATATTGATTATTGCATGGATTTTTATATCGCATCCCGTATTAACCCGAGGTCGCCGTATGTCAGTCCGAGAGCCGTCATTCAGAGTCTATTTTAAAAAATAAGACCTTATGTACCTTTACAACTTTATAATGATTCATATCATGTTAATTAGAGTTCATTCTGTATTACAGTTTAAATATATCAATTAAAATATTGTGAAAGATTAAAAAAAACATTTTTCTGTTAAAGTAAGTGCTAAAAAATCTATATCCATTTATTCAAAATGTTTATATTTGCCAATTATGTATGTTCTTTATACTTTAATCAATTGATATTGTATCAGAATCTAAAGAACAAATATGTTTATGTATACCGAAATATATATTTGATATTCTTAAATATCGTGGCACATACTTGAATTTTTTTCGTGTTTGAATATATTTATAAAATCTTCCACCAATGTCGTAGGGTCGATTGTCTGACCCTCGATCTGTCAGATTTCTTGCTTCAGAAACTGAAACTTGTGGTGACTTTGCTTCTCTATCTTCACGATGCCTTCCCCGCCCGCGTTCAACATCTGATGCAGGAGTTTCAGTCTTTTACCCCATGCCGAATCTGGTGCCGAAACAAATCCATGCAGGTGACTGAAGTCACTGTTCAGAAATAAAGAATCCTGCCGAGCTGCAAAGATGGAACCATTGGGTTTCGTAAGAAAGGTTTCGCGAATCAGGTCCGACGAATTGATGATTATTTCTTTTTTACCAAAGGTTGTTAACTGAAAAATGTCTCCATATTGTTTGCTCCATTCATGGAATTGCATATGTAAAGATTTCAATTTCAGATCCAGAAAATGTCGAATTATTGGTTTGCAAGGTGAAACCAGGAATTCCAAGAAGTTGTTTCTTATTTTTCCAAAACAAAATTAAAGCAGAAAAATATATTCAGAGTAACTTGCACCAAAAGCAAAAACCTACATCTGTGAACTTATGTTAATGGCAACTCATGTGGTGCAAATATCCTTCGCAAAATAATGTATTTCAAATAAACTCTTTATAACACTGCATTCGCTACCATTTTAAACGGATGCTCTATTCCTTCCATTTTGTCTACTAAAAGAACCTCTGCTTTTACAGTATTCTCTTCCTCTGTGATGATTTCTGCCCAAATCTTGTTCTGGCAGATGGCATAAATAAGCTTTCCTCATATACTTCATCTTTTAACATATTTCATCGATTTCTTTGCTTATCCGTCTATCTGTATTGTTAAAATTTACGTCTTATACTTATCTTGCTCTTTGAGTAACCTAAAATTTTTTTTTTATATATATAATTTTCAAAATTAAACATCGAAAAATGAGATTCACACTACAATGAACACTACAAATTTACACTACAATGAACACTACAAATTTACACTACTCTGTGTCTATTCAGCATACCTTCAAGTCTAAGCTTTAATATCTCATTTTTTTCTTATCTTTGACTTTTTTTATGAAAAGACAATGCCATAAATTTAAATAGTCGACATAACTATCTGACAAAAGATGACAGAACTGTGTCATCATACTACGATTCTCCTCACCCTCCATCGTCTTTTGTTTTAAATAGTAATCTCTTATACAACAACTTAAAAATTGTCTTGCACGTTTGTAAAAATTTTCAGTTTGTGTTGTTGATCTTAGTTGTCATTTTTTCAAACACTGAAGTTGTCAAAACACTCTCATCGACTGAAAATATCTGTTCTCTTTTAACATACTAACCACTATCTGATAATATTTATTTGGAGGATGTTCGATCAAAAACTCAAGTCACGGTTGTTCATGAAAATGAGATCAAACTAAGACATACCTCAATATTTTGTTTTTGTGAAATAAACATAAAATTCTAACTGATAAACTTCTACACTTAGTCTTATAGTTTAGATCTTTATGGTATATGCGCTTTATAAAAGTTAAGTAGTTTGAATACTGTGACACCAGCTGGTGTTGCGATTCTGCATACCTGTTTTGTGGATGTGACACACGAAAAGCAAGCACTCGGTAAAGGAATGATCTTTTTTTAAAATGGTTAAAAGATGACGAGCTAAGGAGGGATCATTCCAATTAAATATAAAGGCAGCATTGGAGTTTCTTGGAAATTAAAGGGATCAAACCATACAAACATTGAATATATTTTATGTGCTGTGTTATTACTTTGACACTTAGTGGAGTGAAAGGAAAAGGTATTAGTATCATATCACAACAAACTTTCAGCTGCAAAAAAACCACAATAGAGCCATGAATTCATTTCCCCTCTTTAATAAGATATGGTATCATTATTAGTAGTGTAGTATTACATGAAAAGTATAAAACCACATCAACAAAACAGAGACACAACAATAAATAAATCAGGTAAATAAACAAGCCAGGTACAAGAGCCAGCCCCATGAAGGGTTGATAGCGGCAAGAGAGTATTCACACAGTGACAATCAGTCCAAAACATGGCAAGATTTATACAAGCGGTAAAATCAACTCTGCACAAAGCATGCAGCAAACAAACCAGAATTAGCATTATACATGTAAATCTTAGTGAATAACACAGGGTTTTGTAAAAATCATTAACTGCTTATCAAAAAGCTTTAGCTCTTATGTGGAGCAAGATGGGTCCTATAATTCTGAATAAATTCTACAGTAAAAAACAATAGATGAAATAAAATCTGTTATGTGGAATATGATTGTTTTGTTTGGCACAGTGCATTGTAAAATACTGTATACATTGTATATCAAATATTGTTTAGGAATACTGATTCCATGAACTGTTATAAAACAGTGGCAAGAACATTATGCAGACTTGGTGTAAACGGGTCTTCTACAGTATAGTTCTAACTATATACATAAACAAGAGAACACAATATCACATTAAGTGGTTGATTGTTATCCTAATACTTTACATTCAGACATTGACGACTGAGGTTTTTATTTCCCTGTATACATATATATCAATCATTATATTTATTACTGTATTACATAGTATGTATTGATCATTACAACACTTCAAAGACTCCTGATACAAAAACAAACAATATAGATAGCAGTTAACAATACACAGTTTTACCAGGAATGGCCCAGGGATGCACTAGACACTGATACAAAACAAACAGAATCAGATCATGATGGTAGTACATTCTTAACTGCATGGGAAGCTTCAATGACTGTCTGAGCGACCGGTCGTCGAATTCTGGGGTCAGTGACTGGGACATTCAATCTGAAAGTAAAACAAACAATCTATATGCATACATGCATTTTAATTTATAATTTAATAGAACCCGGTAAAAGGAGAAAATCATATAAAATATAGGTATATATATTAGATAGGCAGTAAATCAAATCTTCTCTATCTTGTCATCTTCACTAGCCAAGGGTAATGAGATCTGCCAAGGGTTTATGGGGAGCAGAGAGGACCGAAAACCCTTGGCTAGCAAAGATGCTATCTTGTAATAAACTCTATTTCTGCTTAATATTGTACATACTGAATTATGTTTACAGTATGGCTTGTGCCTATTGTATAATTGAGAAACAAAAGAGGCATGTTCAGGGAACCTTCTGTGATGAATCTGTCTACTCACTTGACGTTGGTCTTGTTGTTGACAATGAAGAGCGGGTTGACCTGTGAAAGGATCTCGTCGTTGACTGAGATTCCGTCCAGGTACTGTTTGAGCAGCGTCCTGAGCTGTTGGTTCTCCACCATCATTCCCTGCTTCTCTTTCTCCAGGGCCAACTTGTCCAGACTGACCTTGTTAAATCTCTTCCAGAAGTTCTCCAGGGCACTGTACTCATGCATCACCTGCCATATAAGATTATTAGCCTTTTAAGTTTCTGTAATCTTTTCATCACTTTAGCACTCAGATCATTTTTGCTTTTATGACTTTAAAATATTAGAATTTTAAGTTTGAACATTAAACCATTAAAAAAAGACAGTATTTCTTACAGTCACCAGAGCCTCGTTTGGAGCCTCTAATACTGCGGCATTCACATCATTCTGCTCCTCTTGAGTCAAAGATGAGGCATAGAAGGGTAAAACTTTCTCTTCCTCTGTCTCAAACTTGCGACAAATCTCACCAAGTTTCATTATGCTTTGCAACTTCAACAACAAAACACATTCTATTTAATAATTTCAAAATGCTTTACTGTGAAGACTTTGTTTATTCATTTGACGTATAACAGATACTGTTGTATAGAAATCCTTACCTTTTCTATGTTTCTCTTCAGCTCTTTGATTGCTGAGTTACTCTCCAGTGTGAGTTTTGTGAGTTTGTCTCTCTCTCCATCTCGTAGCTTGTTCATCTGGGATTTTAAATGCTGGAAATGTGCCAACATCTTCTCTCTCTCCTGATATAGATTAATACATATACATGTATTTTTAATTAGCATGTTGACAGGAAATAAAATTCCAAAATGAAATGTATTTACACCATAAACAAGACACTTGCCTCCTTCAGCTGTCGATTTCTTTCTTCACATTCTTTGGCATTGGATGCCATTTTTGATTTCAGTTGAGCAATTTGTTCCTGTTCAAAGAAATTTACAATAAAAAATTCAATGCAATGACAAATAATGATGGAAAATACCATATATTATTCATATCTTATTATAAAGAAAGAGATATAACTGCAATGAATTTATATGTTCATCTCAAAATGCTAACAGTGAACCCACTGATATGCGAGTAAGTTTGCGCATCTGAGCATCAATTTCCTGGGCGGAGTCATCGTCCTTGGTTTTGAGTTCCTCGAATGCGATTTTGCGATCCTGGTTGTTTTCCTGGTACATCTTGAGTGCGTTGCTGAACTCCTTCCAGTAGAACTCGAGCTTATCCTGCAGCGTGTGGTGGAGGCCATGCTTCTCCTCCATGTGCTGAAACAAACACACAAGTCAGTCCATCAATACTACTGGGCTCATGTTTACCTATTTTTACACTATAATTTGTTAATTTTTTCTTATTTTACATCAGTTAAAAAACAACTCCTCACCCCCAGGATTGCATTGATTAAGTAAGAAAATTTCAATCAATGAATATGAAAACTTATTCTCTACTTCAGTTATTGATTTTAGTAAATGAGCCAAAGATTGTTCTTTTGTTCTACATGCATCATGATATTATAATTGATTTAATGTGGCTGGTCTGGGGTTTTCATTGTGAATTATTTTGCACAGCATAATAAAATACAGCATACTTTGTTTCTAATTTCGTCAGTCATGCTCTGGAATTCTGACTTGGCTTCGTTCTCCTTGTCCTGGAAGTTCTGTTCCATGGCAAACAAGATGTCTGCGATGTCGTTCATCTCGATGTTGTGCTGGTCGATCATGATGGAGCGCTCCGTGTCAAACTCCTCACGAATCACCTCCAGCTCCTCCTCGTACTCCTGTTGCAGGCTCTGGATCCTCAGCTTCTGCTGGTCTGTAAGTCGAAATAAGTCAGGGGTGGTATTATACAGCACACATACTGTGTCACTTCTACAACAGGGGCAAATGAGCAGAGCAAGAGAGAGAGAGAGAGAGAGAGTATGAGAGAGATTATGAGAGAGATAAGAGAAAGAGAAAGATATACAAACCTATTAGACTATCGACATTCTGTAAGTGTGCCCTCAGTGCCATTGAGTATTGCTCATCAGCCTCCTGGAGATCCTTTGCTAATGATTTAATGGTGGCATCCTTCCTGTCAACAATCCTCTCAAATGTCTGACTCAGAATTTCCAGGTCTTTCTTCAGTTCCTTGGATTTGTTCTCTCTCATTATGTTTCTCCATTGGTGGTTTAGTTTGTTGATGTTAAACTTTGTCGCTCTTTCTTCTTTTGCTAGTTTATCCTATTTTGTAAAGAAATATGTTATAGAATTAACATATACTGGTACATGAATATACGGAAGGAACCGCTGACCAATGACCCCGAACTTGAAAATCTGCAGATAACATCACAGTCTGTTGAAAAATATTATGCATTTAAACTTAAAAGAACTAATAGTAATATGATTGCTTATTCGTAAATTTGTAGATTTTCACACCTTTAAAAACTGTGTCAGCATATCCTCCTTTTTCTTCTTTAGTTCCTCCTCTGCAAGATTCTTCTGCTCTTCATATGCCAATCTCTCCTCTTCTGTCATCTTGGAAAGTTTGCCAGATTTCTTCCCCTTCTTTTTTGGTCCCATATTTATTGGATGTTAAGGCAGACCCAGTTTCTGCATGATAATGAATAAAAGTGTCAATAAAAATCATGTAATATATTTCCAATTAAAGAAATAACAATGTTTATATTATTTCTGCAGTGTAAATATTACATACAAATAAAAAGGTGCTGTTGTTATTTTATGCATCTGGTGATGGTAAATACATCTAGAAGGTATATATGTCTGAATGTTATCCATTAAAGCTGCATTTTTTCGTTATTACAGTATTGAAAAGTTTTCCATACAAACCAATTATCTTAAAAACTTATAGACTTTCGCCTATTTACACCAGCAGAACAATCTCCTTTCAAAGTTAGGAATATTCAAAGTAAATAAAATAATTTTTTTATGGGCAAACAAAAAAACAAACCAAACTGCATCATGAGAATGTTTTTTAGAAAAGGGAACCGTTTTGTTTCATCTCCTGAATGTCTATTCAACCCGCATGTTATGCATTGATTGTAAACAAAGCAAACTTCAGAATACTTAGTTAACAAAATGAACATACCGGTAAGTTTATTTTTGATTTGCCAAAACATTATGATCATTATTTATAGTGATTTTAATTAAGTCATAATGCAATCATCCGCCTCGATGTAGGGGGCAAATTTTAATGAGGTGAAATAACGCGGTACCCTTTGTGTCGTTTGTTTTTAAAACAAATTTTGCACATCATTTTTTTTCATTGAAATATGGCTTAATGACAGGGAAAACTAGTGCAATGTCTTTTATTATACACATAATTAGCATAACCATCCTTTAAAAGCGTTCACAAAATTTGATATAAAATCGTACCAAGCAGCTTTAAATTGCGGTAAAAACTAATTCAAAACATTAGGCCAATACTCATACAACTTTAGGCTAATGAGAAAGCAATCTGCTCCAACTAAGTGTACTCTATTAGAATTGGTAAACAGTGTTAAAAACTATAGCCTGTCCCAAGTTATTGTTTCTGTAATTATTCGACGGTTTTTAAACTTAATAAATATTATGACACCTGTCAATTAAGTACATGTACAATTTAAATCGATGAAAGGAAAAAAATACAAGATTTCTTCATTGACATAATTATAATCTGTTTTTACCCTGAGAAACTGTGAGAAACGGAAACAAATATCTTATTGAGATTTATGATGGGAAATGTTGACACATTTTCTCTACTGGTATTTGGACTTGGAACTTCTCGCACAATCTTTTAACATTATCATCCTAGGTAATTTTATGTTGTCTGCAGTGAAAAATCCCCGTAGACTCTTTATTTTTAGCAGTGTATTGAAACCTGACAATCTAGAGGCAGGGACGTATATACTAACTGTTATATATGTCTCTGCTAGCGGCACACTTCAAAGAAGAAATCTTTGGATTTTTTCATACTATTGAATGAACATCATTTGAACCCTGAAGTATTTATGAATATCAAATAATCTCAGAAAATGTATTGTGTATACAAAAGCCTGACACTATTTTATAGCGAGCTCAGCAAGCAGCGCAAAGCGCAGGTAACGTGGGCCAAGAGAATATTTGGACTACTCCTACCTTTGACATACTGAAAATTCTGTCTTCTGATTTGTACCCACAATTCCATGTAAATTGCAAATGGCTACCAATGTCATGATCTCATGAGAACAGGTAAAATGTATTTTAAGAATGTCATGCATTTAAAAGATGAATAAAACATTCTGTTGATTCTAAAAAATGGTTTGCAACTATTTGTTTTACATTATTTTCTTGGTAAATTGCTTGGAGCATTTTTACTTTGACATTATTTTGACGGAAACTGACAAGTGATTGTCTGCTTTACTAGTGTGACGTCACAATGTCTAGTCTAAGAACGAGATCTTTAGCGTAATGAATAAATAGATAGGCGGATCCAAATGTGCACGTTTCTGATGAATCTGATAGTGAAATTGTGATGTTTGTTAATGGTTTCGCCCTCCAGATCGCCACACCGTAAACATAATTGTTTTATACATGTACACTGGAGCGTAAGCATCCAATTGTTAAACCACATTTTAATTTATTATCATGTACCCTTGTGTACATGTAGGCCTATTTACAATTCAATTTATGCTGCGCTCGCCCCATCGGTCGCACCGTAAAACATAGATAATGAACAAAAGCTTTTTTGGTTACTCAGTATTGAAGACAAGGAAACTCTTAATCTTGTGGGCAAATTTATAAATGATAACATGCTATAGTACTCCTTTTAAGTGAAATATTGTTGGAATTAACATTAATTATTGTCATTTGCTATAATTGTTATACTTTGATAATTTTTATACTATTCATTGGCATGTCTTTCTCTTGTAATTATAATAATATGTCATGTACTTGTCTGTTCTGGACTCTGAATTAGAAATAAATGATCTGTATCTATTAGTGACAATAACTTATAATCTATAATATAGTTTATTTATTTTTTGGTAAATGATATACACATCGCAAAACTGCTGAGGCCTTGGACTCAAATTACTCGTATCTATTCCTATAAGATAAATCTGAGTTCTTCTTTGCAATCATAATATGAAGATCACAGGAAAACATTAAGATAGTCCAGATTTCCTCTACACCTGATATGCAATAACTTTCAGAAGGGAAATTAAACTCAATTACAATGATGTTATGCTACATCATATCATAAACATAAATCACGAAATTTGTAGTTTGTTATCAGCAATTGGTTCAGTGCGAGATGTGAGAGAAATGATAAAAATCGTCTTACAATACTACCTCAATAAGATCCCGTTTGAGTAAACACCATGGATACAATATACAGGATCGCTAAAACGTTTGATAAAATACTAAACATTAAAATAAACATTAAAAACAGAATTTTTCCGGATTGAATTTCTTCAATAAATAAAAGTATTTGAGAAAATGCTTTCAAATGATTGGGAAGTATTACGTTATATTTTTATCCAATTTTGACCAAAACTTTACAAAACATCGATATTATATTTCGATTATCTATTTTACGTTTTATTTTTCTTGAGATCGTTCAAGCGTCTTAACGATTCAGACTTTTTGTTACTAAGCGTAACAAACCGAAGACAGGTAATTTTATTTTACATATTAAGGGTATTTTACGAACTCTGTTAGAAATGAAGATCACAATAAAGATTTGATTATGTTAAAAGATAATTGTTGACAAGACATCACTAACTTCCCTCGGTGTTCTTTGTGATCTGCACACGAAAAGCTACAAGGGGCACCTGCTGTATTTCCGCTGTAAACATTGGTAAATACTCTGTCAGATAAATAGAAATTGAACTCGTCGTGAAATACAGTGAATGTTGTTTATTGTTTCATGTTGCGGCAAAGATTGGATGATTTACCCCGACTGTCTGATGAATTTGTACAAATGCCCCTTTTACTGTCCGAGTAAAATTAAATAAAATTTTTACATGCCCAATATATATATTTGGCACTGTCCTACTGTTTACATGTATGTAGGCAATATGTAAATATGTAGAAAGGTTATATATATATATATATATATATATATATATATATATATATATATATATATATATATATATATATATATATATATATATATATATCTCTCTCTCTCTCTCTCTCTCTCTCTCTCTCTCTCTCTCTCTCTCTCTCTCTCTCTCTCTCTCTCTCTCTCTCTCAAGACTTTTCCTACCTCACTATTTTTGTCATATCAAACACTTTAATTTGAAAGAGGCGTTAATGTAAAATTGCATTTGATTTATAGCAAACTTAAAAGCTTGTTAGTTACATGTTAGCACTGTGTTCATCAACATTGGAATGAATTCTTCATAAAATTAAACATTGTAGATATCTTTTTTTTGCACAGTCATGGCTAAGGGAGGTAAGAAGAGTGGGAAGAAGAAGGGGGGTAAGAAGAAGTCAAGCAAGTTAGCCAACATGACGGAGGAAGAGAGGATCGCTTATGAAGAACAGAAAGCTTTGGCAGAGGAGGAACTGAGGAAAAAGAAGGAGAACATGCTTACCCAGTTTTTAAAGGTGAAAATTTACTAAGTTACAACATACTAAATAAGTGTTATAAAATATGAAAAACTATTAATATTTTCATGATCCAGTAGATGTATTATACTGATATTCAGTGATTTAAGAAATAAGTAATTCTTCTCATAAGTTATACATGTAAGCAGGAGAGCATTATTTTATCCATCTATTGAAAAAAAATCATTGATTGAAAGCCAGAAATGTATACATGTTCATCAATAAATGCATGATTCATATGTGCAAGCTAGTACAATATATCATATTACAGGACAAACTGACAAAAGAGGAAAGATCAACAAAGTTTAACATCAACAAACTGAACCACCAATGGAGGAACATAATGAGAGAGAACAAATCTAAGGAACTGAAGAAAGACCTGGAAATTCTGAGTCAGACGTTTGAGAGGATTGTTGACAGGAAGGATGCCACCATTAAGGCTCTAGCAAAGGATCTCCAGGAGGCTGATGAGCAATACTCAATGGCACTGAGGGCACACTTACAGAGTACAGACAATCTCATAGGTGTGTTTATTGTATGTCAATACAACGTTCTGCATACTTTAAGATAAAGCCATCCCATTGGTCGAGAGTATCATACAGGCATTTGTACCTAAATGAATTCAAATTGGAATTTTTCAAGTGAAATTCACTTGAAAAAAAATCCGGGGCACTAATTTGAATTTCATGTGAGTAAATTTCATGAAATATTTTTATGAAGGAAATTTTATGTGAAGAGCTTATAATTTGATTTTGTGATATATCTTACACAAAAAAGTTTCATGTGGAATTGTCATGTGAAATTCTTGTGAAAATTTCCTATGATATTCACATGTATGCATTTTTTATGCCACAAGGCAAAATGGGATATTTTCAAGAAAACAATGATTTCAAATAAGGTAGACTTCACATTGGAATATAGTTTATTTTTGATACTGTAAAAATAAATTTCCCTGATGTAAAGTAGTATAGATTTTTAATGTTGTTGAATTTGGGCTAAATCGAAATGCAGATCAACACAAGAGTCGGATTGAGTTCCTGCGGAAACAGTATGATGATGAGCTGGCCGTGATCACCGAGGAGTTTGATACGGAGCGAGCCATCATGTTGGACCAGCACGGCCGGGAAATGAATGAGATATCTGACATCCTCTTTGCCATGGACCAGAACTTTCAGGAGCGAGAAAGAGAGGCAAAGTCTGACTTCCAGAGTTTGGTGGATGAGATTCGAAACAAAGTAATTACTTCTCTTTCTTTTAAAGATATTCATTTTGAATAATTTTGAATAGAGATTGGTTTTTATTTGAAGGTTTCTCTAGAGTAATGTTTTAATTTGTTTTACAAATAATTTTGCTCATCATTGTTTGAGATGAAAGTTTTACTAAACTTTTGATTTATTCTGTAGGACATGGAAGAAATGCATGGTTTGCGACATCAGCTGACAGAAAAATTCAACTTTTACTGGAATGCATTTGAACAAGCTCGTAAAAACTACCAAGAGAACAATGCAGAGAGGAAAGCTGCCTTTGAAGAATTGAAGGAGAAGGATGATAAGTCAGCACAAGAAATTGATTTTCAAATGCGAAAGCTACAGAGGATTTCTGTAAGAATCATGTTGTAAGTTACTCTACCCCAAGGCTTAATTTATTTTGATTTGCCTGGCTACAATATGTAATTATTTTTACAGGAAAATATTGCACAGCTGAAATCTAAAATGGCATCAAATGCAAAGGAGAATGAACATAGGAACAGGTCCATAAAAGAGGTGAGGATGTAGTGTCTAATTTTTCTACTTTTTTCTATTTGAGTTCTTATGTACCTCTCTGTAAAGTACATGTAGATCAAAAGTTTTCACTCAAAAAATGATACCGGTCGGTACACATGTATTAACTATATCAGAAAACTTCCTATCAATGTAAAATTGGGCAGGTTTTTTTTTTTAAAATTGGCTTAAAGTGGCTTAATTTGTTTAGTATTTAAGGGGTTCATTTTTTTTTGTAGGAAAGGGAGAGAATGCTGGCCCACCTCCAGGACTTAAAGGCAGAGATGAACAAACTGAGAGATGGAGAGCGAGCTAAGCTTACCAAGATGACCGTTGAAAGCAACACTGCCATCAAAACTATGAAGTCCAAAGTGGAAAAAGTAAGATTGTCCATGGTTAATGTAGAAAAGAAATGTTTGGTCATGAAAAATGTAGAAAAATGACTGAAAATTTTTCATCTTATCATGATCATTTTTTGTATAGCAGAAATTGTTTAATATCCCTATTATTTTGTTTTTATCTCGGCTTTTTGCTTTGATTTAGTTATTAAGGTAAACCTTAAATTGCAATGTAAGTTGTGGATGTAGTAAGCATACATTGTTCAGCATTTCACATAATGACACAATAATGTAACACATATTGATCTATACACATATCATCATGACAATGTTACAATATTGCTACATCACCACACTAAATGTAATACATGTACACATAGTTCTTCTTCATCTGGCTAAATTTCATACAGTATATTTCCAGATCACTTACTGGCTGCATGAATTTAATACAACAGTATTTCCATAGCACTAAGCTATTAAATGAAATAAAATTTTTATATCAAACTGATAAATGTAATGGAACATACATATTTTTCAACATGACATATTTATAGTACCGAGGATAAATAGGTCACTAATATAGATATACTACATGTAACTTTCTTCATTGTTTGCAGTATTTGAGATAAGTTTCACCTATTACAAAAGAAGTTTGAAACAACTTCCTATTAAAAGAATAGTCACTGTGGAAGATATTTTCATGTAAAAAAAAGCCATATTTAATCTGTATCTTGATCTATTCACTGCTGAAATATAAATTCTCTCCAACAGTATACATTTATTCCATAATTGTGAGGGAAATATGAAGATTTATTACACCAGGAAAAATCATATTTTCTGAGGGCAAAGCCTTAGGGAACCATGATTTTTCTGGGGGAATAAATCTTCATATCTCCCAAACATTCATGCAATAAATTGTTTATTATACCAAACGGCAGGTGATAATTTGAATACATCAGGTTCTAAAAGTTTTTCAATTCTAGTAAAGCAATAACGTATATAGTGAGTGTTTACCGGTTTCTTTCTATGTCAGTTTTCTGATATAGAAAGGATTTCAAACAATTTTTTTTATAGAATTAATCACTTAATTACATTGTATGCTCATCCTTGGGATTTTTCATAGGAATGAAATGAAAATTCGAAGGGGTGGGATATGATGACAGGGAAATATGAAGTTATATTGCCCTGACACGTGATTGTCTTGAACCAATCAGATGTCGCGTTATATAGAGAAATCATATTGAAGATATCTACGTTTGATATTTTTACATATCTACACACCACAACAGATAAACAAATATCTGTGTATCCCTTTATGACTATCTTCACATTGCACCATTTTTTTTTGCAATATTTGTCCACATTCATTTTTGCAAATTTTTTCCACATTCATTACTCCAGTAATTTGTAATATATCCACATTACTCCAGTAATTTGTAGTGTATCCACATTACTCCAGTAATTTGTAATATATCCAAATTACTCCAGTAATTTGTAATGTATCCACATTACTTAGATCCAGTAATTTGTAACATTTACACTTTGTCTTACCGGGTTCAGAATATTGTAATATATGTATTTTAACTTAAATTGAGTAATTTGAAATGAAGTTACAAATCCATGCACAAACATCCTTTTACATTTACAAGGCACAATTCAATGATTGTAAATGTTCAGCTGTTCTAGACAGTAAAGAATCTTGTTTTTGTGAAGGTTGACTCCTACATACCCTACAAGTAAGTATAAATGGATGCCATGAAATGTTTGACTCGTTTGCTTGTGCTCACAAGTTTGAATTGTTTTTGTTATAAACGGTTGTTTCTGATTGGTGCCAGAGGCCGGCTTTATATTGATGATATACAAGGTGATTAACAAACTTATACCAACTGTTGTGTATTGGTTATATTCTGTTTGTTTTGTTTGTTGGGGTTGTGTACAGCAGGACTAATAGCGTTGCACTCACACTCACCTGTATAAATGTACATCAATATATATTGATGTTTAAAATGCAACTGGGAGCTTTAGATTTATGCAGAAGCTTGCAATTTAAATTGATGCAAAGTGCCAATTCTTTCAAACATTTTGATCCCTTCAATTCCTTTTCCCACAAAATTAAGATAAATGTTAAATGATATGCCTTTATAAAAGAAGAATAGTGGGGTTGGATATTTCAAGCTTCGTTATTATATATCATTCATAAAGTGACTGATCTTCATTAAGGTGAAGAATGTGATAACGATGGCGGAAATGTGTCGCCGACTGGAGACGGAGGAGGAGAAAGTCCTGCCGTTTTACGCCTCATCCCTCACGGAGGAAGAGCAACAGGATGTGGAGGCGGCCATACAGGAACAGCCGTACGAAAAACTCTCACTGGTAGGTATATAGTTGCAATATAGTGTACTGTACAGCAGCCATACAGGAACAGCCATAGGGAAAATTCTCACTTGTAGGTACTTGCAATATAGTCTACTGTACAGCAGCCATACAGGAACAGCCATACGGAAAATTCTCACTGGTAGGTACTTGCAATATAGTCCACTATACAGCAGCCATACAGGAACAGCCGTACGAAAAACTTGTAATATAGTATACTATAACCAATGATTTTTAAACTTTGTTTCAAAACCAAATCAATCCCATAAGAAAGGGAAGTAAATTAAGGCACTGAAGAACTTTTAATGTTGATGCATAAGCATTGTTGGCATAGAAGGACTGATGTGTTGTGATACATGTATTTTGAAGTACAAGATCATTGTAGGCTTAGGACTGTTCTGTTGTGAAACATCAGCATTATATATATGCGACTGATGTATCATCATTGTAGGCCTGGAGGGACTGTTGTGGTCCTGGTGCATCATTGTTGTAAGCCTTGGAGGACTGTTGTTATTATTTACATGGTTTGTAGTTGAGATGTATCTACCATATTAGGTCAAGCACAATATATTCAATGATTAAATCTTACCTTGTAGAACCTAGAGCAACTATTGTGGTCCAGATGTATCATTATTGTAGGCTTAAAGAGCCTGTAGTGTTATCTCATGATTGTAGACAGATGAGAGATGTTAAGTAAGTCTAGGTATTAAACCAGTGAATGGTACTTCTCATTTAATCAGACATTTGTCATAACTTGCAGATAATGCACGAGTTTACTTCCCTTGAGAATTTCTGGAAGCGCTTCAACAAGGTGACCTTGGACAAGCTGGCGCTGGACAAGGAGAAGCAAACGCTGGTTCAGGAGAACAATCAGCTCCGCAGTTTGCTCAAACAGTACCTGGATGGAATCTCAGTCAACGACGAGATCTTGAGTCAGGTCAACCCCCTACTGGTGGTCAACAACAGGACCAATGTCAAGTAAGTCCTGTAGTTACAATAAGCTAGGTTATTGTCAAGTAAGTTTTGTACCTACAGTATTATTACAATAAGGGTAACCTCAAGTTTGTCGTGTATTTACAATAAGATTAATGTCAAGTAAGCAATGTAGTTACAATAAGGGTAACCTCAAGTTAATCCTGTAGCTACAATAAGGTTAATGTCAAGTATGTTGTGTAGTTACAATAAGGCTAACATAAAGTCCGTAATGTATTAACAATAAGGGTAATGTCAAGTAAGTCCTGTAATTACAATAAGGTAACCTCAAGTATGTCCTGTAGTTACAATGAGTGTTACCTCAAGAAAGCTGTGTAGTTACAACAAGGTTAACGTCAAGTAAGTCATGTTGTTACAATAAGGTTGATGTCAGGAAGTCCTGTAGTTACAATATGGGTAACCTCAAGTAAGCTGTGTGGTTACAATAAGGTGAATGTCATGTAAGTTGTGTTGATACAATAGGGGTAAGATCAAGTCAATTGTGTAGTTACAATACAGGTAATTTCAAGTAAGTCTTGTGGTTACAATAAGGTTAATGTCAAGTAAATCATGATAGTTACAATAAGGGTAATCTCAAGTAAGCTGTATAGTTACAATAAGGGTAAAATCAAGTCAAATTTGTAGTTACAATACGAGTAACATTAAGTCAATTGAGTAGTTACAATAGGGGTAACCTCAAGTAAGTCCTGTAGTTACAATAAGGCATGTTTAATAGTCAAACTTATGTCAGTAAATGGTCTAATAATCAGACGAGGTCTGTTTTATAAAATATTTATTTGACAGTTATAGGAAAGGTAAAATAAGCAATGTATTCATTGCTGGTTTATGTATTCTTATACTTATAAATAATTGATTTAGCTACATTTATGTCTTATACACTGTAGTTAGACCGACCCTTGAGTAAAATATTTTACCATTTAGATGAATATTTTTCATTTATCACTCCTCTTAGCCGCAACTATATGCACAAAACGAATTAGGACTGTCATTCTATAGTTGGAATGAAATCTATTGCGTAACGTTGTGGTTTTAATGAAGGTATGTATTTAAGATTATTAAAAGAGGAAGCAATTAGTGATGGAAACGGAAATTAGGGACATATAATATTAAAATGTTCTACCAGGAAGTTTTAATATTTTCCATTTATCACTCCTCTTTGCTGCGCAACTATATATGCGTAAAACAAATCAGGACCGTCATCCTTAAGTTCGAATTAATTATCTTTATTTATAAATAAATTGGCTTAACGTTGTGGTTTTTGTTACAGCCTGAATGTTCCTGTCAACGACCCACGTGTCAGACGTCCGGTCCCACAGACGGTAGTGGAGGCGGCTACCCATTCCCGCCAACTCAAACTTACATAAAGTCGACGTGTGTTTACACGCGATGGCTTATGGACAGTAGATCTTAATTCAGTTGAATACAGTTGCTGAAGTTTTTGTCTACGCAAGACTATTGACAATATTTAAATTTAAATTTGCATTTGTTATACATATGATATAGTAAAATAAACTTTTTGAAATAATTTTTTTTGAAATTTTTAAAAAAAAGTTTCAGAGAACTAAAAATTAAGTCTTGGCCTCGTGGCCATACATTATGAGGGGGTCTCTTATGTGTCACTTGAACCTATGTATTTCTATTGTAAGATAAAAAGTGAGCTCGTTTAAAATTTGCATGCCCGTGGGATAACCTGCATAAGTTAGTTGACCTTCCTAGGGTTATCATGGCATTGCTATCGGAACGCATTTGTCGAACTTTATGTTTATTTCAGGCCCGTTATGGGTAATATTTCAATAAAACATTCCTCATTCTTCATGTCATACATAATAAACTTACATGGGATAAATGCGGTCAAATTTTAAGTTTTGACCTCACCGGTAGAGAGTACATTGTACATGTGAGTACAATAAATAATATATTTTCTATTTTATTCATACACTTTATTTACCAAGTAGATTGTCCAATACAGCATTGAGGAAAATTGAGAGTGTTTAAATCGATACAGTAGATATTGCCAAAACTAGACGTACACTAAACAAGAGGCCCATGGGCCACATCGCTCACCAGAATATAAAGTTTTAAGTGCACTATATGATCTTATTTTCTTAAATACTAGATGATGTCCCGCGCAAGCGCGGAAAATAACTCTTTACACATTAATGGGTTTGTATTTTTCGACACATTTTTTGTATATACTGTGTCCGAATTTTTTTTTTTTATGAATTGTTATCTTCTTTTTTTTTGCATTATTTATTATCTATCAATTGACAACCCTCAATCGCATAAGCATGCTCAAGGATTCTTATTTCAAAACGGAAAGGGAGATGTAGTGCGTCGTATCTCTTTTCTAAGATTTATTCTTTAGGTCAAATTTCACTATAATTTGTAACAAAGTCCAAAATAAGTTTTCTATAATTATGTAAATTTCAGATAAAAGGCTGTTTTGAAAAATAAATGTGGGAGGGTTCTGAAAGTAGGTTTTTATTTAATCTCACAATAATTACTTATCAGGTACAATTCAATTATAGCTTACAGACATCATCTCACACGTGTTGAAATACCAAAGGTATATCCAGTTACCCTGGTGCAGACATTTCGTAGTTTATTGGCAAAATGTTTTCATTTAAAAGTATAGATTAGTACTTGATTTCCCATTATGGTTACATCTGCGGGGATATGGGTGTCATAATTTAATTTTATTATCATATAAGCAAGCATGCATTTCTTGTATTATCATCAAGCTTCTGAGAGATTATCCCCCCCCCCCCCCCCCTTGCATCTAATCTCTCCTTGGAAACTATTATTCACCTTAAGGTAACCTTCGGGCTTCACAGGATTTGATCACGTGACCAACCAACTTCATATCCCGGTGAACTTTTTAAATTGCTGTTTATTTCTTAAATGTAATACGTTTACAAACCCGGATGCTCGTATACTCTGTGACCTTGACCCTATTATAAATGCGTCACGTTGTTCAGACAGAACCTTACAGAGAGCAGACCCGGATCAAACAATGGGTTTAATTTTCGTTGTCGTGTTTGCGAATCTTAAAGCTGTCCCAAATCGAATACAAAGCAAACATAAAAAGGTTTCAGACCTATAAGCTGTGTACATATTAAAAACCTCAATATGAGCCGGATTTATCGTTTTCATTCAATCAAGATTATTTTTCAAAATATATATTTATCGCATGTCGTACACACCTAATCTCGTTCGTTGAGCAATTATACCCTCGTGCAATCACAAAATAAATGAAGTAAATTGTCAAACAGCATCAGTGGGATTTTATAAATCATTTATCTTGTTTTCTAGTCATCGTGGAATTGAATGACAATTTTTTTTGACTGGTATTTATACGATATGTTACCAGCAGTTGTTTTAGTAAATAGTAACTTCATTAAATTAGTCCTTTCATATGAACATTTTTCTAATATCATGCAAACCTACATGGAAAATAATACAGAAACAAATAAGATCTTCTTTCTTATTAGCATCTCTCAGGTTTCAATTCTTCCTGGATTCAAACAAAAACACAATTCTTTGAAATCTTTCGGATCAAAAAAGGTCTCAGACAGTGTTGTTTTGTACTCCTTTGAGACAACATAAATACCTGTAAATTGTATTCGCAAACTCTGTCAATCATAATCAACAGGATAGCTATAGTTCAAGGATTTTGAACTGAGTTGAAGGGTATTCGAGTAGTGTGGTTTTATCATTATTCAAAGGCATCAATTTTCTTGGATTTAGTGAAAATCTCAATTTCGTTGGATACGTAAATTTGTGGATAATTATCATACAATGTATTAAGTTAATAGAAACTACATTTCAATGAACATTTAATTTGAAGGATCAGCGCAACAACGAAATCCAGGGAAATGTGGTATTCAGCGAGTACTGATGAAACCATGCACAGTATAATCATGCTACATGTAAAAGACCAAAGGATAACCGTTCCCTGTTGAAATCTATAGATCTATAAGTTTAAGGAGCAGAGTGGCGATATTTTACAAAGTACTGACGTCTACACTTCTAATAACGCTACTACCATGTTTTGCTTCAAGAGTTGACGATACAACATGTAAATAATAGGTAAGAAAATATTTGACGAGGTCAAACTAAACCTGGACGCTTCTGAAGGCAAACATAAGCCCTTAAATATAGGTAATGTAGGTAATGAGAGGTCCCTGACAGCTAATTACAATGTAGTGTGAAAATGACCTGATCCTCGAGAAATGGTAAGAACTTCTTTATTTAATTTCGGCTTGTAAAGTTTAGCAAAATGTAAGAAAAATGGAAATAATGTAATTAGCTGGGTACTTGGTTGCCTTAAATCGGAATCTTCTTTTTAAGTCGAATCCAGGGGAAAATGAATTTACTCATTAGAAGTCTTCGAGTTTGTTTAATTATTCTAGCAAAATCTATAAATAAGTATCTTGTCATGCTCTGTGTTCGGGGTCTCTCAGAACGAAGTCATCCCTCGCTGGTCTACAGAACTCTCGTTACTACCGGATATTTCTACATTGCATGCTCATCTGTCAAATATTGGATTGGTCTACTTCCTTCCACTTTCTCTCGATTTTGAACTCTTCATAATTTCTGAGATTCTACTTTAGGCTGTAGTTAAAATGTCAAGTGTGAAATCACGACAACTAATGCATTTTTTCTTCTGTTTTACTTTTTCTGGAAGAAGCAGTTTTGAACGATTGACAGAACCTATCTCAAACCGATAAAACAGTAATCAACCTATTCTATGCATTGTTAGAAACTAGTCTAAGAGCATTATTTCACAATCTGTGCATCGAAATTTGAGTTTTTCATAAACAAAGTTTTGAAAACATATTATTTCATTACTTACGTTAAGATATAAGTACAACTTTCCTGCAAGTAAATTGCGTTACTACTGCGTTACAACTATCCTGTCTCTATTCCGACTCGGAAAAATGCATTGAATAACTGCGCTTAAAGGTTGATCACTGTACCTTAAATAGTTACTCAATTCAACATAAAACGACTTGATTATGAAAAAAGAGCATGATGCATAAGAAGAAAAAAATCCAATTTGGCGAAAAATAAGCAATTTTTGAAAAAGGATATGACTTTAAAAATATTAATTTATTAGGCTTAGCGGATTTGAGGTTCACAAGCCCGATACTTTAACTAAATGAACAACGATGGTATTCAAAAAAATTGATCGATATAAACAATTTCACATTTGCAAATATGCTGCCTTATATGAACTTATAGGAAAGCGAAAACGTTCAATTAAGAAATAAATAGCAAGTTAAAAAGCTCACCGGGGTTTGAACTTGGTTGGTTACGTGATCAAATTCAGTGAAGCCCGATGGGGTTCTCAAAAGATTTGATCAAGAACCAACTACCCTGCCCCCCCCCCCCCCCCCCCCCCCCCATGCTACAATGTATGTGCCTGAATGATATATTCGAAACATATTCTACATATTTTATTCTGGGATGTTGAAATCAAAATCACCAAGTTTGACAAACTTTGGGCGTCAGGAAAAGCAAATGCAAATGTAAATAGAAAAACTGAAAAAAATGTAAAGCTGCTTTTTACTAAACGAAACTCTCTTTATAAATATTAACGTCACGTGTATATTATATAATTGCATTGTGTTGAATAAATAAAAACTACATTAAATTTACATTTATGCAAATCTTGATTTTAAAAAATGTTTATGAAATAAAATTTCAAAGAAGGCAGCCATTTGTGCCTCTTGATCCAATATTTGTTTGCTTTATTTCTATATTCATTCTGATCAATTCGCATTATGGAAAACAAAAAATATTTGATGTTATACTACATATAATATAGTATATCATATATAATTTAACTATTATTTTGATTTTTGAAATCATTAGCGTCGATTGTCATAAAATAAAATTTCATTTTAAGTGTAAATTGGTCAAATTAAAAAGTCATTTAACTCAGAGGGGTGAACACTACTCCCTCCCTTTTCTTTGTATTTTTGTAGTATGTTTTGTGTAGAGATTTAAATGATATAGTAGTAGTACTCGATACCACCACATTGAGGAGTGAACTACCTTAAGAAATGAAATATAAAGTGTACACTCCTCGCTGAAGTATCAAATCTGCGAGGCCCGTAGGTATTTTTAGTAGATTTAATTGCGTGCCAAAGAAATTTCTATCCCAGGGAAGATTTTAAATGTCTTAAATATTACTTATTACTGAATTTGAGACATTTTGAAATAGATATAACATTGAGAAGCAATGTTACCTCGGTAGAATTTTCACATCCGCCGCCGCGAAGTCTAAGAGTGACATAGGATGGACGTTTGCCTATCACACACAAATATTTTAAAAAAAAATGAAAATTACGAGGGTTGTTCGGAAATTATTGAGACAACACAAATATTTCCCTTTCTAAGTGACGAATTTTAGTGAAATTGGTACCCGGCGCAGGCATAAACTCGGAGGTAAAAAAACTTAAACATCTACTTTGTAAGTGTTGGTAGGCCTACAATTAATGATAAAAGAAATCAAATTATATATGTTCAATTTGCAATTTATTGTGACGAACTGTTGTGCAAGTTTTACTAGTGTTCGAGTCGAAATACGGAGATAGTACAAAAATATTTACCAAGCAATAGAAATCTGACTGCGACGGTTTATTGACTTTTGACGTCAAGGCGGCGCAGCGAATATACATGAAATTGATGCGAATCTCGGAAGAGGACCTTTTCAGACCAAGAAATTGCTCAAACAAAAACTATACGATGTAAAGGGATCAATAACTTCATTTTCCAGGTTTTTTTTTACTTATTGTTAATCTAGAATTAAAACAAGGGGACTAAATATCTACCACTTTTTACACAAAAACTGATATCAACAGTTCTAAATATGAACAGAATGACCGTTAGAGACGTTTCACAGAACGTTGAATAACTCAATTATTTTCACAAAAAATCAAGAATGGAAAGAACATGTAAATTTTAATGTCTTAAAATAAAAACAAAAGACGAGAAATGAAAAATAATTCATTTTTTCCGTTTGCTTGTAAGGCGTTTAAAACATAGAAGCAAGGAAACGCGTTAAAATGACGTTGCGAAGAGTTTGGGGTTACTCCGGCTCACTGACTTAAGCAAGTTTGTCAGATTACCAGGAATTATCTAATTAAGTCTTTGACTGGAAAATTTTCACATTCATAAACGATATCATTGTTTACTTTTTGGTAAAATTTCAATGGTTTATCTTTTTTCCCAAGGGAGTAAGAGTAAATGTCTCAATGATTTCCGAACAGCCCTCGTACTTCGTGTGAATATTTTATTACTTCGTGTGTTAATTATATCCAAAGTATTGAAATCCCGAGAAACGCGATGGTGGAGAATAACTTCGTTCCATTATCTTAGAGACAGACAGTGATATGAGCATCATTTTCTTCTTGAATGTGGTAATTACGGTAATTTTTGTGTACAATTTGTAGTTATCTATTTTTGTACTTTATATGAATAATTATGGCGGATCGGTTAAATTTTGTCTTTGCTGACGTAAGAGGTCTCAACACAAAAGAAAAACGACTTAAATTTTACAACTGGCTTAGCGACTCAAAAGTTGATCTAGCTTTTACACAAGAAACGCACTAAGTTGAACGAAATGAATTTCTATACAACTCTGCATGACCCGGTAAATCTATACATTGTTACTCAGATTCTTCCCTTAGCAGAGGAGTATCCATTTTAATTCGGAAAGGTTTAGAATTAGAAGTACTAGCCATACATAGATCTAATGATGGTCGTAAATTACTAATCAATGTTAAAATTGGTGATATGGATCTAACTTTAGTTAACATATATGCACCTAATAATGAAACATACAGAGTGCAGTTTTTTCTAAAAGAATGACATCTTTTATTAATAATTACTCAAATAATGCAACAAATATTGCAATATGTGGTGATTTCAATTGTAAATTAAATAACTGTACGGATAAGAGTTCAAAGTTACTTAATAAAATTTTAGCACAATTAAATGTTGTTGATATATGGAATGATAAGTATAATGGCACGGACGGTTTTATTTTTTACTTGGTGCGATGCTACTGACACACCAAAAAGTAGAATTGATTTCACTTTTCTAAGCAAGTTCTTATATTCAATAGCTAAAATATCTTATTTTGTAAAATCCCCGGTTCACATTCAAAAGGAACAAGAATGCCAGATCATAAAGCTGTACGATTTAACGTTAAATTACACGAAAATGAAAGAGGAACGGGTTACTGGAAACTTAATACATCTCTACTTGAAAAAACGGATTATAAAGAAAAAATCTATGACATTATTCAAGATATCAACACTTCACACTTATATGCAAAAATGGGAAAACTTAAAACAGGAGGTTAAACGATTTTCTATTCATTATTCAATAAAAAGTCAAAAGAGTTACAAAGGACAATAAAACATCGAAAAAGAAATAATACAGATAGAATTGTTGCCTTATTTAGAAATTAATATGAATATAAAGCGAACTCTTGAAAGACAATTAAGCGAATTATACGATAGAAGAGCTAAAGGCGCTCAAATTAGATCTCGCGCAAAATGGATAAATGAAGGGGAGAAAACAGGAAGTTCTTTTTAGGTTTGGAAAAAAGCACCAAACACAGAATACTATTTATGAACTAAATAATAATAAAGAAACCCTTACTACGGATGATGATATATTAGGTGAAATGTGTAGCTTTGATGAAGAACTCTATCTTAGAAAAAATATAAGTAGTTCTGATATTGAAAGCTACATACAATATAGCAATATCATACATGTGTTTATCTGAAAATGTGAAAAATACGTGCGATCAATTTCCAAGCATAGAAGAGTGTAGAGATACCGTAATGAACATAAAATATGATTAATCACCAGATTTAGACGGAATACCATTAAAATTTTATCAATGTTTTTGGGATAAAGTATCAATACTTTTTCATAATATGCTGAAAGAAATATTCAATTTAGACGAAATGGCATTTTCACAACGACTTGCTGTCTTATATTTAATTCACAAAAAAGGAGAACAGTCACTGCTTACAAACTATAGACCAATTAGTCTCACTAATACTTATTACAAAACAAGAGATGTTTGTGAAACACTTATGCCCCCCTCCCTTGGAAACATCAGCGAAGTTAATGAACGGAAACTGCAAATAATTTGAATTTTTCTACGTTCAAGGGTCATAACTCTGTTGAAAATGGCTTGATGGTACCCAAAATCGAACTTGACCAAGATATTATTAAGATAAATGTTTATACCAAATTTCATTTCAATATGTCCAACCTCTGCGAAGAAAACTGCAAACAATTGGAATTTTTCTACGTCCAAGGGGCATAACTCTTTCGAAAATGGCTCGATCGTACCCATAATCGAACTTGACCTAGATATTGTTATGATAAATCTGTATACCAAATTTCATTTCGATATATGCAACCTCTGCGAAGAAAATGAACGGAAACTGCGAATAATTGGAATTTTTCTACGTTCAAGGGCATAACTCTGTTGGAAATGGCTCGATCGTTGTCCAAATCGAACTTAACCAAGATATTACTAAGATAAATGTTTATACTAAATTTCATTTCAATATGTCCAACATCTACGAAGAAAATGAACGGAAACTGCAAATAATTGGAATTTTATTAACGTCCAAGGGGCATAACTCTGTCGAAAATGGCTCGATCGTACCCATAATCGAACTTGACCTAGATATTGTTATGAAAATCTGTATACCAAATTTCATTTCAATATGTCCAACCCCTACGAAGAAAATGAACGGAAACTGCAAATAATTGAAATTTTATTAACGTCCAAGGGGCATAACTCTGTCGAAAATGGCTCGATCGTACACAAAATCGAACTTGACCTAGATATTGTTATGATAAATCTGTATACCAAATTTAATTTCAATATGTCCAAACCCTGCGAAGAAAATGAACGGAAACTGCAATTAATTGGAATTTTTTTACGTTCTGTTGGATATGGCTCGATCGTAGCACAAATTGAACTTGACCTAGATGTTATTATGATAAATCTGTATACCAAATTTCATTTCAATATGTCCAACCCCTACGAGGAAAATAAATGGAAACTGCAAATAATTGGAATTTTATTTACGTCCAAGGGGCATAACTCTGTCGAAAATGGCTCCATCGTACCCATAATCGAACTTGACCTAGATATTGTTGTGATAAATCTGTATACCAAATTTCATTTCAATATGTCAAACCCCTACGAAGAAAATGAACGGAAACTGCAAATAATTGAAATTTTATTAACGTCCAAGGGGCATAACTCTGTCGAAAATGGCTGGATCGTACCCATAATCGAGCTTGACCTAGATATTGTTATGATAAATCTGTATACCAAATTTCATTTCAATATGTCCAACCCCTGCGAAGAAAATGAACGGAAACTGCAAATAATTGGAATTTTTCTACGTTCAAGGGGCATAACTCTGTCGAAAACGGCTCGGTCACAGCCCAAATCAAACTTGACCTAGATGCTATTATGATAAATCTGTATACTAAATTTCATTTTAATATGTGCAACTTCTGCGAAGAAAATGAACGGAAACCATTGGTGGACCGACCGACCGACATGCCGACCGAGCGACAGACAGACAGCAGCAAAGCAATATGCCCTCCCTTCTTCGAAGGGGGGCATAATAATTGCTTTTATATTTGCTCGCTGTCTTCAAAAAGTTATTGATAACTATATAGGGGATGAACAAACAGCATATATAAAAGGGAGATATATTGGAAGCAATGCAAGGCTTATACTTGACATTTTCGAATATTGTGAAAATTATAATCAAAACGGTATACTACTATTTCTAGACTTTGAAAAGGCTTTCGGCTCAGTTGAATGGAACTTTCTTTTTAAAACTTTGAAAAAAATTAATTTGTGACCAGATTTTATAAAATGGATAAAAATCCTTTATAAAAACCCCATTTTCCGTTAAAAAAAAAATAATGGATGGATTTCAAAAACATGCACAATGAATAGAGGAATAAGACAAGGATGTCCGATATCGGCTATATTATATCTATTTGTTGCGGAAATTGTATCAAGTAAAATTAAAGAAAATAATTTAATACATGGATTTACCTCAAAAAAATTTACAAGATAAAAAAAAAAAAACGTGCAACATGCGGACGATATGACGGTTACATTAGGAGATATAGAATCTATGAAACACGCTATTAACACCATAGATAAATTTTGCAAATTAGCAGGATCAAAGATAAACCTATCAAAAACTGAATGCTTCTTACTAGGAAATTTAAAGGATCAGTTCGACAATTTAGATGGTATTAAAGTAGCTAAACAAGCTGTAAAATGCTTACGTATTTTTGTAGGACATGATAAAATCGAGTGTTATATAAAAACTGGATGAAGATTTATCACGATATTGAAACATTGTTTGAATCATGGAAAAAGAGAAAATTAACATTATTCGATAAAGTTACTGTAGTTAATTCTCTTGCTTTACCAATACTTATATATGTAGCCAGTATTCTAGAACTTCCTAACAGAAATTATGTGAATGATATAAATAGATTGATATACAATTTCATATGTAATAAACAGACAGAATCAAACGAAACACGACGATAGGTGATATAATGGATGGGGGTATAGGCATTACCAATGTAGACTCTAAATTAAAGGCGATAAAGGCAACGTGGATTACCCGCCTACTTACAACAAATCATGTTATAAGAAAATATATAGATAGTCTCTGTAAAGCACTGAAGATTACTATTAACTATATAATGAGCACAACAGAAATATCGACTGAAAATTATGGTATACTAAAAACTTACTAGAATTCTATAAACAATCTTTTTCATATTTGGATATTTTACTGGAAATGGACATTGATGGTAATCTAACAACAAAACTTTATGATAAACGCGATGACATTTTTTCTATAGTCAATTTTCCTTACTTATGTAGCAATATACCTTCATCACCTGCATATGGTGTTTTTGTTTCAGTTAATTCGATACGCAAGGGCATACTCTTCGTATGAACAGTTTCTAAGGCGAGGCAAGCTACTGACAAAAAAGTTGATAAAACATGACTATCAACAGGCTTGTTTGAAGTCATCTTTTCGTAAGTTCGTCGATACAACGACCTTGTCAGCAAATACAATCATCCACTGGGTCGCATGCTGACTGACGTTTTTCATACTAATTGTTAAACCATAATTAATCACCTAATTGTCTACGGACTTTTCCGTTTTTTTTCGATTTTGACAAAGAGCACACGGTGGGTGTGACCGGTCAGCAGAGGATGCTGACTCCTCCTAGGCACCTGATCCTGCCTCTATCTTTTTGGAGGTCCGTGTTGCTCTGCTTTGAACTTGTATTTCGTTTTGTGTTTTTTTGAGATGGTTGACGGTTTGTTATTGTCATTTTTTCATTTTACCTGTTTTAATTTCTGTAAAGATTTAAATCAAAATAATGACAGGTCAATAAATACCGAGTCGTTTTTATTGCAACCAATTTGGTCAAATACTTCTTTCACTTTTAAAGGATAAACTTAATGCTTTAATGAATGGATTAAAAGCGGAATGTTGTATGTAAGACATGTTCAAAGAAAACGGAAGCTTAAAAAGTAAAAGTACAACAGAAAAAATAGATAGGTTAAACAAAAAAAAGTAATTGGATCTGCGAATATAAAATAATACAAAAAGTGTTTAAGAAATTTAAATTCATGTATGATTTCTCTAAGATCCCCGGTATCAAAATGCATCAAAAGGAAAAAGAATACAAAACGAAATGTTTTTATTTGAAGCTTGTAAAGCTCAAATTTCATACTCCAGTTTCACAATGTAAGCTTGGTAGGGATTTTCAAATCCCAGATAAAGAAGTTTGGAAATCAATATACATGTATTTCAACAAAATTAGAAATATCAAAGATAAAGGTTTAGCGGAATTTAATTATAAACGTCTAAACAATTTACTTTGTAATAATCTGTTAGTAAGTAAGTGGAATAAAGGGGTAAATAACAAATACAAAATATGTAGAACCGAGATAGAAAATGCGCAACATCTAATTTTTGATTGCGTAAATGTAAAACATGTTTGGGATATGGCAAGCCAATGTTTAAACTTTAATATTGTTTGGAAAAATGTTATTGTTGGGGTGTTTTTTTTTGTAGATAACAATGAAAGAACAAAACTTTATAATATCTTTCTCTCTTTTATAGTATTCAGTAGAATTGAAAATTTAGTAGAAACATGTCAATCGTTGAGAATGTCTATTAAGGAGAATACTTTGTCTTATTGTTCGGTTCTATCTCTTTTACATCATATGAAACAAAAAATACTCTTTCAAAATTTTGCACTTATGCTATGAATGATGACATGTGGTGATAACGAACAGTGTTCAAATACAAAAGTCCAATGGAAAATTACAAAACAGGAGCAGAGCAAACACGGACCTCTTAAATAGAGGTAGGATCAGGTGCCATGGAGGAGTGAGCATCCTCTGTTGACCGGTCACATCCGCCGTGTGCTCTTTGTCGTAATCGGGAAAAAACGGAAAAGTCCGTAGACAATTAGGTGATTAATTATGGTCTAACAATTTGTATAAAAAAACGTCAGTCAGCATGCGACTCAGTAGAAGATTGTATTTGCTGACAAGGTCTTTGTATCGACCATATAAGATGACTTCAAACGAGACTGTTGATAGTCCTGTTTTATCAACTTGTTTGTCAGTAGCTTGCCTCGCCTTAGAAACAGTTTACTGTTCATACGAAGAGCATGCCCTTGCGTACCGAATTAACTGAGAGATAAAAACACCATATGCAGGTGATGAAGGTATATTGCTACATAAGTAAGGAAAGTTGACTATAGAAAAATTGAAGTCATCACGTTTATCATAAAGTTTTGTTGTTAGGTTACCATCAATGTCCATTTCCAGTAAAATATCCAAATATGAAACAGACTCTGTGATATCTTTTATTTCAAGTTCACTGGAATATATCGAGTCGACGTGAGTATGGAAGTAACAATTGTTAAATGATAATACGTCGTCGATATACCTGAATGTTGAGTTGAAGGCCGCAGCGAGTGATTTAATTTTTTCACGTACAAGTTTTTGAATAAATTCTGCTTCATATAAATACAAAAATAGGTCTGCTAACAATGGGGCGTAATTGGTACCCATGGGAAATCCAACAGATTGTTGGAAGACATGACTTCCAAAAACTACATAGATGTTGTCTATCAGAAACTTAAGCATCTTATTATTGTCAACTTCAGAGTACTTGTGTGCACAATCCGAATGGCTTTTAACAAAATAGTTTTGCAAATGACTGATGAAAAGGTAACTAAATTTACGTAATCCATTTTTACTAAAAACAAAAAAAAACTCAGCTATCAATGATGTCAAAAAGACGGGACTTTAATTTATCGTGGGGGATGGTTGTATAAAGTGTAGAAAAGTCGTAAGTTTTTATGCTATTGATCTTGGTAAAATTTTGGGATTTCAAGTTTTCTAAAAGTTCCTTGGAATGCTTAAGTATCCACATCTGATTTACACCGCTTCTTGAATATACTGTTGCACAGTACTCTTGAAGTTTCTCCTTTACTGCTGTTAAAATTTTGGTAAAGAAAGAGGCTTGGTAGAACATTTACTAGAACCCGCTATATATCTTTGTTTGTAAGGAATTTTATGAAGTTTAGGTATCCAATAAAGAGAAGGTAATTCAAATTGATTTTGGTTGTTGGGAATATTGAAAATATTCAAAACTGACATATGATTTTGAAGAATTTCTTCCTTGGAAAGAGAGCTATGAGTATAAGTTGGATTTCCACTTGCGGAGTTCTTCTAATATACAATTTATATAATGAGTCTTACCAACAAAGACAATGATGTTTCCTTCTTTGTCAGCAGGGACCAGTACAAACTGATCGTGTAATCTATCTAGTTCTTTTTTCACTTCTAAATTATCAAATATAGAAGGATAGATGGTTTTCATACTGTGCTTTAATCGCTTGATACGAGATTTTAACATGAATATATAATCAGAATACCGTGTTTTATACTAGTAACTATTATGTATATATACGCCCACCTTCTGAGGGAGACAGTCTCTCAGTGGAATATCAAGGGTTTTTTACATGGACACAAACTTTGACAGATGGTAGTGAAACCCTTTGATATGTGTGGGACAAATAAAATACATGTGTATATGTATGAATTATGTTTCTGTGTATTTACGGATATGTAAATATTGTACTAGATATTGAGTTTCTATTTTAATCTTATGTAAATTATCAGTACAATTTTTCTGATAATTACATATGAATGTACAATGTGCATGTAATATTTTTCGTTCCTGTAATCCTGATATATTGTAAATCTTTTTTCTACATATGCTCTTTTGTGTAGTAGCACTGATATGTCAATAACATGAACAACATGTTATCATATCTTTGTTGGTAAGAAATAAATAATGGGGAAAAAGTATTGAAATCGATTCTGATTCGTTTTCAAGCAGAATGTTTGCAGATAGGTCTGCGATTTCCTTTTAATTACTTCAATTATCTCTTTTACTATTTATACTGTATTCAATATTTCATCTGAATACTTTTGGTTAATTTAGAGACAACTTTTTAATCTTCATACATAAAGTTTAGACTTATTTAATTCATCTGTGAAGAAAACATTTCGTAAGAAACCATGATTTTATTTACTTATATAACTGTGTCAATTTGCATATAACTGAGACATGAAAATCAATAAAAATGTTGCTTTCAAAATGCAAACTAGTTACCAACGCTTTCCAGTGAACACGGCATTATTAACTACGATGACTTTATTAACCACGATATTTATGCACACCATGGACTATGTCCTTATATCCATCGAAGCTCATGACGCCAGGGTTACTGAATGCTTAAGTATAAGTACCCTTTTGTATGCATTGTGATCAAAATCGATAAGTCACTACACCCACTCCCCCATCAATAAAAATCTGAGTGGCACTGTTCTCTTTGATGTCCTCAGGATAACAACCCTGTGAGAAAACAGATTCAATTTGTTACAAATATACAATTATGAACATTTGTAAACTACGAGAACTGACAAATAAACAGACAGACAAACAGACAGACATGGTACAGACGCACAGACAGACGGACACACAGACAGACAGACACTACAGGGACGATGAAATAAGCCACAAATACTGATCAAGAAGTAAATCGACGGAAATATGAATGTTTAATTGAAACGTGATCGTTTTAAATTCAAAACTAATTTTTGTAACACTAATATGCGAGTATGTTTATAATTATAATATAAATAATATAAACAAATATTATTTGTACGAATTGTATCATTTATACATGTACTGCAGGTATAAGTGTTCACACATAGACTTCAGTACGGCTTCACAACAGTGACAAATATTCACACGGACAATTACGCAACAGACGCTGTACAAGTATACACAGACAGCTACAAAACAGACACTGTCAAGATTTATACAGACAGCTACAAAACAGACACTGTCAAGATTTATACAGACAGTTGCAAAACAGACACTGTCAAGATTTATACAGACAGCTACAAAACAGACACTGTCAAGATTTATACAGGCAGCTACAAAACAGACACTGTCAAGATTTATACAGACAGCTACAAAACAGACACTGTCAAGATTTATACAGACAGCTACAAAACAGACACTGTCAAGATTTATACAGGCAGCTACAAAACAGACACTGTCAAGATTTATACACACAGCTACAAAACAGACACTGTCAAAATTCATACGGACAGTTACCCAACATACAATGTCAAGATTACGGACAGCTTCACAACATACACTGTCAAGATTACGAACAGCTTCACCATACACTGTCAAGATTTATATGGACAGTTACACAACATACAATGTCAAGATTTTTAAACAAAATACACTGTCAAAATTTATACGTACAGTCACAGATCATACACTGTCAAAATTAAGGCAGCTTCACAACATACACTGTCAAGATTACGGACAGCTTCACAACATACACTGAGAGAGAGAGAGAGAGAGAGAGAGAGAGAGAGAGAGAGAGAGAGAGAGAGAGAGATTTAGCAGTTTTACATTGAACACCTTGCTCTGCTAGCTATAAAATGGCAGTATTTGTGTCAGCATCTCACTCTTTGGTTTCTCCCGATTATTGTCACCACACAGCGGCGAGTGAGGCGTAAATCACAAGCCAGGTAGTCAGCGCTTTGTTACTGAGAGGATATAGTCGCAGCAACAGCAAGGTATTGACATTACGATGAGATTTCATTTTCTGAATTTAAATGTTAACTGATTTTAAAAGGATTCAACTGCTATCAGCGACATTGATTTTGGAAGCTCTGTCAACATAAATAGATCATTTTATTCTCAAAAAAATATATCAGAAAATTTTCAATAAACTTTCGAGAGCTTTATTCGGTTAGCTTATTTGTGAATGAAAGAAATTTAAAGAGATGCTTCAGAAATGTTATTGAAAATCTCATTCGAAGGACAAACTTTAAACTGTTTAGTCTCATTACTGTTGGGTTTTACTTAGAGAAAAAAAATCAATTGCATACATACACTTGTGTCCGCTAATTGACGTTGGTATTTGAATTTTAATAAGCAATTGTTTCAGAACTGTCACTAAATGTATTTAGTTAATTAGTATAAAGTTGGGTCTATAAATTACATTATAAAGGGCAAAGACAGCAGTTCGGTAAAAAGCTGCGAACTGATTTCTGTAATAATTTGTCGTGATAAACGGCAAACTCATGAAACGAGGTAAAAAGGTAGCGTTTTATTTTCATATGCATGTACATGTAGGAACATCTCTCTCTCTCTCTCTCTCTCTCTCTCTCTCCTCTCTCTCTCTCTCTCTCTCTCTCTCTCTCTGAGAACTATAATAGAGATAACGGATGATTTAATCCTCCTCTCAAGATTTTGTTCGTAGTACAATAAGTATGTGATCGTAATAAAATGGAGTCCGAAAGATCGTCATTAATATGTCTTATCCTATGATCTAGGAACTAATATCGTATCCGCGACGGGGTCCAATCCAGTGGTTCCGCTATAGAATATCTTCCATATTTGCCCCATCCTCTTGACCGGATACCTTTCATGTTTCGAAGGAGGGGAGTGCAAATAAAGTAATCTTCTTTCCACAGAATATGTTTTACCCCCGAGTTGTCGATAAATAATCCAATCTTCAAGAGAAAAACATGAATTTTGATCTCTTGCTATTTCTCCGCCGACTATGAATATCGCACCCAGGCGTGGCTAATCGCTATTGGGGCCAAGAGATCATTCATTAGGTCCGGTATCGGCTTGCCAAAATCTTCATTCCGACAACCATCAACGTCTGGATATTAAAAACCCATGCCCACAAAAGACATGGAAATATATTATATTCGGAGAGGGTTGGCTTTTGATTAGTCTGGTTCCCTGGCCAGTGGGCTGTCGGATAGTGTGTATTGATTGGAGGAGCAATAACTGTTAAGATTTTACAGTACGACTGGTAGACCAGTCCATTTAGGCCAATAATTAATTGCAAGTAGGCCTATTCTTCATTCTGGTTGTAAAATTTTACCACCTTTTTCACAGCCGTCTATTAGCACAGGATTTCCTTTTTATGATATTAATGCCGGTCTATAGCCGATGTGATTGACTTTTTCCCTCCACTGTTGACAGAGATTAAGGAAGCCACCTGTCCTCCCCCTGATGCCACACGCCGCCTCCATAGGACCCACTGGAAGCAGCTGTCTACCTTTGGCAGGTAAAACGTTTGATTATTTGATATCATTAAAAGGCATTAGCCCAATAGAACATGTTACTGGTTAACGAAGTGATTTGCAACATACGGGGCTTTTAATTGTCAGGGATGGAGATGCGATACACAAGTCTGTTAACGGTAAGGTCAACCATTGCTACCTTGTTAACCAGTATTATTTTCGACCTTAGTTTAACATGTTTTTCTATAATAATGTTAACTTGACATTATTGGCAATTGATTGAATTTATCCATATGGCGGTTAGTTTACTAGTATCACTTGGCGTTTAGTATGAGTTTTGCCTGTTTGGCCAAGTAAAAGCATCCGCTCGCGAGCGGTCGTGAACATTTGTGATAAAGGAATATGTTATTTGCGCGAGCGATGACAAGACTTTTACTCTGCACGTTGTGATCACGTTGTTTCTTTATCATTTGCAATGCCACCCGAAATTGCGGTTTTTTTTTTAAACTGGAGGGTTTTTAAATTGAAGGTTCGGGTAATATATATGAAACTTTATTATTGCTTTAAATGAATCAGAAGATCAAACTTCTAATGTAATAAAAGTTTTATCAATATAAGTAAGATTGCGATATCCTAAACTAAGAAGACAGACAAATGGCTTATTGACTGATTAAGGCTACCATCTGCTTTCTCATACATGTACAAATCCAGTGTACAAAAAAAAAAATGAATAAAAAGTTAATTAATCGTTTTTTTAACTTAAAATAAACAAGTTATCTATTTTTATGTGAACATTAGATGTTGAATCATTAATTCTTTTATAGTAGGATTCCAAAGCTAAGCGCCATTGTCGAAGACGAGGAATGATGAGTAAGGAAAAAACAGACAAACAAGTGTTTACAAACAGCATAGAACTGCTGATGAATGAAAAAGGCGAAGAAAAAGAGGAAATATCCTACAAAAACTCGGACAATACAGATACCGATAGCAAACGAAGACTCAGTACCACCTCATTAAAAAGTCCCGGATCTCCAAAGTCCGAGAGACTCCAGGTTCATCCACATCCGCGTCCGACTTCCGGTAACGTTGGACGTAGATGGCGCAGTATACGGCATGCCGTGCGCGTAACCAACGCAGCGGTTTCTATGAAAAAAGGACTAAACAGAGATGATTCCTTCTTGAAGAAATTTTCGACACGACAGCCTTACCGTTCAGAATCCATTGGGACTATCAACGAGCACCTCGAGAACACGGAGACCCCGGATGTAAGTCGCTCGAGGCACCACTCCGTGCTCCAACCAGACGGAAATATAATGTTTTACTGGCTGGGACTGCTGACCCTGGCCATACTCTACAATCTCTGGACGTGCATTGCGCGAGAAGCTTTTCGCGAAATTCAAGAGGGAAACATGATGGTTTGGATAGGATGTGATATTTTCTGTGATAGCTTATATATATTGGACATTTTTGTGCAAATTCGGACTGGATTTCTCGATAAGGGAATAATGGTATATGATTCCAAGAAGCTTTTGATGCGATATGCACGGACAAAAGCCATCATTCTGGATCTTGTTTCTTTAACGCCATTAGACTTCCTTCAATTTACTGTTGGCATTCATCCCATGCTGCGCTTTCCAAGATTTCTGAAAGTCTACCGATCTTTCCGCTTTTTGCATTTGCTAGAGACCAGAACACATTTTCCTAACTTTTTTCGTGTAGCAAACTTGACACATATCTTGTTCTTAGGATCGCATTGGTTCGCAGCTTTCTATTACTTGATTTCTGAGGCGGAGGAATTTGAAGGGGATTGGTCATATCCAAAACCGGTCGGGCAGTTTGCCTCTGTGACCCGGAAGTACTTGACGTCGCTTTTCTGGTCCACACTGACCCTAACGACCATTGGAGACCTCCCTCCACCCGAGTCAAACTGGGAGTGAGTAGCTTTGTAAACGTATTAGATGTTGTGTTTTCAAAAGAATATAGTTTTAAATGTACATTCCGGCCATAGGCGATCCCCATCAAATTCGAAGTATAAAAAAAGTGTTCATCCCTATACTATCGTAGTATAGAAATTAAGGTTTTTTAAACATTATGATGGGGAGCGTTTCTCATCCTGATTTATGTATAGGACAAACTTAATAGATCTAGGACATTTGGTACGTACATCATAGAGCAAACTTAATAGATTTAGGACATTTGGTGCGTACATCATAGAGCAAACTTAATAGATTTAGGACATTTGGTGCGTACATCATAGAGCAAACTTAATAGATTTAGGACATTTGGTACATACATCAAAAGGCAAACTTAACAGATCTAGGACATTTGGTACGCACATCATAGGGCAAACTTAATAGATTTAGGACATTTGGTACGCACTAGATCTAGGACATTCGGTACATACATCATAGAGCAAACTTAACAGATTCAGGACATTAGGTACGTAAATCGTTAGGCAAACTTAACAGATTTAGGACATTTGGTACGTGCATCATAGGGCAAACTTAATAGATTTAGGATATTCGGTACTTACTTTATAGATTTAGGATATTTGGTACGTACTTCATAGGGCAAAATTCACAAAGTTGATTATATACCGGTATATACAGATTACCGCGTTCCGTGTCCTTAAAGTAGGTGACGTTTAGGTTAAAAACATGAATTAATAACAATTACATAACAAAGCAGAGAAATCCATAAAAGCATGTTCTAGGTATATCAATTTGATTCGGTTATAGATATTTTATTTCGCTACGTCAGATACCGATTTTTAAATGCAGGTACAATTCGCAAAACTCGGCCAGCCAGTGCCAATCTTTTGTGAAGTGACAACAGGGTGGAAATACCGCCCAATCTTGGGCAAAGTAAAAATGTTTTATATGGAAGATATCTCTGTAAAACCATGTTAATCTACAAATTCGGACGAAAATAAGAATAAGTACTTGGAGAGTAATGTCGGCTTGTAACTGAATAGCTTTGAAGCCTCGGTGTTTTGTTTTTTCTATTTGTATACAGTTTCACAATTCAATTTGCCATGTTCTACAATATTGATTGCCGTCGGTTATCAATCGAAAGAGTTTAGTAGCATACACATACAAGTTGTATTTCAATAGGATTATATGTACATTCCATTTCAAACTATTTGTTTGAGCTTTTAACATTGCTGGTTTATTCATTCGCGTTAACTTCTTTAGACTACAGAACTACCTGTTGACAGGTGCAAAAGTTCATAACACGAATAACGACTTTGTAACATAGGTACGCTCAGATATCACGGCTACCTCTTTGTTTCATTGACTGTGGATCTCGTCTCTCTAATACTCTTCTGCTGCTGATCAATTACTAACTAAAATGTCAACAGGTAACATGTACTTTGTACATGTGGCAATTTTCGACAACATTAATTTTAAACAAGACGTTTGATTACTAGTATTAGCATCATACCACATAGAGATTAGATATTCCAACTTCTTGAATGCTGCAGTAACGTTTCATTTTTTATCTCATACGTGTGGTGTATACTACCCGTGTGATAAACCTTTGCTTTATCAAACGGGTGATGCTTTATCAAATACTTCTGGTCCGAACTATTTTTGACACAGCCCCTCGCTTCAACGCTTCAGTGACCTATTTTCGAATACTTTCTAGTATTTTCCATATAACTATATCTACTACCAAAAATTGATTTAAAATGGATTTTGTCGAGGATTTAAATTACAAATATAAAGGAAAACACATAACTGTGAAGTTTATAAAACTGCAAATCACGTTAGCTATCAAGGAGTTCATTCTGACGACGCAATGCAAACAGAACGCTTTGGTTGTGTTTCTATACAAGAACTTACCGAAATAATGTCTCCAAAGACTTTTATTTCACCAGCAGTAAGCATCCTAATTCAATATTGTCAACTTCGAATCATTAGGCTAGTGTTCGTTTTATAAAACATCAAACTGTTCCTCGTTCGAGTCAATTCAAACTAACGAGCATTCGCAACTTTGTGTATGTCAACAAACTTGATTATTCAAGTATTCTGATCAGTATTTCCATTTAATTAAGTGATTAAGCTCTAAGAAAAAATATTTACAGATAAACAATTATTTCAAGGTTTATTTCAGTGAAACTTTACATTAAAACAGTTATATTTATCTCCGAAATGACGTACTAAATTGTATAGCGCAAGGTCACAATAACCACATTACACAACGTTGCATCATCGTTTAATCTTTGAAAAAAATCAATTCGGGTCATATTAGGGGCTGTCTCAAAAGCTTCATGATATAAATCAAATTGTATGAGATAAATAGAACATCTATAATTGTGTGATTTTATATTTGCTTTATCCAACGAGTTGAAATGGTGTATATATTCGCGAGGCTTGCCGAGCGAATATAACCATTTCAACGAGTTAATAATAAATTAATAATAATAATAATAAACTCGTTGATATGGTTATATTCGCTCGGCAAGCCTCGCGAATATATACACCATTTCAACTCGTTGGATAAAGCAAATATAAAATCACACAATATAGATATCCTCTATATATTATGAATTTATATTATATACCTATTACATGTATACCATTATATTTATCTAATTCAAATGTAATTGAAATATCAGTTGTAACTTTGACTCTTGGGAGAGGACTAACATAGGCACGGCCTGATGTCCAATTATGTATTTATTTGCATAATGAAATATTTGTTAAATTAAATCACATAGAGATAAAAGAATTACCTTTACACGCCGCTAAATATATACTTTTGAGGTTATTATATGTGGATTATTTAGTAATAGTTCTGAACGTTACGCTACACTGAAAAAACAAGGAGCGCTGACTGGGTTGTGTCAGACTTCTGAATACCCGTAGTTGTAGCACATTCATTGATGGAAATATTGGCTCTTCCATCTTCACTTTAAATGAATAATTTAGGAGAGATATTCTAGAAAGATAAATGTTAATTCAAATAGTTGAATGCTTCCTCTGGTGGTTCATACGGGCTTTGGAGATACCGATCATTGCAGAATAAGATGGGAAAATGCAAATACATAAGCTGGATTCGAACACTTCCTTCAAGACCCCCTTCTTGTATACTTATTATGTTATCTCTTTTCATATTTTCATATTAATTCATTTCTGTCATATTTTACACAGACCAAAAAACTTTATTTATTACGAAATCATAGCAAATAAAACTATTTGAAGTGTTAAATACAGTGAAATAGGGGTTATTTTACTCATTAAAAACAACCATACGGATTCTTATTAGCAGTTTTAAAAATCATTTTATTCAGAATTTCCTGTTCACATTTTCTTCTCATTTTCGACAATGTTACGAAAACCTTACATAAAGGAATCCTTACTAGTGGTAGACTCATCATTATCTACATTGTTCTTTTTCTGTTGGTTTTGAAATTTGAAGGATAATGTTTTTAAGAAAGTTGTCTGAAATTGCTTTTGCCGGTTTATTTTTCAGTTTTTCTCGAATTTGCTTGCAATCCGATTATCGTACGTGATGCATTACATTATACAAAATCCAAAGCAAAATGATATCGAAAAACACAAGTAAATTTAAATTTTGTTATAATATTTAAGCGGAAAAAACCGTTGAAAATATGGTCCGAGCTTCTTTTGTTTCGCTAAAAATCTTACTGTAATTTTTTAAATGTTAAAGAAATACTAAAATATTTAATCCAAACCGTCCTATGTACAATAAATTTTAGCAAAATTAAAAAGGCAAAAGGCGCAAACCCACCATAATCGTTTAAACTACTTTGAATACATTTCTATTTTTAGAAGTGGACTTTTTTAAAAGTTATGCACTTTTGTTTTTGTTTTTTTAAGCTGTGGATCATAAAGACGTTAACATAATATTTTAACGAACTAATAGCTTTAAAAAAGACCTGTTGCTATTTTTGCTAACGATGTTCAAATCTATTCAATGGATAGAGTCTGTTCTGGTATACAGGACGGGAATATACTCTTTAACTAATATTTTGCGGCCCATCAATTTGTGAGTCGATGAGGTGCAATAATGATAATACAAGTCACAAAATAAGTTTGAATTACATTAAAATGACTGTAATTAGATCTATGGAAATTATACGGTACATGTATACTTTGTGAGGATGTAATAATGTGATTCTAAAGGTCCACATATGAAGGTATTAAAGTGTGATCTTTTCGTTATTTGATACCACTGCAATTGTCTCAGCAATCCAGCAGCTAGTGTTGGACTCTATTATAAACTGACATTTCAAGAGACTTGGGCGATTTTATAATGTACTAGTAGGTCAAAATGATGAATCGTGCACCGATTACTAGTAACGAGACTCTGAACTAGAGTACTTGCATCTTATGAAAAGGAAGGTATATTTCAGGACCTGAAAAACCTTTGTCAATTAGCATAGCAGAGAATATTTTGAAATAAAATCCAATTCTCTAGCTTTGTCTTCATTTGTCGATCTTTCCAAAAATGATTAATTGGACACAGTCCGTAATTAAAAATCAAATTTATGATCGGCATCTGCCGGATATCTGGTTTCCTACCGTGCCAGATGAGTATTATACAACAGTGATCCATCACCAAGATATGGCGGGTGTCAGCAACCCATCAGTATAAGGGGACCGGGATTGGAGAATGATAGTGAGAGGAAGGAGTTGTCTCTGGATCAAACTCAGATAACGAACACTAATGAAGAAGGATTTTGATCGTGTGAACTAATTGTTTTTCTACATCATTTCTCAGTTCTGTGTTGCATAACGGAACAAATATTATTGTTGCCGAGATTTTTTCGATATTTTCAAACGGGTTCAAACATTAGAAATTTTAAAATTACAATTTGGGTGCATTTCCTTTTTCTTTAATGCATTGAATATACTTGTAGTCATTGCAGAACAACTTCATTATATTTTGGTCTTTTTTTTGTATCGTCACTTGACAGTGTTATAATTCGAATTGATATCATTCCTGATCCGTTGGACTATTACCGTTTTCGCTGGAAATTATGTTTAAGTTGTTATGATTTGAATATCAAGTTAAGCGGTCATAATTTTGCAACCTTGTTTTTTTTCTTTCTGAGCAAGTGCTTGAGATGTGAGATGTACCAGAAGTTCTGTTCACAAGTTTTAAAAGTACGACTAGATTGTAAGTTATTCACAAAACAGAGAGTTTGACTAGAAGGACTAGAACCACTTTGCATTTTTTTCAAATTGAAGTGTATGGTTACTTTGACGACGAATGGTCTGCAACATAGCTCTGTTATGAAAATAGCCTTGGGATTTAGCAACATTTGAATATTTCGTGCATTCCAAGGGCGCTAATGCAAATGTTAATTTGGATCCACTGTCTGAATTATTCATATCAAATTATGGTATGAAAGGTTATGTCAATAAACGCCGATTGTGTAACTGCACGCCCCCCCCCCCCTTACCACATCCCCCCAAAGCCCAACGTTCGTTTTCATGCGAGCAAGCTTCATTTTATTTCAAACGTTATTGCAACCAATATATCTCTTGTTCTAAATCCACTTAGATTTAATGGCTGTCAGATTTATTATGGAGTTTTATTCTGTATGCTTGGGGAAAGATTTAAGCATTCAATACATTATTGATGAATACTTTAAGTTTCTGTTATAGAAAAGAATACAATTATTGGATCGAAAACTCGAGATTTTAACAGATATCCAAAATAGAATATCAGTTTAAACATATCTGATTTTTAAAAAAACCCCACTTTTTACATTAAAAAGAAAAAGGAAATTTTTCATATTTTTTATTCTGAAAATTCTAACGATTTTTTGATGCACAATAAGGACATCAATATATTTGTAGGCATCCATAAAAACCCCTTATTGGCCATTTGTAAAGCATCGAACTTAAAATCTGTGAATTACAGGAATCTTCCGTCAATCACAATTAGCCTGATTCTGAACGGAAAAAGTTTCCACTGTGAAAAACGTCTTAGTGCTATCGTACTTGAAAATTGTATATAAATGCACAACAATATCCCTGAGAAATCAATCCATCGTGCTTTAAAGAATAAATGTAAGAAGCAAATGTTAAGACAGCTAATAAAAGCACCGGATTTCTTAAAGCTGCATGGTCCGATTTTTTTGGCTATTTCAGTATCAATTTATAATTTTCCATTCAAACTAATTATTTAAGAAAGTTATAGACTTTCGCCTATATACACCAGCAGAATCGGTCTCCTTTCAAAGTTAGAAATATTCAAAGTAAATAAAATAATTTTTTTATGGGCAACACAAAAAACAAACCAAAATGTCTAGAAAAGGGAACCGTTTGGTTTCGTCCCCAGAATGATTGGGTGTATTCAATCCGCATGTTATGCATATAATGTAAACAAAGCACACTTCAGAAATATTAGTGAACAAATTGTACACATGTTTGGTTTTTGAATTGCCAAAACATTATGACCTTTATTTATAGCGATGTCAAAGTCGTAATACAATTATTACAATCATACCGGCCTCAACGTCAGGGGCGAATTTTAATATGAGGCGAAATAACGCGATACACTTTTTTATCTCATACGTGTGGTGTATACTACCCGTGTGATAAACCTTTGCTTTATCAAACGGGTGATGCTATATCAAATACTTCCGGTCCGAACTATTTTTGACACAGCCCCTCGCTTCAATGCTTCAGTGACCTATTTTCGAAGACTTTCTAGTATTTTCCATAAAGCTATATCTACTACCAAAAATTGATTTAAAATGGAGTTTGTCGAAGATTTAAATTACAAATATAAAGGAAAACACATAACTGTGAAGTTTATAAAACTGCAAATCTAGATATATAGCTATCAACGAGTTCATTCTGACGACGAAATGAAAACAGAACGCTTTGGCTGTGTTTTTATACAAGAACTTACCGAAATAATGTCTCCCAAGACTTTTATTTCACCAGCAGTAAGCATCCTTATTCAATATTTTCAACTTCGAATCATTAGGCCAGTGTTCGTATTATGAAACACCAACAACTGTTCCTCGTTCGAGTCAATTCAAACTAACGAGCATTCGCAACTTTGTGTATGTCAACAAACTTGATTATTCAAGTCTTCTGATCAGTATTTCCATTTAATTAAGTGATTAAGCTCTAATAAAAATTATTTAGAGATAAACTTTTATTTTAAGGTTTATTTCAGTGAAACTTTACATTAAAACAGTTATATTTATCTCCGAAATGACGTACTAAATTGTATTGCGCAAGGTCACACTAACCGCATAACACAGCGTTGCATCATCGTTTAATCTTTGAAAAAATCAATTCGGGTCATATTTCGGGTCATATTAGAGGTTGTCTCAAAAGCTTCATAATATAAATCAAATTGTATGAGATAAATAGAACATCTATAATTGTGTGATTTTATATTTGCTTTATCCCACTCGTTGAAATGGTTATATTCGCTCGGCAAGCCTCGCGAATATATACACCATTTCACCTCGTTGGATAAAGCAAATATAAAATCACACAATATAGATATCCTCTATATATCGTTTCTTAAGTAAAAAAAATGTGTACATCATTTTTTTCATTGCTTAATTGACCCGGAAAACTACTGCAATGCCTATCATTATACACATACTTAGCAGAGCCATCGTTTAAAAGCGTACACAGAATTTGACATAAAATCGGACCGAGCAGCTTTAACTCTTTATGAGTGGCTGGTACCATTCGATGTAGAGGTAAACGTAGACATTGATATAAATCGTGTTATATAATGTTCATGTTTAGAACTCTACGTGTATTTAATAGAAATGGTTTTCTTCTGTACATATGAGATATATGTTCTATGTTTAAGAGTTGAATCGCAGAATCAAACGAAAACATAACTATATAACCAAAAAAGAATTGAATATGATATCCAGAATTTTTATTTACTTTCGTATCAATAGGTAGCAAAGGACGCTAATGATAGATTAGTTCTTATTTGAGGAGGATACATTGAAATAAAGCTGGTTGTTTTAGGAGGGATTTGTTTATCATTCTGGTGCATGCGCAAGCTAAACTTTCCCCAATAGCATCCGGATTAACTAGGGTCCACGCTTGTATGTTTGCTATAAATTAGAAATTTTCGTTGCTATGTTGCTGCTGCTTGCTTAGTTATTGATGATTTTTGTGTTTCTTGGCAAAGATTTCATTAAAAAAATATTAATATCATAGTCTGCGTATCTGAACAATAAGGAGTAAAAACCCATTAAAGATGATGGACTAAGAACTGGACATCACAGGTTTCTTTTCTTTTGAGGATGGGTCTTCATTATATTCAACATAAAAAAACCCAGATTGAGAATCAAAGCACTGTGTTTAGCGCTATATTTTGTTACAGTCTCTGTGATTTAACGACTAACGCTTAGCTGCTAGTTACTCACGAAGCTATCGACATTGAGAGAGTAAAACCAATACTTCTAATCGCCATGAAATTGGTGAAAATTGTCCATACTTATCACTTTGTAAGAGCAATCGTCACAGCTCCAAACTCTATAGAAAGGAGGACCAGGAATTAGAGTGGTAGAATTGCAGTACCGAAGGCCCAGATATGCTATATAAATGTCAATGCATGGTTTTGTAGGCGGATTATCTGATCAATTACCCAGCTACCAATTTGTTGATGATTGACAAAATCTGTATTCTTATACAGTTATGATACATACAAACATGATGTGGACATATATTAGAGAATAATTTAAATTTGATTGCAATCAACAGCGATTGGTGGAAACATGAATTAACACTCTACTTTAAGGGAAACTATAGACTATATTTATCTCTTTAGGAAGAAGAGCTCTCTCTGAATGATTTAGAAATCTTTTTTTTAAATTTCAAAGGTAAACATTTGGAATTTTCATTTACTTAATAATTATTTAAAGATTTAAGATGTATCAGGTGAATAGTTTGTTCACCACCCAGCCTCGTTATGGCTAAATTTGTATCTGGGCAGTAAATAAAATCTTATGTATAGGTGTTATTTCAAGCAAATGACGAGAAAGGTTTCCTCAAAGCACGTTAAAATTTATCAACATAGAAGTTGTGCAGTTGTCTAGCTAGCCAAACTTAGAATATATGGGTAACTGCCATGGTATATTGGTGATGAAGTAGTAGGCGTGCTTTGAAGTTAAGAGGTTTGCTGGTCAACACATAGCCCATTAGATATATACAGTGTACCTTAAACTTGAGATATGATTTGAAAAGCTATAAACTATTATTTAGTAAAGAAAAATTCCAGTTTTGGCTTTTAAATATGAGTATATTCCTATATCTTTATACAGAACTCTTCTTTTAAAGAAGATCAATACAGTCTATAAAAGGTCACTACTACTTTACTGGGATAATGGGTAAATTATATCGTGGTGATACATCAGAATAATTCATTTCATTATGACTTGTGTAAAGATACAGTTTTAAGACAGGGCTAGAAAACCAAGCAGGAGGCTCTGTATAATGTGTCCATATTAGAGCCGTTTTAACAAGAGCTTGGGCTTTTTCCCATGTTACTATCTAGGCTGCTCATCAAAACAGGCAAAAAAGACCTTCTGCTTTCCTCTAATTCGTTAAGAGAAGCTCATTGTTATTCGTAGACTGTCAAAGCCGGAAAGTTCTGCTCTGTTGTGTTAAATTGTCGATGTTTCAATGAAATATACAGCCCTGGCTGAAGTCGGACAAATGTCATTGGGTTCAGTGCATTTTTCACCAATGGGTTTTTAAGCATGAAGGTTTGGTTTATCCGTAAAGATTTACGTGAAGTTGTGGTTTTCTACTAAAATACTACCCAACTTTCACGAACGTATATTGTATTTAATTTGTACTGTAACTGTTAATTGTAATGTAAAAGTTCTTAAAATCCATATGGTGAATTCAGGGAAAAGCTCAATTCGTTACACTCGCTCAAATTAACGCCGAATAAAAACTCCAAAACGAAACAAAAGTTCAACAAGTTGTATTCAAGTTGATGAAATAACGGCATATGGTATTCCAATGAAAACCGATTCTCGGAGTTCCGAGATAACAACTTAATAATGTGCGGAGACTCCGGCATGGACAGTCCGATATAATTCTGTACACAAATTCGACACTAGCGTGCGGAAATCCAGCACAGTCCCATTTCATACACATTCCACTAACGTGCGGGGTTCCAGCACAGTTAGCCCAACATATATGCTAACGTGCGGGGTTCCAGCACAGTTAGCCCAACCGTACTCTTCGAGGTCTTAAACCATTCTCCCTAACATTTTTTTTGAAAAGTATTGCTCTTTTTCGATTACAAAGAGATGGTAATGATATGCCAGAAACATAAACATTCACACATATAGCTGTTAAGATAATTTCGCACTTCTATTGTCCAACAATTATTTAATTTGCCTGGAGATTAAGTTAAGTAGATATCAAAAGCTAGTGTCAAGAGGATTAACAGTTTTGTCACATGAAAACATCTTCATTTGTTTGTTTGGTTATTTTTTTTCTACAAACTACATTGCGTAATTAATCTAACTGAGAGATTGTTATAGATAAGTTTAGAAATCTTTTATTTTAAACTTTTAATGTAACACATTCATACCTATTAGGCAATGACTGGACATTAAACCCATGAGTAGACCCCGCCTTCTTCAAATCAGAATTTGTCACCTATTGCCCAAAGTCGAAGTTCTTGTTAAAACGGCTCTAAAGAAACTGCTTATCTCTTGCTGCAGGAGAAGAATGAATTGATTGAAAACAGCCTACAATTAGATACTGGAAGATACAAAAACTCCTATTTTGAATGTAAAAAAAACTAACTCGGTGTTATGACGAGCGCCAAATAAGCACCAACAATCTACTTCCGAAATATTCACATAGAATGAAATATTCTGTGTAATAATCAATACAAAACAATACATAATATTTAACACGACCTTTTTTTCTCTAAAATAGTTGAAAGCTTTGCGTTAGCTGTAAAGTAATTTACCACAAAAATTTGGATAGTTGAAAGCTTTAAGATTGTAGAAAACTAAAGCAGTTGAAAACTTTAAGATAATTGAAAACAAAGATAGTCAAAAACGTTAAGACAGTTAAAAACCACAGAAGCTCAAAACTTTTAAAAAGACTTGAAAATTTTAGATAGTGGAACGTTATAAAACAGTAATATTTGGTGTCTGCTGCATCAAAGAATCCAACATTATTTTTTTATTTTTTTATGTGAATTGGGTAATTTAAAATGTTTAGAGTTTCTGAGAAAATAAGCTCATAAGATAGAAAAAGAATCCATAATGATTATAAAACTAAAAAATATAAGATATATCATACCGAGTACTGAAACAAAAGAATGAGAATGAAATGATGTCATATAAATGTCAATTCTTTAGTGATGATATTTAACCTTTTCCTGATTGAAATGTCTCTTCCTTGTTATCGTGTTATATGATATCATAACCTCAGTTATATATATATATATATATATATATATATATATATATATATATATATATATATATATATATAAAAACCCATCTCAACTCAGATTACACCTTATGTAAAAGTTGATGAGACTTAAATAACTAACTGTGGTTCGACAAAGATGCTTCCGTAACATGCCGTTTATAATTGACAGTCGGTATAGGTCTAAGAGTGCAGTTTATTGCTGTTTGATTTGAAATTAGATACATTTTTGTTAAATTTCTTATTCGGTAGAATATGTTTTGAAATGACACCGAAAATTCACCCCCCCCCCCCAAAAAAAAACCCAAAAAGCAAAGAAAATTAAAACAAAATATTGAACAATTCAGAAAAATGCAGTTGAAGGTAAATTGCTCCCCGATCCTTTTTTCACATGTGCTTAAACTGAAAATAGACCCAATATTATTTCTAAATCTGATTTTCAAGATTTAAGCACAGCACAGAAATACTATCGTAAAATAAAACAGCCCAATTAAAAGAAAATATGTAAATCTGTGACGACCATATGCCAGGATGGATGGCTAGTTTCTAATCACTCGTTAGGCCTGTGGACGACATTTTAGTGTCATTGTTAGCTAAAATGTCACTATTTGTTATCATCAAATAAAAATTAGTTACAGAACTGTAGCACTTAAAATAAAATCGGGTTGACATATCGTATAGATGGTGATAGTTTCGTACATGCAAATAAAAACTTGAAATTTACCATCGTGATAGTTTCGTACATGCAAATAAAAATTTGAAATTTACCATGCAGAATTCCTTGTCAGGGGGAGATTAGTTTGAATTCTATATTGTAGAGTGAGCCATGAGACTTAATCTCATTTCATTTCTGCATACTTACGCCCTATGAAAAAAGAGAATATTTTCATTGGTTAATCATATAACAGGTGCTTTTTTTGATGGTCCATGCGACGGTGAAGGTTATGTGATGAGTTGTGGTGGTTCTTGCAAAATCGGTACCCTCCACACACATATAAACCACCCCAAAATAGCTGATTTAAAAAAAATCTTTGTATTTCTCTTAGATAATTCCTGTAACATGAGAAACAAGTACGTTTATTATCATTATTGTGAATGAGTATGTCACATAGAAAGAAGAGCCATTTTTTCCATATATGGAAGTAACTACAACTATTTGGGAATCTAATGTCTGCATAATTATGCTTTTCGTGTTATAGATTATATAAGAAGCTGAACGTTTCATTCGATCACAAAGTTAACCCCAATAGTCTTAACTAAGATGTGAACATTATTTATTTATTTAAGACAATACCTTAAAAATGCTGTTATCAATGCAATTGCCCTTACCATTCATAAGTTCACATACGTGTAACACGTTTGAGACTAGTTTTTAGAAGTCCAGGAATGAGTATATTCATTCGCATATTCAATTTGTCATTGTTTTTATGAACAACACTCAGTTTCTTGCAAAATAGAGAATAATATACTCTGCGTAGGTAAATATAGACACGTGAAAATCTAATATGATAGATAAGATATGGATTGTGATAGAATTAGTATTGTTAGTATATATTTGAAAATATGTTAGAATTGATATATCATAGTAGTACTAGAATATATACAAAAAATTTGGGTTTTTCGGGGTTTTTTTTTTTACAATTAAAATATATTGACACTTGCTTTTCGATTTCTTCGAATTGATACAAGCTCTGGGGGATTACAGTAGTAATTTACTAATTTACGAATTAACCTTAAATTTTTGCGTCTAAATGGATATTCAACGTTTACACTGGGAATCCGTTTTCGATCCACGAGAGATTGGACCCCGAAGCTTTCGCCCCGTAGGTCATTTTAACCCGCTCGTTCCAGTATTATGCAATATATAATAAATTAGACGATACAGATAGCAAAAACAATTTACGCTTTGGTCTATGCAGAGCTATTTCAAAGTGCATCGACAGCGTACTTTGCCTGACCGATCTTATTGATTCATGCCATCCGTCAGAAACTCCATTATAGATAACGAGTCCCGCGGTAACAATGTCTATCTATGGGCTCTTTCTTTTTACTGTAAGCACCGATTACACTATAAAGAAACTAATTTGAACTGTAAAAGATCATTCCGAGTGCTTAGATTTGTCCTGGCGGTGACCTTTCTCTCTGGTAGGGAGGATATTAGTTCGGGATCGGGATGCGGCGTTGATGAATTAGTGGTTCGTGTTGGCCCGTACTGTGACGACAAGTCATAAGAGTCAGCGGAATTTAAACAGAAACCAATCATTTATTTTTTCCGGGGGACCGGGGGGGGGGGGGGGGGGGTGGGTGGGTGTCAACCCGAATCCTAATCCCATTCGAACTTGGGAGCGGGGAGATGGGTGGTTACCAAGAGGACTTTTCATTCCCTTTTCCTTCATATTAATATTAATATTACATATATTATATGTATATGTATTTGTGGTGGCTAGTCTATTTGGTGTCAAAGATCTCTACTGATTTTGTACATTAAATTATTGTTTTGGACAAAAGAGCTTGATACATGTAATTATGAGACAGATCTGTGCGTTTTTTGTAATGTAAAACCTCATTTTAGTTTATGATTGGATTGGCTGTTTGTAAAACTCTCATAATACTTATTATCATCTCAAGGTGTAGGTTTTCATAAAATGTATACTTAAATTGTTTATCAAGCGAGAGTCAATCACTCATGATCATTTACTAGAATTTGAATCACAAAGCCTTTTGATTGGTATGAATAGGCTTAAATAAAGAAGTAGATCAGAAATACATATAGGGTGACCCATGGTGTGTGATGGTATATGTTACATAATTTTATCAACTGAGTTGTACGTTTTCTATCCCCAAACCGTAACGAGGGTTATGTATTTTTTCTGCAATGTCGCTTCCTTCATATACCGCATGAATCACTAAAGAAAGCATTTTATTGTTTAAGTACATGTATTAAATTTAGTATAGCCACTAGTCACAGCCTATCAATGACGTTATTGCTCAGGTGAATGATGTAGCCCATAGGCCTCTTTAATTAACATGTTTAATATTCTGCTTCTTCTTTTTGTCCTTTTTCGTCTAACAATCTCAATTGGTAGCCATTGATTTCAGGTCCACAATCTAGCTAATATTTGATTATTTAAGTAAAATTGCAATGATAGCAGGTTGCAATCAACGTGAAATTGACACCCCGAGTTCAAAGTAAATAACTACAATGTATATCACATTTTTAAATTTGAGGAATTATTACACTTGATTCAGAATATTATTGAAACTTTTTTTTTTAACTTTTGAATACCATGGTGGGTACAATCACATATCTGCAGTGTCTCCACATATTTTGTACTTTCTCTCAACTTGCAGATCTAAAATTATTTATACATTAAGATACCATCAACATATTTAACAGAGAATAGTATACTTGATATTCCTTTTTTAAGGAAGGAGTCTTTTCTAGTTTTCGACTTGTCAAAAGTAAATTTGATTAATTGTTAATTAAATCAAAATGAAAGGAAATTAAAATATCATATTTTTCTATCTTTTTTGCTATTATACAACTTGGCATAGAAATAGTAATCAAAGTTTAGAATCTAACAAGGACTATATTTTTGGTGGAACATTGGCGTAGGAAAATATCACATATTTTTGCAATTCAGAATTGCTGTAGATTCTTGAGTTAATTTTGCATTTTTAAAACAATAACATTAATGATGGATTTTTTCAACTAATGTGAACTAATAATAATATATTAGGATCTAGAATATTTTTTTAAACATGATTTGCCTATCAAATTAAATTTTTGTAAGCTTTTTTAAGTGCTCATACTATAAATAGATTTGTGTGAAAAAATCACTAAAATCGGATTTTCTCTCTTATTAAACGGTCAATATATTAGCTTTTCTGTCAATTAATATCTTTATGTAAAGTCTTCATAAATGTAAAAATCAGAAATATTTTGTTATTGGAAGCATAGAAAAATAATCAAAATGTCTTCAAAATGTAAGAAAATTAGAGGAAATGCGGGCTAAGCAATATCAATTTTAGTTTAAATATTTATTTCAATTTAGCAGTATAAGCTGGTAGACATTCTGATAATCTATCATTTCATTGAAGAATACAAAATTCATATCTTAAACAGATGTCTACAAAACTGCAGATAACTACATTTATTTTTATCATCCTTTAAGTTGAGAAAAAAGGTAATGACCTTGACCTCATCGTCATGCGAAAACAAGGAGGTCAAATTTGATTAAACTGATACAATTATTTGGTTATATGATCTGTTTTGACTGTGTTAAAAGTTCATGAATTTCTTGAAATAAGAAGTGTGTCTAACAATGAGAAGACTCCTTCCTTAACACGCATTTGTCTCATTTTTTTTTGCTTGTTAGCAGTACTGTATATGACGTCAGAAATAAGATAAATTGTTCATTGTCTTTGGAAATCATAGAGCAACGCCCGGAACAAACACAACTGTACCTCAAGCAATCACTAGTCTTGAATGCATTTATCTTCGATTTAAAAATGATGTTCGTACAAACCCACAGCCAGTGGATAATTTGGCTTGATTTTAAAAGTCAGATATCTAGATAACGGAATGAAAACCCTAATTAAAAGTTAAATTTTCTTTGTAATTTGTCAATGGTAAATGAAGTTAATGTGAACGAAGGATTTGAGTGTAGGTGGTCGAGTGTAGCTATTATCTCTGTTGTTCTCTTGATCTAAAGCTGTAGCTAATTAGCTGATGCCAAAAAAATCATTTGGTCAATAATTCATGCATTGCATTTGATAAGATTGGGTTAAATTAGAGGGATAACCAGGGCTGAATTTTACAAACAAACTTACGACAAAGTCATAAATATTTTCAGTTTCATGGAATGATCTTTGTAGAACAAAATTTATTTTAAACCATTAATTTACCCTTATTTTGATTTCTATAATTTTATTTTACAGCCATTAAATTAAAAAATTGATAAGTTTGTCATTAATAAGCATTCACTAATTTGGTCGTAAGTCGGAAGTTCATTTTTAAAACGCAACCCAGGACTTTAGAACTTTCTAAATATAACTGAAAATGAGAAAAATGGATCTGTATAATGTATTTTTCTCGTAATTTTAAATTGAATAGGAGCACACTGGTGGATAGAAGGTTCTAACCTACCCCCCCCCCCCCCCCCAACTCAACCCCCCCCCCCCCCCCCCTCAATGATTTATTGTAAAATGAGACTTTTCTACAGCAGGAATGTCATTGATTAATTTTAAACACATTTTTCTTTTATTAATGCAAACGTCTTCAAAAAATATCTAAATATGTAAAAAAAATACTTTTACTCCGATATGAACTGTAGATTCTGATTGGCTGACATCGGTCATGTGAAAACCGTGAATCGACGTCAATTCTATACCCGGCATCTGAAACAACAATATTTTTTCTATTAATTAAGGTTTTTCAAAGTCTTCAAAGAAACCATGAAATCTAATGAAAATTAGACTTGTAAAGTAAAACCTGTAATCCTTGATACAAGTGTATCGTATAGGAGCGGTTTTACGAGTCAAAATTTGATTAGACTGAGAAACCATGCAATAAAGTTGAATTCGTTACACGGTCATGTAGTGACCAGGTGACCAGGTGTGGTATGGGTACCTGACAGGTAAATTCAATACACCGGCGTGGCTTAAACTATAATGACAGATGTATACATTAAAACATGGTCATATCCGAAATCACATTTTAAAAAGTTGACAGGTATAGCGAAGTGTTCATGTAGTAAGTATATAAGATTACCTTATCATCGAATTAGCTTTATAAAGAAGTTATTCACATAATATTATCCTTAAACTAAGCTTGGTTTAATGTATATGTAATATGATGTACAATAGATTCCGTAAGAAAATCATATCTCTATGGATAATACTTGAAGTTTTTTTCTTGTGGAAATGGAATGGAAACACCTCGACTTACACAAGAAATAATTTATACAGACCAATTTATTGCAGCAAGACCAAAGTTAAATCAATCAAATTTTCTATGCTGAAGTTTCTAATAATTGCGTCAACGTTGGTTATGCAAATTTCTCATTGATGTCAAGATTTGAAGTGCATCAAATTGGACCAAATTGGGAAGAAAAAAATATTCAAAGTCGTTCCTTAGGAACGCTAAATCTGTTTTTCTAGAAAGCACTACTATTATTCACAGCCCGACACAGACTAAACATGCTTGTGAACATTAACCCATGAGGTACACACATTGTTTGTTACAATTTAATTATCTGACGCAGCTTGATCAGAATCTTAGTATTTAGGTCCTTTAACTTTGCGCCAACATTGCTCCCGAGTGAAACAAGTTGATTGGAATCCGTATCAGTGACATCAGTCATTTTTAATCACGTGATCTTTGTTGTGCGTGGGGTACATGAATACATTTGACATTAGCTATCTTACACATCTTGATTTTAATGGGGGAAGTGGTTGCATCAAATGCAACGAAATGGCTATGTCATATGACGAAAACAAAAGCTGTATTTGTTTTGGTTGTCATCTTTTTAACAGAGTAGGCAGGTGGTATTTTCAAAGTACGCACCAACTGGCAGGTGTTTGTCCAAGAGCGAATTATGCAACATAAAGATATACCAGACGAGTGAATCATCGAACTACTCCTAATATGTCACTTTGACAGGAGAACTGTTAAAAAATGATTATCAAAAACTACCTAACCTTGTACGTATAAATAACCACCCCTTCAGGATCAGTATTAACCCTTGATTGGCGAGAATTTTTCATAGCTCTAAAATGTCCATGAATCATTCTTTACCTTGTTTACGGGCATAGATTTTGTTTTTAACAAATACATATTGTTTATAATATATTTCTTTGTTGTATATATCACACAAAGTGTTTTTGTTCTTACAAAAGATTTTGCCTTTGAGTTAGATGTAAGCTCACATATCATTGATTTTCATTATATATGTTAAAGAAAATACACTCCTTAATTAATATCATATTATATCAGTCATCCCTCCACATGTTGAGATTTTCAATTTATGAATATAATTAGGAAAAACAGAATATATTATAAGTGATGTCAGTCGTGTGACGTCATTCCGTGCAACTCGTGTTATATAAAACTTGAATTTTGATCGAGCACTAAACAAACCATGAAAAATAAGCATAAAAAGAAATGAACTCAATGTCTACCCAAGTTATACGAGTATAACCTGGGTTGGGGCAGTTTACGCTTTATAATCCGCGATGGCTGTGGCAATTTTTAACTTGTATTAATATCCTTCAGTAGAAGAGCTTTTTATTAATATAAGGAAAACATTGAAATTTAAAAGCTAAAATGTATATATGGAATTTTACTAAATAATAGTATATGGTTAAATAAATATATCTAAAATTTTAAGGTAGATCTAATCGGTAATTTGTTGACCATGCAGCCAAGATTTTGTATGATATGAAAGAGCATTACTGTGACTATAAATTCTATACAAGATTTAAAAATGAGACATTCTAAATAACAAGATTGATTTCATTCAGTTGTTCGTGATACTGGTTTTTTTTTTATATAGAAATAAGAAGGTAAATACAGGGCTTCTTTTTATAATAATGATGATGATAATAGTAGCCTGAACTATGATACAATTTAATGATCCTTTCTCTTTATTCCAGAGAAAAATTATCAATTCGGGCGTAAGTAATTCGACTGCTGAATATAAAGGGAATCCCTGTATTTGCTATACGTGTTCTGTTTTCTGTGTGCAATAGCCTAATGTAGTTGTGTTTTTTGATTTGGTTTTCATCGACATTCTTGCACAAGAACTTTTCACTTTTACGTTTATTTTCTGCATGTTTGTTGTGATTTCGATGGTATGGTTTGCTGCTAATAAATATATTGATCACCGCTCGTGATTTATTCGCACAGTTTCAATCGATGAACGACTTAATTAACATGGTGCTATAGAGGAATTATTTGATATTTGTTGAGGCCAATGTTTCGTAGATATATAAATTAACTGAGTCATCCAAGTAGTTAATTTAAAGAATAACTGCAGTAATAAACAGTGACTTTATAATTAAGAGGGTGTAAGGTGGGGTTGTTTGTAAGGGATTATGCGATTTATAGATTAAACGAAGTTAAACGAGTTAATTAGATTTTGCTCAAAATTATTCCTTCAGGTGCCGTTTGGTAATGAATCAGTGCTTGGCAAATTGAAATTCGCTGAAAGTTACATTGTATTTAAAACACGGTGACGTAAAGATTGTAATTAGATTCTGATGATGACACGTAGATAATAAGAGACATGAAATATAAATTAACCAGCTGATTAAGACATTTAGAATCATACAGTCATATCTTATGAGCTGTTTATTGTCAATCCAAATTTACATTTAATAACAAATTGGTTTCGTTGATGATTGGTTTGTATGTCACGTGGTTTAGTTTCCTGTCTTGTTACAAAGGATTAAGAGACTAAATTGTAGTCAGAACACTACAATAAGAAAGGGTACACCTTTATCTTAAAATATTTATAACAATAACAATACAGGGAGACATTCGCGGTCCTTGTAATAGACATGCCAATTGCTCATGCTAGATGACATGCTACAGTATAATACATTGTTCTTGACGCATGCATAATCTTGAAGTTGAAGTTCTAAGCAGGACCAGATAATCACCCCGTTTACTACTCTCGGAAGCGGATATAGTTTTACCATCTTCATTTTTAAAGGCTTATTTTTGTCAACAAGAAATAAAATATGAGAGAGTCGTAAATAATTCTATTTCTAGTAAAAGATGTTTGCATCGCCATGTCACTTTGATGATTTTTATTGTTACTTAGGTAATTACGGAAGTTCTATTCGTCTGCAGTAGTCAATGTTGTACTGTATAGAGCATGTAATTTCACACGCGAAACTACAGGTCTGGCTTCACCGTGCCACTCTGTTCTTATATTCTCTTGCTACACGTTGTAGGTATGTCTTCGTCATTGTCAGCTACCTGATTGGGGTCTTCATATTCGCCACCATTGTAGGTAAGTACTCCAGCTGAGAGTATACAAAAAATAACGACATCCGAGAGTTCATTAATACAACAGCTCAACGTTAAGTTAGCCAAAATAACGAACTCCATGGTTGACAACACCGCTATCTCAATGAAATCGGAGAGTGTCAAAAAATTGATCTCACTCCTTTTGTTTACTTCTCAATTAAATTGATTCCTACGACTTTGTTTTGTAGGACAAGTAGGGAATGTGATCACAAACAGGAACGCCAGTCGACAGGAGTTTGAGCGGTTGCTGGTGGGTGGTCATTGGTTCGAGTTCTGTTTCTGTTCAATATGTTGTCTGGGGAGTATCATTGGTCGGTGAACAGCGTGTCTGGTGTATCAATAACAGCGACTATAGTTCCCAGCCCACAATTACACGTTTGGCGATATTTTTCAGAGACAAACTTTAGCAAAACAACATCTTGAATAATTTGTTTATACCTGACGTAAATTTATCGAAGAAAAGATAATTATAATCCTTTATTACCTTTCTCAAGTCTCTGTGAAGAAACTAAAGTAGGTGAAATTATTAACGAGAAAAGAATATCTATAGTCTTTATCTTAAGCACTGAAGCAAAGACAACCTAGAAAAGGCTTTATCAAATTAGTTTTTCAGTATATGAGAAGACCAAAGTTAATAAAAGTCGATGTAAAAATGTATAATCAATCTTGGGCGATTTTGAGTGATAAGGCGCAAACATCGATCGTTGTAAAAGTGCACGGCACGTGTTGTAAAAAATGTGACTGTCCGTTAAGTCAAAGTGTGTTAAGTCAATGATTCCATGCATAAAACACATGTTTAACTCAGTATAGCGCCAATAATAGTATTCATTAATGAAAATTGAAACAAATGGACTTTAGATAAAACTGTCACTGCTCTCATATCAAATATCTCAGTAAAAAATTGTTGATATGCCAGTTCCGATTTGTATATTGTTCTACTAAATAGTACATCATTAGAGCTGCCCGTATATTGTAGGATGGTGCCAAGTTATACATGAGGATGCATAACGTTCCCCAGGATGTCCAGAAGCGAGTACAGAGGTGGTACGATTACGTGTGGACAAGGTAAAGACCAGGTGAAACAGCAGTCAAGTGTCCCCCTCCTCTTAGCAAGCATTGTTCTTAAATGTATTCCATATATTAATCTAAATTTTTATCGCGAAAATAAGTCGTTACATCCAGTTAATCTCCAGTAAATCGCGAAATAAAAGTCGTCGCGAATGAAAGTTGGTTGTCAGTATACCCAGGAGTCTCTCACTTATATATGTAAACGAGCATATATATAATATTTTAAAGGAAATGAAAATTTTTTCGTCACCTTTTGAAGCCTTTTTCATAGAAAGACAAATGAAGAAAACAATAGACATGTTACAAGGATGGTAAATAAATCGTTACAGGGGCCGAATGAAGGGTTCAGACATCAACTCGTTAGGTCTTCTCCCAGACAAACTGAAAACAGAACTGGCTATCCATGTCAACTTGGAAACTCTCAAAAGAGTAAGCCTAAGTGTTGTTTGATTTTCTGCAATCTTTTAGCAGTACCACTGTATGGAATATGCTAATCGAAAATGCGGTTGATTTGGATCACCTTTTGTCGGCTATCTCCAATTTACTGTCTGCACAGTTAGGCAAAAATGTAATATTAAACACTTTTAATCAACGTTCATTAAAATTGCATCAAACTATTTGGGCAGTACTATTGTTATTTTTAAAGTTTATCTCATTTTTTCTTTTGTTTTCATTTTTAGTCACATATGACAGTCGTTTATCATCAGTCGGATTGTTATTGTTTGACTATTTATACATTTTTAGTGAACTTTGAAACTTATCAATGAAAGATGTTTATTGCTATACATTCCACGAATATATACCAAGCATTTACAATTATATTTGATCACTGGTTCTTCTCCATGCCTTGAGAATTACACGAAATATATACCTATCATCGTTTTTGAAAGCTAATTTTTGTTGGCGTAGTAATTTTTTGAAAGCTACTCTTTGTTGTCATATCGGCTATACTTTTTTCGGGTAGATCTCATGTAATGCGTATTGTGTATTTGAAACTCACTACAAATCATGTAAGAATATTAAAGTTTACATTCCAAACGATACTACTTTATTCATATAAAGACATCTTTATGCAAATGTCGGTTTCAGGAACAGTATTCATATGAAGACTTACAATACAAAAGTCATATTCAGGAACATAGTGATTTATAGCATTTTTGTCTTGTTAAGAGTGTTTTTCGGGGGGAGAGCTAACCAAATCAAAGTACTGAAGTACTGTAAGATCGGCTCTTTTGATATGTCTTAATGCATATAGTGTAGTAAAGACTCTCTCTCTCTCTCTCTCTCTCTCTCTCTCTCTCTCTCTCTCACACACACACACACACACACACACACATATGCGCAAACCACACTCTATGGCAGATCGTGCAATTACCACATGCATTATAGATACGGGGTGTTTTTGTAGAAACTGATGAAACGAGGTTACGTTGTCACTTTCTTAGATTTACTGTTATTTATTTACTCTGTTGAATGTAGGGCCTCCGGGGTATTCAAAAAGATGCAAACGATATGCACTCTGCATGAACGACACGTGTTCGATGTACAGATGAAGTAAGGGAGTACTATCTGTGCAAAATAATACGGATCCCTTTAAAATTCTTTCAAAGAATAAATCATATTTTATGTTTTATTGATGGTAGTTTCCTATACTGTTTTTTTTTACAAGCATTTTACTACAATGTGTACTTCATGAATTAAGACGTCCGTGCAACCTGAATGCCTCGATCGGAAAGCAACCGACCGGTTTCTCGACCGGTATATACACCCCAGTGGCAGTTGAGGAGTGATCGAATCTAATATGGCGACAAAATGCTTTTATGACTTAATGTCAGCTTTAATAAGAAAACAGCGAAAAATTAAACTCTTCGCTAAATTTATTCGCAAACAAAAAGAAACCAATACATTTGACGAAATAAGGCTCTCTGTGAAATTATTTGGTATACCGGAAGCTACATGTGTTAGCATGTTGTGTTCTTTATAGTAACTGTGAAGAGTTGCCTCTCTACAGCCAGAACTTTGCTTTCAGTAGAGCCCGGCTTAATATTACGACAAAATAATATATGATTTTTGATAACTATTACAACCAAACAGTTTATAATGTTTATATTAGATTCGTGATACTTTTTAACATAAATAGCGACACATGATATTGTATGTTCATTTATAAATATTTAAATCCACCAAGTATGATTCCCTCTATTTCTTACGGAAATTGGTTGTACATTCATAGCCCTGTAGAATCTGACTGGACTGAAATCTACACGCCCCGTTTCTCGATTGGTTGAAACCTTCAACAACCTAAGAAAAATCATCACAAACTACACGAAATAATCATGATAATGTCAGACTCAAATTCCTATAGAAGAGGATTTGTCTGTTTCTTTTTTCTAAGATACTGATGCACTTTAACAATAATTTAGTTAATTTTCTTAATTTTTACGGTCAAGGACAGATATAAATATAAACAATAAAATGCTTTCTTTGATGATTCATGCGGGTTAATTGTAGAATGCAATGTTGCCACCTTCTTATCCCGCATGAATCAGCGCTAATAAAGAAAGTATTTTATAGTTATATTTAAACGTAGTTTATTCTTACTTAAAATGATTACGATAGCATTAACAGTGATACAACGTGTTGCTGAAGTAGAATTGTTGCAATAGGTACAATAGAATATATTCCTTAATTGTTTCAGATCTTAGTAAGTTTAATATAACACTAACTGATATATAATTACCCAAATCAATCATAACATTTCCACTGAACACAACTCAAACAAAACAAGAACGCGAATCAAGCATCGCAAGAACACCAACAATGAGAGGCCATGATATCAAATTCTACCATTACTTACAAAGCTTTATCACTTTTTCAACTAATAATATTTCGCTATTGATTACTCAATAACTACCGGTATATCATTAATACGTGAATGTTAAAATCATCACACTATCATAAAATTGAATAAAACTTCATTCGTTGTCTTTTGGACGGATGGGCAAAAAAAGTATAGCAATCGCAAAAAAGTGTTGCAAACAAATTATAGCATTAACCCAAACAAATAGTAGCTCTTTTTCTTATAATAACACTCTTCATGTGAGTTTAGTTATGCGTTTTGCTGAGAATTGAGTAACAAGGTTTTCCACAATACCTCAAAACTAACTTTTCTGAAATATTTAGTATTCTTTATCCTCTTTGAAGTTCTGCATTTTCAAACATACACAAGAGTACCTAAATCGATACAGCTAGTGCTCCAGATCAACCGCATTTTCGATTAGCACTTTCCATACAGTGAGTACTATAGTATAACATCATCGACATGAGGCTTTTCACCTAATTCCTTTCCCTTTTGCATTATTTCATAGGTTACCATTTTCCAAGAGTGCCAACCTGAATTCTTGCACGATCTAGTTCTGAAGATGAAGGCGTACATATTCACCCCCGGCGACTTGATATGTCGCCAGGGGGAGGTAGCCAGAGAGATGTTCATCATAGCAGATGGTCTTGTGGAAATAATCAGGTCAGTGGAACTCATAATACACTGACGACAGAATTTAAAGGACTTTTGAAATCAAGATAACCAACATTTAGCTGCAAATCACATTTCCATATTTTGAACGGAAGGGTAATTACAGGAACACTTTGAGGGCTAGCTTATCTTCAATAAAAACAAGTAAAGAAGGTGAAGATAGTTTAAAATAATTCTTCTTTGATTGTTTGTCAAAGGCTTGAATTGGATTGCGCATATAATAATAAAACTAGAGTGCATACAAACTTTTTTGTTATAGTGAAAGTGGTGTTGTGCTTACAAAAATGGAAACTGGAGATTTTTTCGGAGAAATTGGAATTTTGAATTTAGACGGAGGTATTAACAGGTAAGCAACAATAACCCTCTACCAAATAGAATACATGGTACATGTACATGTACATGGCGCACACACTTTGTTTAGTTCAGTATTTCTTTTTGTTAGGTTTTGTGTTTTTTTTATTATTTTTTTTTTTTGGGGGGGGGGGGGTTATATTGGTGGTTTTTTGTATGGCATTTGTTTTTTATTTCCTATTCTTATACGCAAACGGTGTCTCCTAACAGTTGCGTTTTCCTTTTCGCAATAACAGGTGTGTATCACAGAATATTAATAAAACGTATGTCTTGTTATACAGGTACAATTAAACCTTTGGTTTTGTTTTTGTTCAGGAGAACTGCTGACGTCAAATCCGTTGGATATTCGGAACTCTTTGTCCTTTCCCGTGAAGACGTTCTTGAAGCTCTCAAAGATCATCCGGAAGCGGAAGTAAAGGAACTTTTTATATTCTCTAAAATAAAAAATTATTATTATCGTTTCTTTAAAAAATTGAAAAAGTCCAAATAAATATCACATAAATATTATATGATATAAAATTTAAAGATATGACCATCGCATATATATATATATATATATATATATATATATATATATATATATATATATATATATATATATATATTAAAGAACAAGTCTAAATAAATATAAATTAGTTGTTCAACGTGATAAGCCAGAAATATCTTACTTTATGGGGACATTCATCTTCGCAAGCCAAGGGTTTACAATCCACTCTGCTCCTCTAGGAATTAGGAGCAGAGTGGATGGTAAACCCTTGGCTTGTGAAGATGGGGGGCATTGGGGTCTGTATTGAATTCCTCGAAGTAAACAGACCAACTTTGTATGTTATCAGCCTGATTTTTATTCTTTATATTCCAATACAATAATGCATTTTCAGGAGAGGCTTATTTCTCACGGTAAAGAAAGGTTAAAGTCTTATGGTTGTGGAAAAAACGCACCTTATATCGCATGGTACTTACAGCCAACTAAAACTACTGTGTACTATTGGAGTAGAACGTACAGTTAAATAAAGCTTAGTAATTACTAACATATTGGTATCCAAATTTGTATTTCTCAAGGATCCTAACAAAACTTAGAGTTTACTAATATTTGATGTCGCTTCATAATTACATACAATATATGATACAAGCAGCTTGTCTTTTGCTAACAATTTTCATTTGTTAACGATTCCGTACTGGTTCGTCAACAAATTAACCATCAGATCTACGTTAACATTTTTAATTCAAAACAACTATTTTGTAAAGAAAAATAACATATATATTCTAGCATTTAAATTTGAGTATTTGTCCTATATCTTTGTACAAAATTCTTTTTCTAAAGGAGATAAAAACAGTCTAAAAATGGCCACGACTATTCAGCCCTCTTAATAGTCTATCATGGGGTTATTGACAATTGGAATGTGTTAACCAGAGAGCGATAGACAGTAATAATAACTATATAGGCTGGTTAATGTTTATAGTAGAAAAGCTATCCTAAACTGGAAGATGGGGTAACATAGAAGGATGTCATAGAATCTGTTCTTTTTGTAATAAAAACACTTTGGGTGACGAATACCACTATGTTATGGAATGTCAGGCATTTTCTTTTTTCCGTAGCAAACTAACTGAAGAAAAATATTCATCAAATGTTAACACTTATAAATTTGGGAAATCTTATGAATACCATAGATATTGGTTTATTAAAAAAATTGTCCATATTTATTAAAAATTATTAGCTCAATTTATTTAATTCCTGTACTCTTCCTAACTTGACCCTGCAATTGTACATTTGTAACTATTTTTGATTTTTGTACCTCATGTACCATTGATATGGTTTGAGAGAAATAAACATTTAATTCAAAGTAAAGAAATTGATAATGTAAAGCATGTCAATTATTTTTCTATGACTTTTATGCGGACTGTTAAAAAATGCTAATGTAAGATTTGTCTTTTTTTATTTTCAACTTGATTCTAGTAGTACATGTATATATTTGAATTACTCTATCATCATAAACTTTATCAGTGTGATAAACTCATTTTAAAAAATGCAATCATTATGACGTCACATTATCTTTCATAGTGTCAACTAGATGCGCTATATTGTAATGCGTATTAAATTTTATCAACTTAATCACTTACCTCTGATAACAGTTCAAAACTGTTTGTAACTTTCATTGTTTTTCGAGATAACGCGCCCTTCTTCTTTTCTGCTACGAACTCGAAGATTACATAGAAATATTAATGTACATTGGTCAGACCGTCTTATTCATTCAATTCTTGGGAAATATATGCTTCCCGACTAAAAAAAACTTATGTTAATTAAGAAATTAAGATTGATTTAAGTTAAATTTCAAACATTTTGATACAGAGTATGTATGAATCATTCATTTCAAGAATAAACTAATGTTACATTACATTCTGTCTCATATAGTCTGAATTTATAACTATAAAATAAAACTATAACGTAATCTTTGTACGTCTGCTATCCTAATTTGTGAAAATTTACAAACTAATTTTGACGATTTAATGAAAAAACGAATATATTTTAGTTTATTTGTATGGTTTTTGTTCCCTATTAGCGAGTTATTCGAGACTACGGGCATAGACGATTAAAGGAAATTAAAGAACATCAGCAGAAAATGAAATATACTGCTCCTGATTTTCAAACAAAATGGTCGCCAACCTCTCCAGCCCGATACCTTCGTCGATGCTCCAGCCAGCAAGGTGGTTCCTTTAAAAGTAAAAAATCCCAAGGTCTCCTTGTAAACGTGACAAAGCGAAAGAGTAAGCGTAAAAAATTCGTGGGTGCCATGAAAGAATTGGCCATGAAAACGACCTACAAGAGAGATTCACCAAAGAGTCCTTTGAAAGCGGACCTGGTAGAAGACGGGCAGGTCGATGGTTGGCCAGTGCTGGCAACACTCGCTCACGGGGAAGTGATAGCGATCAAAGACAACAGTCTCATACAAAGAAAATTCAGTTTTCCAACGATTGTTGAAAAGGCAATGGATGCCAATAAAAAGGGATTGTTGTTTTGTGAAAAAAATAAAGTTTTCGACAGTTCATCAAGTGTGAACAATGGAGTGGCGGTGGAACTTAAAGAGTGTGAAATGCTAAACAACTCAGACATTCATGAAAATGAATATGTCCAGAAAAAATCAAACCAAATTTCTTGTGATTCAGAGGGGTTAAACTGTGATTTGTCAAACAATGTAGACCAATGTTATTCCGAACCGGATGGGATCGGGGTCAGTAATAACAAGAAAAGGTATCGGACCTTAACTGTGTGTTGTGATGCTAATTACATGATATTACGCTATGAAACAAAGATTTCTTATGTTATCAACATAAACCATGTTATAAATACAAGACTTAGTTGTAATCATAATGTACGGTAACATCTAGTGTAGAATAGACCCACTTTTCTACTCCTTTAGATAAGATTAGTAGTTGTTTAGGTTTACATTAAATTCTCTCGGTGAGAGTATGTTAAAGTAAGTAGAAACATTCCAACTATATATTAACGTTCAAAATATCATTATCTTTTATTAAATATATCAAAAGAACATACCTCTGGTTGAAATACATAATATGATGTGAATTCAGATTTGGGGACTTGATTGCAAATTAAATATGAAATACGCCAAAAGTTAATGAGCTATAATGATAAGTGAACCAAATTTATTATTTATTTATAAATGTCTTACTACATTTAGTAACTTTATGCATTTTCATGTTTCTAGTTTATTAACTATTTTTAAGTGCCAACGATAGTAAACAGGAAACAATCTTAACGTATGACGACACAGAAATTTCGTCACACAACGTCTGCCACTGTTCGGACACATCAACAAAGTTGAATCAAACGCTGGTGAGTTTTGTAATATATGTGCAAGTTTGCTAGTGTATTGTCATTACGGACATTATTAATGAACAATGTCTCTTTAAATAGGAACATGTAAATTCTCATTTGATGAGCCTAACCCAGCTTATGAAAATTCAAGTCAAGTTCTTGGAAGAAATACGTAATAGCCAAATTCATACTCAAACTGTTGCAAGTGAAGGAGTTCAAAGTCAACCTGCTGTAAGTGAAGAAAGAAGGTCAACTAGCGCTCAGCTGTGCTCACCGACAGACAAAGCGGAGGTAAAGATCGAGAGTCCAGACACATTCATCGAACACAGCAATTCGGAGCGAGAGGAAACAGAGGAAACTCGGGAAGACCCTCTGGAATCGGTATGCTTTCAATCACATCATTTTTAGGCCTCCGGCAAAACTCAGAGCCTCAAATGTATTTATCGTATGTTAATATATTATACAAAATAGAGTCGCTTCCCATCAGTTTGAAGCATTGGTTGTTATTGAAGTAATTTCAATTATTGTATATAAGAATCGACACGGACGATGAAGGTTTCTGAAATTTGATAGTGCTAATTACAAAATCATGTTCAGTTAATTATTTTGTCTTTTGCAGGAATCGACAGAAAAGGACGTCAGTACAAGTTTATAAATCATGACAATATTAAAGGAAGAATACCACATGACAGTTAGCAGGTTGCGTAATGAACACACTGTTAATGAAAATTATAGAATTATATTTACGCAACGAAAAGAATGTATAAACTGTTTATTCTTTCCCATGTGATACAGAAAATGGCAGAAATGATGCAGATATGGAAGATATTGTAATAAAAATATACTGCTCATTTTTTTTCATCACTGAATCCAAGAAAAATGTATATGACGTTAACACAAGAGACCCGTCGGCCACTTTGTATCTTCTATTTTTTTTTTTTAATCTTGTATTGACTTAACATTGGGTCGTGGATCAAACCATAAGAGAATCCATGAAGTAAAACTTATTGCCCTTCGTTGTTAGACAGCCTACATACACAGAATTAATCAATTGAAGATGTGACGACATACATATAGCCTACATACACAGAATGAAGCTCTGCCATTACTGTCTGTGACGTCATACATATAGCTCTACCATTCAGACAACCTTCCAGACCTTTCAATTAATATACAGTCTTTGTTAACACAAATGTGGGATAAATAGAAATATCAAGATGCACTTAATTTTATTGTTCATTTCGTCAGAAAGTACGTCACACAGTGAGGGTGCACTTTTCTCCTGAAATCCAACTAGTAATTTTTTTTTATTCGTTCACCCTAGCATTTCTTGGACATGTAATAATAAAAAAGGACTTTTTTCTTTTGTGCACCATCCACAAAGATATGCAAGGGTGTATAAAACGTAAATGGCCCCAGACTTAGAATTATTTTTGTAGATGAAAAGTAACACCGATGCGTCCAGTCTGTGGTCTGCATAGTTCATGGAGGGCAGGGGGGTGTTTCAAAGCGGAAAACATCTCATCGGCTCCCGTCACATCGTAAACATGAGATTGGGGTTTCCTGCCATATTAGAATGATTTGTTAATACAACGCACTCATTCGACCATAGGTTAGACTTGATGAAAAATAAAGGCCACTTATGTATCGATTTATACATGGGAGGGGAAGGGAACCATCCTAAATCAAAAGATTAATACCATACAGAAATATTGTCTGGCTTTGATTAATGACAACACACAAACTCTTGTAACACTCGAATCTTAAAGAAAGAAGACCGCAAAGTATAGCTTATCAAGATCAGCAACATTCACTAGCCGGGCTACGGACATTGCTCTGGTCGTATTGTTTTGTGAATATCACAATTACACAAATAAGAACTGTTTTATGGACTCGGAAGGAGTATATTAAAAAACACTTATGTATATGCTAACATGGACTAGATTCCAACAACGACAAACAAAATATAGGTCTACATAAAATTTTCTTTGTATTGAATTCGATCAGCTTTTCCACTTAAATGGAAAAAACGATGATTTCAGCATCTCTGATGAATGAGTCTCGACCTCAAAAGAAGATCTAGCCGGATTGAGCTTCCTACGTGACTCATTAATTTTTTGTCGCTGTATGCAGATGACATAGCACTATAGTCTTGGGAAACCCCTGAAGGTTAAACAAAGAATATATCTCTTTTTTTCTATCTGACATTTAAAGTGAATCTAGTTTGAAAAAAAGGTTGTGTCAAGGAGAAGATTCAGTTTGATTGAAAAGTGTAAACATTGCAAGGGATGTTTTTTTGGTCATATATACCTCTTCGTTTTTCAAAGTAGAACTGTTTCTCTTAGTTGCCATATTAAAATGTTACCAAACCAATGAATCTTATCATATGCTGATTATATCAACTAGATTTATTTGTCAAGATTTCAAACAACGCCTTTTATATGGATGAGAAACGGTACAGTGCACCTGGGACCCTCATAGAAGCATTCTGTGTGGATATAAACTATATAAATAGTTTGGGGCGAGATATGAAGCCAGACACTAAAATATACATGTAACGTATACTTGCCGGCGAGGGTGGGGGGTTCCGAGGTATATTTTTGGTAATTTTATTATGTAAATTAAAAAAAAAAATTGAATTTATCGGGGGGGGGGGGGAGGGAACAAGTTTTGTTGACCAGAAGAACTTCTTTCTGGGTAAAATACGAACAATTTAAAGTATTTAATGATTGCGTTACCTTTGTCCAGTTTAAATGTTTAGAATTCCAAGACTACAAACGTACAAAAATGTGTGTGTGTGTGTGTGTGTGTGTGTGTGTGTGTGTGTGTGTGTATATATATATATATATATATATATATATATATATATATATATATATATTCAATAAATCCTTTTTCTTGGTACCGGAGATGAATAAACACAAAGAATAAGTCCAATGCTCAAACAACTTTTGAAAATGTTGTTTGAGCATTGGACTTATTCTTTGTATATATATATATATATATATATATATATATATATATATATATATATATATATATATATATATATATAAAACAGGGTAGGTCGAATTTGATTTTTATTTTATTTCACAACAAAAGACAGATTGACTGTACGAAACAGTAATGAAATTAGATCTCTCTATTGTGCGGTGATAAGAGAGAGAGAGAGAGAGAGAGAGAGAGAGAGAGAGAGAGAGAGAGAGAGAGAGAGAGAGCCCTCCTTGAAGGGGGGGGGGGGGCAGTTTATTAATATTTTTTAAAATTCCACCTAATAAAATTAAGCAGAATAAATCCTTACCGGCTACATATATGACTGTGTCATCCGTCTAATATGAATTTTTTTTTAGAATGTAAGTTTTGAATTTCCTATTCCATTTGATAACATTGCTTAGAGAATACATATTACATGTAGTGACCACTATTGTTTTACCAGTGAGACGCTACCTTTAAGAAGTAATAGCCCACGTGAAATTATTATTTCTAAAGGAGAAATAATTTTCCTAAAGGAATCCTGTAAAATCATGTGGGGTTTTTTTCTTTAAAAGTTAACAAAAACAAAAAACACTAAAGAAATTATATTTCCTGGAGGATAAAAGTATATCGAAACATAATTGTCACTGGGTAGATCAAATTTTGCTACTGGAGTTTGAAATTATAAATAATTTTAATTCAAATGCTATCGATATCTAAGTTCAAATAGGGTGAAAATTGACTCCGCTTGGAGATTCTTTTTATCTTGAATAGAATGCGAGAATTATTTTCCATTAGAAATTATTCTCATTTAAGTATATCTCATCTCAATGACAAACGCGGATCCAAACTATTTGATTATTGGTCTATCATATTATATATTTGAGCGTTTTAGAAATTTCGCGTTAGGCTGAATATTTAAAACAAATAAAAAACCATTTATATTAAAAAAGGGAGAAATCAAAATGTCAAACTTCATGTATATTTAGATGCAACATTTTGAATACGTATATATACAATATACCAAAAATAAAAGAAGTGTACATGTATTGTATTGTTTATTTGCCAAAAGAGTTTATATGAATTATAAACATTGCATGGTATATAACCGTGATATGTACATAATTATAAACATATTACACTGCACTCTATCTATGCAGAAGTACACATGTCACTATCAACGTTATACAATATTCTAAAAAAAAATATTCGTACATTCATTAGAGAGACCCTGTAAATCAATAAATCAAATGGTAATGTAAATAATAATAATAATGATAATAATAATACATTAATTAGATGTAGTCTGACATTCCCGTTTTTTTACCTGGCTCACGCAGATGCATTGCGAGATGAGCACCATTGTTTGCGATTATGAATAGAAAAGAGTTGAACTAGCTTAAACATTGAAGGACGGGTCCAGTAATTTTTTTAAATACAATACACGTAGACATTTATAAAAAAAACACAGATAAGTATAAAATTGAATTCATTCTCGACTTCATCTAAATTACAATATCTGCAGATACGCACCGATCTGGCAGTTCCATTATAACTGCCTTGCTCTACCAAAAGCATATGCGATGACAGACTATATTTTGTTTTAAAAACAACAAGGTTTTCCGGAATATTTTTACGCAAATACAATTGTAAGGAAAAAGTGTGAGGCAGATACTTGTACAATAAACATTTAGAGGATGACTCGAAAAATGCGTCTCTTTCCTGTATGAAAAAAAATCAGACAACCTCTGCTTGACAATTGATAAGAAAAGTTAGTGTTAGCCACATTCTTTGAAAGTCAGACTTCATGCATAACCATAGATACTAATAATTCTCTGACATTAAAAAACCATGTATCTGGTATCAACTGTGAGACCATTTCTTCAAATAATTACGTAATATACAATTTTCTGTTTGAATCAATTTCAACCAATACTAAGTGATGCGCAATTTACGTATAATACTCATAGGTAGACAACCTAGCTGTGAATAAACTATGAAGTTTGATGTCCATATTTTAACTTTCAAAATAAGAAAAAAAATGCATTTTAACGAAGTTCAACGCTCTTATTCAAATGTAAAGATTTTTAAATTTTTGTTATTTAAACGGTTTGTTTAATTAAAATGGATTTTTTTTAAGATCAAAAAGAAAGTTATTGTAGTTAAACAAAATTATTTTTGTAATCCAAAGAGTGTTTTTGTAAATTGGTTGATTTGATTGCTCATGTATAATGATTACTTATGATTTTAATAATTTAAAATTATTTAAGTGCATGGTATAGTCAGTAGAACCCTAAGTGTAGCATAATCAGGTACATTGTACATGTATTGTCATTTTCTATGTAAAAAAAAATTCAAACGTTTGACCCCGATATTTAAAATTCATCGATCATTAATAAAAAATAACCAAAAACCAAAAGACGTAAAAAATAAAACAAAACCAGATACGAGATTTACAACTCAAAACGAAGACAATTATAAGGTAAGATATGAGTTATTAGAATCAATTATTGGAGCCTTTGATTAAACATACAAGTAAAAATTATTAAGTAGTACGTATATAACATGTTGGTAATTCAAAATTGGCAGTATATAGGGAAAGAACAGAAGATGGATATTATTTATTACACATATGTTATTAATAAACCTACAAAAAAGAATGTTTTTAGAGAAAATTACAGAATGTAGAGTTTCTCATGTTTGAAATATTATTTTAAAAAATTGCCTAGCTTGGTAAGCTACAAATCAATTTCAGTAGACACAGCCCAAAATTTTTTTATGTTGTTTATTTTTTTGTTTTGTTCTCAGCAATTTTTTTTTAACCAAAAAGTATTATCTCTACATGCTTTACATTTATTCAATTGGCAATCAGTCACCTAAAATAAGCTCGCTTGGCCATGATATTCGGGGATAAATTGATAAAAAGCTCCATATTTTGACAAGGTTTATATTTTCAAAGTTTAAAGCAATGTGAGCTGCAATTTTCATATCGGAAATTTTAAATGTGAAATTGTTATTTACTTCTTGGATGATAAAAAAAAACCCAACCCATTATGGTATATAAACTTTTGTAAGTCTTATTTTTGTGAGAAAAGCTATTAAAAGGCCCTGAGTGAAGCAAAATTACATTACTGTCGTCCGGTACAAAATTAATTATTTATATATTCTTTAGTGAATAATTTTTTTCATCTAATAATTTGATGATTTATTTCAAAAATTTTATCATAAAGGTTTACGTTAGATGCAGAATTGTCATATAAAATAAATGAAATAAAATTAAACTTGAAAAATATAGCTCGTATTACTTTAAGAATATATGTAAACTCAAGAAAATAAAAAAAAAAATCCCGAATTTTAGTCAAAACATTCTTCATTTGTTAGATCAAATAAATGAAAACAATTGTTAGACATACTGGAACATGATTTCAACGATCGGAAAGGAAAAAGATAAATGGTAGTCAAGAAAATAAAAAAAAAATCCCGAATTTTATTCAAAACATTCTTCATTTGTTAGATCAAATAAATGAAAACAATTGTTAGACATACTGGAACATGATTTCAACGATCGGAAAGGAAAAAGATACATGGTACACCTACTGAAAACAAAGTAATAAACAAAAGTTTCTATTACTGGTCTATAGTAAACTTGACTTTGTAACGAGTAACATTAAGCTCAGTTTCTGGTGAACCTTACCTCTGGCCTTTATCCTAAAAATGAGTAGTAGGGAATGTAACATACTACATTTCTTTTTTATTTTTTAACCGGAAAATCCTCGATTACCTTAATATAGAAGTAAAATCAGTAACAGATTCAGAATGGTTCAGATAGGATTCTCAAAGAAGGCTTCCACAAAGAATTTCACACAAATGGATTAATCTATTGAAAAATACTCAATATGCACGGATATTGTTATATCTCAATAAAAAAAGATTTTGGTTTGTTATCGTTTATCAAGTGATATGGAAGGAAATTTCAGCAGTTAATAAGAATTTAGATTGAAAACTAAATATTTCATATATTTCATATAGAGAAGGCCTTTTTTTATTATTAAACTAGTGTGAACGTTCTATAATCAATTATGATTGCATTTTGCATTCCCTATAAAAGGTATGAAATGTACTTGTAGGTTTTTTGTCAAGGTTTAGTAAGCACTTACCATGTAACTGTCTGGGGTTACCCACAAATCCCCACCCCACGTTACGTCATAATCTTGGACGATTTTCTTGTCCAATGGTCGAACGGAGAGTAAAGGCGGCGATGTTGACGTGGTACCGACTTCACCTATCACCGGGGTACGGCTCAGAAGTCGGTCGCTGGGGTCATTCCCCCTATCCGGGCCTACAGCGACATCTTTTGCGTCACACATTATCTAATAAATTCCAACCGAGAAGCAAAAGGTGTGATTTTTTGTACATGTAATAATTTTGAAACTAGACAATTTACCTCAAAACATATTACGCCGCGGCTCTCATTCGGTTTGTATAAAAACAGGACGTATTTAGAAAAATTGCGATTCAAATATCTGTTCATTAAAAAAAAACCACACCAAACAAACAAACAAAGAAAAAAACTAACAAAAAACCAGGCCATTGGGAGAGAAAAGTGTCTTGTTTAAATTTAGATTTCTGGTAAGTTTGGTTTCTTACATCCAAAAGTAAACCAGTCGCAAAAATAAAGATTTTTTACTAGCATGTTTCTTTCCCGCTTGATGCCAATGGACGCATGTCGTTGATATATTTCAAAACTCACAAAAGATACCTAAAATCAATCATTAAATAGAGGTATTAATTAGCTATATCTATCAGATTGTTCATGAAAATTACTGCTAATTTAAGATTTGTCACTACGAGAAAATTGTTATCATAATTCAATAGATTTCATATTCAAACTGAAAACCAGTTTAGTTAACAAAATAACATAACTAATGTTATTATATAAAATGCTTTATTTTTGTAATAGGTTGTCAATGTCCACATTCAGACCACCTTTTAACTATATTGTATTAATATTACAATTATCTGATTATAAACTGTTTTGTCATATGGCTCAAGAATCGTCCAGGGGCCAGAGTCTAAACAAATTTAAAGAATCAGCAATATGTCAAAATGCTTGCATATAAGTAAAACCATATTTGATAACATTTCAGTTTTTATGAATAATTAAAATATTTTCCTTTGTACAATTGGATCCCCAATTTGGCCCCATCCTGCTCCTTAAGATTTTGATTTTAACGAATTTGAATCTACACTATCTGAAGTTGCTATGCGCACAAGGTTGCCACAAAAAATATTAAGCGTGCTAATTTATCCATCATTATATAGACTTCCGTTGTGTCTTGTAAAGTTTAAAGTATCAATCTTACTTTTCAAGTCTGCAGTCTGATTTAACAGTCACTCCATCCTCGTTTGAGTAGGTTTGTTAAGTTTTTCCGCATCACACTCCTCACATAAACGGATGTATAAAAGGTCTTAACTATAAACCCGTACCGAAATATTATTTAATGATTTTTTTTTTAATTTAAGGTGACAATTCCTAAATTCTACATAGATGACATTTTCATCGTCCGTATTTTACAACTTTGTTGTATCTTTTGTGGAAACGCGGGATAGTGCTTAATAATCTAATACATGTATTATTATTATTATAATACATGTAAGTCAAAAGTATTCAAAATATTGTTTTATCATTTATTTACCTCATTGCTAAATTCCATATCCATGAAATATATCCTCAATTGATTATATATATATATATATATATATATATATATATATATATATATATATATATATATATATATATATATATATATATTATCAATATCAGGTGTCATAGTGGGGTCACCAACAGAATAATAAATTTCCGGCCAAATCACAATACTGGTAAATTGACTGCTTCAAAGTACTTTCTTTCTTTACACCGGCATCGTATACCAATAGATCTGTATAACTTGGCATTCAGGTTAAATCATTTGAACTCATTAGAACTCATCGCCCATCTCACCAACCGAGAAATCGTCCCGTTATTTATTCGCATTCTCCGCAGTTATCATTGTCGTGTTAAAACATTCATAAGCAAAATTGATACAACTGATGTAAAAAAATTTATTTTTGATAAATCAATGTCATCAGTTTCCATTCCTCATGGAGTTTCCGCTCCTCATGGAGTTCCTTCCAAAACCGGAACCAGAAGTTTCGCTGTCCATTGAGGTTGAGCTGGCAATAAAGGTCGGGAGTAGGATGAGCAGTGGGAGTATTATCAGGGCGGCCAGCATCAGCCCGCTGCTCGTGTCAAAGCCTCCCGGGGGGCTCTCCGTCACCGGGGTGGAAGCTGAAAGCAGGAGCGAAACAGAGTCTTGAATAAATACTTCAACAATTTAATATTTACACGACACTTCAATGAATAATTTGACATGTCAATATTCACTTGAGATTTGAAGAAATACTTTAACAATTTAATATTTATGTACGCGAGACTTGAAAAAAAAAACCCTTTAGCAATTAATATTTACACGAGATTTGAAGACATACTTCAACAATTTATTATTTACACGAGAGACTTGAAGAAATATATTTAAACATTTCAATGTTCGCAAGGGACTTGAAGAAATATTTTAATATTTAATATTCACTCAAGACTTAAAGAAAGAAATATTCTAACATATCAATATTCGCAAGAGACTTGAAGAAATATTTTAACATTTCAGTATTCGCATTAGACTGAAAGAAATATTTTAACATATCAAAATTCACTCGAGACTTAAAAGAAATGTTTTAACATTTTTAAAAGTAGGATGCGAGGCTTGATAACATTCTCTAATATCTCAATATCCATTCCAGACCGGTAAATCAACATTATAAATCTGATAATCTGATATAACCTCCAAATAATTTTGATAAAGTTTAAAAAAAACAATGGTTTCATTAATTTTCACTGGTATCAATTTTTGCAGATTTTATACGAGACTTGTATTAACTTTGTTACATTTCAGTATATCCATATTAAGGTCAGTATCACGCACAATAATCAATGACTGCGACACTTACGATCGTCGTCGTCGGGGAAACAGTCCGGCTCCCCCGAGGTCCCGGGGGGACAGCGACACTCGCCGAACCCGTTCGAAGCCTCAAAGCACTCAGTGTTTCCCGGACATTGCTGGGTGGGGCCTAGTCGATTACATTCTCCTGAAAAATAAATGTCCTGGTAAAATTTGCCCAAAAATAAGAAGGTAACTTTATAAGGTGATCGCATTCTCATATTTTAGATTCGCTGGTTTGTTGTAAATGTGTGTGTGTGTGTGTGTGTGTGTGTGTGTGTGTGTGTGTGTGTGTGTGTGCAACACAGCACACACATTATGTTTTAGTGTCTTCTCTCATAATTACACTTTTTTGCACACATTTCAAACAGAAGCCAGTGAATTTTTTACTTCAAACTTTTATTACATCTGATTTACATCAACTCACCGAGGCAACCGTCCTGTGCTAGAAGTCTGTTTGGGGGGAAATCGTAAAAGCCGGGCGCACAAACGCACGTGAACACCCCTTCCATGACTGCCTCACAGACGGCATTTCGTGGACAGCTGGGCGTCATAGGGTCACAGGTTTGTCCCCTGGCGCCCAGGACGAAGAAAAGGACGACGAAAGAAACTCTCACAGAAATCTTGGTGCTCTCCAGCGCGCTCATGTTTGCTTCTTGGATGTCGACAGACGTATCGAGCCCTGGCCGTGTACCTGTAGTCAGGTGTTATAACCGAGATCTACATTGTATACAACTAGGGTAATTAACGCAAATTAATATGCAGATGGGAGAAAGAGAAGGGGGCATGTTCTATCTTACAACCATACGTATGTTACCACATTTCATCTTTGACTCCTAAAAATCGAACAGGCCCAGTAGACCGGAAGTTAGTTGACTCTGCAGATACTAGTCCTGGATCTTTGTTCGGAAATACATCAACATGTTGCTCACATCGAATTCAAAAATGAAATTCACAAAACCAAAAGTTTGTGTTGTTAACTTTATGTCGGTAATTGGGTATAGTCCACTAATGCATTTTCCATAGGTGGTAATGTTAACGTTCGGGTTCATAGCTCCGACCCTAATTTTTGTTCAGTAACGAGGGACCTCTTGAATGAAAGCTCATCAAATTGTCTCTCCCCTGTTAAAATTTCGTGGTGTGAAGTCAGATTCGTTTTCCCGCAAAATGCGTCTCTATTGAAAAACTCTGAAAATGAAAGTAAAAGTAGGGAATTTCACAGCTTTGGAAAAGGTGTACATCAAACAATTTCAATTCTTTCCTTCAAATGATAATTCATTTTGACAATTGCTTTTAAAATTGCAAATCCTCTTTTCTGACATTTGTCAAGCATTCTGATTTAAAATGTCCCAATAAATGTATATCCAATCTGCAAGTATAGGAACTATTTTGCATATGCCCCCCCCCCCCCCCCCCCCCCCCCGGCTCAGTTACCCTGTATTGCAAACTGAAGAAGTAATGAACAAAGGAAGGTAAATGCAGATAGGAACATATTGCAGGTCTTCTTTGAATTTCTATTTTTATATTTGTCATGTACTTGGAAATTGTTATATCTCTTTGAACTAATGATTTGAAGAATATTACAAATGGTTTTGTGAGCTTCTAAAAACCGGGTCATTATTATCAAGTTATAATTTGACGTGATATATAATTTTAAATTAAAAAATTATTTTTTAAAAAATTATATTTTAAACAAGGTCCTACAAAAGGTTTATTTGCGGAGTTTATTCAGATCAGTTTCATGAATCAGTGGCATTTGTATTGGGACGTGGAAACAACGAAACATTGATGAACAGAAATCATCGACTTTATATGGGAAAGGAACAAATCAGTCTTTTTGGGGTTTTTTTTGGTATGGCGTTCATCGCAGGAGGCTGAAGAAACACTTTGAACTCCCTGTCCGTTTGGAATATAACAAACAATCAGTATTCATAATGCAATGATAACTAATTCCATTATTATTCTGAATTAAAACATTTTTGTTACGTAATCCTTTCTTCTTTTGTCTTTTATACAAGATAAAACACTTCTGAATTTAAAATAATCCAATAAATTACCTGTAGGTGTCCATTCTTAAAAATAATAGATAGAAAACTGCCCATTCTTAAAAATAATGGACAGAGACAGGTAAAACTGAAGAAACACTAAAAACTAGTAAATATTATCCAGCGAGTATGATATATATCTACTCCATTTTTCACAACCATAACCACAAATCACATCACATCACATCAGATATGATCAGAACGTAGACTGAGACTAATTTCACCACACTATATGGAAATCATATTGTTCACACTAAAAGTTAACTCTCTATCATGTGGACTACATTCTCCCTGGAAAAAGTTCATAAAACTAAACCTTGACCGTCAACCTCCTCCACAGCCCTGGAAAACTTTCTGCATCTGAGCCAGTCAACGCATTCTTTAATTTGGTTGGCTTAATTATTTCATTAAATGATTTTGTAAGTCATATCAAAATTTGGCACAGCGTTCCCACCTTCCATATCCAGAATATCCTTTAAAACAATGTCAATATATGCAGTACCTCTTTAAAATCATTATTGTTAAATAAGAAATGCTCTCTCTAATAGAGAATTAATGAGATGGTGTTGCTTAGTAGAAGAGTGAATGAATATGAAATTTTCACAGCAATGCTTTTTAAAACATTTTTGTGACGTAATCCTTTCTTCTTTTGGCTTTAATACAAGACAAAATAATTCTAAATTTAAAAACAATCTATTAAGTTACCTGTAGTTGTCCATTCTTAAAAATAATAAATAGAAAACTGTCCATTTTTAAAAATAATGGACAGAGACAGGTAAAACTGTTAACTTATTGGACGGCTACGGGCCTCGATCAGTTCTTTCTCTCACAGAATGGACAGTTTTCGGCTATATCCTTTACTTAAACGCTGTTCTCTTCTTATTTTTTCAATATTTCTACTTCATATATATATATATATATATATATATATATATATATATATATATATATATATATATATATATATATATATATACAAAAATACAACTTTCACTAAGAATCCTAACTTAAGAGTGTCCGTTGCAATCTGCCGAATAGATCTCATATATCACCATGTCCCAGTAAGTAGGTAACTGTTCACATTTTAATGTCTGCGAACAAAAGTCCAATGAGAGTATCTCTATGAGCACTGTTTACAGGTTATTTATACTAAAATATAAATCTTGCAAATTCTAGAAATTATATGTACAAGAAGTTACATGAATTACCTGGACACTCAAGAATGTTCTAGAAAGAATAACTGATCACTTTAGAATAGTTCAGAATATTCTATTATACAAACCTACTATATATATATATATACCTCCCCCATTAAAAAGTTTGAGTGCCAATGAAAACTTAAATTGTCAAATTAAACAAGTACAAAAGACCAACAAATAATAATCATGATACTTTTGACAAGGCATCTGCAATAACATTGTCTTTACCTTTGATATTTTTGATAATTATATTATACTCTTGTTACAACAAACTCCATCTAGTAAGTCTTTGATTCTTGTTTGACAATTTATGCAAAAATACCAGGGGGTTGTGATCTGTATATACAAGGATAGGATGTACAGTAACATTTAAATAAACATCAAAATAGTGTAAAGCTAACAACAAAGCAAGACATTTTTTTTCTATGGTAGAATAATTTTGTTGACATTTGGTAAGTTTCTTAGAAAAATAAGAAACAACCCTATCTACACTATCACTATGTTCTTGAAACAAAGCTGCCCCGATTCCTACATCACTAGCATCAACACTAAGCTTAAATTGCTTAGAAAAATCTGGGGTTGAGAGAACTGGACTGCTAATATGGAAGATTTGATTTTAGAAAACGATTTTTCGCAGTCTTTTGTCCATTTAAAGTTAACATTCTTTTGTAAAAGATTAGTTAGCGGATTAACTTCCGAGGATAATTTAAGACAAAATTTTCTATATAATCCTGCCATGCCCAAAAATCTCATTAATTTTTTCTTGTTTGTAGGAATCGGAAACTTTGCAATAGCCTCCACTTTAGCCATAATTGGAGTAACATGACCTTGACCTACTTTATGACTTAAGTATTCTACATAAGCATGACAAAAATCACTTTTTACAAGGTTCATTGTTAAGTTTGCTTTAGATAAAATGTCAAATAATACACACATGATTCGAAGATGTACCGTCCATGTTTTGCTGTATATGATGACGTCGTCAATATAAGCCTCACATCATTCGAGGTCCTGTAGAAGGGAATGGATCATTCTTTGGAACGTAGCTGGTGCGTTTTTCATGCCAAAGGGCATTACTTTATACTGGTAAAGTCCATCTGGAGTTACAAAAGCGGAAATTTCTTTTGCTCTTTTTGTTAATGGAACTTGCCAGTGACCCTTCAACAGGTCAAATTTACCGACAAACTTGGCATTTCCTATTTTGTCAATACAGTCATCAATTCTAGGAATGGGGTAGGAATCAGTTTTCGTGAGGGAATTCACTTTTCTAAAAATCGGTTCATGATTGATAAGTACCGTCCTGTTTTGGTACAAGAATACATGTTGAGCTCCAGTTACTTTTACTTGGCTCAATAATGTCATTGTCCAACACGTATTGTACTTCTCTTCTTAGTTACTGCAACTTTATGGGATTTAGTCGATAAGGATGTTGTTTGATAGGTAAAGCATCGCCCACTATGACATCATGACAAGCTGCATTTGTTTTCTTTGTGACATCAGAGAAAAGTTGTTGATATTCATCCACCAGCTTTTTAACTTGTTCTTTTTGGTGAATGCACAAATGTCCAATTTTGATGTCAAAAGTCAAAATCAGCAAAAATTGTTGAATTCTGTAAACGGGCACCCTGATTACAATCTTTCTCATTTATATCAATACCCATGTCACTTTCAATACAATTTTGAACTTTCTTAACATTGGCTAAAGTGGAAACTGGTTTGACGAGATTTCGGTCACACCTCTCGTTATTCTTTTAACATATTAATGTGACAAACTTGGTTTTGTTTTCGTCTATCTGGTGTGCTAACTACATAGTTTACATCACTTATCTTACTTTCAATTTCATAAGGGCCATAATATCTGGCCTGTAAAGGATGTCCAGGAATAAGTAAAAATACAAGAAGCTTATCTCCTGGCTTAAAATTACGATTTCTAGCAGTTTTGTCATACCATTCATTTTCAATTGCGAACTTTTTAGATTTTCCTGTGCCAGTTTACAAGCATTGTAAAGTTTTTCTTTAAAATCAGACACATAATCTAAAAGATTAAGATCACTAGTCTCAGTCAGCCACTTTTCCTTCAGCAACTTCAAAGGACCTCTAACTGTATGACCAAACACAAGTTCAAAAGGACTGAACCCAAGAGACTCCTGGACAGCCTCTTGTGCAGCAAATGGTACAAGATGAACTCCTTCATCCCAGTCTTTCTCATACTGGTAACAATAGGTCTTCAGCATTGTTTTAAGTGTCTGATGAAAACGTTCCAACGCGCCCTGGGACTCTGATGGTAGATACTTGATTTATACTGCTTAATTTCCAACTCATGCATAACCTGCTGGAACAATCCTGACATGAAAAATTCGAACCTTGATCAGACTGAGTTGCCTTAGGTGCCCCCACAAAACTAAACAAACTTGGTTAGGGCCTTAACTATGGTCTTTGCCTTGATATTCCTAAGTGGTATGGCTTCTGGAAATCGTGTGGATGTACACATGATTGTAAGTAAATACTGGTTTCCGGATCTAGTCCTAGGCAAAGGTCCTACACAATCCACCAATACCCGGCTAAACGGTTCTTCAAACGCTGGAATTGGTTGGAGAGGTGCGGATGGAATCTTCTGATTTGAAGACTTGCAAAACTCAGAAACATCCTTTCGCAACTTAGGCCAATAAAAATGACTCAACATTTTATGACAAGTCTTATTGACACCTAAATGACCTGCCATAGGAGTTTCATGAGCTATAGCCATGATGTCCCTACGATACACAGCTGGGACTACTATCTGGTAAACAACACGCCACAACTCATCAGGGGAAGCCTCAGGTGGTCGCCATTTTCGCATAAGGATGCCATCCTTCAGGTAAAAGCATTCTCCGACTTTGATGACTTCTTCTGGTGGAAGGGCTCATTTACTGAATTGAATGATATCAGGGTCTGTATGTTGTTCAGCAAGTAATTGCTCTCGGCTGAGGGTGTCATTTTCTTGTTTCAATGGTAGATTCAACTTATCATCATTGACGATAAATCTAGGTATTGGTGTATTCTTGACCATTTTTCTAATATTTTGTGGTTCAATGCTTGTTTTATAATCATCTATATTGGAAAAGAAAGTGTCATTTAAATCAATATCAGTCGAGGAATCTTTCGTAACTGCATCTGTAGAATGATCAGCCTCCATTTCTCGTCTTCGCGTAATCGCTCTAGTAACACCACAGGCTGGATATAAATCATCATCTTCATCATCTGATGTGACATTGGACGTAGCTTTCTCACAGACTATAGGATCGGGTACAACCTTTCCACCGGCTAAATCATTGCCTAGCAATAAAGAAACGTCTGGAACGGGAAGAGTAGGTCGAGCACCTACAGTAACAGGTCCAGTAATTAAATCTGACTTCAAATTCTATGCAGGGGAACATTAATGACGCCGAGCTCCACACCCTGTAGTAAAACTGTCCTACCAGTAAAGGTCTGCTCAGACAAAGGCAGTACACCCTCTAACAATAAAGTCTGCACAGCCCCAGTATCTTTCAAAATCTTAACAGGGTGAGTTTTGCTGTAGTCATCAAGTGAAACAAATCCCTGGGACAAAAAGGGGTTATAATCCTTCATAGAATCAGTAGAACTGGACTTTGAACCCTGAACTTCAGGAGTGTCAGAACAAAACGAAACTAAGGCTCCTTGATCACCTCTAACTGCAGCACAGGCAAGTGGTTGATGTTTGTCAAGGTCATTTTTTCTTTTGATTTTAAAACATTCACTAATAAGATGACCTTTTCTTTTGCAATAGCTGCAAGTAGGAAGCGATCTTATTACAGAAGAACCTTCAAAACTTCCTGGACCGGACCTAGAACCACCTAGTGGTGAAGACTGGGAAGTTGTGGAAGACTGAGACTCTAGAACACTCTTGTTATAGGAGTCTGAACTTTTAGAATAATTATTTTGAGATCTTGTGAAAAAATTCTTTTTATGAGAAAGAGTGAAAGTATCCGATATGACTGCTGCCTCCTCAAGAGTTTTTACATTCTTATTTTCTAAATGTGTTCTTAAATCTTGAGGAACACAATCCTTAAACTCTTCTAACAGAATGACTTGACGTAAATTAGAACAAGTTTTATCAAGTTTCTTAGACCTACACCACTGATCAAACAAATCTTCTTTCTCTCGTGAGAATTCAACAAATGTTCGATTATAACTTTTTATACTTTCTAAACTTCTGTCTATGTGCTTCGGGTACTAATTCATATGCCCTTAAAATAACTGACTTGACGTGTTCATAGTCTGAACTCTCAGTTTCTAAGGCGAGGCAAGCTACTGACAAACAAGTTGGTAAAAGAGGACTACCAACAGGCTCGTTTGAAGTCATATTTTCGTAAGTTCTATGGTTGATACAACGACCTTGTCTGCAAATACAATCATCCACTGGGTCGCATGCTGACTGACGTTTTTCATACTAATTGTTAGACCATAATTTATCACCTAATTGTCTATGGACTTTTCCGTTTTTTCCCGATTACGACAAAGAGCACACGGCGGGTGTGACCGGTCAGCAGAGGATGCTCACTCCTCCTAGGCACCTGATCCTACCTCTATCTTTTTGGAGGTCCGTGTTTCTCTGCTTTGAATTTGTATTTCGTTTTATGGATTTTTGAGATGGCTGACGGTTTGTTATTGTCATTTTTTCATCTCAGCTACCCCAAGAGCAGAATATACGTCAGCTGCTTTGCCAATAAGTACACTTTGTAGCATAGTTGACCAAACCTTCAGTGGCCATTTAAGATTTTCTGCTACTTTTTCAATTAAAGGGAAATGTTTGTCTACAGATTTTTCCTGAAATTTTGGAACTAATCTAATATTTTTAGCTGCATCAAATTCAGCCCTAAGAGATGAATGTTCTGTTGTGTGCTGTAATTTTAGTTCAGTTCACGCTCTTTTTCTCGTTCTTCACTCTCTTTTTCTCGATCTTGTCTAATTTTAATTTTTCTAATTCAAATTCTCTTTCTAAGCTTTCTCGTTCTAATTGGATTTTTTCTAACTCAAATTGCTGCTGCATTTCTGACATTTTATAAGGCTCTAATGCTAATTTAATAATTTCCTGAGAATCACGTGTCTCAAAAATGTTTTCCTCTACTAATTTTTTTGCAACTTTAATTTTAATATCTTGCTTCTTCATTGGAGATCTTACATCTAAACCAAAGTGCATACCTAATGCGATCAAGTTATCCTTTTTCAAAGTTTCAAAAACCTTAACCTCTGGCGAGGCAAGAAAGTTTGTGACCGAAAATACATGTTGATTTCTGCTGGATAATTAAATTATTAATTTAACAAAACAACAAAATTAAACTCAATCTGCAAATTAACGAAATTCGATATCCTGGACGAGCCCCCAATTCTGTTATGGGTCAGAATAACCCTAAATTCCAGCAAATATCAATCACAAAGGTTAAACTTTAAACTTAATAATTTATTTACAGTAATTATATATATATATAAATACAAAAATACAACTTACACTATCCTAACTTAAGAGTGTCTGTTACAATCTGCCAAATAGATCTCACAAATCACCATGTCCCAGTAAGTAGGTAACTGTTCACAGTGTAATGTCTCCGAACAAAAGTCCAATGAGAGTATCTCTATGAGCACTGTTTACAGGTTATTTATACTAAAATATAAATCTAGCAAATTCCAGAAATTATATGTACAAGAAGTTACATGAATTACCTGGACACTCAAGAATGTTCTAGAAAGAATAACTGACCACTTTAGAATAGTCCAGAATATTCTATCATACAAACCTACTATATATAACAATATCCATTGTGGGTAAATTTGAAATACCTTTTGTAAAATGGATAGATACCATCAATAATTTTTGTTTTAAATTTTCTTTCATTTCTAAAGTTTGAAGGACAAATAAACATTTTTATATGAAAAAAAAAATACTTTGAGTCTGAGGATCGGAGAACCTTAAATTGGATCTCATCAGCTCTAACAATTTTTATATATATATAATTATGTTTATTTATTAAGCACTGGGCAATCTAATATCAAGCTATTAAGAAATTTTTTGGTAATCAATATGGTTCCAACACCAATTACTTTGTATGATGGATTGAAAGCAAAACTTGCTCAAAAGGAATTTCCTATTTTGTTAGATATCAAAATGTTAAAGCATACTTAAATTCAAATTCTTTAGATATACTCCCATGTTATCAATAAGTCAGTGTACACAAGAGCCTCATTATTGTCATACCTGACAATGTTATGGCAATACATCAAATTAATTCACTTACCTATACAGAATCAAGCAAAATCATTTTAATTTTTCTTTATTTCATTTTCTACAGATCATCTGATATCACAAATGAGTGGATAAATTAATTAAAAGTCATACATATAATTCATAGATTGTTTGTTTAAAAAATCTATTAAAAATAATACAGCACTTTGCAAAACACCACATTTTCTTGGAATGTTTAACACTCCAGAGTCATACAAAAGATAAATATAGAAGGACTGTTCTAACATCAACCACAGACTTAAGATTCAGTAGACAGGCAATCCCACCACAGGGAGGCTGACATATCCCCTCCTCACTGCATCAAGCTGATCAAAGCATCAAAGAACTTACTCTTGTCTTCAACTTTCATCTCCATTACTGAAAAGACAAGCACCATAGAAGGTTTACTCTGTAAAATTTTGTGGAGAGAGAGAGAGAGAGAGAGAGAGAGAGAGAGAGAGAGAGAGAGAGGGGTAAATTGGTCAAGTAAAGTTGATGAAAGTCAAGCATTTGTGAATATCTATTGCAAGTAAAACTGGACTTGTATATTTATAAAGCTAATGTGAGTAAAAATGGCCATGTATTTTTGTAAAGTTGATTAAGTGTAAATGTGTAAACTAACTAAACTTGTACAATTATAAAGCTAAATAAATGTAAGTAAAGATGACCATATATTTTGAGTAAAGTGGATTAAACTCAAACTGGTTGCATAAATGTGTACACTTACCAGGTACTGAGAGAGTCAAACTGGTTGTGAAAATGTGTAAACTTACTGAAAGAGTCAAACTGGTCATGTAGAGTCCTGGAGTTGGTACTCGCTGCAGCTTGTTCAAAGGCTTTGCCAAAGAAACTGTAAAATTCAAATGATTGTTGATATACATTTAGCATATAAATGAGTAATAATAGTCTTTTATTCAGACAGGATAACACAACTAGTAACAATGTACTAGTTTACATTGTGATCCTGTATAAAAAAATACATGTATGTACAAAATATTGGAGATCTCTAATCACTTATTTAAAAATGAGATGATTCTCACATTTTTCTACATTTGGATGTATTTCTTACAAAATCCTCGATGTTCAAGTTATCAATAGTGCTACCTGTGTTTTAAAGTCTTTCAACTGCTGGTTTTGCCTTAAAAGTCTGATTAGAAATACAGATTTTTATCAATATAAATAGAAAGTTGTAGAGCTGTGCTGTCATTACTTTTTCCTGTCTTCGTCCAGTTGTAGTGGGGGGATCCCAATGACTAGAGTCGTCCCTTGGTCAGCATCCAGGGGTGCCCCCAGAACCAGGGGCAGGGAGCGTGCCTTCTTGTTTCGTGTCTGAAATAAATCAATAAAATAAATGGCTTCAAAATTTTTAAAACTATATACATGTGCATAATCCACATCTCAATCTTTGGTATCATTTGGCAATTAGGTGTATGCAGTACTCTACATTTGTCTTGAGTATGTGAATGACTGCTAAAACCTCTTTCATAAAAAGTGTCATTTTTTTCTCTCACTTTACACTTAAAAAATCAATCATGCAAGCAAGAAATGGCAGATATCGTTTGATAGTCTTTGGTAACATTAACTACAGGAAGTCTGTGCTTGACAAATGTATAAAGTCAAGATCTACATGTATAATAAATATTTAAAGAAGCATTCTCTTCAATCTTTTGTATTTCATGTGCCAGATATACATTTCTATTTTTTAAGTACATGATTTCCCAGGATTTCCCATATTAAAATTTCCCATAGGGAGTTGAGATCCGTTTATAATTGTGATTACAGAATACTTCAATATCCCTAAAATGCATCTATATCTACCATGTCTCTGCCTAGCAAGATGATTCCCATACTGTGCTAGATGTCTACCATGTCTCTGCACAGCATGACGATTCCCATACTGTGCTACATGTCTACATATCTACCATGTCTCTGAACAGCATGATGATTCCCATGCTGTCCTACATGTCTACATATCTACCATGTCTCTGCACAACATGATGATTCCCATACTGTGCTACATGTCTACATATCTACCATGTGTCTGCCTAGCATGATGATTCCCATGCTGTCCTATGTGTCTACATATCTACCATGTGTCTGCCTAGCATGATGATTCCCATGCTGTGCTACATGTCTACATATCTACCATGTCTCTGCCTAGCATGATGATTCCCATGCTGTCCTACATGTCTACATATCTACCATGTCTCTGCACAACATGATGATTCCCATGCTGTCCTATGTGTCTACATATCTACCATGTGTCTGCACAGCATGATGATTCCCATACTGTGCTACATGTCTACATATCTACCATGTCTCTGCCTAGCATGATGATTCCCATGCTGTCCTACATGTCTACATATCTACCATGTCTCTGCACAACATGATGATTCCCATACTGTGCTACATGTCTACATATCTACCATGTGTCTGCCTAGCATGATGATTCCCATGCTGTCCTATGTGTCTACATATCTACCATGTCTCTGCACAGCATGATGATTCCCATGCTGTCCTACATGTCTACATATCTACCATGTCTCTGCCTAGCATGATGATTCCCATGCTGTCCTACATGTCTACATATCTACCATGTCTCTGCACAACATGATGATTCCCATGCTGTCCTATGTGTCTACATATCTACCATGTGTCTGCACAGCATGATGATTCCCATACTGTGCTACATGTCTACATATCTACCATGTCTCTGCCTAGCATGATGATTCCCATGCTGTCCTACATGTCTACATATCTACCATGTCTCTGCACAACATGATGATTCCCATACTGTGCTACATGTCTACATATCTACCATGTGTCTGCCTAGCATGATGATTCCCATGCTGTCCTATGTGTCTACATATCTACCATGTCTCTGCACAGCATGATGATTCCCATGCTGTCCTACATGTCTACATATCTACCATGTCTCTGCACAACATGATGATTCCCATGCTGTCCTACATGTCTACATATCTACCATGTCTCTGCACAGCATGATGATTCCCATGCTGTCCTACATGTCTACATATCTACCATGTCTCTGCACAACATGATGATTCCCATGCTGTCCTACATGTCTACATATCTACCATGTCTCTGCACAGCATGATGATTCCCATGCTGTCCTACATGTCTACATATCTACCATGTCTCTGCACAACATGATGATTCCCATGCTGTCCTATGTGTCTACATATCTACCATGTGTCTGCACAGCATGATGATTCCCATACTGTGCTACATGTCTACATATCTACCATGTCTCTGCCTAGCATGATGATTCCCATGCTGTCCTACATGTCTACATATCTACCATGTCTCTGCACAACATGATGATTCCCATACTGTGCTACATGTCTACATATCTACCATGTGTCTGCCTAGCATGATGATTCCCATGCTGTCCTATGTGTCTACATATCTACCATGTCTCTGCACAGCATGATGATTCCCATGCTGTCCTACATGTCTACATATCTACCATGTCTCTGCACAACATGATGATTCCCATGTTGTCCTACATGTCTACATATCTACCATGTCTCTGCACAGCATGATGATTCCCATGCTGTCCTACATGTCTACATATCTACCATGTCTCTGCACAACATGATGATTCCCATGCTGTCCTATGTGTCTACATATCTACCATGTCTCTGCACAGCATGATGATTCCCATACTGTGCTACATGTCTACATATCTACCATGTCTCTGCCTAGCATGATGATTCCCATGCTGTCCTACATGTCTACATATCTACCATGTGTCTGCCTAGCATGATGATTCCCATGCTGTCCTATGTGTCTACATATCTACCATGTCTCTGCACAGCATGATGATTCCCATGCTGTCCTACATGTCTACATATCTACCATGTCTCTGCCTAGCATGATGATTACCATACTGTCCTACATGTCTACATATCTACCATGTCTCTGCACAACATGATGATTCCCATGCTGTCCTACATGTCTACATATCTACCATGTCTCTGCCTAGCATGATGATTCCCATACTGTCCTACATGTCTACATATCTACCATGTCTCTGCACAGCATGATGATTCCCATACTGTCCTACATGTCTACATATCTACCATGTCTCTGCACAACATGATGATTCCCATGCTGTCCTACATGTCTACATATCTACCATGTCTCTGCACAGCATGATGATTCCCATGCTGTCCTACATGTCTACATATCTACCATGTGTCTGCCTAGCATGATGATTCCCATACTGTCCTACATGTCTACATATCTACTATGTACATTCAAGGATACATACCACTGAGCAGTAAGCCTCCAGCGTAAACCTGGCCAGTCTCACCAAACAGTTGGGTTTGGAAAAAAACTTCACATCTTGGGTACCCTGAATTAAATAATTCACATTTGCTTTTTCAAATATGATAACAGATATTTCTTCTCCAACAGAATTTAAAACTGCAACTTTAAAATGCTGTCTTAAAAACTGTTTAAATAACATAATAAATTCATCTACTGATAAAAAGTTCAGTAGACATCTAACCTCTTGAATGAATGTATAAAGAAATGGCCCAGCGGACAGGACCTGGTGGATGTCGAGGAATGTTTGAACCTGAGTGACGACAGCCTGCAGTTGCTTCCTGGCCAGATCTATTGCCTTTTCCAATGCCTCCGTGTTAGATCTAATGAAATATCAGATAGAAAGTCTTTATTAAAACATCTTTGCTAGTGAAGGGTCAGGGTCCATTGTTAGAACCTCTTTACCAGCATAAGCTCTGGTTGTATTAGCAGAACACTTTTACTAGTCTGAGTCTACTGTTAGAACATCTTTGCCAGTGAAGGGTTGGGGTCCATTACACTACTAAATAGTCTGAGTCTACCGTTAGAACGTCTTTGCCCGTTAAGGGTTCGGGCCCCATTACACTTAAGGGAATCAGACCAGAAATGCTTGGTTAACAGAAACAGGGATTGTCTAGCAAGAACTATTTACATGGTGAAAATGAAATACAAGTTTTGAAAAAAAGAAAACTAAAAAACCATATAAAGGTTATATAGACATAAGTCCCAGGTCATGAAATACAAATGTAATACTATTCACAAGTAGTGAAAGTATAAAGCATAGCATTTTTTCCTTTCAGCTGATAATACATACCTATTTAAAACATCAAGAGCTTTGAGAAAATTGTCTGTAGGACTATTTCCCTTTTCCTGCAATAAAACATCATAAATAACTTTACATTTTGAATCCTTTGAGATTTGATTAAGCTGGGTTTTTTCCTACTCTCTCAGAGCAATGACTTGATACGCCAATTTTGCATAGCTTGGAAATCAAACTCCATGAACTATTCAGTCTTAAAACATGTTTGAAATCTTAATAATCAACATTCACTTCAAGTATTTTTAATAATACAGAACTAAACCCACACTGAGATCACTTGATAATATAAAGAACTCCTGAATATAAAAGGGTAAAACCAACTTACGATGGACTCTAATGTGGCAGAACAGGCCAGTGTAACATCAGCTGCACAGAGTTTGTTCTTGAACCCATACTGAGCGTTGTAGGAGGGGATGACCACATCGTCCGCCTCTAACCTACAAACACATCATCTCACATGCTCAATCATACAAACTAAGGTTACCCGTCTCCTGTCTATTAGTTGCTGTATTTATTGAGCAGTGCTATTAAGAGACTGACATTGTATATCAATTTGTTCTTTCATCGTGTAGCACATCCATTTTCCATATTTTCTTGTACACATACATTGTATCATGTGGTAGAACAATTTATCCTATTGATCCATTGTTCTTGTTTTACTTATCAATATTCATGTAATCATATACACTGTATGTTAATATAATGTACATTCTACTTCAGTTATTGCCGAGATCAAAGAGATGCTGTGGACATTATTCTCCAATATACCACGAACGTCATCAATAAATTATCAGATCTTGAACACATACCAAACTCGAGTCGATCATGAGTTTATAACTTAAAAACTTGCTCTTTATTAAAAAAAAAAACACATTGATAACACTTTACAGCGATGTCTATTCTCTTTAATGTTTATTTCAAAGAGCTAATCGCGGCTGTTCCAAGACCCTCCCTCAACACATTTTCACTGCTTGTTTGTCCAAATAAAAAAAAACAAATTAATACGTTAATTATCGAATTCATTAATCTAAATTAATAAAAAAAAAAAATTCATAAATAATTTAAGTGTGTATTTCATTCATCGAAAAATATATATCGTCTGCATTCGATTCCGATCGATAGTCTGCGATCAATGTACTCGTAAACAAACATGCCATTATTAACAAAACATTTGGGGTTACGCGAAACAGCCATCTCAACCAATCAGATTCATCTCAATTGAAAATATGACCTACTTCCTCTCTCTATAGATAAACCGATCAGCTGATAGTCGGAGCTGTTAGTAGAATAGAAATAAAGTTCTTGTTATCGTGAATGTTGCAGAATAACCTCCGAGGTCGAGAAATGTTGTTTAGAAATATAAAAGCAGAGGCTCTCTGCTTTTATATTTCTAAACAACATTTCTCGACCACGGAGATTATTCTGCAACATTCACGAAAACTCGTACTTTATTTCTTAAACAAATTCTTCTAGTTATCTAAATGAGATTGTGTTTGCATAAATCACCCGTATTTATCCATGTGTTCCTGTATCATGCCTTTGATGTTTTTCTTTAATGTTGAGTCCATAGCAGAAAACTTCTGTTTGCACTGTGTCAGTGGTAATCTATTACAATAAACAATAGTTCTGTGTCAGTGGTAATCTATATCAATTAACAATAGTTCTGAGTCAGTGGTAATCTATAACAATAAACATAGTTCTGTGTCAGGGGTAATCTATAACAATAAACAATAGTTCTGTGTCAGTGGTAATCTATAACGATAAACAATAATTCTGTGTTAATGGTAATCTATAACAATAAAAAATAGTTCTGTGTCAGTGGAAATCTAAAACAAGAGGCCCATGGGCCACATCGTTCACCTGAGCAATGATCCTACTCTCAGATAATGTATAAAAAATCCCTTATTATGTAAGAAATGGGCGTGGCAATGCTTTTTTCAAACAGATATTGTTAGGATCAACAACTTTGCATTCATAATGTTACAAAATCTTTATCATTTTAAAGTTATTTGTAGTAGAATTTACGAGTCATTTAGCCCCTAATTAAAGGGGCCAGCCCCTTTTTCTTGATTTCGTTGGAAAGAACTTTTGATACTCTACTACTTTTGTTATAAATGTCTTAACAAAATATCAACTGATAAAAAGATACAGACCAAAATGTATGAAAATTTTGATTTAAAATTAGTACCCAATTTTTGTGTCTAGGCAAGCTCCAAGAAATGGCGCCACTGACATAAAACAACTTAATAGGCCACAACTTCAAACTATGGTCTACCTATCCTGAAAATTTCATAGACATCTCTGACAGTTTCTGAGATCAGCTCTGCACAAAATACGTCATAAAAATGTACAAAATGGCCGATAAATCGGTACCAGAAGTGAAACAGGAAAATATTAAAATTGTATTAAGTTCACCTCAAGTCCCATCATCTGTGAAAAAATGGTTGAAATCGGTCAAACATTTTTTCAGAAATCACGTGCACAAAATTTGTGGAAAAAAAAATAAGAAGAAGAAACAGTACGAAAACAATAAGGTCTTCCGCTGGAAACGGAAGACCTTAATAAAATCAGATTTATGGAGTCACATACAAAATATCTGAACAATGTCGTATAATAGATCCTGTATATAAAAAATTCCCCTGCATATTCCTATGTTTATCATTGACCCCCTTTGTAAAAGGATGATTTTACAGTCATGTTACATATTGAGCATTGCAGTTCTCGAGAAAATGATCAGACTTAAACAACTGTTTACTTATGGATTATAAACCTACATCAAACTTTGAACACTTTGTGAGGCCAAAGAATTGTCCATGGGCCAGAGTCTAAACAATTTTAAAGAATCAACAATAATTCAAAATGCTTGCATATAAGTAAAACCATATAATAACATTTGAGTTTTTGTGGATAATTTAAATGATTGTTTTCCTTTGTAAAATTGGAAACCAACAACCCCCCCCCCCCCCTCAAAAAAAAAAAAACCCATGTGGCCAAACCATAGTCCTGAAGATTATGATTTTGACAAATTTTAATCTACACTATCTGAACTGACTTTTCTAGGCAAATGATTTTTAAAGATATTTCCCTATGTAAAAGTTTGAACACCCCCCCCCCCCCCCCCCTTGTGGCCACACCCTACCCCCAGTATCATGATTTGAACAAACTTGAATCTTCCATACCTGAGGACGCCTCCACAAAAGTTACAGCTTTTCTGTTCGATTGGTTTCTGAGAAGATTTTTAAAGATTTTTCTCTATATATTCCAATGTGAGAATTTGACCCCCCACTGTGGCCACACCCTACCCCTGGGGATCATGATTTGAACAAACTTGAATCTACCCTAACCGAGGATGCTTTCATACAAGTTTCAGTTTTTCTGGTCGATCAGTTTCCGAGAAGAAGATTTTTAAAGAATATTTCTCTATATATTCCTATGTAAAAATTCACCCCCCCCATTATGGCCCCACCTTACCACAGGGGATCATGATTTGTACAAACTTGAATCTACACTACCTGAGGATGCTTCCACATCAGTTACAGCTTTTCTGGCTTATTGGTTTTAGAGAAGAAGATTTTTAAAGATTTACTCTATACAAAAATTCACCCCCCCCCCCCCCCCCCCCCCCCCCCCCCCCCCCCCCCCCCCCCCCCCCGCATTGTGGCCCACCCTACCCTCAGGGATCATGATTTGAACAAACTTGAATCTACACTACCTGAGGATGCTTCCACACAAGTTACAGCTTTTCTGGCTGATCAGTTTTAGAGAAGAAGATTTTTAAAGATTTACTCTATATATTCCTATGAAAAAATTCAACCCCCCATTGTGGCCTCACCCTACTCCCGGGAATCATGATTTGAACAAACTTGAATGTATACTACCAGAGGATGCTTCCAAACAAGTAACAGCTTTTCTGGCTGATCAGTTTCAGAGAAGAAGATTTTTGAAAATACCAACAAATTTTCAATGATTTTTTTATTATCTCCCCTTGAAAGAAGGTGTGGCCCTCCATTTTAAGAAACTTGAATCCCCTTTACCTAAGGATGCTTTGTGCTAACTTTGGTTGAATTTGGCCCAGTGGTTCTGGAGAAGAAGTCGAAAATGTAAAAATTTTACGGACAGACTGACGGATGGACAGACAGACGGACGCCGTACAAAGAGTGATCAGAAAAGCTCACTTGAGCTTTTAGCTCAGGTGAACTAAAAAAGTCCTTTATTTTTTGCTAACAATTTTTATCAGTGAGGGGTATTTCAATGAGGCAATTCCAAACAAACAGTAATTTTATTTTGGCCAAATATTCAAAGCAACACAATTCTGTTTTCAAATAAATTAATAATTCTTGAAAAAAAGCTATAATTCTGTTAAACAGTTCTAGTATAAATACCCCATCTCTGCCAAGAACTCATGCAATCTTTTCTGTCCTTTGAGGGTCCAGATTCGGAACTTGCATGCTGTTCCAATGGAGTGACAAATGCTTTCAAATATCGTCCAGTGTCGGTAGAGATTCAGAAGTAGCTCATCTTCATAAGAAATCTTTAGGCAGTTAACAGATATCAAGTTATCATCCTCCTCCCCCCTGTAACACAGCAAGAATGATGTGGAAGATCAGACATGTATGTAAATGTTGATTTGTAACACTGCTTTTGGTTACACATATCAAACCTGTAACTGTGTTTGTTTGATAGCTATGATTCTGTATCATAACTAGTTTAACGCTTACAAAGTACCTGTAATTCTGTTTCAATATAACATATATGTCAGTAGGTCTTTATCATACCTGTGTTTGTGTCTGTATCTTACCTGTGATTGTGTCTGTATCTTACCTGTGTTTGTGTCTGTATCTTACCTGTGATTGTGTCTGTATCTTACCTGTGTTTGTGTCTGTATCTTACCTGTGATTGTGTCTGTATCTTACCTGTGTTTGTGTCTGTATCTTACCTGTGATTGTGTCTGTATCTTACCTGTGTTTATATCTGTATCTTACCTGTGATTGTGTCTGTATCATACCTTTGATTGTGTCTGTATCTTACCTGTGATTGTGTCTGATAATACCTGTGATTGTGTCTGTATCTTACCTGTGATTGTGTTTGTATCTTACCTGTGATTGTGTCTGTATCTTACCTGTGATTGTGCTATATCTTACCTGTGATTGTGCCTTGACACATGAGCCTGTAATTTGATGATGTCATTGATATATTTGTCTCTAGTTGTTCTGTAATGAAGGAACTGGTCTGTCACCCCAAGTATAGATAACCTAAAATAGGTAAAAACAGCCCAAGAATAAATATTAGCAACATACATACGTGTACAAGTACTGTATACAGGGCTATTTTTGCCGGTGTAATTTTGGCCCTTCTACACTTGCAAACAGTTTGTCTTGAATTTGCCCAGACACAGTTGTGTTTAAAGAGAGATAATTTGAAACCTTGGAATTCGCCAAGTCTTAAATTTGCCCACTTACAACGAGGGCAAAGGGGCGAAAATAAAACAGGGGGAATATTTCTCTCGATACAGTATAGACAACTCTTGAATAAGATACACAACTTACAAATATGTAAAAATAACCCACATGCATTGAAATGTCAAAGGGCAAGTTATTGAAAAGGATATGGTTGGTATTGAAAACCGACAGATAATACTAACTCGTGTAGTACACAGGAGAACTGATACATGGTACATGAAATTAAACAGTAAAACACAATGAACCTGGCCTCAGGATCATGAAGCAATTTCAGACTTAAGTCAAAATTTCAATCAGTCATAAAATTATTGTTTATCATAAAATGACGATTCAAATTTGTAATTAACAACATAATATCAAGACATCTTTAATAGCATTTCAATTTTGTTAGTGTTTTCAATCAAGACCCATTTGGACAATATACAATTTTCGACTTAAGTCTAAGATTGCTTTATGATCCTGGGGCCTGATCTTTCAGAATGTGTAGTCAATGAAGCCTAGAACAGGTGAGTTTGAGGGAGTTGTACAGATATACATACAAATAAGGGACCTTTCTAAAATAAATAATAAAATGTGATTGCTGTATAGTTAACAATCCTAGGAATCATTCTTTTAAATTTTACTCAGGATAAAAAAAAGCCTCTGTTTATTCACTCTCTCTCTCTCTGAAAAACTAAGGCATAACTACCGGTATACTCTGTCCCGAGTTTTTGCTTCAACTACTTTTCGCTTGATATTTTGATAATCATAATTACCTTTGTGCTCAAAGTACGTTCATCCACTAACATGAAAAATGCCCAGATTATCTGTTTTGAAACGCCCCCTCTACCGCTTCAGGATTCAATACACAACCCAAAATAGAAAGTCTACGGGGATTTTGCATTGTGTCAGCCATGAAATAGCCTGGATGATAACGTTGAAAAATGCGAGGTATTCCAAGTAATTCCGAATGGAGAAAAGATGTAAACATTTCCCATTATAAATCTCCATAAGAAATTTGTTTTCGTTCCTGCGAGTTGTAACGAGTTAAAAATGAAAATGTGTCAATGAAGACATCTTGGATATTTTCCATTTTATCGATTTTATCTGTATTTCTTTCACATGTATGCGTATTTTTGTTAAAAATCATCAAAAAGTGATGGAAGCAATAACTTCGGAAAGACTATAGGAGAGGTGTGTCAAGGGAGGCAACTTACCATAAGAGGTCATTTGTGTCTTTTGACATCTTCCATGCTAACTCAAACATAATGAAAGCTGCCTGTAATATACAAACATTTATCTTTATAAAACCAAAAAAATAACATCAATCTTTTAGGACTGCAAAATGTAATAATGAGATTAAATAATGAAATTAATGCACAATATTTTAAACTTCCTTTTTTCTTACCGATGTACCAAAGGTAGAGAACTGTGTATAGTCAAATAAAATCTTTGTTCTGAAACAAAACAATTTTTTTCTATAAATATTTTTTCTCTTTCTTTTGAAATGACTGCAACCCCAAAAAAAGATATCATTGTTTACAATTTTGGATATAACAGTAGTAAGATATATATAATTTGGTAAAAGTTATATCCTCTGAAACCAGCACAAAATGATTGTTAAATGACTCAATTTGGTATGTGTTGACATCAATACTAGTAAGAACTCTTCATAAATTTTACCCTCTTCCTGATCAGCTATACCCACCTGTTTTCTTCCCACAATCGCCTTTCTCTCCGCTTCTCGATGGAAGCATCGTCAAATCTCCGTCGTTTTCCGGACCTCTCCGAGTCATCGCTGTCATTACCAGACTCATCATCGGACTGCAAATAAAAACTAACAACTGACATCAAAACTCTCACATAAGTATGGCAAATTGTTATTTCATCCCTCAAATTTCTGCTCGTGTTTTGTCATAATTTTTTTTCAAAGATCAGCACAAAGTCATGAAACCATCAACAGGTCATGGACAACCTAAGTGCATTGAGTTTTTGTGGTTGATGTATCTCACTATCTAAACTTGTTAAAGAATCAACAGCTCAATGCACAGAGGTTGTCCATGACCTGTTGATGGTTTCATGACTGTATGACTTACAAGAAAAAACAATGTATTTGTTTGCAGTGGCTAAATGGTAATGGTTACGAGAATTTTAACGTCAAAAACTTGAGATGTAAAATTTTAGAAATTCTTTCGTGTTTTATTATACAAATACATTGTTTTTTCTTGTAAATTATGAGTCATTTTAAGCTATAGGTATAACAAAGTTATCATACAGCCAATGGATATTATAAAGGTTTCCCTAGTAACATTTCAGTCATTAAACATGTAGTCTAGGGAATCTCTAGCCAATGAAAAATGAAAAATAGTGATCTTGACCTCTTCTTGATTGAGAGAGTAACATTTAAATGCAATTTCGGTAGTGCTTACTTTTTAACAGTCCTATGCCTTTGAATTTGTCATTACACAAGCTTATTAAAGTTCTGTTGTACAGACACTTAAGTTTTCTTTCCTTAGTGAAACCAGCTAATGTTTGAACAAAGAACCACAATGGGACTCTGTCCAGTGTTAGTTTAAAAAGCTTAGACCAGTAGACGGGACATTTAAACAGGAATGTCATGTTGACAGTGTACATGTACGGGTGTTGTGAGATAACTGAATATGCTGACTGAGGTGAATGATTATCTTTGTACATGTATACTATCTGTAAGGACAAAGATACACAGACTATCTATATGATATAGTTAAATGTTAAACTAGCTACTTCACGGGGTAATTAGATTATATTTATTTTTTTTTTCATCAATAGAGTGAATGAGTAGCATCATTGGACAGGAATTGGAGAGGTCTGTACTGCATCATGCAGAGACATTATAATAAGGTTTGTGGACACCACTTTCTGTCAGAAATCACATGATATTGATAATATTAATCATGATTAATTAATGAATTCTCCAATATGGAATTAAAGATTTGTCCCAAAGTGAACTTTACAAAGATATGCAGTCTATATCAATACATTTCCATACAGGTTCCTGGGGATATGGAGTCTGCTACTACTAGAGAATTCTGGGAGAAATCCCAGCCACTCCCTGTTTGGAGGAAGATCTGTTTTGCTATAGGTGGCGCCCCCTATCAAATCACGAGCACCGTGCTCGGATTCTTTATGAGTATTTTCCTACTGGAGGTAGCACAGGTGATAATTTACTCATTTGATAGATTTATTACTTAGGTATATTATCTTTACATGAAATATATACTGTATATATACGAGGTGAAATCAAAGCTACAATAAAACCTATATAACCATGACCTTACAGGAATGACCTTCAATTTTTCCTTAATCTTTGGCCTGTATCTTTTATAAGGTTATCAAATATGAATGAATTTTAAACTTTTAAACATTGGTTGCTAATCTATTACAGATATAGAAACAAATCGACCTTTATCTTTTATCTATAAGGGACATAAAATAGGGATACATTATGAAAAAAAATAATTTAAGGCTTTCCTTTTTACCAATCATAATTTATGTACCAAAGTTAAAATTACAGTGGCAGATCCTATTTTTCCGAAATAAAATATTATTTAAAGGAGATCTTGCAATTCAATAGAAAGTTTTAGTCAATTATTCCATTGTTCAGTTCTTTGAATGACGTTCTTTTTTTCGCTGTTAAGGTAGACCCCTCCCATGTGTCAGTGATTGTATTTGGAGGGAAGCTGTGGTACGCCATGACAGACCCTGTATGTGGTTACCTAGTCAACAGGACCAAACCCTCCTCCTGGGGCAAGTACAAACCTTGGTAATTCCAATCTCTCTTCTTATATTCTTTCTTCAGTAAAAGCTAACATGGTCTTTAATTTGTACTGAATACTGCTAGTTTAAAAAATCCAAAATATAATTTTAAAAAACTGCAATATATTCCTCCAATTGAAGTGCATATTTGTTTTCTGGGGGCAGGATTTTGCTGACAACGCCCTTTGCCTGCACGACCTACCTCTGTTTCTGGGCGGTACCCAACTACAGCCAGCAGGGAAAGCTCTGGTGGTACCTGGCCTTCTACTGCCTGTTTCAGGGATTTCTGTCGGTGAGTTCCTTCTCACTGTGTCAATATCTTAATCTTAGGGCTTTATATCGAATATTTCATCAAAATTTTCTGAACTCAAACTTTTCCTAATATGTTGAGGTAAAAGTGCAATATAAAGTGTATAGTGTAATTATTCTCCTTTTTAATTCGACTGCTATCACACAATCTGACACAGTTCAGGCAAATATCTTTGATGCATGTATTGTCAAACAGTTATCCATTTATAGTTCTACTATTTTCAGATGTTGCACTCCTTACTGCAATACTTGGCATCACTAATCCTTGATACAAATGTTAATGTTGGTCCAGACTAATCCTCCTTCTCTTGTTTACAGGGAGTACACGTGCCCTACACCTCAATGACCATGAGTCTCAGTGAGAATCAAAGAGACAGAGACTCCATTACTGTGTACAGTAAGTTAAAAAACTCAGTAAACATGACATTACGGTGTACAGTCCAGATAAAAACACAGCTACCACATAACTTTTATTTCATCACAGTTACTCAGGGGGAGGCGTGTTTAGCAGAGCGGGTGCTTTTGACCACTTGTATTGTAGGACTATGTGATTTTAGGTGAGTGCTCTGCTGAGCACGCCTTAGTTGTCCTAGCTACAAAACAACATTTGTTTGATCACAGGAATGGTTGCCGAGGCGATAGGTGTGATGACTGGAGTGATAATTCAAGGTCATTTCATCAAAAAGCACAGGACGGCTGGATCATGTGACAAAGGGTCGGTCTCCTCAAACCAGAGCTCACCATCCAGAGACAATATTATTAATCAGGTATAGGTAGCCTAACTCTACTTTTGACGGGAAGCAACATATTGTTCTGTCTTTCATCTTTAATTTGTATTTTTTCATTAAGTTAAAGTGGTGACACTTTCTTGCAAAATCGTTTAGATCTATGTCTTCAGTGAAAGGTAGCCCAACTTGTCTGTTTAGACTAGAAAGGGATTGGTCTTGGTAATGGCAGAAAATGTGCCATTTCCTAACAGATCTTGGTGTTCTCTTATTTCTCAAACCATTGTATATATGGGTTAAATGCCAGTCAGGCCTCTCATTCTAATGATATCTTCTGTAATGTCATCAGACCAGCTCCTACCATGATGCTTCAGTGACCATTATCTGTATCTATGTCATCTGTATCCTGATCTGTTTCTATGGAACCAAAGAACAAAAAGGCAAGTCCATTCACCCAAAGCCAGAAAACACTGTTAAGAATCCAATAATGATGTGCTTATGATTGTTTTTAATTGTCTTTCAGTCAACCACATGGCGTCTGAGGACGGATTTTTCGGGGGACTACAGAAGGTGTTGTTTTTCCGTCCGTACGTGAAGCTCTCCATGTCCGTGCTGTTTCTGTCCGTAGCCATCTCTGTATGTATATAATACATACTATATTCAAACTTCATTCCTAATGTTTGAATTTCTGACAGTGGCATACTCAGTATGTATATAATACATACTACATTCAAACTTCATTCCTAACATATATGTATGTTGCAGTGTATGAATTTCTGACTGGATATCTCTGAATGTACATGCATAAACATGACATACATTTTTTACTCTATATATTTTCATTAAGCTTATAGTTACATGTAACATGTTGCCAAAACACTCTTTCTATAAAGTTTTACTGCTAATATCATGATAAGGCCTAAAGTAAAACTCAAAATCAATTCCAGTAGAAGAGAACTAATGCACCAAGTTGTGTCTTTCTGAATTAATGTCATTAGACTCATTACCATGCACATACTATATTATCAATTGACATTCAAAAGCAAACATGTTTAAGTTACCTGACCTTGACCTTTGGTAATGACCTTGGTCCCTATGACATTGAACTGTTTTACTTTCCAGATAACCCAGGGTAACCTGGCCCTGTTCTGTACCCACACCCTGGGCATGGGCAGACATTTCTCCACCTTCATAACTATCATCATGGTAACCAATTCCAGCATTTATTTTCACATATCAGTAAACTCCATATAAACCCACAACTCCAAATGTCTATAATATCAATACCATATCAACCCCCCAAAATATTCTCTGTCTTCTGTGTATCAAATCAATTTTTTTTTTAAATTTCTGTTGATCTTTATCATTTGGTGATTAAAAGGCATCAACCATTTGCAGTCTTCCCATCTGGCATCTTGTACAAAAGAGGATCGGCAAGAAAAAAACTTTTGCAGCTGGCATGCTAGTCAGTATTCACAATCAAAAGTCAATTAATTAATCCAAAATAATTACTTACGTAACATCATTCTGAGGTTTATACATTTTTTCCAGCTGTTTATCCCGGTTCTACTCTCTCAGTCACTCCTTGGTGAAGACTTTTATGTTTACACCGTTGTCCTTGTGCTGGCGGGATTAAGTATTGCTGTCTCCCTACTCCTTCCATGGTATAAACATATTTCAGAGTAGAATATTCAGCATTGTAAACACGACCTTGACCTTCACCCTTGACCTCTCATTTCTACTTCCAAGGTCGATGCTGCCTGATGTCATTGATGAGTTTTACATCACACATGGAGAACACAGAGATGCCATATTCTACTCCTTCTATGTTTTCTTCAACAAGCTTGCAACTGGGTTTGCAGTTGCATCGTCCCAGTTTGCATTGAAGTTAGTATGCTACATTTGCATAAACTTTAATATATATGAATTCCTGATTTAAAAAAAAAATCTTAAATTTTAGCCTACCAGGTCATTGATTTTAAAAATATGTGAATAATTTTCAAAATAATCAGATTTCAAACAATGTTGTGTTGACAGACCCACTAATAAGTACACTTTGACAGGTTTGGTGGGTACAGAGTTGGGGAGTGTGAGCAGCCGCCCAGCGTGGGGAGGGCACTGCGATACCTGATGATTCCAGGGCCAGTGGTCGCGGTGGTGATAGCGCTCGTGTTTCTTGCTCAGTACCCAATCAATGACGCAAGAGCAAGACTCAACACACAGAAAATAAAGGAAAAACAGAATACCACATTCTGAGAGCCAAATGAAAATGTACGCGGGTGAAACTCCTCGGTTTATTAGAAGGTACCCAATATCTGAACATCAAAGATGTGTAAGCATTTAAGCAGGTGAAACACACTGGTATCGATTAACTGAATACACCCCGAGTGGAAAGTCATCTACTGTGGTACATTGTTACATGAATCAACAACTAGTATTATGACAATCACAATCTGATTAAGTTAAACATTAATAAAAATAGCGAAAAAAAATCAACATCAACCACTGACCTCGTTCTCTCGGAAGACGCTGTCGTAATCTGGGACGGGATTGTCGTCAAAGTCCTCCTCCTTCATCAGGAGTTTGACCTGGATTGCGTTGAACACATTGTGGACGTCCACTGGCCTGTGACTGAACAAACCATCATCATCATCATCATCATCATCATCATCAGAAACAACCATCAAAACTTATAAACAATTAAAATAAAGCAAACAAATCATATTCCTACTTTTGTTTTATTAAATAGTTTGTTGCATTTTTCAGAAAGTGTACATTTGTCACAATTTTTCATCTGAAATTTTGTCACAATCCTTCGATCTAGAATTTCGATATTAAACTTTGTTTAAAACAGCATATGTAGATTTTATGGGTTTAAAATGGCAACTTTCTTTGAAAAGAACCAAATACAGAAATATAAGCTACATCACATCAAACCTGTGAAGCAAATACAGAGTTTCCAAGAAAAATTAATTTTTTCCCCATCATGCAGACAAAAATAAAATTTCTCTCTCATGGTTGAAAGGCAGTCTATCCCAAAAGCACGGGACCGTCGGACAAAACAGGTGAAAATCTAATTGGTCTGATGCACTAACTGGTAAAATTGGTCCGTTTGTCTGAGTTTTGTTTTAGTTGGTTGGGTTTTAAATTCTATATTTTTATTTGATCGTATAGACGCTTTAACTAGTAGCAAAACATTTTGTTGATTGTGATAGTTTCTAAACATACTTCCGCCATGATGGGTCTAAATATTTCGATGGTTTTTTTTTGGACTGGAATGACTGAGTGTACACAAGTGTGCCTCATATGCCAGGTTAGTCACATCAGTGACTTTATTCCTCAACTTAGATGAGCTAGCCAATGAGTACATGTGACTTTGGTAGGAAGAAGTTCAACTTTAAGCATTTGAAGAAAGATGGAGTTTTAAGAAGTTGAGGCCAAGTAGAGCGAAACCTTAGTCATTACAGGATGAAAAAAGCAAGGCACAACAGATGAAGAAAACTAAAACATTTTGGAGGAAATTATTTTTTACGATCCTAGCTGTGTTTAGGTGGAAAATTTAAATATTTTGAAGATTACCTCTGAAACAAAAAAAATAGTTTAAAATTGTTTGTTTGTACATATTTATAGGACAAGAATAAATTCTGTGAATTGTTTAATGCGTTATTTGTTAATTGATTCATTTGAAATAAATTCAAATCGTAATGATCACAGTGTGCGAAATTAACGGTAGACCAATAGACAAAATCTATAGAAAATACGCCGGGTCTATAGTAACGTGAATATTCATAGACCGACTTGTCTATAGCACGAACGCAACCTGTCATCTAGTCGATTAACCATTTTACTAAATACCTTTTTAAATACATTGAGTTAAGAAGCAGAATGTAATTGTCATGTGCTATTTAAAAGTCAAAAACAATTCAAAGCATGTTTTTTTTTGACAAAATGAAGTATTCACTAGGTGCTAGATCTGGGGAATAAAACACCGAATAGAACCGATAGTCATACGACATTCTAGTTTTCTCATTGGTGACACCAGACTGTACACATGGAATTCATGGCTGACGTTCAGTTTCCCTTACGTATACTTTGTCTTAGATTCTGCGCTTTTGTTTCCTTTTGTATCATGTTATCAACAGTATTCAAGGGTATAGGGTATTTTATATAGTTATTTTCCTTTACTCTATTTGAGTTTATTTGATTGGTATTGCAAAATAACCATTACAAGGCAGTGTCACTGTGTGTGGGTTTTAGAGCCGGGCACCCTGCACCGTGTTTCTAGTAAGAGTTCCTATTGTGCTGTGAGGTACCAGGTTATTTCACCCTGAATAAAATTACAATTTCAAATAATTTGAAAGAATAATATTTGTTGTTGTATTTGGTCTATAGAAATCAGTCAGGTCTATAGATTTTGAAAATGTTGTAAACTGATTGTCTATGGTACAAAAAAGTTAATTTCGCACACTGTGATCATTTTGTGATAAAAATTTTGGATCGGTGAAAATTTGTTTGGTCCTGTGAAATGTTTTAAACTGTCTGTCCAAATGTCCTGGGATGATTTTTCTTTATCGCGAAGACTAGAAAGGACTATATATTTGAGTTCTAGTGCCTACCTGTCACAAATGTAGAACCGCACACACTCCTCTGGCTGGAGAACATCTACTACATCTATGGAAGCTCCACAGTTTATCATTAACACATGACGGACCTACAGTAAATCAGATCCCCGTTACTGAGCAGTCTTAATTTCAATCACCTGTGGTGCTTACTGCTTAGTCAGCATTGATACGAAGTTCAATGGAAAATTGTAATTTAACAAAACTACAGTTGCATCATTATTTTTCTGAATTGCTAATTCTCTTAAGGTTGTTTGAAAAAAGTCCAAATCATTGTCGTGCTTAATTAATAGTCAACATGGATACAAAGTTCAGAGGAAAATTGTAATTTAACATTAATAGTACAGTTGTATCATTATTTTGCTGAATGCTATTCTCTTGAAGGTGTTTGAAAAAAGGTCCAAATCAAAGTTGTGTTCAGGTTCTTCAGTGAACACAGAATAAAAATTAGGCTTACACAGAACACAGAATGAAATTTGGGCTTACAGTTGATCAAACAAAAATATTTATCTTTTGAAATTAAATAAAAGGTGCTTGCTCTAAAATTTATTTGCACCAATGTATTAGCATTTGCGTTTAATTTTTTTTTCGTTTCAGTGGGGTTTTTTTGGGCTGAAATTTGGCCCCAGTCCCAATTGGAAATTTCCTTATATTTTCCCAATTTCGGACCCAAAATTCCCAATTTTCTCTTTCTTAAAAACTTTGTACGAGTTGTCAAAATTTTCAAGAAAGACTGAACAGAATTATAAAGACCTAGAACAAGAAGCATTGTGATTAATTAGTTTTTGAATAAATGATAGAAATCATGAAATTTCATCTTAATCAATAAAAACAAATTTTCCCAATTTTCCTGTTTGTCACTATTTTTCCCAATTGAAATGGCTCCAGCCCCTAGTCCCAAATTGGTGAAAAAAAACACTGCGTTCTACAGCATTATAACCCATTTGGGTGATTGGTCCCAACTTGAAAAGCGCAAGCAGAAATACATACCCCTTCAGAGTTTTCTATGTAAGCTTGTTGTAAATTTTCTTTTCCTGTCACTGGGACAATGGTATACAAAATCTGATCGGACTGAAATAAACACTAAAAACCAAAAACAAACATTACTCAAATAGGCACATTCAATTATCATGATAAGTTACCAAAAATAGTTACACAGTTTTTTATGCTTCTTGCAAAGACATAATTTACCTGTAGTATTTTACAAGCACAGAGAGCATCGACGTCAAATGCAACCAGTACCAATACTCGCTGTCAAGAAAAACAGATGGTCTTTTTTAATCTTTAAATTTATAGATCTCATAATACATTATGCTCATCTTGAAGAGCAAATGCTATTCAAACGTCTTTTGATTTAAAACTCGTTAAAGCTTAGTCTTACTTGATGTCGGACGGCGTCATAAAATCCAGATTTGAAGTCTTTCAGAAACATCTTGGATCATTGTTTACATCGCCATGTCTTCATCTTTTGGCGCGTTGTATTTCACAAGGAGTTCCGAATGTATTTTCCTATTGGCCGTGTTCAGGAAAAACGAACCAATGAAAACCCATGTTACTTGTTTTCTTTTACTTGATAATTCGTACCTTATATCATATATACTTAGTAAAACTCTTGTTTTTAAAAAGTACAAGAACAAAACTCCATTATATTGTTAAACAGCACACTTGCAAACGCTTAATTAAAAAGAACTAACGAATAGATAAACTTAAAGATTATGATTATTTTATTTTTATAAAATGTCAGTTCCTAGCTTTACATTTCTTACTTTCATTTTCGTCGTTTTGTTTGTCATCTTATTCACGAACGTCACTTTGAAATTATAGTTTAGTGTGTGATCCATAGAGACTTTTGATTACGATATTTGCTGCTGATCAGAATGGTGAGCAATTTTTGATGGTATATTTATAGGTTAAGCAGAAACATAAACCATGTCCATGACTGAAGTCACACATACAATTTTTGGTGAAATAACACGTACGCAATACTGTGTATGTCACGATACTATGCTGTGTTTTTATCTTACAATTATTTCATGAACTATGGTGACAGTGAGCTCACCTTTATACATTCAATGAAATATATCAATCTTAGTATGGCAGCCAGCTCCTACTTTTTTCACTTCGGTGTACAAAAAGTGAAATACATGTAGTAGACTTGAGTTTTTTTTCACATCTCCAAGAGCTAGCTTCTAATCAATTAATGTTTCTTTTATAGTTTGGGTTTGGGCAGATGTTCCCAGAGATGGGGAGGAGTTTTAATCAAACCTATCGATGTTACTCGGTCACAATGCTTGGAGAAAGAGATGACGTTGAGCGAGGAGGAAAAAGTTTGTCTTTATCTTTAATTTGATAAATTTGAGATGGACCCTCTCACCCTATTGTAAACTTATGCTTTAAAGTTGTTGCTGTCATATCAAATTGTTAAAGAAGTCAATGATGCCCCCATACTTAACCAATTTTTAAATGTTATCGTATCAAAATCAAATCTTCATAAAACTTTATACAAAGGATGTCTATCACATCAAATTTGATATGAGTCATTTTTGTCCAATAGCTGTTTATCTTTGTCGTCACTAAAAAAGGGCCAATTCCCGCAATTTTGCAAACAAATGAAAATATTAGAGAGGTTGAGATTTTAAATGTGTACAGTGTGTTATAACTACACATACTCGTTCACGTTTTTGTAATTTATCAGACAGAGTTGAGATTTCTTAACTTATAGGATATAAATGTGTACGTAAATCGACACAGTTTTGTGACATGAATTTAATTCCAAATAAATGGTGAATTTCTTATCAATTTGCATGCAAATGAAGTTTAAAAATCTATATAATGTATCATTCACTCATCAGTTAGATTATTTTTGTTGTAAAAGCTACAAGTTTGTACTTATGTGTAGACGACACTCTACAAGTTTAGAGAACTTGTAGAAACCCTGTCGTCACAAAAGCTGATGACGTAATACGCGAAGAATTTAGGTGATTCCCCTTGTACACGTACGCGTACCTGTACACGTTTGAAATCTCAACCTCTATTGTCAATTTTTCTTCATATTTTGCCTTTGATAGTATAGAGCGTAGGTCTGCTCAAGTATGATTTTAACATTTTTTTCATGTTTTTTGTTTATATAATTATACACATCATAGTTAAAAATGGTACTTGACTAAGCTTGTGCTCGATGTTTCCCAGTCGAAACACCGTCGGAAAACACCCATATTTTGCTCCAAAACATAAAATAATTTATCAAAACAAGACGATCTTGTTGTCGTCATTTCTACATTATGATGTCACTGTGGTATCTTTAACCTTATTTTTAAAGCTCTTTATAGAACTTTAATTTTAGGGGCAAGAAATGCGTAATACTGCACATAGTCCTGTGTTAATTTGCTTTTTATTCTATTTCCTTAGTTATTATGCCTCCATCTGCCTTGGATCAATTAAGTAAGTATCATTAGAGATTATATAAGGGTTTTGAGGTTTAATTTAGTGTCTATGATCATGATTATATGGAATGATATCTAATCACAACTCAAACTAAAGTAAATTGCCATTGAAGGTTAGCAAGAAATAGTGGCAGTATAGGCAAATTTTGTGACACACGAATAAAACCTAGATATACGGTAATCTGTCAGTGAGCCAGTTTATCTTATACCTTTCCTTATTCCCACAGCACGACTACACATTCAATACCCAATGTTATTCAAGCTGACCAACAAGAAGAAGAACAGGGAAACTCACTGTGGGGTCCTGGAGTTTGTTGCTGATGAGGGTCGAATATATATTCCCTACTGGGTCTGTATAATTTATGCATATACCTTAATTCCTACTGGTTGAATTGTTTTGTAAATGAAGATTATAAACATTTACCTTCCTATAGATGGAATCGTTTTGTAAATGAAGATATATCATGATAGCTTTCTCTTCTAATAAGGCTACTAAAGGAATGTCTTATTGAATTGTACTTTTAAGGTAAATTTTGTTCCTGTGACTGCATTGTGTTTTTGCCCTGTAGATGATGACAAACTTGCTGTTGACAGAAGGAGACTTGATTCAGGTAGAGAATGTTTCCCTCAAGGTGGCCACATTTGCCAGATTTCAGCCACAGTCTGTGGATTTCCTGGATATTACAAATCCTAAAGCTGTGTATCCTTAAGCTGATGTTTAGCTTGTCAAAAGACATGTAAAGGAAAATTAATTTCTTTATTACGAAGGAATATGGCTTTAAAATATCATTCACATGAAATGTATTTATTTGTTAGTCATTGATATACATGTAGATTCTTTGACTGTTGTAAGATTGGAGAACATGCTGCGGAGTTTTGCCTGTTTGTCGACAGATGATGTCATATCTATAAAGTACAATGAAAGGGCAAGTACTCGTATTGATGCAATTCAAAATTAATTTTCAAATTACCGTACTGCATGGTATCAAAAATGGACTTTTAGAAAACAAGCTCTTGAATTTAATTTGAGTGAAGTGGAAATGATACATGTATCATGTTGTAATAGCATCTAGCATCCCAAAATATCATGTGAAATTCATGTGATTTTACATGAATTCTATGTCAATTATCTTTTAACTTAAGATTCATGAAAGGCTCAGTTGACTTAATAGTTTAAATATTAACTGTGTATTTGTTGATTCTTACTTGTGCATTCTGTTATAACTGATGTTTGCTTCCAGAATTATGATCTGTTAGTGCTTGAGACCAAGCCAGACCGGGCGGTGTCGATCATCGAGTGTGATATGAATGTGAGTATTTTATTATTTGTAGCACACTGATGTAGCACATTGATGTAGCACACATGCTGTAGCACACTGATGTAGCACATTGATGTAGCACACTGATGTAGCACATTGATGTAGCACACATGTTGTAGCACACTGATTTAGCACATTGATAGCTTGGCAGGTGAAAATGTTCAGTCAGTTCCAGGAGTGCTTGTAGTTTGAAAATATTTAAAAAATCAAAAACTTACTCGGGGCTGCAAAAAAGCTTATAAATTAAAACTTCAGACCTCACTCAGTTTTCTCTAAACTGCAATGTGGCCAAATTATTGTTCACATGTCATTACACAATATGCATTAATCAATCAATCAATCTGTTAGTTAATCAGTTTGCAAAATGTTGATCAGGTTATATTAGTTGGAGTTATCAGCTGTATTTTGACAATCCCTTGGTACAACAAAATTTGGGAAGACTTGAATAAGACCGACTGTTTTACTGTTAACTACTTTACTGTATTGTAGGTGGACTTTGCCCCGCCTGTTGGGTACAAAGAACCAGAGTTCCAGAAGAAGACTCAGGGAGATGAGGAGATGGCGTCAGCAGAAGTGGTGAGTCCTCCCATCGCTGGTCAAGTCTTCACCTCTTCTTCATTCGTTTTCTCCACTCTTAGTTTTAAGCATAATGTTCAGAAAATTTATGCAAAACAGGATGAATCTAATTTCATTTTGTGTGAAATTCATGTTATAAAGTTGTTGTTTTTCAGGATCACATGGATACAGATTCCTCATTCAAGGTAAGAGTTAATTCCCTTGAATAAGTCTCCCAAAAAAGTTTAAATAGACTTTGACAAATTGGAGATTAAAATTTATTCTGTGATTGTAGGTATTCAGTGGTGCAGGCAATAGACTAGACGGAAAGAAGAAAGGCACAGAACCTGCCCCTGTGGAGGATCATTCTGTAGCCCCCAAACGGTCAGTAAATTAATATCCCTCCCCCAAATGGTCAGTAAATTAATATCCCTCCCCCAAACGGTCAGTGAATTAATATCCCTCCCCCAAACGGTCAGTAAATTAATATCCCTCCCCAAAACGGTCAGTGAATTAAAATCCCTCCCCCAAGCAGTCAGTGAATTTATATCCCTCTCCCAAACGGTCAGTAAATTAATATCCCTCCCCCAAACGGTCAGTGAATTAATATCCCTCCCCCAAGCAGTCAGTGAATTAATATCCCTCCCCCAAGCAGTCAGTGAATTAATATCTCTCCCCCAAACAGTCAGTGAATTAATATCCCTCCCCCAAAACGTTCAGTGAATTAACATGCCCCTCTGGGCCTCCAACAGTAAACAGAAACAAACACCCCCAACAGTCAGTGAATTTATTTACCTCCATATGGTTAATTTACATCCCCATAAAATGGTCATCTCTAATTAGTGAGTGAATTTACATCTTCCCAAATGGCCAGTGGCCTGTGGAGCTCCAGACACTTGCTTATTTAGTATATAATGTACATGTTTTAGTTTTCATATTTTGAAAATGACTGAGACATGCATTGTCCAACCACCATTATCACCAAGTAAATTGCCAAAAAGTCATACCGATATTTTAATCTATGAATGTTTTTGGGATTTTTTTGGTACAGAGGAATCCCAGACTATGGATACAAGAAGGGAACCATCAAGTTCATCCGGACCGCTAGACAAGTCAACAATGAGTCAGCAGAGGTTAGTGTTGGATCTATAGCATTAGTACTTCATGTCGCCAGAAAAACATAAACATACAGTATATTAATACAGAAAGTGATGTGATTAGCAGGGGAAGAAAAAGAAGGAAATTAAATAATTTTGGGGTCTACACTTATATCATAAATGACCATTTTGAGATCCAAATTTGCAGAAATCTGCCAAAAATCACATCCCTGGTTCACTAAAAGTAATGCGTTTTACCGGCATATGTGTAAGTTTGAAACCTGTGTCACTGACATTATAATTTTTTTCTCAGGAGGAGAAATCATTTGAAGCATTTTCTGGAGCGGGTCAGTCTCTCAGGAAGAAAGGAAGGAGATGAGGGGAAGCTAGAATCTGCCCTATTTATTTCAATCCTTTACATGATTTCCATAATTGGTCTTTTTTGGGAAGAGAGAATTTTTTCATTGTGTCTCACTTACATTATTATGACACCATTTCATGGATGCTCCTGAAATTGAGAATAGTGGAAAATTGTAGATATGTGTTAATGTTAGAGTATGTGTTCAAGTAAACAAAGTAAACCCTTTGTTATGTTCATGTTTGATGTCGGCCAGCGGAGGGGTGAAGCTGGATATCGGCCAGCGGAGGGGTGAAGCTTGATGTCGGCCAGCGGAGGGGTGAAGCTGGATATCGGCCAGCGGAGGGGTGAAGCTTGATGTCGGCCAGCGGAGGGGTGAAGCTTGATGTCGGCCAGCGGAGGGGTGAAGCTTGATGTCGGCCAGCGTAGGGGTGAAGCTTGATGTCGGTCAGCGGAGGGGTGAAGGTGCAAATTGTTGTTTATTTCATACACAGCTTACAGACCTGGTAAAAATAAAACGCACAACTTTAAAACATAAATCTAATTTAATTGAACTTGTATTTACAGATCAACAGTGCAAATTTACAACCAAATTCCTATATAATATAAAAAACTAAAAAAATACTAGAGACGTGTATAAGGAGTAAAATGATTCAAAACACATACAAAACGATCGGCTTTTATAGTATTTAAGCGACAAGAATTTTTGATTAAACTAAACTTGGGCAGTGATACGGTTGGCACTCACAGATTTGACAAAGTATCAAAATAAACCTGTATTTAACTTGTACACACTCACACATCTACATTATGAATATTGATTCACAATGCAATACTTTTACATTTAATCATGCAATGAAATCAACTTTTACAAGCATGTTTATTTCAATTTAAAAATGCATTTTCAATAATGGTCAATATATTTGTCAATAAGACTTAAAGAAAGAAAAAACAATCTCAGGTTTTGAACAAATGTAATGGAGACAAATATTGCCTCTGCTGGGGTTTGAACCCAGGTCCTCTGGCATGCCAGTCCAGCACTCTACTGATCGAGCTAAAGGGTTAACCCACTAGCCAGAGCTAGTAGGAATGCCATATACCTGACTCTACCACAAACATGAATGTAGAGAGAAACAGTGAATCACTCAATAAAACGGTGAATCACTCAATAAAACAGTGAATCACTCCATAAAAGAAGAGATGTTCATGTACTAACATTGATTTTAAGATTTTGGTTTTATGTTATGTAGAGATGCCCAATATTAGGAAATGATGAAAAATATTATCAGTATTTTAAATAATACTGATGTAAATACCAGTATACTATACTAAATGTACTAAAAAATGAATTAAAAATATCTATAAACATATACACAACATGCATACCTGTTGATGATTGATATATATTTAATACAAAACTTGCATTGAGAAAGTTTCAAAATCTTAACTGTAAATGCAATACACAGAATATTACACTGGTTTACCAACAAAATAATGAAGTTGATGTACAACCCTAATGATGTTGGCATCACATTAAGTCTGTAACAAAACTAAGTTATTCACTAAACAAGCTCAACTTTGCATATGATCAAACGCCTGACATTACGAATACCGGTAACAATGTAACATAGCTCATGGTTGTGTTGACTGGTCCTCATGGTGTGAAGGCGGCATTACTCGACTAGAGATCGACGGAGCACATGTTACTTCTACCCAAACAATAGCACAGAGTTCCTTCTCTCCCCTCCAGACAGGAATGTTTGTCCGTTAAGTAATATTGGGGGGAGAGGAAGCATCCGTCCGTTACGGAGTACTGGGGGGAGAGGAAGTGGAGTTGGTGTCTGTCGAGGTCTGACGCTTGGCCGCCGAACATTCATTGGCGGTCTCCAACGATCGCTTCCTGTTAGGCTGGAAAGTTTCATCACAATGCATTAATTCAAATTATTTTTTTAAATAAGAGTACCTAACTTACATGTACATTACATACAGTAAATGAAGATTTAATCAAGTACTGATATTTTAAAATGATAAAAGAATTCAGTGAATACACAGTTTATCATTGATAAATATTTGAACTACTGACCTTAGACAGGGGTGGGGCCATTCCTCCAGATTCTGGATACATCAGCATGTTGGCTTTCCTCTTCATAACATCATCCTGAAGTTTGATTTAAACTTAATATCAGTAGTATTACATTACACAATATCAGTAGTGTTAATACATTACACAATATCAGTAGTATTACATTACACAATATTAGTAGTGTCACATTACACAATATCAGTAGTGTTACATTACACAAAATCAGTAGTATTATATTGCACAATATCAGTAGTGTTAACACATTACAGAATACCAGAAGTGTTAATACATTACACAATATTAGTGTTACATTGCACAATATCAGCAGTGTCAAATTACACAATATCAGTAGTGTTACATTGCACAATATCAGTAGTGTTACATTAAACAGTATCAGTAGTATTACATTACACAATATCAGTAGTGTTAACACATTACACAATATCAGTAGTGTTAACACATTACAAAATATCAGTATTGTTAACACATTACAAAATATCAGTATTGTTAACACATTACAAAATATCAGTATTGTTAACACATTACACAATATCAGTAGTGTTAACACATAACACAATATCAGTAGTATTATATTACACAATATCAGTAGTATTACATTACACAATATCAGTAGTGTTAACACATTACACAATATCAGTAGTATTATATTACACAATATCAGTAGTATTACATTACACAATATCAGTAGTGTTAACACATTACACAATATCAGTAGTAATACATTGCACATTAGCTTACTAGTGATATCCTACACTAAAGTGCAAAATTTTGAAAATGGTTACACATCTCATCTTGTGCTCCTTATTTACTAGATAGTAAATGTAATAAATTCACATACTCAGGGCAGTTGAATTATGCAATTTATCATAATCATAAGAATTATGTAACAACCACATTACACACAGAGCCATGACTGACCTTGAACCAGGGATGACCTATGACCTCTTCAAGGGTCGCCCTCTTCTTGGGATCAACAGTCAGCAGTTTCTTCACAAGGTCAATGGCTGCAGAGAAATTCATAGAATGAAAGCTGTGATATTTTTGTTGACTATTAAATTGTACATAATATCATTAGGTGACTTAAGCTGACTTGGCTACCTTCCTCCGAGATGTCCTTCCAGTATTCTTTGGGGAACGAGTAATGTCCTCCAATGATTTGTTTGTTAAGATCCATGTCTTCTCGCTCATCCGAAAAAGGGGGGTAACCCACCAAACTAAAAGGCATACAATAATGTTGTGTACATGTGCATCATACCTATTAATGAATATTTGTTTCATATTCAAACAAGACAGCATGATTTTAAGAATGAACAAGATTTTATCTACATTATATACATGTTGCATATTTCAAATAATTGGACATTTTGTTCACTTTCCAAATGTTAAGTACATCTACACAAATGAAATTTACACCAGAAATAAGCTCAACACAAGTAATTCATGAAAAAAGGCTGAACAGCTTTTGAACATAATTGGAACATCTTTGAACTTAATATGTACCAGATATAGATTATGACCCCTAGACTCCAGCAGTCGATGGCCTTGGTGTATGCCCCCATCCCCACAGTCAGCAGAATCTCGGGGGCCAGGTAAGATGGCGTCCCACAGAACGTCTTCATCATGGTCCCTGCATCCACAAACTTGGACAAACCAAAGTCTGTCACCTTGTATGTATAGAATAATAAATCAGATATATAAGAATATATTTATTGGTTGTGAAAGAAATTCAGCTACTAATCAATGTAAATGTAAATACTGTATCTTATGTAAAGTAAACAAATTGATGAAAAATAAGTTCACTTTAACTTAAAACAAAGTCTAAAGATATAGTAACATCTGGTTGGCGGTTACTGATCCAGCTCTTGTGTCATACTAACCTTGAGAAGGGTTTCATTTTCTTCAGTTGCCAATAAAATATTTTCTGGCTGAAAATGATCAGAAAACAATTATAGAATCATAGAAATATACACATCGGTACATTGTATGCAGTGTACCCGGTAAATGTATCTGGATGATCATCCATTCAATATCCTGTAAAATGCGTACCTTGAGGTCTCTATGAGTTATTCCTTCATCATGTAAATACTGAAACAAAGGAGATAATCAATGAAACAGGTTGTGACACAGTTACACTCACTTTGTAATTATAAATGTTATGAAGACATAAAATAAACAGGTGAACACAGAGAGAGAGAGAGAGAGAGAGAGGGGGGGGTAGAGGTAGAGGTTTGCAGGAATAAATAATGTTTCATTATAAGACTTAATACATGTACATGCAAGTGTACTTAAAAATTCATATAATATTCTGATCAGATCTAACTGTACTCTTTCAAATCCCTGACTCATTTTACTCTGACACATTTTACACTGTATGTAGGTCTTGAGTGGATTACTCATGGAACATATCTACGTCTAGTTAGAACTATTTTACTGTGTCTTGGGACAAGCCCTCGGGTCTGTAGGACAATATCATTTTAAGGAAAGAATATTCTATCTATGTGTATTCTATATTTTTGAGAGTTTTACCTTGACAGCATACACCATCTGAGAGAGAGAGAGAGAGAGAGAGAGAGAGAGAGAGAGAGAGAGAGAGAGAGAGAGAGAGAGAGAGAGATATGCATGCCTTCATAAAATCAAGTTACATTTTCATTGTATATTATTAAAACTTATTTATTTATTCAAAAACTAATCTGACAATATTTAGCAGATTTCATTTAAATTCCTATCTAATTTCTTTCTGTGAGGCCATTATTTAAAATATCTTTGTTTCCCCTAACCTGACCTTAAATTTTGAAGTTGGGAAGGGAGGTAGGTAGATAATTTTTTCTACCAGGGCAAAAAATGAAAAAGTACATTATAAATTAGAATTAAAAAAATGAATCAATGATTTTGTGTAATTATTTTACTTTATTTATAACATAACTAAACAACATGACAATTGCAAAACAAATGGTTATCATTCATGTACCAATGGAATGTAAAACAAATCTAACAATTTAATATTACATTCTCAATATTGTTTAATATTTTTTATTTTAAAATCAAACATGTTTGTTTCAGTGACTAGATATGTATGACTAATTCATTATCATTTCAATGTTGATGTACATGTCAACCTAGATTCAAATATCATTTTGATGATAATTTACATAACTACTAAGTATCAATTAATTTCTCTCAAACTCTCAAACTTCGGGTAAAATTAGATCTCATTTTTAAAAAAAAACTATATTGTGTTAAAAAAAATCAGTCGGAGGGATTTAATTGGGTCGGTTGTGTCAGGGGAAACAAAGTTATTTTTTATTTTGGCCTGATAGTGCGTACCACCACCCATAACACATGGCTACATCACAGAGAGCTTTACCTTGACAGCACACACCATCTGGTAGGACATGAGTTTAGCGGTTGGTTCGTCATACTGGCCTATACTGACCACCTTGTCAAACAGTTCACCCCCATCAACCCTGCAACGGTTTCACAAAATTCAGTGATCAACTCATCATAGCATACACAGGAAGCCTTTTGGTCAAGATCTAGTAAATAAAAGATGCCTACAGGTTTATCAATTTCAGGATTTAAATTCTTTCAAAGATGCTTTGCAATAGCTTTGTTTGATAGGGTGTACCGGGTCTTAAATTTCTGAAAAACACAATGAAAAATTATGTTTTTAACAATCAATTTCCGTGTTATATGAAGAAACTACATGTAAGTAACAAATCTCGGAGTTTTGTTCAATTTTGACTAATGAAATATATCTAGAACATGTAGAATGCCTACAGTCTCTCCAAAAACAGGATTAAACAAGCTCTTGGCCTCGTCTTTAAAATCAATCCGATTAAAATCAGCTGTTCTCTGCTACTGCTCTCAAGAACGATAGCGTATCGAACTACTGATTTTAATCATATTGCTTTAAAATGATGTCAAATTCAATATATGTATCAGGATAACTTTTTCAGTGATTTGATGAAGAATGTGAAGAAACTGTTTTATTTTCTACATAATTCCTTTAAAGCCGTAAAGTAAAGGGAAAATTTCATCAAATCAATTATGACGTCATAATGGTTCTAGCACCAAAAAGACACTCTGGAATCATTTACTAGATTTTGACCTTAAGAAAGCCTCTACTGTTCTATTTCCAATGAAAATAGCTACAGTAAAACACGGTTATAGCGAACACGCTTATAATGAATTGATGCTCACAGCGAAGTGATTTTCAGTCCCCATAACTGAATTACATGTTGAAAACCTGATGGATATAACGAATTACGCTTATAATGAAGTAAAATCGCCCGTCCCTGGCGCTTCGTTAAAACCGTGTTTTACTGTACATAGTTACAGGTGTTTATACAACCAATTCAAATGATCATTTCATAACCTGCTAGATTATACATGATTATTCATCAACAATGCACACTAGTACCCAAGTGTTTATCTCTTGCTATATATACACAGCATGTGTATTGAATTTGGTTAGTTGTTATATCACAATACCAGCGTGGATACTGTATCTGAGATTAACTTACAATTCTAGAACTATGTACAGTACGTCAGGTGTGTCCACCACATCCTCAATCTTTATTATACAGGGCTGTAAACAAGAGATATCTTTAAAAAATATCGAAAAAACAGGGCTGTAAATTAAAGTCAATGTAAGTGAATATTTAGCAAAAATGGCTGTAAACAAAAGACATCTTAAACAAATATCTAAAATACACAGCAGAAGCAAAATTATTGACAAAGAAGTTGAATTTTTCACCATCTAGAAATCTACGCTGTACTCACATGTTTTAATGCTTTTAATACATCCAGAAATTTATGCTTTACTCACTTGTTTTAATGCTTTTAATACTTACAGAAATATATGCTGTACTCACATGTTTTAATGCTTTTAATACTTCTAGAAATCTATGCTGTACTCACATGTCTTAATGCTTTTATACTTCCAGAAATTAATGCTTTACTCACTTGTTCTAATGCTTTTAATACTTCCAGAAATCTACGCTGTACTCACATATTTTAATGCTTTTAATACAGCCAGAAATTTATGCTGTACTCACATATCTTAATGCTTTTAATACTTCCAGAAATCTATGCTTTACTCACATGTCTTAATGCTTTTAATACTTCCAGAAATCTATGCTGTACTCACATATTTTAATGCTTTTAATATATCCAGAAATTTATGCTGTATTCACATGTTTTAATGCTTTTCATACAGCCAGAAATCTATGCTGTACTCACATGTTTTAATGCTTTTAATACTTCCAGAAATCTATGCTTTACTCACATGTTTTAATGCTTTTAATACTTTTACTTCATTCATTACTTGTTGGCCTAGATTCTAAAGAGAGAGAAAAAAATCTGTTAGAGATGCATCTTTTTAAAAACATCATATTTCACAATATGATGAATTAAGGCTAACATATTCGATCATATCACAGAAATGGTAAATTAATTATCACATAAATAATCATAAACATTGCATGCTAACAAAGGCAGAACAGAAAATTGCCTACACAAGAAAACTTGTATTATGGAGAAGGCTTACATTAGGCATTGCCTGCTGCCTAATCCAATTATGTAATTTATTTTAATAAAATATGTTCTAATCAAATCCACTATCATGTTATTTATATTATGCAATGTGGATACACTGTATCAATCTGGTTCAACTTACAACTTGATTTACACCACCTATGGTGAATTTTTTCTTTGATATAATTTTTACAGCAAATCTTTCACAGGTTCCTTTGGAAAAGGCTACTTTTACTTCTCCACATGCACCCCTGTTAAACATAGACATCAAACAATCACATGTCTGCTGGTTCCACAATTTGTATAAAATTTCAAAGAGTTTCCCTCACTGGGTCTAAAATCTTGCTTTTATTTTTCATTACAACTGAATACTGTGGAATAATCATTGTTCGTGGGGGACCAATGTTCGTGGCTTTCATGGGTAACCCTTGCCCACAAATTTACATCCCCATGAACCTATACACAATCAGTTGATTAATATTTATTAAAATTATCCTGATTACACTACCAACGAAATTACGTCCCCACGAACCAGGAAAATTTGGTAATCAATGAACATTGACCCCCATGAATAAAATGATTCCACATATGGAAATATTTACAAAATAAAAGTGCTCATGGGTTGCAGAATTAAATGTACACATAAAATACATGCAACTATATTCTACAGTATGCTGTACATGTATCTGTTTTAGGACTGAATAGAACAGCTTTAAATATATCCAAGAATTATTAGATCAGCCATGATGGAATAAAGTTAAGATGCATGTATCAGCCATCAATGAATACTAGTGATAATAAATGGGCATACTTTCCAATAGTCCTTCCCATGGTGTATTTATCCCTGATCTCTGCTGGTAATGTCTTGTCCTCATCCGTATTCAGATCCAGGTACATATAGGCTGAAACAGATGACTGTAGCATTGTAAAGGTATTATATCAATTTATAATTGAACTGAAAGGTTTATTTGTAAAATACAGGGTAACTGTATTGTAAAATACAAGATAAGGTAAAATAAAAAAATAAGGAAGTAAAAAGGAAAATTGATTTTATGTCTGTGTACAAATAAACTGAAGCAATTTGATAAGTACAGGATAACTGTCTTAAAAAAATCTAAGCAATAATTAAGGTAAGAAAACATGACAAGAGATGAGGCCTGACAAAGATTGTACAAGGAACAATAAGAATCACTAGAAATTCTGATGCCATTAGAATAAATAATACACATGTATGGGCAAATGTTATGCCTTATTCAATGACAATTATAATGTGTAATTTTAAGATTTAGGCTATCACTGACTGAAAAATCAGGGGTACAAAATGCAATCAACCATTATAGATTTTCTTACCTTTGTTTTTCTTTAAGGCCAATGCAATTTCATCATTGTTCATCAAGGCTTGTTTGTTTCCTTTTCCTGTGAGCACAGTGAACAAAGATAAAATAGAAGGTTGTTTTAAAACACCTCCAAACACCTCCTCTATTTAGATAAATGTAGGGTATTGGGGTGTTGTGAGAATGTCTAAAAATAGGATAGATGTCTCCACAATATACATTTATTGCATGAATGTTCGGGAAATAAAATTTTCATAATACCGAACAACATGTGATTATACAAAATACGTCGATTTCTAATGATTTATCGACTTGTCAAATGCAATAACGTTGTGATTGTTTGGGTTTTTTTTCATATAGTCTCTCTTTTCTTTCATAAATTTGCATAATTTAATTCTGGTTGTAACGCGCTTTTTGATTGGCTAAAAAATTATCTTATATCATATAAAGAATGTTGCCTACTCATAGTAGAATAACGTCTAAAACGTATCAATCCGCCTGACGTTACGTTTGAATTTTGAACAAGTTTATGTCATTCTAAAGGTTTTTGTCTACAATTCATAGCAAAACATTAAATTATAAGCAATGAATTCACGGTTTATAAAGCGTAAACTGCCCCAAACCATTTTATATCGTATAAAACTAATAAAATTTGAATTCATTCCTTAAATCAAATATAGTAAAATTGGTTTTTGTGGTATAAAGCAAATTTAAATGATTAAATATTTTTGCTTTAATCATATTTGTCAACATCGTATGCTCATATTGGCTTTTTCATACTTTTGGAATTAAAAATCCCGAGATTTCTGAAGAGGTGAGACATGATATTTATTCCCCGGGAAAAAGACGTTTTGTTTGCCCTGTCATGTGACTCTTTAGATCAATCAGATGACGCATTATATAGAATAATCATATTGAGGTATAATGATAATATATGTGTATAAATAGTCCATGTAACAGTTACACAACTGTGTTACAGTACCCGCAATGTTATTTCTTACAAGATAAAGGATAGGATTCACGCACGATAGGATAGGATTAACGCACGATAGAACACTATACACACATGATAGGATAGGATTGATACACGATAGGAAAGGATAAACTATGTTCATGATATAAGTATAATCGCATTAAACGATCTTCACGATTAACCTGATAATGGCAGAATTTGAGAAAGAACACGTACAAATCAAGATTTACGTGGAATTTCTTGTTATTAACAATTGCTGAGTTGTTAATCATCGCTGCATCCTTTACAGAATGTATAAAAATGACCAGTTTAATTTTTTTAGCAAAAATTATGAGCTTAAATGATCAATAAATTATCTGTATTGTTAACGTTGTTTTCATTACCGCACACCCTAGCTGATCACCGCGAAGATTCAAATCACACGGAAAATAGTGGGTTCAATTAAAATACAACTCTTGTACTAAATAAATATAAAATCTATCATAAATACATTTCTTTCTGTATAAGAAAATGGTGCATTAAAAATGAATTATATTACATACAAGTTAAATAAATATTTATGCAGATACACATTCCGCGTACGATTTGTTAACATTGTTTTCATTACCGCACACCCTAGCCAATTGCCGAGAACATTTCAGCCCGAGATCAAATATCACACGTAAAAAAAGCGGGTTCAATTAAAATACAACTCTTGTTTCAAGTAAATATGAATTATATCATAGATACTTTTGTTACTGTAAAAAATGATGCATAAAAAATGAATTATATTGCATACAAGTTAATGTTTACGCAGGTATACACTCCAAGTACGATTTAATATATTCCATATGCAGGTAAATATGTTACCTTGTTCCTAAGAACTTCGATAGTTTTCATTAATTTTTCATTTCCACTGCTTACAGATATGATTTACATGTAATATTGGTTAATTTAGAACTAAAGAACTAAGAAATTAGTGTCATGATAAAATACTGGATAGGATTTTATATTTCTTGTTCGGTAAATTTTCATATACTGCGCACTGAACGAATTGTAACTTTGAAATGAATTTACTTGCTTATGAAAAGGCACGAAATGATTAACACGATAGAATAAACGGAAAAACTATTAAAATTGAAAATTAAAACTATTAAAAAAACCTAATAGGATTAATGCATGATAGAACAGTATACACGCACGATACGATAGGATTGATACATGATACGATAAGATAGGATCGTAAAAACTAACATTGTGGGTACTGTACTTGTACTTGGTGATTTTCATCTTCATGCATCTTTCATCATGTTCATGCTTTTAAATCACTCATAAACCAATTCCCAACCTGACTGTTAGAAATCACAAGGCATGGACATTATAAAGTACAAGCTGTTCTATCAAATATGTGATAAGGCTTAAGAAAAAAAATGGTTTGTTTCCGCTTTCCCGACCGACCCTAGCTTTTACTGCCGACTCAAAACTTTTTTTTAAGGATTTTTGAAAGAAAATCGTCTCTTTCCATTTTTATCAGATTTGGAAAAAAATTTACACAAAATTTTGGTCACAAAAACGTTTGTAGCAGTTACTCTTTTCAAATCAGTGTAAATCGAACATTTTGTTTCAAAATGGCTGTATGTTTCCATTTGTTGTAGATATTAATAATGCTCTCATCGGTGACAGAGAAAGTATGTGATACATAATATCGTTATTTTTGTTTTCTTTAGACCAGCTTAAAAGTCAGGAAAGATTTTAAAAAGTATTTCTCATTTTATACCATTCAGCAGTGTCAGTATCTAATTTGCATGTATGGATATTGTTCAATACATACTGCAATAAAGGAAAAAAAATCATTTGAAAAAATAAAAAAAAATTACAACCTACCGACCCTACTTTTTTTCAGCATGAAAGCGGAAACAAACCATTATTTTTTTTTAGGCCTAAGCATGTCAAATTTTAGTAAATTGTACAGGTTAAAATAAAATTGACCAAATAATCATAGGGGCTAAATTGTACAGGTTAAAATAAAATTGAACAAATAATCGTAGGGGCTACGTGTACTATAATGATGATATTCCTTAGATACCAGAATGGAAAACTTACCAACTTTTTCCCCATTAACAAAAGTTCCATTGCTACTTGTATCCTCTAAAAACACAAATTCTCCAGTACTTGTGGTTTGCTGTAAAATATTTTTTTTTTTTTTATTTTTCAACAATACAACAAAATTTAGATAAAAGGACTTTTAAAATTCAAAGGAATTGTGGGAGCAGGTAATCATGGAATTTGGACAAATTTGGCTAATGTTTACAACCAGTTTAATCCCCCAAATGGATTATAACAGCCCTTTTGAAAAATATTATTCCAAATGAAAAAATAACATCGTATTTTATATTCATCAAAAATGCTTATGAATGATATATATCGGATTCCTCAAAAAGTTTTGAATCTACAGAGGGATCAATCTCCAAAGGCTAAACAGTTAATTAACAGTAATACTTGTCTTCGAAAATTTGTGATTTTAATTATTCTAACACATATTTACAATGTTTTATTGCAAATTATAAATGGGGTAATATGTATATCCCACTGAATAATGTAGGTCTCAACCTGTTCAATGCAAAATACCTTTATCAATTTGAAGTGCACTTTGCTATATGCTTGAAAACACTGCTTGTTCTTTGCCATTTGCACGCTGAATGAAACGTCACAGTTCTCCCCGCGGCCAAATGTGTATTCGTCATTCTTCAAATCTAAAAGAAAAAAATGCTCATTTTAAAGCTCGAATTTCCTCGCGCTTGTATGCTATAACATATTGATTGACTAAATTCAAATGAAATTTACAAAATCAGCATTAATTACTATTAAACCATTTACTCCAGGTGCAGATATGCTTGAATAAAGTGATCCTCAGTCTACTTACCAACAGTGACAAATCCTGGGCCCAGAGGCATGAGTCGGGCCCACGGCTGAGTCTCCTCCGCCTCTTCCTCCTCCCCACTGAACTCTCCGTCGATGAGGTCACACGGCACCGTCTCCATACTGCTCTGAGGGTTGCTGTCGGTGTTCTGCGATTCGTATCTTTGTTGCTCTTGACTGTAATCATTTACTTTCGCCAGTTCGGCAACCACCGATTCACATGCCGGATGTGTACAAGTATAAATTCCAACGCATATGCGCGAACGCTTTTACGATTGCGAAATTCTGTTCCCATAGGCTTCGGCCCCTGGCATAATTAGTAATTTGTTATAACAATTTAGTAATTTGTTATAACAATTTAGTAATTTATTATAACAATTTAATAATTTCTTATAACAGATTATCAATTCGTTAAAACAAATTATTACTTTGTTATAACGAATTGATAACTTCTTATAACAAATTATATAGTAATTTGTTACAACAAAGTAATAATTTTTTTAAAACAAATTGATAATCTGTTATAACAAATTGATAGTCTTTTAATATGTTATAACAAATTACTATATAATTTGTATTATAACAAATTGATAATCTGTTATAACAAATTAATAATTTGTTAATACAAATTGATGATTTATTATAACAAATTAATAAAAATTATGTTGCCCTCCTAATACTTATTACTTATATTTATAAAATGTTTAGCAATTTTGAATATATATAAGCAACTGCACATGACTAATAATAGAAGAAATGCGAAAATTAAAGATGATCTAATTTTTTCAATTATTATTTTTTAAATTATACTGATCATACACTTTACACTTAAATATGTTGTAAAAAAAAAAATTAACATATTCTATCTCCCGTCTCAAAATTGCTCAAATCGAAACCGAAACAAGTAACGTTAGATTCAAAGGACCAAAACCTATGGGGGGCAGATTCACTGCCCACCTTTGATTAGCGGAACGATCTACTTTCGTTTTAACTATTTTGATTATGGCAAGCGAGGACGAGTGGAAAAATTCTATTCGCAGGAACTATTCCTTCTTCAAAAACAACATTGCCGACCCTCTTGATGTTGCGGAATATCTGTTTGCGGAACCAACCCCTCCGATCATAACCGACAATCAAAAGGATCAAATAAAGGTAGGATATAGCAGTTGTGTAGGGCCCTCTCGGATTCATGGAAATTCCAAAAATCAGCATTATGACATGTGGAACTTTGAACAAAATCCTATTAGCTCACATGGGCCTTCAGTTCTGTAAACTACATTGGAAATTGCTCTTGTGAAAGCACCGATTTCAGCTTGGGTAGCTTTTATAACGGTAATAAACAGAGAAACATAAAACATATAATTATATTTTGTAGGCAGAGAAAACAACATCCAAGAAAGTTGGCAAAATGTTGGATATACTGATGAGGCGAGGCCCTGATGTCCCCAAGTATTTGTTTAAAGCCTTCATGGAGACAGAAAACCAAGAATGTGCCAAGAAGTTGGCTCCCTATCTAATAGTCCAGGAACAGAATGCTCTTAAGAAGGAACCATCTGGTACTTATCAAACATATAAACATTTTTTCAGACTCTCTGTTTCCCATGATACAAATCAACACCCATTTTAAAATAGCATATTTAGTCAAAATTAAAATACATATCTTCACATTTTTTTCTCTTGATATAACAGCTTGGGTCATATATCTTTGGAAAATTATTTTAAATACCGTTAACAATTTTTTATTAATATATGTGTATGTTTTTCCAATGCATCAAAGATCTGACAGTCAGAGTTGTCAAATAATTGAATGTATTAACTAATTTACCCTATTGTACAGAGTGGCCTCCCCTTCACAAAGAACATTTTGACATGATGAAAGAACCTGTGACTTATCTAAAGCCCAACGACCCCTGCTGCTTTCTACAGTATAATAACAACGAGGAGGTATTTTTCCTGAGATTTTTTTTCCATCTTTGATAACAATGTTATACTAGATGATATGTATTGAGGCACATATGTACACCTATGTTCATGTTAATATTGTAATTGTAACTTCACAACTGTAAAATCATAATATTCCCTACTAAGGTAACAGATGATTTTGTCATGTACATATGCAGCAGAAAAACATATTGCCTCCTCTGGAGTTTGAACCCCGATCCTCTGGCATACACATCAAACACTCTACTGATCAAGCTAAAGGGTTAACCCACTTAGTGTAGCCAGAGGTAGAAGGAATGCCATATCTCAAATATTACCAGATTTGCATGTAAACAAGAAATCCAAAGTGGTGATAGCTACGAGTTCTGTTGATGTTTTTTCAAAATATCAACAACCATATCATATTTTTATGACTTCTACACATTAAACTTTATGTGATGTTGACTCATAAAGAGTTACTGTTGTTTAGTGTCCTTGGACTCTTTTTTCTGTAGGTATACAGCATGCGGCGAGAATGTCGAGGATTGGTTTACCTCATCAACAACGAACAATTTAACTCCCTTCCTCAGAGGGATGGAACAAAGTTTGATAGAGACAATCTAACAAAGATGTTCACAGACCTTCACTTTGATGTTATCGTAGAAGATGATTTAACAGCTGAGGTAGGTCATTCTCTCTTTTTATCAAAACATTGCTCATTTACCGATAGTTTCTTCTGTATTGAGAGGAAGATGAATTGAATAAGACCAGTATTCTATTTTTTGATTTTATTACAATATTTGCAGGGGAATAACTCACATTTAATAAAAAATTTAAAAAATGAGTTACTCCCCTTTTATAAATAAAACAAATTACTTCTGCAGCATTTAACCTGATGCGCCAGTACCTGAGAGACAAAAAAACCCATTTTTGCCTAAGATGTTTGATTGATGTTGAATATGATGCTGTTAAGGTGTTTGATACAACCAAAGGCAAATCCTTAAATCCTTGATCCAACCTTGAAAACAAATTTATTTCATTGTTACTTAAATGTTCCACTTTCTACATTATTCTAATAATCCGCTGATAATGAATTGCATGTTTCTTTTACTGTCTTACCTAAACCTGTGAGTTAAACTAGTAAATATTTTCCAGGAGATAAGGCAGCATACTGAATCCATCAGCAAATGTGACAAGATCAAGGACAGTGACTGCTTCATTTTTATCATTTTAACTCATGGTGATGAAAAAGGAGTGTGTGGAATTGATGGAATTTCTGTTCCCTTGACAACACTCACTGAAATGTTTGAGCCAAACAGCTGTCCGGAAATGAACGAAAAACCTAAAATTTTCCTAATCCAGGCCTGTCGCGGTGGTTAGTCTGATTTCAAAATTCTAAAGAAATCTATTTTACGCTTGGCATACCATTAACCAAGTTTATAAAATAATTCATGTCATAAAGCAATCTAATTAAAATTAGAGCTATCTATTAGGAGCGGATCAAAGATCTAATTTTAACTAGATTGTTCATAAAGTTGCTTTTAACAAATCAGAACTGGTCCTACCATCACAAACTTTTCTCAAGTCTGAGTACTGACCTCATATTTATGCACTTTTTTTGAAGGATTCGAGTTGAGAAATACGTTGAGTGATTTAAAAAATGTTAATGATGATGGGGCCAGTTTTAAGTACTGCTATACCCTTGGTTGTATTTAGCAAAGCTTTGAACACTTTAATTAACTATGCTTATTTGAATGTCCAGACAAGAAAGAAATGGTTTGTTCATTGGGAGGTCCCGGTGAGAATGGATCACAGGGTGATGGGGGCGGTGATCATGTGGATGGATTGAACACTTCTGATATTAACGTTGATCAGGAGCCCAATATATCCGCCACACAAACTGTCCATTCCAAATCCGACTTCCTTGTGGCTTACTCCACTCCAGAAGGTAGGCTGTGCATCATTTTGTCTGCTTTGCTACTTCAGTGTGTGCTTGACTTTGAAGATTGGATTAAGTCTACTACTTTGACTTCCCATGACATGGTCAATCATTTTTTGTCCAAGGCCAAAGGCCAAAGTCAACAAATACTAGTACATGACTGAATCGAGAGAAGAATAAAAATCGAAAGTCAATAAACGCTTTGTTTTACATCTTGTTTTTTTCTTTAATTAATATATTTAAATTACATGGTCCAATATTTTGGCTATTACAGTATCAAATAATTTTCCATACAAACCAGTTATCTTAGAAAGTGATAGACTTTTGCCTACTTACGCCAGCAGAATCAATCTCCTTTCAAAGTTATAAATATTCGAAGTAAATGAAAATAATTCCTTTTTGGGAACACAAACAAACAAACCAAATGCATTATGGGAATGTTTAGAAAATGGAACCATATAGTTTCGTCCACGGAATGATTGGGTTTTTTTAACCCACATTATGCATCAATGGTAAACAAAACAAACTTCAGAAGTATTAGTGAACAAAATGTAAACAGGTTTATTTTTGATTTGCCAAAACATTATGACCTTTATTTATAGCGAAGTCAAAGTGGAAATACAATCATACCTACTTCGACGTCGGGGGCAAATTTTAGTATCAAGCGAAATAACGCGATACCCTTTTATGTCGTTTGCTTTGTAAACAAATTTTGTACATCATTTTTTCATTGAAATATGGCTTAATTGTTCAGGAAAACTACTGCAATGTCTATTATTCACATACTTATCATAACCATCGTTTTAAATCGTACACAAAATTTGATATGAAATTGGACCAAAGCAGCTTTAAACAAATGAGATATATGTATATTCATTTGGTAAGCTCTAATGTTAGTGGAGTAAGAATATTGTCCTGCTTTTTGCAGGTTCACTGTCGTGGAGGAAGACGGATGCTGGATCCTGGTTTATGCAGGCCATTGTGTGGATTTTCAAATTCGAATCACATGTTAAGGATCTTGTTGAAATGCTTGGAAAGGTAAAACTTTCAATGAGCCATAAATTAGATGTAAATCAAATAGAACCATTTGATGTACCTATGGGTATTTCAGTTTTGTTTCTCGTGCAGTAACACTGTAAATGTTATGTATTATAATTAACGTGTACCTTACTTAGCGGGAGATTGGTTTTTTTTTTTACCAATTTATCATGTATTTAAATTAGCAAATTTCTGAACTGACCTTATGCATGGCATTTAGTGGTGTGCTTCATTTAGCAGGAGTTGCTTTTGTCCCCCCCCCCCCCAAAAAAAAACCAAACAAACTAAATGCAATATGTTTACAGTAAGTGTTGAATTGAATTCTATACAACATTTTTTTTGTTTTGTCAGGTGAATAATATTGTAAGTAAAGGCAAGGCGAACGTTGTTGGAAGCCATTATGTCACTGTATCCAAGTATGAATCATCACTCAGAAAAAAACTCTTCTTTTTTCCTGGGATCTATGGAGACAAAAAAGTCCACCCACAGTGTATATAGAAGCTGAAAACTAACCTGCATACATTCATTCTTGGAATGTGAAAAAGAAACTTAATGTCTCACTATTCTCAGACCTTGGCATTGCTCATGACCCAGATAAATTCACATCTCGCTGAAACAGCATGTCTTGTTTCCTTTGTCAGGGAGATGAGAAATAGACATGTACATGTATTGGAATAGCATATCTACCTTCATGTCATTATACCTTTTTCAGAGAAAATAGTAGGTAATATGTATTGAAACAGATTCTTACTCTGAAGTGTATATACATATATTTATACGTGAACCCTCTTCTCCATCTTTACTGAGTTAAACCCAGTCAGAATGATGTTGGAAGTAGCGTGGTGTTCCTGGGATAATTTAAGTACAATGAAGTCAAAATTACCTTGTCATTAACCCCTAATTGACTGAATTATTATACACAATCAGTTTGTGGCATGACTATAGAACTTGACTCTAACTTATTCTTTTTTGGTGATTTTTAACATGAAACAAAGCCATACAGAAGATTACACACTACATGCAGATACTATGGGTACATCAGGAATAAAGGATGGGCTGATTTATCTCTGTATGGTAATCCTGCTGATGATACTGACCATACTGTAATGCTTTTCCTAACAACCCTATTGTTAGTTGCCTTCGTCCATAGATCTGAAAACATCTCTCATTTTCAAATTCATCTTAATTTGTACATCTGAATAATTTCCCATTATCTTTACACCTTTCATTCACTTAATTAATGTCTAATAGTATTTTCTGGCTATTGCACACACCATAATTAGATATTAAATATCAAGTCAAAAATTACAAGTAAGCTAAGTGCTTATTTTTCTCAGCTGTTGTTTGCTTTCCTACCATTTTTGATTTTTTTTATTGCACACGGTTATATTAACAGCGTGTTCGTTGTATTGAATTGTAATGAAATAGAATATTAAGTTACTTGTGTAAAACACGTTTGTGATTGAAACTAATAAAATGATTTGTTTGTTACTGAACAGCTGAAGTATTTGAATGTTAAGTTACAGTCAGTTTTTGTGCTATTTTAGTTGTTTTAAATTGTATGTACGTGAATGAATAAATGAAGTATTAATAAAACACTGTATTTTATGGTTTAATTTTTCTTCAAATTATTGCACCATCTCAAATTATTGTTGTAGGTAGTCTAATATTAAGTAGTTTATGATTTGTTCTATCGAAATCAGGCGTAAATCTTAAGTCCGTTCGTATATAAATAGCAGAGTGCTGGCTGCTCCTGTCCCAGAAACCAGGTCACGTGGGTATTTGTCCCTCAAGTAGTTGGCTGCCGCTATTTTATGAGATTCGTCATATGGCGCTAATCCGGCATAACAAAATGCTTTCCAACCCTTAGAATAAAAATATCAGATGACACATGTTAACTGTCACGATATGATTCTGTTATATTCAACAAGTACAACATAGATTCATAAAACACCGCTGAGATAACATTCCTCTCACCTTTGGCAGTGTGAAGTTAACGGGATTAATGAGCTTTAGTCAGTCTCACATTACACATTGTATCACACTGATGTATTTATTGTATTCTTCAAAATCGGACCGTCTCGGATAAATCAAAAAATCGGGCATCAAACTATGATAATTTTTCATTCAGAACTTTACTGGGTAATTCGGATAGAAGTTTTGGAGTGTCATATATACTTACAGTAACTAGGTCACGTAGGTCACTGGGATTGGCGAGGCTGTAGTCAGTGGCGCGTGAAGGGTTGATTGCCCAATCACATGACTGCAGGATATGTTTGGCCCAATCCTGTAAGGAAAATAATCTCTTAGATAACCCCCGAATACTTAAGCATCTACAAATGACGCAAGGAATGCTTCGTGACGGTTCATCATTTAATTTACTTGGGTAGATTGACGAACCTGCATCAACGTCTTTTACACTTTATAGTGGGCAGTTGAAAACATTCCTGTACCTTATCCATCCAGTATCTAGAGACGGCGGTTATGGGAATGATTTGGATGCCGACCAGACACCCGTGTCTCATTGGGAACACGTTGGGGTCACAGCCCCAGTCCAAAGTGTACACGTAGAAACTGTCCTCAGCTATCTGACCCACCGCCCCGAACTTCTGTAGAATTGGCGGGAACTGGTTAAAGTTGTGGTCCCGCACATGGTAGTATTCTCTCACGGAGGCGATCTCCAGGGCCAACATCACTTGGCCCGTTCCTCGTAAAATAGGATCGTTCAGCGCGTCTCCCAGGGCAGCCAAACCATGGTAACAGTTTAACGACTGAAAGCGATTGCAAAATCATCATAAAACGGACTCTACCACGACCTATAGTTAACCTTTTCCATTTTTATGTAATTGGACATGTTTCAATAATACATAAGTTGCAAAGAGAGCCTAATGATGGCGCAAATTTACACCTCCGATGAGGACTCCTCCTGCCTCTCCCCCGGGACAACCCCCGAGGCCCAGGATATACCCATGTAGATGTCCTTGTGACGAACCACGGGAAAGAACTTGTCCTTGTAGCTGGGGTTGCCGACGTCTCGTGCCAGTGCGTATATTCTCTGTCGGTGTTCTAGATTAAATTTTGTTCATTAAATCGCCAATCAATACAAATTGTGTTCATCTAGTCACCAGGTAAAATGGGAAAATTGTGTTCAACTCGTCATTAGAATTTACATTGCATAATGGAACTATCACATTATGATCATCTAGTTATCGCAAACACAATACAAAAGGGACTCAGATCAAATTATTTTCACTACAATTATAGAGTGCATTTTGGATAAAAAAGAAAAGAAACCATTCTCTTATATTAATCACAAGAGTTATCTTTCTTCTCAGAGGCACAGTTTGCCTTAACGGAATCGTTTGTCTGATGGGGATTACTCTACATACGCTGAGCCCATGCCGTGTCGTGCCTCACGTAGTAAGCCAGAGCGTACAGGAAGTAGCCCAGGTGGAAGTGGTGGTCGTTGTAGAAGGGGAACCCAAAGTCTGTGTAGAAGTGGGCCTCCCCGTCCTCTCCCCTCAGGAAGAGCCCGCCCCACACCGTATCGTAGTGGAACCTGTTCCTCTCCGGGAGTGTGTCTAAAGAAACCAAGGGCAAAGAGACGGCAATTGTAGTTTCTGAATGGATTTATTACCAGACTCTTGGCAAGGATGCTTCCAAACAGGATGAGCAAATTGTCACCCAATAGACGTAAGGAAGACAGACAACAAACAAGAAATGTAAAAGAAGGAGAACATAACAATAATAACAAAATTTCGAAGAAGAAATTGCCTTGTATTTCGAGGAAACTTTACCATCAATTCGCAGCCATTTTTCCAAACAGTGTCTGATTTTGCCGTCAAGAGCCTGGTAATGAGAGGTTCCAAATGCTCGAGATATACTGGCCAATCTCGCGTGCATTCCTATTCCTTTACCCACACCGTAACTGTCCGAGAAGGAGCAGTAAGCTTCAAGGTTGGCCTGTGAAGCGTCCCTCTCGATGGCTTGCAAAATGTCCTGTTTGAATAAAGAGAATAAAACTGAACAGAAAGACCTATGGATATGAATTGACCGTTAAAGAACACTTTTAAGAATGAAGCTGAAAAAATTAGATTTTATCAATGAATACATTTTAACCGCTCTGAAATCTGTAGAAGATTGTTGTAGAAGACTTGAGCCTATGGTTCACGTGATACAGTGACGAACAAAATGACGTTAAAGGCATGCAATAGTTACACATAATTATTGTGGTTATGGATGAAACATACAATACTATATTTAGTAACCAAATAAATCAATGTACAGCCATAGGTTAATCATGTGCTTTGAGACACTGGTTGTTTTTAATCTGCAGCCATACCTGTAGATGCTGGGAGTTAGCTTTTATGGCTTGGACTCCAACAGGATCCGGTTCCATTGAGGCCCGTGGAGCCTCCATATCTAACAACCAACTAGGACCTTCAAAGCCTTTAAACGTGTACACTGTCGATTTTAGGTTAGCTGCAAACTGATCCTTCAATATGTAGGCCTGTAATGGGATGAACCAGAGATTTTCTCAAAAACAAATTACAATGTACTGTAATGCCTAGTGAACAGATTTTTCGTATACTGTACACGATTGTTTAATTTATTCTTCATCGCAAAAATGTACACTTTTGATTCCAAGAACTAACTAAAGATTCTAACTATTACAAGTTGAATAATACTCACGTGATGAGGCATGGTTATCATAAGCAGAGATCCTGACGACTGGTAAGGGTACTGATTGTTTGGATTCCAGTCAAAACTGGCGTAGGCTCGATTGTTCTGCACACAGTAGGACGCCTTGGGTTTATAAGAATACACGCCCAAGTGTTTGTCTAGAACAGTATCATTGGAGTGATCTCCCCTCAGCCCAGCACCAAGGTAAGCCAGCTGCATGAATCCTGAGTAGGTGCCACCATTTTGAGGGATAAAGGTTATAGTGTTGTCGGCCTCGTTAATATGAGGAACCACTATGCTTTGGAAGTACAACAGGAACTTTCTTGTCTGATTTGGCAACTCATCGCCAGGTTCATTTAGTTCCATAATAAACTTAGAACCTTGAGTAATAGGTCGAGATGAGGCAGTGGTTCGAATTGTTTGTGGTTGCTGGGTTTGTGGTGGCTGAGTTTGCGGTGACTGTGTTTGGGATGTGGGAAAAGTGTGAATTGTTGGTGCTGGGGTCACTGGATGTCCACCTTAGGTATTATATTTATATTGGTATAAATTCAGTCAGTAAACGTGTGAAAGCGTTATGAATTCATCTTTTATCCCTTTGGCACGTGAATTTACCTGACACTGATGACCCAATATCTGGTCCCCCGCAGACCATTTTGTATGGATGACTTATCCAGTAAGCTGGGAGCGTTACATAACCGATTACATTTACTGCAAGCCTGTAAAAAACCTCAAAACCATAAAAATTACAGTTATCCCTTATAGGTTAGAAACATACAAATCAAAACTAGAACAAACAATTCATCGATATACTTGTAACTGAGTGTGAATTGACACCACAAGTAACGACTATCTTTACTTGAGACGTTGAGCAGGTGCGCGTATTCTGATGTTGATGGTGTTCCCAACACGACTGCAGACGGTAGGGTTACAGTTGTGCATGGGAGGGGGATTACCCCAGGTGTTCTCTGGCTCCACTGCGTACTGGATCTTTATGATTAGAAAGAATTATGTACAATGCATGTAAAAACGCTAAATTCAAAATAGAAAATTGAATAAAATTTATCACATCACTTATATTAACCTTATCAACGCCATAGATGTGATGGTGACCAACATAGACTCCGATATCCAAGTTCAGGTTGGAGTCACAGGAAGCGTGTAATGTTATGTCGTTTGGGGCACGCTTCTCGCTGCGCCGTCCGTGACACGTGACCTCCTCTGGGTGATTTATCCAATCCCAAGGAGTGACGTAGTGACCAATGTAGTTAAAAGCGAACGCCATATTTCCTGTACATTTCAAAAATGTTCACTAACATGTAATCGTTTATGTTTAAGCATAATGTTTTGGATAAGAAGATGGAGAACACTCAGATTATGAAATATGCAGAAAAAGTCTATGCGCGCACAATATAAGTAACTACCATACGGGTCTAGGCTGTTATGTCTTTGAAGAAATAGAACACCATAGTTTTTACCGTGAGCATTAGGAACGTCCACCTCGAGGGTTTTCCCGCCATCGGTGAGTCGACATTTGTTGACGTCACAGCTAGACATTGGATGATCTCCTGCAGCCCATCGCGTCTTGGGACGAGCAGCATACTGGATCTTGGTGACATCCCTGATTCGTTTGGTGTTCTGTAGTCTAAGATGCAAAACTCCCCCAGAACACGTCGCGCTCGCGTGGCCACTTCCAGCATCCAATACTGAAAACAACCCACCCAAAACACTGAAATTGATATTTACAACATCGGGAAATATATCTTTTGCGGACAGACTTTGGCATACTTGTTCTTTCCAGAGGGCAGTTGAAATTGACGTGGTGTCCTGAGATGTCAGCTAGACAGAATGGTTTGACGACGGGGTTGGCATTCGTGAAGAGATGAGTTAACAATGCAGATCCTCGTACCAAGGGCACCTACGGTATACACTATCATTAAGTAAACCTGCTTATTTTTAAGTTTTATGACGACTGAAATTTTCAAGTATTTAACACAAATTCATACCTCCATTTTCCCTCCATTGCCATGGTACTCAAAATTAGCATACAAATCTCCAAAGTCTGTCATAACGGGATCCGAACTTCCAGAAATTCCCACTTGGACACCTGACTTTCCTGTAAATAGGATTGTGACAGAATTGTTTTCAACACAGGCTAAAAGGTACAACAATATATAGCATGACTGCAAATATTTATTAATACAAATTCATCGACATGTATTTGCTAAATCTTTACGTTATATTATATTACCAGAAAACACCCCTCCAGGATTCCCATCTGGCCCACTGACCACTTGTCGCATGTTTGTTCCCATGTCTGTCAGTTTGTTCCAAGGTTCGCCGGATTTCCAGGCGGACTGCTGCATCATCAAATCCGTTCTCTCTGGATCCGTCCATCTATCCATTGTGTAGGCATCATACACGATGCCTGATGACGTCATGATTGCTAGAAGAAATTTGACAACCTTGCTAGATGCCGATTCAACTATATTTTTCACTTTTTCACGCAACTACCCATCTTTTGGAGGATAAGACATCACATTTCTCTAAGTTTATATCATTGTTCAATTAAATTAAATTTAAAGATGAACAGATCATGTTGTTGTTTTGTGATGAACAATTTCCAAAATCGTGAGGGAAATTGGCATTTTGGCAACTGAACCTTCTTTATACAACTACGTCAGATAGGTCTTATGGTCTTTTGTTGTTTAATGAAAAGTACCTTCATACGGAAACAACCTCATGGGAACGGGTTCGGCACTCTTGATTTCATTGGCAGCGAAGTGGTGAGTCGGAATGGCTCCACGTTGGCGGAGGTTCCCAGTCCTGTGTGGTGAGGCCTTGCTACCGACCTCACTGGTCTCCCCAAAAATAGTGCCCGGATCAGCCGTATCCAAGGGGTGTTCCTCAAGAGGAACACAGCCAGGGGGTAACGCGGCATGGATGAGAGAGCAGTGAAACCCAGTCAGATACCACAATACTGATGTATAAAAGACAGGCACTTTGTTAACATTGTCAATAAAATCACCTATAAAATATTTATAGACACAATCATGTAGAAAAAAACATGTAAACACTAGTAAATCAGTTTAATCAAATAAAACTTATCCACATGACAAAATGAAAGCAGGAATAACGAACATTGGTCAAGACAGATATCAGTTATATCAACCGAGCAACACAACATGCAGTGAACAATGGACAATCAGGGGGACATCACAGGGTTAAACATGCTGTGAACAATGGATAACCAGGAGGACATCACAGGTTAAACATGCAGTGAACAATGGATAACCAGGAGGACATCACAGGGTTAAACATGCTGTGAACAATGGACAACCAGGGGGACATCACAGGGTTAAACATGCTGTGAACAATGGACAATCAGGAGGACATCACAGGGTTAAACATGCTGTGAACAATGGACAACCAGGAGGACATCACAGGGTTAAACATGCAGTGAAGAATGGACAACCAAGAGGACATCACAGGGTTAAACATGCTGTGAACAATGGATAACGAGGGGGACATCACAGGGTTAAACATGCTGTGAACAATGGACAACCAGGAGGACATCACAGGGTTAAACATGCTGTGAAGAATGGACAATCAGGAGGACATCACAGGGTTAAACATGCTGTGAACAATGGACAACCAGGAGGACATCACAGGGTTAAACATGCTGTGAACAATGGACAACCAGGAGGACATCACAGGGTTAAACATGCTGTGAACAATGGACAACCAGGAGGACATCACAGAGTTAAACATGCTGTGAACAATGGACAACCAAGAGGACATCACAGGGTTAAACATGCTGTGAACAATGGACAATCAGGAGGACATCACAGGGTTAAACATGCTGTGAACAATGGACAACCAGGAGGACATCACAGGGTTAAACATGCAGTGAACAATGGACAACCAAGAGGACATCACAGGGTTAAACATGCAGTGAAGAATGGACAACCAAGAGGACATCACAGGGTTAAACATGCTGTGAACAATGGATAACGAGGGGGACATCACAGGGTTAAACATGCTGTGAACAATGGACAACCAAGAGGACATCACAGGGTTAAACATGCAGTGAAGAATGGACAACCAAGAGGACATCACAGGGTTAAACATGCAGTGAAGAATGGACAACCAAGAGGACATCACAGGGTTAAACATGCAGTTAACAATGGATAACGAGGGGGACATCACAGGGTTAAACATGCTGTGAACAATGGATAACCAGGAGGACATCACAGGTTAAACATGCAGTGAACAATGGATAACGAGGGGGACATCACAGGGTTAAACATGCAGTGAACAATGGATAACGAGGGGGACATCACAGGGTTAAACATGCAGTGAAGAATGGACAACCAAACAAGAGGACATCACAGGGTTAAACATGCTGTGAACAATGGACAACCAGGAGGACATCACAGGGTTAAACATGCAGTGAACAATGGACAACCAAGAGGACATCACAGGGTTAAACATGCAGTGAAGAATGGACAACCAAGAGGACATCACAGGGTTAAACATGCTGTGAACAATGGACAACCAGGAGGACATCACAGGGTTAAACATGCAGTGAACAATGGATAACGAGGGGGACATCACAGGGTTAAACATGCTGTGAACAATGGACAACCAAGAGGACATCACAGGGTTAAACATGCAGTGAACAATGGACAACCAGGGGGACATCACAGGGTTAAACATGCTGTGAACAATGGACAACCAGGGGGACATCACAGGGTTAAACATGCAGTGAACAATGGATAACCAGGGGGACATCACAGGGTTAAACATGCTGTGAACAATGGACAACCAAGAGGACATCACAGGGTTAAACATGCTGTGAACAATGGACAACGAGGGGGACATCACAGGGTTAAACATGCTGTGAACAATGGACAACCAGGAGGACATCACAGGGTTAAACATCACTTTGGTTTTATGCTTTTCGGTTTTATTTATATAGCGTAAATACATGTATAAAGTGAGTAAAAAAGGAAAACAATATAAAACATGGAGTTTAAAATTATTTTGGTTAATAGCTAATTGTCATATTTGTCATGAATTTTCTGTTATTTTGTATTTTTTAAAAATTAGTGAACGACTATCGAATATTGGTATCGAACTAGATATATATAATATGTACTATTATTTCTTACCTTGCCATTTCACCATTGTCAAATTTCTATTGTTATCGGTCGGCCTAGTTTTGAAACATTTATTTCTTATCAGCCAAAATTTAATGCTAAACGATACCAATGTCCAACTATAAAAGGTCAAACTGGAAGTAAAAATCTAAAACGGTTTTGGACTTATTAAACTCATACTTGAACTCATTTAAGTTAAGTTTGCCATATCTTAAAATTGATCCATAATTAAAAAACATCATCACTGAAAGAAATGATTTGAAAATATGAAATTATCATTGTTGGAAGTATCACATAATTTATGTTTGTACCTTGTGTTGTTAAATGATATTGCAATGTATATATAATTCTATGGTATTGTATTTCAGCAATATTTATATTTCAAAATATTCTGTAGAATTTTGTACATACATTGTAGCATATTTATATATACAAATATAAGAATACTAAAAAAAATTTCAGTGCTTAATCAAGAAATAATCACTTCTATCCAAAACAACTAAATCGGCAAAGCTAGTTTCTGTAGACATTATTTGTTAACAATTATATTTTTTTAAGTCACTTTTTTTAAATTTTTTGAGTTACTCGGGTGACCTATTGCAATTGGTTTTCATCCTCCGTCGTCCGTCGTAACAATTGAACATGCTATATTTCTTTTTAAAAACTACATGACCGATTCTTTTCAATTTTAGTATGATGCATATTTGGGGTCACAAGAACATTAATTTTAATTTAATGACTCTTGCACTAATGGGGCAAAAATGGTCAAAATTTGACCATTTTTCAAAGATCTTCTTCACTACCCCTACTTCCACACATCTGAGCAAAAAATGAATTCATAATTATGTAGACCAGGAAAACTCTATCAAAATTTTACATTTAATGTCCCCCGGGATAGGGGTTTTGACTCTAGGGTGGGGCCAAATGGTCATATAGTGTTAATGCATATAACGTTTAAAAATCTTCTTCTCTAAATCACAAATCTGTAAGAAAAACTGAATTCAATGTAAACCAGAAAGCCATCTACCAAAATTGTAAATTTCATGTTCCCCGAGGTAGGGGTTTTGACTCTAGGGCGGGACCACAACAGTCATGCATATAGTTTTAATATATAGAATGTTTAAAGTTTTTCTTCTTTACTTTTACTGGCACTGAATAGAAACTGACTGCATATTTAATAAATCTATTAAGCCCTCTACCGAGATTTTAAATTTTATGTCCCTCGTAGTAGGGGTTCTGACTCTGGGGCGGGGCCAATATGGTCATGTAGTGTTTTTATATACAATGTTTAAAAATTATCCTCTTTACCTCTTCTGAAACTGAATTAAAACTGACTGCATATTTAGATAGACTATAAAGCCTTCTATCAAATGGAATGGGGTAAATAACATTGATTAAGTTGGTTTCTTTGCTGGTGTAAAGCAGAATAATGACCCCTGTAGAATAATGACAGGGGGTCATTTTTCGATGTAGAATAATGACCCGCCCCTCCCCCCTCCCCCGGTCATTATTCTACGTAGAAAAATGACCCTTTTGCCTGAAGAATAATTGTCATTTTCATAAAAATGAGCACACTCTACGTGAGGAAAAGTGACCCCTGTAGAATAATGACCCCCTTTTAAAGTTAGGTTTTTCTTTTCAATATCATTTATTGTTAAAATTATGTGTAAAATAGTCTCTACAATATTGTCATTTTTATTGCAGTAAACAGAAAGTAACTTGAAATTAAAATTCATATTCAAATGAACTGAAAGTGAAAGAAGGAGTATATTTTAGAAAATAAAAATCCTTTCTTTATAACAAGATACTGACATATTGTACCGAGGTATACTCAGTAGTTCTCATCACAACGAGTTACATGTATCTCATTAAATTACGAGTGAAAACACATTGAAATTATTTCGAGATACATGTCACTATATAACGAAATTCTGTTTATTGGCGATGAAAGAGTAGACTCTAAGTATATTGGTCATGAATTATACTTGCATTGACGTTTATAATTTCCCCCTCCTACTAACTACTGGGTATGCAAGTGCAGCAACCAGAATTAATGATTAAACCAAAATTATGAAAAAGTTTACTCCAGTGTTAGGAATTAATACTTGAATGGTTAATCTATCAAATCTTCAGCCCTAAAATACATTGTTCGCAGTCAAAACTATTTTTTTTTTCGTTTCACTTTAAAAATACCTAAAAATCATATAAAATAATTCAAAGCCGATATTGGTCTCTGCTTTGTGAAATCATATTTCAAAATTATTTTTTTCGATCCATGAAATAAAATATTGGTGAGTCGAGGAACCTTATTAAAATCGAATTATGAAGAGGGGTTGATGGTCATGGCCATTTTTAGACTGCCTAAATCTACTAAGAAGAGCACTGTATAAAGATATAGGAAATTGATAAATTTTAAAGCTAAAGTTTTGGATTTTATTTTACTAAATGTTAGTATATGGACAAAAAATATCTTGTGTTAAAGTTTAAGGCAGATCTGATGGTTAATTTGTTGACCACCCAGCCTCCTTAAGAACTCTGTGTAAGGTAATACATTTTACTTCAGTCCGTTCCTACACAGTGACCACATATGTACTGTATTTACTCTTACATTATTGCAATTGAAACTTAGTATGCGTAAAGAATAAAAAGTATAATGTGAACTATATTTAAATGATATTTTTTGAAAATTCAAGTAATTCAAAAGTCGAATAGCTTGGATATGGGACAACACATATGGATCTATTCTTGTTTACGGCATGGGCCATTTTTCTACGGGGGTCATTTCTCTTCAGGATTAACATGAAGAAAAATGACCTTGGGTCCTTTTTCTTCAAAATAATCCAATTATTCTACAGCTGGGGGGGGGGGGGGGTCATTATTTTTCGTCGAAAAATGCCTCCCCCCCCCCCCGGTCATTATTCTACGTAGGTCATTATTCTTCTTTACACTGGAAATATGCGTGGCTAGTCATCGTCCTTTCATTCATTCATTCTTTCTTTCTTTAAGCTTTGCAGCTCATCAGATTATACAAGAACATAATAAAGTACAGAAGTGGGTGCTTTACAGGAGACCCTGGTACATACATAGATATGAAATATGACATAAGTAAAAGGGGAAAAATCAAAAGAACAACATCTATACTTAATTACAGATATTGGTTCTTAACTTCATAGTAAATATATTTGCCGAGGTTACACATATCTTTAAAATTTTCGTTATTAAACAATTGCAGCAGTTTGAACATTGATGGTTTCTCACAAAAATACTTTTTAATATATTTTTTGCGGTATTCGATACATACTGGACACACTAAGATAAAATGGAATTCATCTTAAACATAGCTTTTACATGAAAAGCAGTTCCTTTGGGCTCTGTGTGTATTTTTGTACCTTCCAGTTTTGATGGCTAGACGATGGGAAAACAATCTTAATTTCGATATACACTGTTCAAATTTTTACAGGAACTGACTTTCTAAGGTAACATCGAAGATAAAATCCATCGACAATTATTACTATAAAACACATCTTTCCAAAATTTAAAAAAAAAAGCCTTCTTGTAATAAGAGACAATCTACCTAGCTCTGCATAAACAGCAGCATTAAAAGTAGACCTTTTCACACCCAGGGCTTGCTTACAAAAATCAAGATGCAGCTTTTCAACATTGTTACCTTTACGAAAGCCCCAAATTTCTGATGCATAATTAATAATACGACCAACATAACAATCAAAAAGCGATAATAATCTTTCATGATTAAGTAGCATGCCTCTAATATTCTTCCTTAGAGCAAACATTGCCTTTCTACCCTTGTCAGATAATTGCATTTCAGCCTTTGTAAGTTTAGTATTATATTGGAATATAATTCCCAAATAAGTAAATTGCTTCACGATTTCTAATACATCATTGTCAATAAACCATTTTTCGTTACATTTGATTTTGCCCTTATTTCTAAAAACCACAATTTTTGATTTCTCAACATTTATACACAAGTTCCAAGTTCTGAAATAATGTGGTAGTACATTTAGAAGTAGCTGTAGACCTTCAACAGATTCAGAAAAAGTACCATATCATCTGCATACATTAGTAAGAACAAATTTAATGATAATAATTCGTGCGGTATGCATCCAGATTTTAAAAAAATCATTTCGAAATCATTTACGTACAGATTAAACAAAATCTGAGATAAGACTTCACCTTGCATAAGACCGACATTGTTACAAAAATAATCGCTTAAGCACCCATTCACGACAATACAAGACTTAACATCATTATACATGTATAAAGCTCTAATAACATTTAACAATTTACCCTGGATGCCCACTTTAGATAACTTTAATCATAATTTAGATCTATCAATTGAGTCAAAAGCTTTCTTGAAGTCGATAAATGCACAATACAGTCGTTTACGTTTGCACAAAGTATTTGTTATGATAGAATGGAGAGCAAATATTGCATCTCGTGTACCATAATTCGGTTTGAATCCAAGCTGGGCATCCGTAATTACATCGTTTGTTTTCGACCAATCTAACAGTCTGTTATTTAATATAGAAGTAAATAATTTAGCCATATTACTAACCAGACTTATACCTCTATAATTGTCTGGATTCGTACAATCACCCTTTTTATAAACAGGTACAATGATGGAAGATGACCAACTTTTAGAGAAAAACCCTGTATCCAGTATACAATTGAAAAAAATGTATAACAAAGGCAGCAAGTGCTCCTGGAATTCAATAAAATATTCATTCAAAATACCATCTTCCCCATGTGATTTTCCACGCTTCAAATTACTAATAGCTTTTCTAATTTCATCTACGTCGATTTCCTTATCTAATTCATAAAAATACACTCACCAGTTGCTTGTTCACAATTGTATCAGAACTTCCATCTACATGGGTGATTTTTTTTAAAACGATCATAAAATTTTTTTTAATCTGGCAAAAAATTTTCTAGGGTTGTTTTTCTTCAAAATGTTTAACCTGTTACCTTCAATTTGTTTGTATGACCTCTTTAGATTTGCCTCTAATTTCTTGTATGTACGTTTCTTTCTAACTAAATTCGAGAGATTTTGATCATTCTTGCAAATATTAAATGTAGGTAACCTATAATATCTATACTTATAAATTAAGACATTTCACCAATAAACTACAAAACGCCTGCACCAGAGTAACTGCTCATACCTTTGGTATTTCAACATGAGTGATATGATGTCCGTAAGCTATAGTTGAATTTTACCGGATAAATAATTATTGAGAAATTAATTAAAAACTTACTTTCATTTTCGATAAACCAGCTCGAAATAGCAAAAATGAGAGTAAGGTGGTGGACACGCTTTGGCGGATCAAAGTCAGTGGGAATTAGCATTAAAATATATATCCTTGCAATGAAATAATATTGAATGATTACGTAAACAGTGAATATATTTATTAGGAACTTACTTGGATTATACATAGAAGATAAGATTTGACAAATGCTGAATAAATGAAATAAGGCAAATCGTTTCTTAGACAGATAGAAGCTAGCGAAGCGCGACCTGTGGCGAGAGAATGTAATAGAATTTTCCAGAACGGGGTAACCAAGAACACGGTTTGACTAATTAACGTCATGGCGAAAAGAGTAGGAGGGGTTCATCATGTATCGCGGGCAGATATTCATACCTTGGATGTGACATCTTTGGTTACTGCAAAAATTTAATAAATAAAATGGAACAATTTGATGCGGTTTTAGTTTTGATGGAAAGAATTTATTTTTTTTCACAACGGCGTGGCCAGGTATTAACGCGGTTTGACTAATTTACACCATGGCGGAAAGTGTAGGGCGAGTTAACCATCGGGCAAAAATTAATACTTTGGATATGACAACTTTGGTTTAAAAAATGCAAATTAATATGCATACACTAGCGGTTTTTTTTAAAATTTAATACATTTTTATACCACGACAGATCGGTAGTAAACCTTAAGAGATTAATTTGTAAACAAGGAACAGATTGTGTTCAAGTCTTTATGAATAAAATATGTATGAAGTTAAATTGGAGGGAGGGGGGGGGGGGTGACCACCTTTCCCAATTGTTTCTTTTTTTAAATCAGTCTTTTATCTGAAATTCTTATTCAGGACAGTGATGAAAAATTGTTGTGAAATTTTACCTAAAGATTTACAATTTAGAGATATGACGTCCTAAATACCCACTCACTGGTTTAAAAATATTCATTGTTATCACTCAGCTGCAACAAAAAGAATTAAAGCCATGTACATGTATATATCATCAAATACAGCTTAGATTTTTCATCCCTCAGCTAAATATCTAGCTGTGGAGTTTTTTATTTCAATTTTAAATAATATGTTAAAAAAACAATTAAGAAAAAATTCGGAGACAGCATATACGAAAATGAAAATAAAAATATGGTTCATTTTAGCATTGTGTCATTAATGTGTAAAGTGTTATTTCAGGCCCGCGCTTGCGCGGGATATCATCTAGTAATCTCTATAAAAAGACTTCAGATTTTCATTGAACCAGGGTTTATCGTTCGTAGACAGACAAGTAGAAATACCTTGTCCTTAACTTAGCAGGCTTGGGCTGGTTACTGGTATTAAAACTTACATGAAAAAAAACTGCTGATATCCTTACTCAACATGTCCGTGATTTTTAACATACATTCATCTAAGCCACTTTGGGAAGTAACTGTTTCAAAATCCACAATGTTATAAGAGCCCTTCATGGAGTTGAACAAGAATATATATGGGTAGTATATAAACAAGAATAGATATGGGTAGTATATAAACAGGAATAGTTATGGGTAGTATATAAACAGGAATAGATATGGGTAATAAAAACAAGGATAGATATGGGTAGTATATAAACAAGGATAGATATGGGTAGTATATAAACAGGAATAGATATGGGTAGTATATAAACAGGAATAGATATGGGTAGTATATAAACAAGGATAGATATGGGTAGTATATAAACAGCAATAGATATGAGTAGTATATAAACAGGAATAGATATGGGTAGTATATAAACAAGGATAGATATTGGTAGTATATAAACAAGGATAGATATGGGTAGTATATAAACAGGAATAGATATGGGTAGTATATAAACAGGAATAGATATGGGTAGTATATAAACAGGAATAGATATGGGTAGTATATAAACAAGGATAGATATGGGTAGTAATAAACAGGAATAGATATGGGTAGTATATAAACAGGAATAGATATTGGTAGTATATAAACAAGGATAGATATGGGTAGTATAAAAACAGGAATAGATATTGGTGGTATATAAACAGGAATAGATATGGGTAGTAATAAACAGGAATAGATATGGGTAGTATATAAACAGGAATAGATATGGGTAGTATATAAACAAGGATAGATATGGGTAGTATATAAACAGGAATAGATATGGGTAGTAATAAACAGGAATAGATATGGGTAGTATATAAACAAGGATAGATATGGGTAGTATAAAAACAGGAATAGATATTGGTGGTATATAAACAGGAATAGATATGGGTAGTAATAAACAGGAATAGATATGGGTAGTATATAAACAGGAATAGATATGGGTAGTATATAAACAGGAATAGATATGGGTAGTATATAAACAGGAATAGATATGGGTAGTATATAAACAAGGATAGATATGGAATAGAAACAGGAATAGATATGGGTAGTATATAAACAAGGATAGATATGGGTAGTATATAAACAGGAATAGATATGGGTAGTATATAAACAAGGATAAATATGGAATAGAAACAGGAATAGATATGGGTAGTATATAAACAAGGATAAATATGGAATAGAAACAGGAATAGATATTGGTGGTATATAAACAAGGATAGATATGGGTAGTATATAAACAAGGATAGATATGGGTAGTATATAAACAGGAATAGATATTGGTAGTATATAAACAAGGATAGATATTGGTAGTATATAAACAAGGATAGATATGGGTAGTATATAAACAGGAATAGATATGGGTAGTATATAAACAGGAATAGATATGGGTAGTATATAAACAGGAATAGATATGGGTAGTATATAAACAGGAATAGATATGGGTAGTATATAAACAGGAATAGATATGGGTAGTAATAAACAAGGATAGATATGGGTAGTATATAAACAAGGATAGATATGGAATAGAAACAGGAATAGATATGGGTAGTATATAAACAAGGATAGATATGGAATAGAAACAGGAATAGATATTGGTAGTATATAAACAAGGATAGATATGGGTAGTATATAAACAGGAATAGATATGGGTAGTATATAAACAGGAATAGATATTGGTAGTATATAAACAAGGATAGATATGGGTAGTATATAAACAGGAATAGATATGGGTAATATAAACAAGAATAGATATGGGTAGTATATAAACAGGAATAGATATGGGTTACCCCATATCCAAGGTATTCTACTTTTAAATTACTTCGAATTTTCACTGTGCTCAGACGATCTCAAAGTTAAAATAACTGAACTTGTTAAGAAACTGGCGTATATAGTTTTTCATGTCCGTAGCAAATACTGCCACCAGTCTTGCGTCACCAGTAAACAGTACACACATCTGTGCTTAAACAGAGTCTACACGAGTGCGATCAGAAATATGGTGCGGGTGTTGCATAACCATTCCGTCATTAAAAGAAAAGAAAAGAAAAACACACACTCATGCACAATAAATAATCAAAAGAGATTGTGTGATACCTAACGAACAATAATCATGAAAGTAATATAATTATCGTAATAATTTAAGCAATATTCATTAGTGAAAAAATTGTCAATCGAAGAATGACCTACATGATCGATCGTGAAAAAGACTGAGGAGGCAGCTAGCGTAGGAATATGAATACTTCACATTTACATTTCTTGATGATTTTTAAAAATAATTTTACCTTAATTTTCTTTTCTTTCACATATTACATATACATCGATATTCTAAACATTTGTTGTAATGTTGTATCTGCTGATCATAAATGGAACTATATTATTAAGCGCAATGGTGTAAAGAGTATCTGACTTTAGTAATATATCTTGAATAGATAGTAAGCACTGATCGAATATATTAAAAAATTGTTACATGAATCAACGTAAGAAGAAACCCATCTGAAAACATTTTGGGTTCTATAAGAGCTAGACGTATCACAAGGGTCTAACAGTGTAGTACATTTAATTTCAATATGTAGTGGTGCATGGCCCGAGAAAGTGGTTAAGTTGCAGACAATGAATTTACTAATAAAATCAAACATATCATATGTTGTTAACAGATAATCGATAGTGCTGAGTCCACGTGCGCCGTTGAAAGTGTAGTCATTGGAAAGTCCGCCACTGTGCCGGCCGTTCACAATGCGCACGCCTGTAGATTTACAAGATGACAATAGACGCTGTCTATACTCATTGTGACCCAGATCTGGATTGACCCTTTCAGTCAGCTGATTGTCAGAGCTGTATTATAAGACAGACTCGTGCACTTGATCATTCTCAATAAAGTCAGGCAAGGTTTTTGTTCTGCTATTAAAATCGCCAAATATAAATATATCACCAATAGGCATGTAGTAACTTAGCTGATTTTCTAATTCGATAAACAAATCTAAGTCATTTTCTTTGAAGAAAACTGAATTACTAGGGGGGAAATAAGTGAATGCAATATAAATATCTTTTGTATGATTACAAAAACTCTTATCTATCTTTAGCCAAACAATAGTATCATGTAAAGATTCCACAAAGGATATAAACGGAGTGTTATCATTTATAAGCACTACTGCCCCCCCCCCCCCCCCCCCCCCCCACCCTGTGATTTTCCTGATTTCCTCAGAAACACAAATGATTGGAAGTTTGGGCCAATGATGTTGAAATCCTTTCCAATCCAACATTCAGAAAGACAAATGATGTCGTATGTACAAAAATGGATTTTAAATTTCTCTCACTCCATTTGTTTTCGAGACCTCCATGTATGTTTTATGCTATCATGCGTAGTCCAAATTGTTCTCCTGACCCCTCTATTTCCCTCTGCCGTGTTTATGCCCTCTTCTTCCTGATGCCTTTGGTTGGGTCGGCGTTGCAGGGTCCGGGCAGGACCTTCAACGGAGTAAAGTTTTCCGTCGATAAACAATTTGTCCCTCGTTAAAACAGCCTTTTGATGACTTTCTTTGGCCCTTTTATAAATTGGCAACAATTTTTTCCTACGTTCTTGAATTTCCTTAGGAAACTGTTCCCCAATTGATATATGCCTGGGGTGTGTTCGACTGTACATTCTGGGGTTGGTGCTGCATATGAGTTTGCATAGGTGCATGTGCAGATTGCATATGTTGCATATGTTGCATGGGCTGTAATTGGTGATAGGTGATAGGTGATGTTACCTACTTGCTGTATGGACTGTTGGATTATCATTGGGATATGCCGAATTTTTGTTCGACCCTTGTTGTCCAGTCGCCATCTTTCCCTGAGTTGACGATTTCGTCCTTTGTTTCTTTTTCTTTGGTGATTTTGATGGTGACGGCGAACCCAAATTCATAGAAAGAGAGCTACACTACTACACGTATTGATTTCGTATCAGATTCACTGCAAACTGTAACTAACTACGCTAAATACGGTATGAAAAACCTCATAGATCTTGAGCCGGTAAAAGCACGTCCACCTCCAAAAATGCCACTTGATAATTTTAGTAGTCATGAGTAGAAAGTCTTTAAAATGTAAAATGGGGCCTTATCCAACCCTATGTTTGTTACCGTGTTTGCTAGTTTGAGCTTTATTCTGCAAATTTTCAATCAGCAAAGTGATTTGGAAATAAACTACATGTATTTCGAAATAATGCCGTAACAAACAGAAAATACAATTCGCGTAGTTTTAAAATGTCTCAACATTTTAGAACAGTTTTATATTAAACGATTACACGTATACTTTTAATTTCATATTCTAAGGATTTATAGTTATAATGTCGCATGTCTTAAAAAAAGTGAAAACAAAAGAATTTAAAACACATTTATTTACTTGCTTTTCTTTGATTATTTAAATGAAACTGCGCTGATTTACTAACTTTTATTTAACATACAAGCTTGTTTTTGTATAACATTGGCAAGTTATACGGGAGTATAAAAAAAGGATTTCCCCTTGAGTTAATAGATTAATATTATGTGAAGTATTTTAATTAAGTATTTATGATGTAGATTTTGATGTCATTAAACAAAAGAAAATATAATTTTATGAGAGAAGAGATGGATGATAAATGTATTTTCACATTTTCCTTTTCGAAGAGCGGTTTGTCTGATGGAGTTTTTGTCTATAATTTTTACATTTTTTTAAAGCGCTACGTATTGCTCAGCGCTTTATTGTCGTTAGACTTCTACTTCCGGTGCATCAAATAACCGCCCCCTATGAGCAGAAATATACATCATTTAAACTGGTCAGCAAACCAGTTTCAGGGGTTAACGCACATAGTTGCCCGGGCTATTGTGATTCTAATGTACGGACTATTGTGAATCTAATACGAGGGGCTTACGTACATAATGGCAGGGGCTGCCAAGCAGTGATGAGAAAATATAGTGCCTATACAGAATCTGAAATGTAGAAAAATAAAATCAATTCTTTCTAACTAAGCTTGCACAAAGTAAATTTTCTTTAGAACCAAGCTAGGTTAGCGCTTTTCAGTACTATCAGTACTTTGATTTAATAACATGACTGCCGTCACGAGAAAAGGGCCCTTATCTTTTGACGTCACAATGCTCAGAAAACGACGTCAAAGTTACGACATTGTAAACGCTGTTTTTTTTTTTTCTTTATTTTTTTTAATTTTTTTGTGTCTGTTGTGTTTTTGAATATTTAGAGTCTGAACTACTTTCAATAACACGATTAAAATATTTTTTCAGTCAAATTTTACGTGTTGATTAAAAAAAAAACATTTATTAATTGAAATGTAACTATTATCATTAATATATACACCCTCGGAACGTAATATCGCACACACATTGATGTTGAAATTTCGTACGAATGGTGCTTTTGCATCCGCTTTAAAAATTAAAAAACACCACGTTAGTCATTTGTTTTTATTTTATAGTTTGCTGAAAATATTTAATATGTTTAAATTGGGAAATCACTTTATATATCGTCGTCGGAATTCCACAGCCAGTCTCGCATACGCTTCCTCATTGCGTATTATTGAGTGCGATTTTTAAAGTATTCTGAGTAAAATTGTATAGCTTTTATTTTCATAAGAATTATGATACAGAAATTAAAAATAATGTGCGTACTTGTAATTGTTTGACGAACTCATTGTTGATTAGAGGGGTTAAAGGCTGAGATGTATGCAATCATGTGCATGCGTGAATCTAGAGAGGGTCGGCCTGGGGGGATAGGTGTTCCGGGACCCCCCCCCCCCCCCGAAAATCAAAGCTTTTTAAATTCACATAGTAAAATTAGCGAAAATAAGCCTCGGATCACCCTGGCAAACACCCCCCCCCCCCCAAAAAAAAAAACAAAAAACAAAAATAAAAAACAAAAAACAAAAAAAAACCTTTGCTGGATCCGTGTATGAAGTGTTCAAAATATACAAGACCGTTGTGATTATGACGATATTCATGTCATGTATTTTTAAGTTGCAAGTAATCTAATCTCATAACCTAAACTTCAACCTTCTACGGCAAGTTACCGTATACATGTAACTCGTAGGAGTATTATTCATGATTTTGTTCATTTAAAATGCAATTATTGTTCAATGTATGTGATATTAAATTGGATATATGTCATGTAAAACATTTAAAAAGATTTCAGCATAATATTATCTTTGAATTATAATTACATGATGCATATTAAATCGGTAAATATACTTTAAACTATTACTTATTTTTGATTTTTTGAAAATTGCTTACTTAATATATTTCCAAAATAAAACTACATCTGATCACTTTATACAAATATATGGAATGTAGAGTTAGTAATTTTTCACGAGTTACGAAGGGGTATTTCACCTATTATGGGTAATAACATCCATACCAAAAATAACCCCCGAATATATGTCCTTATTGTCTAAAAATTTCCAATCACAAAAATCCCTAATGAATCAATTTTCTCCTACTTCAGATATATTTCAGACCTCGGCCTTACTTATCTATAATGCTCATCAAAAATTAAATACACATTTTAAGATTTTACGTCACAATTTCACGCCAAACAAAGACAGCCGATATCTGTCCATATTGTTTAAATCATATAGACCCTGACGGAAGCCCACCTAAGAAGCTTTTCATACTTCCGAGATACCTCATCTAAACATGCCATTTATAATGCTCAAATTAAATGTCCTACAGAAGGCATTCAGAAGTTGGAGTTCTATTCGCTTTTCACTATTTACTATTCGAATAGTGAATTTTGAATTTACATTTCTTAGCATGTTTGCTATTCAAATTACCGTAAACATGCTAATAAATGTAAATTCAAAATTCACATAAACTTCCAATTTCAATCGAAAGAAACATTGATGTGGTAAAAATTATCACTTGCTGACCTGACCTTAACATTGACATAATTAGCTAGCCTGGCGAGAAGGTAAGAAGATAATCATATTCTGTTATAATGGGAATAGCTTTCAAGGGGCTGACTAACACCCTGTATCCCATATTTGGGCCTTCAAATGTGGAGGGGGTGAAGTTCCGGGAATGCCCAGTGGACCCTCAAAAGGAATTGGGTTTACACGGCCATTAACAGGCTTAGCTAGCCTGGTGAAAGTCGGAAATGTCGTATAATACAGTTAAAATGGGAATAGCTTTCAAGGGGCTGGCTAACACCCTGTATCCTATATTTGGGCCTTCATATTTGGAGGGGATATGGCCCCGAGAATATCCATTGGATCCTCAAAAGGAATTGGGTTTACACGGCCATTAACAGACTAGACTAAGCTAGCCTGGCGAAAATAGGAAATTTCGTATAATACAGTTATAATGGGAATATCTTTCAACGGGCTGGCTTACACCCTGTATCCCATATTTGGGCCTTCGTATTAAGATGGGATGGGGCCCTAGGAGCGTCCACTCGCCCTCAAACGGAATTGGGTTTAGACGACCATTAACGAACTTTGCTAGCCTGGCGAACATAGGAAATTTCGCATAATACAGTTATAATGAGAATATATTTCAAGGAGCTGGCTAACCCCCTGTATCCCATATTTGGGCCTTTAAATTTAGAGGTCATGGGGGTTTAGGAAAGTCAAGTCGATCCTCAAAAGGATTTGGGTTTACACGACCATTAACAGACTTAGCTAGCCTGGCGAAAATAGGAAATTTGTATTATACAGTTATAATGGGAATATCCTTCAGGGGGCTGACTAACACCTGTATCCCATATTTGGGCCCTCATACTTGGTGTGGATAGGATTACGAGAAAGACCAGTCGACCCTAAAATGAAATTGGGTTTACACCACCAGGAACAGGAATAGCTAGCCTGGGGAAAATAGGAATCTTGTATAATACAGTTATGATGGGAATATCATTCAAGGGGATGGCTGTCTAGTCGACCATCAATTGGAATTGGGTTTACACGACCACTTACAGACATATATGTAGATTACTATTTGAAATAGCAAATTTCATGTATAAATGGTTACATTTATAATTAGAAAACTATAATAGGAAGTGACTTACATATTCATATCTTCTTTTGTCAACATGTGGTGAAATCAATGGACATTTAAGAAGGGTTTTTGTTGTGAATGTATAAGGACATTCATATAATACAATATTCACAACAGTCATCTTAACCCTATGAATAAGATAGAAGATATGTGGTATGTCAAGATTTATGACTCATGAAAATGTGTGCATTTAAATCGTGATTGTTAACATACATGTATAATTATATATAAAAACATTCATGTGATATTATACTAGGGATCATGCAATCAATTGCAGAATTGCCAATCAGTTATTTATAACTCATTTTGACTGATTAATTTGTTAATCATTTTGAAAATAAAGACATTTCTAAATACATGTATAACATATTATCAATAGATCGATTTTGTAACTATTTAGGGCCCCACTCTGCAGATGCCCTGTAGTGATCTTTCTGTCCAATTCTGCTGATCATGTCAAGATACATTGGATACATTTAAGGCAAATTGGCCCCTGCCCCTTGGGTTATTCCCCCACCCCCTGGGGGTTGTTTTTAAACAACCACCCCCCTCCTCTGAAATAGGAAATTATAATACGTTTTAATTACTGTTGAGATCCCTACCCTAGACCATATTTATTCTTCCTCCTTGTGTCATTGCACATCAATTGGTACATGTTTATAGGTTATGCCCCCTTTGAGATGCCCAGTGACTTTCCAGAGTTGGAACTAATCAAGTATTAATCAATCTTATTCATATGTAGTGTAATTCCTAGCCCTAGCCCAATGTTGACCCTGCTTTGTTTTTTACAGCAAGATCTAGGTTTTTGTTGACTGACTTTACAATTTCTACAATTACATATAACATTTTGTTTATCTTTAAGATTAAAAAGCATTTTCCAAAATCTCTTTATGTACATCTGACATCATACAGAAAAATACCAATCAAGAAATGATTTTGCTACTATAAAAATGTGAGAAGAGACTCTGAATCTCCCCACCCCATGAAAACATGAATAGTTAAATATTTTTAAAATATCCTCAAAATCATCAAATCTCCACTCCTAAACCATCTAAACCATATATATTTTTGTTTCTTCAACCATGACCATGTCAAGGCAAATCTTTTTGTGGTATTAGTAGGTCATGGCCTCTGGTGGTCACCTTAACCCCACCCCACCCTCCCAAAATCAGAAATGATCAAATAACTTGAAAAAAATGATTGTGATCCCCAACCCTAAAGCATAATTTTATATATTCTTCCTCCTTATGCATCTTATGGTACGTTATTTCAATCACAAGATATAAGAGGAGGTCCAGGAATAAAGTTTTTTTTATGGGATGGAACATCATTTTGCAGATAACATTGACCCTCAGAATCAAATTTATATTTCTAAAACCTTATTGCATATCTATAGCTCAACCCCTGTTATATCCCTATAAATGATGTGCTATTCATTAAATCATGAGAGGAGTTCTGGTAAGTAGTTTCTTTCAGGAGTGATAAACGTCAATTTTCAGCTATTTTTTGACTCCCTGGATGAAATTTGAATTTTTAAAACTTTATTGCATGACTATATGACAGCCCGTATCATACGCCAAGATATGATGTGGCTATTTATTAAATCACGAGAGGAGTTCTGGGAAGTAGGGTTTTTTTTAGGAGTGATAAACGTCAATTTTCAGCTACTTTTTGACTCCCTGGATGACATATAAAATTTTAAAATATTATTGCACATCTATTGGACAGTCCCTCATATCTCAAGAGATGACATAGCTACTGCATAAATTGTAAGAGGAGTTCTGGGAACCATATTTTTTTGCAAAAAAACGTCATTTTTTGATGCCCACAGACCCCCGTGATAAAAACAAAAATTCTGAAACATGATTACACGTCAACATGACACCCCGAAGCATATCCTATTAGATCATTAGGCTACTCAAAAAGAAATTGACGTTTTTTGAAACCAGACCTTTTGTAAAAAAACGTCCTTTTTCAGCCATTAAATGACCCCCAGGACAAAATTGAAATTTCCGAAACCTTATTGCGCATCTATAGGACACCCCAAAACATATTGCAAGAGATGATTTGTCTACTGTTGAAAATGTAAAAGGAGTTCGAGGAAGAAGGTTTTCTGTCAAAAAACGTCATTTTTTACCAATTGTTTGACCCCCAGGACTACCATAGAATTTTTGAAACCTTTTTACAAAACAACATGACACCCCAAATCATACTCCAAGAGTTCAGTTTGCTGGTTTATAAGATGTAAGAGCAGTTTGAGAAAGTAAAACGTGACAGACGGAAGGACGGACGGACGGACAGACGGAACAGGGTAACAACAATATACCCGAACTTTCTTTAGAAAGTGCGGGTATAAATAATAGAGCTATTGTTATTTCTAGAACATGAACAGTAAAATAGATGTTTTTCAAAAAAATTGAAATATATCCATAGATGGAACATAAAACTGTATCAAACTATTGTAAACCATAAATATATAACTAGATGCTGTCATTAGACAGTAATACCCGCACCAAGTGTTTGCCTCTAAATAACACTCTCTTGTACTAGTTTTAGTCAAAAAGAAGGCCACATGCAATATGTTACAATTAAATGATCTTTGTCTGAAGTTACGTACACAACACAGGTGTACAGGTTGCATCGGGTACTAGTTTTACCCAGCTCTTTGGTTAGATGGGTTTCACGTGGTGTACATGCATATGTTTTCTTGATATGCAGAATAGAATTAATTAACACGAATAAACGTTTCTTTTGTGGTGATCAGCTAAAGGAATTCGTATTGTGCTAATTTGATTATCATTATGATGTTGACCAATATAGGTAAGTATAATACATGTAGTAGCGCAATATTATGAGACACCGGTATACAAAACAGTTAAGTTTTACTTTCACTTTCTAAAATGTGATCTCCCTTTGCCAGCATACTGTATCATCATCTGTATTTAAATAAGCTTATCTACAGTTTCTCTCATTTTAATTGCAGAATTTAGAATGTTTTTATTTTTTCATTTGTCAGACTTACACTATTGAGTTGACTCCATATTGACCCTATTTTGTATTAAATTTGGGTATTAAATATCATGTTTATATGAGTTATAATAGGGAGGAAAGGGAAGGGGCCTTAACCGTTCCCCATCCCCAGGATGTGTGGATTATATACATTTTAAGTGAGAATGAAGGCATGCTGCAGCTTTTTTTCCCATTATACCCCCTACCCCATCATCATACACCAGTAATAGAAAAAGAGTTAATGACTAATTTTCTTTTATTTTAAATTGCTTATTCTTTTTTGTCAAGAGATATGTGGTATGTCAAGATTTATGACTCATGAAAATTTGTGCATTTTAATACTGATTGTTAACATACATGTATAATTATATATAAAAAAAATACATGTGATATTATACTAGGGATCTTGCAATCAATTGCAGAATTGCCAATCGGTTATTTATAACTCATTTTGACTGATTAATTTGTTAATCATTTTGAAAAATAAAGACATTTCTAAATACATGTATAACATATTATCAATATTTTTTGTAAATTGATTTTGTAACTGTTTAGGGCCCCACTCTGCAGATGCCCTATAGTGATAATTCTGTCCAATTCTGCTGATCATGTCAAGATACATTTAAGACAAATTGGCCCCTGCCCCTTGGGTCATTCCCCCACCCCCCGGAGTTGTTTTTAAACAACCACCCCCCTCCTCTTAAATAGTAACATGAATAGTTGAATATTTTTAAAATATCCTCAAAATCATCGAAATCCCCGCTCCTAAACCATATATATTTTTGTTTCTTCAACCATGACCATGTCAAGGCAAATCTTTTTGTGGTATTAGTAGGTCATGGCATCTGGGGGTCACCCTAACCCCACCCCACCTTCCCAAAATCAAAAATGAACAAATAACTTGAAAAAAACGCTTGTGATCCCCAACCCTAAAGCATATATATTCTTCCTCCTTATGCATCTTATGGTACGTTCTTTCAATCACAAGATATAAGAGGAGGTCCAGGAATTAGGTTTTTTATGGGACGGAACATCATTTTGCAGATAGCATTGACCCTCAGAATCAAATTTATATTTCTAAAACCTTATTGCAAATCTATAGCTCAGCCTCTGTTATATCCCTGTAAATGATGTGGCTATTCATTAAATCATGAGAGGAGTTCTGGGAAGTAGGTTTTTTCAGGAGTGATAAACGTCAATTTTCAGCTTCTATTTGACTCCCTGGATGAAATTTAAATTTTTAAAACCTTATTGCACATCTATAGGACAGTCCCTATCATATCTCAAGAGATGACATAGCTACTGCATAAATTGTAAGAGGAGTTCTGGGAACCATATTTTTTGATGCCCACAGACCCCCGTGATAAAAACAAAAATTCTGAAACATGATTACACGTCAACATGACACCCCGAAGCATATCCTATTAGATCATTAGGCTACTCAAAAAGAAATTGACGTTTTTTGAAACCAGACTTTTTGTAAAAAAAAAACCGTCCTTTTTCAGCCATTTAATGACCTTCAGGACAAAATTGAAATTTCCGAAACCTTATTGCGCATCTATAGGACACCCCAAAACATATTGCAAGAGATGATTTGTCTACTGTTGAAAATGTAAAAGGAGTTCGAGGAAGGAGGTTTTCTGTCAAAAAACGTCATTTTTTACCAATTGTTTGACCCCCAGGACTACCATAGAATTTTTGAAACCTTTTTACAAAACAACATGACACCCCAAATCATACTCCAAGAGTTCAGTTTGCTGGTTTATAAGATGTTAGAGCAGTTTGAGAAAGTAAAACGTGACAGACGGACGGACGGACGGACGGACAGACGGAACAGGGTAACAACAATATACCCGAACTTTCTTTAGAAAGTGCGGGTATAAAAAGCGAATAAGGGACAATTCTTCAAAAACTTTTGAGATCGACCCTGGCATTCTAATAAATGTTTTATGTAAGTTGTACATTTTTATACTGCAATGTCTGAAATGAGTCCTGACCATGTCTCCCCTACATGTAAACCAGTTGAAGCAAATTTAAAAATCCTCTGAAAAATAAAACAGATATACGACTAGTGTCTGCTTCACTTTTCCTCTACAGATAAAAAACGCCCCTCTTCAACCTGAAGTTTAATATGAATGAACATCTCGTATTTCAGCAAAGACAGAAGAAGTATTTAGGCATACATGTGAAATGAATGAATTTCAATTAAAAGAGCGACGTGTAAATTAGGTGTACATAATTTATTTTGAATTCATTATTAATTGCTACAATAACAAAAGACAGGGCTTTCTCGGGGCCCAATCCTCGCCAAATATGAAGGTCCAAATATGGGATACAGGGTGTTAGCCAGCCCCTTGAAAGATATCCCATTATAACTGTTTTAAACAAAATTTCCTATTTTCGCCAGGCTAGCTAAGCCTGTTAATGGTCGTGTAAACCAAATTCCTTTGGAAGGTCGACTGGGTTTTCCCGGGGCCCTATCGTCACCAAATATGAAGATCCAAATATGGGATACAGGGTGTTAACCAGCCCCTTGAAAAATATCCCATTATATCTGTATTACACGAAATTTCCTATTTTCGCCAGGCTAGCTAAGCCTGTTAATGCTCGTGTAAACCCAATTCGTTTGGAAGGTCGACTGGACTTTCCCGGGCCCCATCCTCACCAAATATGAAGGTCCAAATATGGGATACAGGGTGTTAGCCAGCCCTTTGAAAGATATCCCATTGTAACTGTATCATACGAAATTTCCTATTTTCGCCAGGTTAGCTAAGCCTGTTAATGGTCGTGTAAACCTAAATCCTTTGAGGGTCGACTGGGCTTTCCCGGGCCCTATCCTCACCAAATATGAAGGCCCAAATATGGGATACAGGGTGTTAGCCAGCCCCTTGAAAGATATCCCATTATAACTGTATTATACGAAATTTCCTATTTTCGCCAGGCTAGCTAAGCCTGTTAATGCTCGTGTAAACCCAATTCGTTTTGAGGGTTGACTGGGCTCTCCTGGGGCCCCATTCTCCTTGAAAGATATCCCCAATGCAAAAGAATATGATAATTTTCTTACCTTCTTGCCGGGCTAGTTAGTTATGTCAATATTCAGGTCAGGTCAGCAAGTAATAATTTTTACTAGATAATTGTTTCTTTCAATTGAAAAAGGAAGTTTATACGGAATTTTGAATTTACGTTTATTAGCATGTTTACGGTAATTTGAATAGCGAATCGACCACATAATTCTATTCGTTATTCGAATAGTGAATAGCGAAGAGCTAATAGAACTCCAACTTCTGAATGCCCCTACGGAATGGTTTCTTTTTAAGTTTAAGAAGTATTTTATTCAGAAATATACATATAAGTAAAAAAAAGATTTTTTTTTGCTTGTGAGGATTAGTCTGCCCCCCCCCCCTTTCAAAACCGATGCTACTGGCCTGTGTTTATTGATTATTTTCATTAATTTGAGCATGCATGTCTTTTCGTTGTTCCCATGTTCGAATAATATTTGAAAAGTTCTTGCTAATTTTTGCAAAGGTTTGTAGCTCAGGAGAAACATTAAAAAAAACTATTACAAAAACCGTTAATTTGTTTCCATTTCCAAAATGTTGGTTGTCTTGATACAGCTAAGCCATACACAACCTTGATAGTGGTATAACATTGTATCGATATCATTGTTTGATAAACAAGCGTTAGTCACAGTCACCATACATGTAATCACAATACCAGAGCCAGATATATTTGCTTACAATTGACCTTTTTCTTTGGATTCACAAGGACAGTTGCTTTAAAAAAAATCTTTCTGATTAAAACAATATGATAAATTTACATATAGGCGATACTTTTTAAGTAATGTAGATACATATGTTCCATGTTTTTTATATAACCTTTATACATGTACAAGACTTGCATACATGGAGAATGTCAATGGGGGACTTCCTGTTTATATATCTATAAACAAGTGGTTCAGTTTTTAGAAATAGTGTCTACATGTCTAGCCCATTTCTATATATAATTATCTTATTTTGTATCTCATTTTGCAGCTTAAACATCATGTTATCGGCTTGTTGCAGTTATAAACCCACCACTTGCAAGCCGTCTGCACTAAAATATAACGCATACTTTCTGAAAACAAACTTTGCAATTATTGGCAGTCTGTCAAATCAAATTATTTGCCCTAAATTTGAGATCGCTCATTTCTATACAATTACTCCAATTTCAAATTTCTTTTGGTTATTCCTTGAAGTAAATATTACTGGGAGAAACAAATGCTTAAAATGTCAGAACATAAACATGATTTTTAATTGCACCATATGACACAGTGAAAGTACAAATGGCAAATGTCGATTATAACTGTAAAACTATTTGAGAGTTGCGAATAACTGATGAAAATGACGACTCATGTATAGTACATAGTTTTATGATATCTTATTTCATAACAAATATTTGCTAGGTTTTTATAGGCTTGTTGCAAATAATATCAACGCCTTGTATATAATGGCTCCTGCATGGATATTAATACTCGCGATTGCGTAACATCGTTGTTGCACGCTGACATCCGCCGGGTTGACATGTACAGTTTCCTCTTTGCATTTTCTGTCTTGCTCAGATGTTTGTTATAATTGAAACAAAACTCGTAGAATAAACAAAAAATATAAGTCAGGGAAATCAATAAAGACAATGAATCTTGATAATAATCCATATATTTTAAAACTTGATAATTACTAGTATTACTACATGTATATTGCACTAAGAAGAATGGTGCTTTTTTCCTGTTAGACAACACGACTAAGTCTATAATGGGCGTACAGTTCTTATTTTAAGGCATTTCTCTGGTGTTTGTTGAAATGCCAGACTATGTCTTGTGAAGGTATATAGTGTATGTTCCCTCTACCCTGTAGCCTTTTGGTACCTGGCGTTGAGTTGAGTGTCATATATTGAATAATGTTGTATTCATTTGGTCGGTTCTTGATTTGTCTACGGCTGTAAAAATAAAACAAGAACTTTAAGCGTAAATTTAAGTAAACATTTTATATTACATTAAATATGCATCATATAAAAAGGAGCAATAAAGATTACTATAGTAAGTATGTCATTGAGTAATATATAGTAAATTGTATGTGAGAAATAATTGGCGCTACTTATCGACAATTTTTTCTCCGGTTACAATTTAAAGGTAGTACTTACATGCAACAAAAAGTTTTTGTCTTAAATTGAACCATATTTTGAAAATAATAAAACACGTAATGTAATCTTAAATACAGACTGAGTCTCAAGTTCTAATGAGAAAAAAAATGAATCGCTGAAATTCACGATATAAAAACCTAAAAAGAAAAGCAAATAGAAGTGGTGAATAGACGATTATTAAAAATAGCAGAAAACTTTTTTGTATTAATGGACCAACAAAACCGGAGGCGATTCCATTCAGTGTAATGAATTGTCGACACGGAAAGCAAAATTACCCGAACTCAATGCATTTAAACTGAATATGGGTTTTAATTTCTAAAGAGGGATTTTTGTAACGGTTAACCAGGGCTGTGGACAAACATGACTGTGCTAGCATTTGTTATTAAAAGACTTACAGTAAAGATCAACGACATCGTACAAGCTTCATTTTTTTCTAGTTTTAATGACTTACGCTAAGGCACAACGACATTGACATCATACATACTTTATTTTTTTTCTAGTTTGCATATATATAATTTTATTATTATACAAAACAAACAATGAACTAATTAATCAAATGTAAATTTTACTGATCTGATTTATGTTTACTTATATATAATAATAAATGTGATATGTCATGCCCCATGAGGAACTGATGTGAAAATAAATTCTATTCTATTCATACTTTATAGAACTAACAATATCTTATAACTTATCTGAAAAAAAAACCCAGCATTTTGATTTCGTCAATGTTATCCTATACTCAATATATTGATCTTTTACAACACTTCTAGTTCCCTGGTCACATCTTTACATCAATGATGATCATAAGTACATTTACCAGAATATTGGTTGTATAGTTTTATTTACTAAATGCTCCTGAGATGTGCATTCTTTGTAACGGGTTTTCAAAATAAGGTTTTTTAATTAAATCAATTGTTATCTCAATAACAAAATGCAACATTGTATCGGATCAATTTTTAGATCCACAGCAGATGTTAAATTAAAGAATGCTAAATATGAATCATAGGTAATATGAGAAGCTACTAGATTAATAATGGCATGTGATGTAAAAGGAATAAAAATGAAGTCCAAGGTACAGTTTATAAAAAATCAATAACATCCATCGTGCACCTTCTAAAGACAGATAAAATTACTTTGTGCAGATTTCCAGTTTAATACGACAATTCAATATATACATTTTACAACAATACCATAAATTTTCAACTTATTTTTTCTATTCGTATTACCTAGATACGTAATGTTTGTAAAAGGGAATATAGACACTCTTTGAAACATTTTGCGATGTCTAAAAATGGATTATAGAACATTATAGTTTTTACAATTAAAATAAAATAATTTAAATATACATGTACTTTACTATTTTTATAACTGTAAATATTGTGTAAGTGTCTCTATCAGACGACTGACAGATCACAAAATGATGGAGATCACCAATAGAATACAAGGATAATATCATTGTAATTTTTTATTCCCCCCCCCCCCCCCGAATTCATTATTTGCAATTGGACACTTTGGATTTCATGTACAGCCCTGTGAATATCTTTAATCCAGTGTTACATCGCAACAAAGGTATTTAAGAGGGCTCGATGGTATTCAATACACATTTTAACACGTTATTATAGTTTATCAAACTTTAAAACTATCTGCTTATTTTAATAAGTCGAAGTCACAATTTCACCTGGAAATTTTCAATTTTTTTTTCCAATTTTGATTGTTTAATATGCTTTACAAAAGTACTTCTAATAGACTGTCAGCTGAAATCTAAAAGCGAAATGCAGCTCTTGGTATTCTGTGGTTTGGTTTGTGAGTAAGGGTGATCAGGTATTCAAATTTTGGTTGACTTTTGATAAGAACTTCAACCAAAATGGAAATGCTAAAATTTGACAGTTTATAGCTCAAATCATGAACATGCTCCTTTTTAACTGTCATTTCTAGAGAAATATGCGAAATGTACTCAGGTTTGTGAAAGCTACACTTTATTTGTATCTCTCTCTCTCTCTCTCTCTCTCTCTCTCTGTTTAGTTCCCTGAAATGTTGCAACATATTTCTTTATAAGAATAATACATATGGTAGATATAACACGTTTTAGTTAATAAAGAAATAACAGATTGATTTTCAGCATTTTGTCATACTACAGAACTTACCAAAGTTGTTTTTTTTTTTTCGCCCGTAGCTGTTTTCCTCATAGGGACCACTTTCAAGATCAGATGCGTTTTACAAAAGCATTTGTCACAAATTTTTTGAAACTAGTAAAGAAATGTGAATGTTAGAAATGTCCATCGTGTGATCTCTCTGAGACACTTCTTTTATACACTCTGCCTTGTGACTCATCACTGGCAGACATTTTTCTCTTACTGGAAGACACAATTTTCATGCTATCGATGTTCAGTTTTTGGGAAATGTCAAAGACACAGTTATCTACCAGGGAAGGGGGCTCTGTACACTGCTCTGCTGGACAAGACGTTAAACTGTCCTTCTTACAGTCAATATACATGGAATTGGGAATGCCCTCGTTACCTGCTTCTGAATAGTCCATTTCGACATTGACCTCTGGTACATTTTCTCCTAACATTTCAGTTACAATTTGAAGTTCTGAAAAATATCTACCTTTCATACAGAGCTCAAGCGCCTCTTCTAAATACCCCCGAGCAATTCGAAATTTAGATTCCATTTCAGTTAAGCGGGCTTTAGCTATGTAGAAATGGATATTCCTTCGGTTATCTAGCTCACCGAGTCTTTTTTCCATTTCACAAAGAACATCCTTTGCTATTTTTAGGTCCTTGTTTGAAATATTCGCGATTGTATTACAATGAGCAGAAGGTTTCAGACCGAGCAGACACGACAATTTCTTATCATAGTACACTCCTCTCCAATTGTTTCGTATTTCGTCTTCTTCGTTTTCGAAATGGCGAACACCTTCTTCAATAAGATTCAGCGTTTTCAGTTTTTCCTCCTGCGTTGTTGATTCTGCAAATCGTTTAAGTCTGTAATTTACTAAAGCAAAAATACAATTTCCTACATCACGGCCGGAGATAAGAAAAGTTTTTGCATCAGTCAGGGATGCATCTAGGTATTCCTGCGCCTGTTGGTCTTGGTCACCAAGAAAAAGGGCGACTCCAAATCGAGCATGATGACGAATTCTACTCACCAGTGGGTTAGACGTTTTAGATATCAGACTCTCCATTTGAGGATATACAGGTGACTTCCAAAGCTCCTTTTGGGGCGAATGGGTTCTTTCTAGGACAGCTAACGAGTCCAACAGAACAAAACAACAATCGGCCTGTTTACGCTGTTCTAAGATATTCCCTGGACTATCAGATTGTATTGTTTTCAGCAGTCTATTTGCCCAGCGTTGTATGTCACAATCAATCAATCGCGCCTCAGAATTATGAATCTTAGCCTTCAGTTTTTCAGCTAAGAAATCAAAGGATGAATTATAAATTTTAGGTTGTCGCACATTTCGACCAACACTGTATGTTTCCATTTCTTGTCTTAGAAAAGGAAACCCTGCTATATCAAGGCATTCTAAGAAATCCTGCCACGTACAGCGAAGCGGTACTTCAAGAAGAAGATTGGACATGATTGTAACATTCGGGACATTGTCCTCCTGAGAGAGAATTTTTCTCAGTAGACTGTCATTAATAACCTTTTTAGAATATAACAACGTCACTAATTCCTCTGCCCGTATAGTGCTTACTAACTTGTAATGAAAACTTCGAAGGATTTCTTGTTCTGCGTGGTTCATTCTTTGCACAACCACGTACTCAACAAGACAAGACTACCGATTTACAAGGAATCGATCCACACAATTGCGCAGTCTGTGCATCTCTTACTCATTCCAAACGGCCTTGAGTGAGAAACAAAAAATATATACCGCGTGCGGAAATCCCATTTGCTGTTCTGCGTCGAACTTTAAAGAATTCGCTCTGTTTTTAACTGCAGTGCCCGGATTGTAGGCGGGGCCCGGATTGTAGGCGGGGCTTTAAAAAAATGGTCATTGTTCAGGAAAGGTAATTCCTATTTTGTAAAAAAAAACATTGTCAGGACCCACAGGTTTTCTACCGATTACACGGTCTTCGTAGCATGTGTTGACGGATAGACAACCCGTCGATCATTTCTGACGATGTAGAAAACCCTTCATGTCAATCATGATATTAAAAGATACATTATAAACTATGACAGGCCGGTGTTATATGGATGCCTTTCAAATAATTTTAGTTTTCACGAAAAAATATCAATGTACTCAAAGTACAGAGAAAACGTTTTCATGATATGTCATTATTACAGACTAAATATAGACACATGAGTCATTATTCATGATTTAAAACTGAGTTTATAATCATGTTTATACTAGAGATGTCAATTTTACTCGGTTGACTTAGTCGATTAATCGGAGGATTTAGTCGAGCGATAGTCGACTACTCGAATGATCTATTTGAAACTGTGAGTCCTTTTCAACTGTGAGTCCTTTTCATATCAAATAATGCTACTTCCAAATACATCTTATTTTAAACTAAAAAAACATTTAAAAACTTAGTATAATATATACTGAATGTATTTGATTTAAAATAAACTGAAAATTATTTTATTTAAATATCCGTTAGAATGTCCTGGCTTTTCCTTGTTTTCTTTTGACACTTACACATAATTGAACTCCATATCATCTTAGGCAAATCAAACGTGACCTGTTCCATGTTAACTAAATAATTGTCCGTGTCTAATCAACAATCAAAGATTAGTGATTATAAAAACAAACGCCTTGAGATAATTATTGATATGATTAAATTTTTGATTATGCAAACATCTAATCCAATAGATAACTGATAAGAAGACACACAAATCGTTCTCAAGTACATGCCTGCCTAGGTAAATCAAAAGAGATCAATTATTAGCCGGTTCAAAAATATACAAGGGACACCAATAGAAAAGAGTGTAGCTTACGGATAAAACTTGTCGAGAAAAAAACAACTTTTTTTTGTTTTATTTTTTACATTCGTAGCCCCAAAACTGCCGCGTTGAGGAAAAAAATGAATACTATTTTCAAATTCTATTCACGTTATTACGAGTATTCGACTAAGAAAATTTGAGTCGATGATCGGTGTGACCGAGTGATAGTCGAGTACTCGTTGACATCCCTAGTTTATACATATTTATATCGATATCGTAAATTTAATAAATCGTGGGAGGGCAAGATAGTTTCGCTCTTACAACAACTCCCGAAAGAATTTGACTATGTATTCTATGGCCATTGCTTACGCAATGAGCCAGGCTAAAAAACCAACAAAACCCATAACAAAATGAACAAACGTTGACTTGTAATACGTGGAAATGGAATGACACTATTTGATTCTAGCAGAAATGTCCAGACTTTAGAAATTTTATACCACAGTATTCCATTTTGATTTTTCAAAGATAGATATCTTGCACACAATAAACAAACAACTGTCTGTCTATAACCACAGGATTCCTAACTGGAAGTCACAGCAAACGCCAATTGTTAAAAATCCTTTGTTAATTTACTGATAATGAAACACGTCTTGCAAGACCTGAACTTTTAAAACACATACATTGTAACATTGTTAATTAATTAGCACGTCTTTCTTCTATAGCTCACCGAGACAAAATCGGGTAAAACAGTAGTATGCTTTAACTCTTGATGGCCCATAATGTCATCCGTTTACGCCCTGTAGATATTTTTGCAGCAAATCTCCGTTTTAAGTGGTTTTAAGTGGTTTAACTGGTCCTACTTCAGAACACTTAGATGGTACACCTTTGGATACTTGACTACTTACCCAGCTTGGACGCCGAATTTGAGACATTAATTTCGTTTGCCTAATTAAAGATGTAAAAGTTTTTGAAGCAGGTGCCCTGTAATGGTCATGTTGATAAATATTTACCGATCCATCTTTTAACCAAACTGAGATGGATACCAAGTGGTTTGATATTGCAGCACATGATGGGTTATTATTTTATATTATGTAATATTTTTATTACAAAATCTAAAATATTTAAGGATAAACATATTAAATTATAAAATAGAATTTAAATTGAGAAAATAATTTTATCTTGTATAAACGATATACCGGTATTACATGTACTTTATAACTAGGGAAACGCTTCACACATATAACACGGAAATATTGGACGACGTGGATGGGGGGGGGGGGGGGGGGGGGGGGGGGGGTATAAAGCGCTATAGATATTCCCTACTTGGAGCAATGAATACAAAACGATTGTTTAATGTAGTAAAATGTTCTTATATGACTGGTATACATTGTTTATAACATAAATTTCATGATACAAATCATTAATTTCCTTCCGTTTTGGAAACATGACAAATGTAGGATTGAAAAGGCGTTTCATGCATAAATCTTGATCATTTACGGTTCTAAATTATAAGTTTCTCAGAAAATAATAGGCATTATGTACAGTATCAAAAATAATGACGTTAATTTGTACAAAACTCTGCCATCATATTGTGACGAATGCTAAACATGTCATACGATAAATTATGAATTTTATCTTTTTGGTGCTAGAACCATTATGACGTCATAATTGATTTGAAGAATCTTTTTCCCGTACTTTACAGCTTTAAAGGAATTATGTAGAAAATTAAACAATTTCTTTACGTTCTTTATCAAATCACGGAAAAAGTAATCCCGATACCTATATTCAATTTGACATCATTTTAAAGAGGAGGCCAAGAGCTTGTTTAATTCCGTTTTTGGAGAGACTGTAGGCATTCTAGATATATTTCATTAATCAAAATTGGACAAAACTCCGAAATTTGTTCCTTATTTCCTTCATATTTTATTGAAAATGACAGTTTAAAACATGATTTTTCATTGTGTTTACCAAAAAATTTAGCCCCGGTATATCCTATCAAACAAAGATATTATGAAGCATCATTAAAAAGAATTTATATCTTAAATTTTATAAACCTGTATGCACCTTTCATTTACTAGATTTGAACCTTAATAATGATGTAACCTCAGAAACTGAAATTTCATGTAACCAATGCAAGTCATCCAGCATGATTTATCAACTTTTTGCTTTTATATTTTGTATATCCCTTGTGAAATAATTGTATTTATCCAATCTCTCATCCATAGAAAACATTTGTGTCACTTATGTCAGAGTTCCAACTTCTGACAACACTGGAGAACACCATTTATGTCTGATTTAAGGAACATCCATCTTTTTTCTAACTTAAAGGGACCAGACAAAAAGTGGAGGGGGTAATTGGCCCACATGATCTTTCATTTTCAGTGAGCTGTCTTTGCAATTTTCCAACCTTATCTGAACTAATTTACCACATAAATAATGCAAAGATAAGGTCTTTACTTTATATATTGTACAGGCTACAGGTTCTTTACTTTATATATTGTACAGGCTACAGGTTCTTTACTTTATATATTGTACAGGCTACAGGTTCTTTACTTTATATATTGTACAGGCTACAGGGTTTTTTTTAATGTATACTGATAAACTTTGTAATAAAATTGTATAGATATACAAATAACAGAATATTCAGAGATAAAATAATTTAATGCTATAAAATAACAGCTTCGGTACAAATGCATAATAATTAAGAATAAATAAAAACAAAATCACATACAGTACGTTCCCTCTAAGCAGTCCCTACCCGGTGCCTATACACCAATCTCCCTGTTCTTTTTGATATTCTGCATCTCGTACATCAGAGAATAGGTGGAGTTGAGCAGATCCTCGGTCGCTTTCTTCAGCCTGACCGATTCTTCCCCCACCCCCGGGATGTTGGAGCGCATGCTGTAGGGTAGGGTCATATCCTGGTAGGAGGAGTACAGGCTGGACTTGACCGGCTTCAACTGGTCGGCCATAGACGTGTCCCAGGCGTAAGGAAAGCTAGAGGCGATCCTCTCAGCATCAGTGAGGGTCTGTTAAACAAGAAAACAGAGAAACTTCACACCCGAGAAAACTACTGATAACAGTGATTTTATAACATCAGAGAGTCTCTTTTAAATATATTTAAAAATATAAACCAGATATTAATCTTTATTTTAATGCTGTTGTTAAAATGACGATCATGTTCACTTCAATATAACAGCCGGTAGCATTGGAAATGGAAATAATGAAAGAGACCTAAACACTTTATTATTGGTACATGTACAGATTACATTCACTGCTTTGTGCATGCAAAATTAGTTGTGAAAATACATCTGGTACTTGCATGGATTTTTATTGTATTTTAAAGTTCATGCAAGCATTAACACACTCACACTACCCTCCTAGCCCCCCCCTCCCCCCTCCCCCCCCCCCCCCCAATCTTCTTCACATTACCATTCCACACTTTGTAAGCATTTCCTTCTTACTCACATGTCAGAGGTGGTGCATTTACTTTATTTTCACCTTTGATTATGACTCTTTAAATCAATGTATCCGATGTACTGTACAGACATTTTAAAAGAGGTGCATAGCATGTATGGTTTTAATTTATTAACATAGATTAACATGGGTCATACTTAAAACTTGACATACACACATGATGTTTAGTTTAAAGACGTGCAATTTCACGATTCTTGTGGGGGAAAATCAGTAGTAAGGCAAGTCTGTCAGTAATAGCAAGAGCTGATATAATGATATAACCTTTGTTACCTTTGTCATTCCTTCCTGTAAATTATCATCCAATAGATTTCATTTACATGCACATAAACAATGGGCTACACCTTTCTATTATTGTGTTGTTATTATCCGTCTGTCTGCTATATACATGTATTGCTAAACAAACTCTCTCTCTCTTTCTCTCTCTCTCTCTACTACTTACAGTTTGCATTTTAGACTTGATGCCCTTTGAAGCATCTCTCAGCCCGATGTTGGATGCTGTGGGAACCATGGAGGGTACCGAGTTTTCGTAGCCCTTCATACAATGCTGAAAGAAATTAACCTTGGATCTGAACCATATCATTCCTACACTTTAATTCTAATAATTCGGAGCACAGATCTGTCCTTACCCGAGATAGAGAGAACGAGTCTGTGTCTTCTATGCTCTTTCTGCGGTGAGGCTTGACGCGGTGGGGTGACATCAGCGTGGATCTAGGGATACTGACTCTGTAAAATTAGAAACAAAAAGTTAATACTAATTTAATAGCTGGAAATTACATTGAAATTATTTATCATGAACAAATATATGCATTTTACTGGAAATCTAATTAAAAAAAAATACTACCACTACTTATACAAAACAACAATTCTCTTTTAAGAAAATTGATTTCACAAAAATTACTTTTAATCTTTGACTTTGACAGAATGATTCATTGACTCTTTCCAGTAGATCTTGAACTGATCTTTATCTCATGCCTCTAAATCTTAAATGAAATCTTTGGGTACCTTACTATAAATGGGCAGTGTTTGTACCTGACAAATCGAGGGTTCTCCTGGGTTGGTTTCTTTGCAGTCTTCCTGTCCTCAGGGGAGTTGATGTCCTCCCCAGGAAGGAGGGTATTCTTCAGAGGTTCTGTAAACAGTCTGTCATTCACTATATAGGGCTTGACCTCTGTAACACAACAGCAAAATAATGATAGCTCTGCAAGCAGCAAAATAATGAGAAGCTGAACAGATCTACTAAATAAACATTTGATGTATCTGATGCAAACAATTAAACACAAAAACTACCCAAGTATCATATATAACATGAAAACAAACTAACAAACATTTCAATGAAATATTAAATACCAAAAAACCCCTAAAATGATAAATCCTTGAAGCCCCCCCCCCCCCACTGTATTAAACTATTTACATGATGGAGGGAAATTATGAAATTCAAGTAATTTAGATTAGAAGACTTTCCAAGATACATGTAAAGTGAAATTGAAATCATCAAATAAATCCCCCAACCAGATCATCAATTGGTAAAATAAAAATAAAACAAAATGAAATAAACAGAAAAGATAAGAACCCCCTTATAAACATCAAACATGAAACAAGAAAGATATTTGCACCAAAAGCATACTTACTGTTCTTTTTATTTGAACTACATCTACCCATATTGTATTCTATCAATTTAAGATACATATATATTTCAACCAAAAGTATTTATCATTAAAATACATATTGAATAACTTAATATTGTAATTAAATTCATCTTTTATTGCCTGAATTGCCTCTTTGATTAGGTAGAACATACAGTTACTGTAGATAGGCATCACGGTGGTTGTAATTTCACTATGTTCGCGTTTTATCATTTTTCCACAAAATTAAACCTACTGTGAATACACAATTTCAAATAAAATTGATTAAATTTTCAAATAAATTGATTAAATTTTGATTTTCTTGCAGTGTGAAACTAAACTTATAACTATTGGTACTCTTTTTGAGAAATTGTGGAATTAAAACGACTTACAATATACCGGTACTATCTAAAACGTATAGATCCATAATTAAGACATGTTCCCCGACATAATATTTAATTAAGGTTCGGAGTAACCATATACTTACTGGTATCCTGCAGTATTTCTTTTACAGGTTCTGGGTCTGATGACTCATAAAACAAGGACTCTGGTCCTCTGGAAAAAAAGACTATACCTTGAACTGTGAACTTATGACAGTGATGTGCTCAGTGAGTCAGGGATGAACCAATAGATAGTTTTTGAAAGTTTTTTAAAAGCCAATCATACAGAATAGAAACCAGTATTTCTCCGTCATTTAATATCCTGAATTCAGGAGATTGGAAAACTTAAATGTTTAACCAATACTTCAACATATTCAACAGTTAGCATTTTCCTTCCACCAAGATGGTGGAGCATATCAATTGCCATTCACAATTATATTTATAACTTTTATTAAAGCCATAGCTTTCAAATTATCATAACATCATTGCATTCCAATTAAAAGCTGATTGAAACTCACTCCATGTAAAATCTATTAACACATTCATCTCTATTAAGTCGTCTGAACTCTTTTAATTCGTCAAAGTAACTTTCTGGGTGATTAGTGGCACCTCGATCATTGTCCAGTAGGGCAGCTATCCAGTCATAGCCCAACAAATGGCGAGTCCCATCGGGGTCTATGTCACTACCCAGACTGTCGGGGGACGTCAGGAAGCTCACTCTGCTCAGGGACTGAAAACACAAAATCAGAAGTTTAAATAAACTACAACATGTTCTTAAAGCTTAATGAATCCCATGGCATAAAATTCCTTTTGGCATGTAAAATATTTTTTTTTTTTTGCTTGCTGCTTGCATAAAAATATAAGTAAAATGTAAACAATTACATGTTAGATATTTATTGCAAAGCAAAAAGAAAAGTTATATGCTTTTTATCATGCTCAGGCTGTATAAGTTTTTTGTGGAGTCAGCTGGTAAACTTTCTTTCCATTTTTTTTTAAAATACCAACTTAAACTAGTAGTACCAGAAGAGACAACCTTTAACCTATACAGTGTATATCCCTAACCTTTTTTAGACTCTTAGGTCCTGTAGTTTGTAGAATAGATTTTGGTTTGTAGGATTCTTGAATCAATCTGGCTGCCCTCTTGTCATTTCCCGATTCTTGAAGTCTGCCGTAGTATTGCTCCGGCTCTTCTTCATTTATAGACTCATCCATACATGCCTTGGCAAAATCAAGATCACTTTCATCAAATCTGGAGTAACTAAAATTCAGACCACTGTTTTTTGTCAAATCAACTGAATCTTCTCCTACAACATGTACATTACGATCAATAATATTTCTTTTATCCGATACAGCCTTTCTCTCTCTTTCTACTGATGAATATTTTTTTTTGGTATTATTTTCAACATCCCTCCGAATGCTTGCGTTTCTGTAAGGAATGCTAGGATCGTAGATTTTTCCTTTCTTGCTGTCATTCTGCATCAAATCTTTGGACTGGAGTCCTTGTTTTAAATGACTTGTTTGGTTTAGGTTTTCTTTGTTTTCAAGTTGAATTTGCTTTGGTTTTGATATCTTTATTCTGGATCGTCCATTTTCTTTGGATGTTTTGATGACCGTTTCTCCATCATGCTTTTTTACACCATCTTCTTTTGGTTGTGTCATGTGATGTTGGGATGTTTGAAAATCTCCACTACTTTCATGGAAGGTGTTTTCTGCCTTGGTACTGTTGAACTTTTCTGAGGCACTGGTTGATAACATTTGCTGTAGTCTGCCTTGTTTTGCTTTTAATTTCTGCAAAAGCACCTTGCTCTGCTCTCGAAGCTTTTCGTCTATGTCCATTACGGTTTTTAAATATTCTGTAAAATCAAGAAAATATAGCATTTAAACAATGAGAATATTTATATCCCCATATCAACTGTCAGATCCATTCTCTTTTTTCTAAATTTACTTATCAGTCTGCTCGTGAAAATATTTAAAATGATAAAAAAAATCCTCATAGTAGCTCTTATCAAAAAGACGACTATCCAATGCATGAAAAAGGAGCATCAGTACTATCAACATTAAAATTTCACAATTTACGAGAAAAGGTTATGTCCCTGCTACCTGTCCAAACAAGTCTGCCAGCGTGCTTGGAAACAACGAATACTGTCTAATCAATTACCATTCGCTTAAGCATGTAAAATTTCCTTTGCTTAATCAGATATAATAAACTAGGATAAAACCATTTACAAATAAAAAGAACGCAAACAAAATAGAGCTTACCAAAGAGAAAAATTGTCAGATACGATCAACTGGATTCACAGAGGCCGCCATACTGTGTACATTGTGAACAACAAGTTGTGATTGGTTAAAACCAAAATCTCGCGAGAACTGTCATGGCATCCTACAGACTCTTCCGTGCTTTACCAAGGAAGCTATATTTCATGTTATGTCTTGTGTTTGTTATTTTGATTATTTTATGGAACTCAAAAGTTTTTAATTTAACTAAAACCAGTAAAACAGAAAAAATTCTCGCTAGAAGAGGAACAGTCAAACATTTAAAGAACAAAACAAAAGACACTTTCATTCACATTGCGTCAAGGGAGACTACTGTCTTAAAGAGAAAGGAAGGAAACGTAAACATTGTGATCTTGATTAAAAATTCAAAGAACAACCCAAATTTACAACCAAGGTTTAAAGTTCTCATAGAATCAATGAGCAGGAAATCCTCAATACCTCTTTGTTTTCACGTGATTTGTGATGAGGATGGAAAGACAATAGCAACTTCTGTTATAGAAAGAGCCGCACCAAAAGAAACACAGGTGATATTATTCAAGATTTGTATACAGTACTTATTCATTTTAAAATCTGGCCCATTTAGAACACTGCTCGCAGCTCCTGGTCCTTTTTTCATACATGTTCAATGTCTAAATTCAAACTACCTTTAATAATGTATCGAGATGGGAGAAATAATGATGAAGACCATGCAGGATTCAAACCCAGGCTCCCTGAATCTCTTATCAAGTGCTCTATCCTCTAAGCTATCTGGTGCCAGTATTCAATCTGGTCTGGCTTTTTCTCCTGGCAGGATTAAACCTTGCTGTCAGTTCCAGGGGTTAATGGCACTGCACTAAATGTAACGGGATGGGAAAAATATTGACAAACCAGACTGGGATTTGAACCCAGGTCCGCTGAATCTCTAGTCAGGTGCTCTACCCACTGAGCTTTACAATCTGATCTGACCATCACAGTTACAATGCAAAGCTAACAGTTAGATAAGATATTGTATTCTTGTCCTCTCCCAACAAACTGAAAAAGATACTTGACACAAGATGTTTTTAATATGATTCAAGATTCCTTTCCATATCTAGCATCTATTTAGTTTTGAACAGCTTTGAAAAAAATACAAAAGTAATATAAAAGTAAATTTGTCATATAATGTCCCTATAAACATCTTGTTTGCATTTATAAGGCAAACACACAATTTATTTTTAAATATGGATGGAAGTGTTTATCAACCGAATGGGATCGGAGGATTATATGCCTGGACAACATAAACTCTGATTAATTTGAATGAAGTGTATCAATCAAATAATAGTTTTAGATCACTCTTGATCTCTTATTTATAGGCTTATAGAATTTGTTTTACCATGAAATGGACATTTCAATGATTCAAATATTAAAGCTTTTAATTTCTACAAGGCTAATGCTAAACCTCAATGTCACTAGTAGTAGATATAAATGTATTTTGAATGGGATGTTTACATTTAAAAATTACTTTTTTTCTGCCAACTGTAGAAAATGCTTTTTTTTTTTAATAATTGAGAAATTTGATGCAAAACCATGAAAAATCAATAAACCAATATTGGATTTCAAATTATAATGATAACAGAGCATGAGAGCTGGTAGATAAAAGTGACATATATATAAATATATAAATATATATACTCCCACACTGAATATTGACATATATATATATATATATATATATGTCTATACACACACACTGAATAGTGGTTGGGTTTTTTTTCTTCAGATTATCATTCACGACATTACAATAATGACACAAAAGGTAAAGGAAAAGATCTCCCAGATGCAGACCTTCTTCAGTCACAGTTTTAAATCTTATTATGGAGACCCCCTGTTTTTCCTGTCCATAGTATTACACAGAGTTATTCCTCTTGACAAAGTGATAATGCTGGATGTTGACTTGAAATTTGATGAAGACATTAGGCTACTGTACAATATTTTTGATGAATTTTCGAAGAGGTCTATCATTGGAATAGCTCGAGAAAACCAGCCAGTTTACAGACATTTATTTCATCAATATCGTGGAAAAAACCCTTCCAGTAGAGTAGGAGCTCCACCTCCTGAAGGCTTGACAGGATTCAATAGCGGAGTTTTACTTCTAGACTTGGAGAAAATGAGAAAGAGTCAAGTGTACAATTCTTTGATAGATTCACCTAAGACACTGGAGACACTGACTCAAAAGTATCTGTTCAAGGGTCACCTGGGAGATCAGGATTTTTACACTCTTGTTTCCATGGAGCTTGAGGATCTGTTCCACATCTTGCCGTGTTCCTGGAACCGTCAGCTGTGTGTTTGGTGGCGCGATCACGGATACGCCCAGGTGTTTGATCAGTATTACACATGTTCTGAACAAATTAAAGTTTATCATGGAAATTGTAACAGTGACATTCCAACCTTACCGTGGGAAAGGCAGTAGATGTGTAGTTATTAAAATGTGATACATCTGTGCCATACCAGAGAGAGAGAGAGAGTATAATTTGAAGTCTGTGATATCAAAGAAATAAAAATAGATATATTTGATATGGTGCTGCTTTTGTGTTTGATGATAGCTGATAAGAATGTGTTTTTTTTTTAGTCTTTTTGAACTTTATTTAATTTGCCTTTGTATACATGTAATTTATTTCACTTAAAGAAAAATCCAATCATGTTATTTATTTGATGAACATATGACAACTTATGACTGTTATTTATCAATCAAAATATCATGCTATTTGAATAAGTACCCTATATGCAGCACTTTTATGATTGCTTTTGTTACCTATCTAGATTTTGAACTTTTAGATAATGGGTGATACTCTCACTCAATATCGCGCTGCAATAGGGAAGTTCTACTACATCGGAAGATACTTAAGCAAATCTTCTACATTTATTCTACAATATCATGTCATATTGAAAAACCTGTTGAGAAATTTAAGCAACTGTGCTTTAAAGTCGTTTCGCTTATTAGCGTTTTTTTCACTGGATCTTAATTTTTTCATTCAATTTTACCGGCGCGTCTTTTAACCACAATGAACCGCAATGAACCACAATGAACTTTATTAAGGTGATAAATGTTATTCAAAAGGTATAAAATTTAATTAAAGTTTAATTTAAGGGCAGGTGTGACCTAGCATCCATTATTTTCAACTTTTTCCTATCTCCGCAATGTGAAGAATTCCATTTCTGTAATTCCAAATTTACATTTTCATGTTATTTGATATTTTTTATATGAATATATAGTTTCAGTTGAAAATGTATACTACTACATTATCAATAAGCATTCAATTGCATTTTGCATGCTATTAAAAGACAAAATCAAAATATCTAACTCCAAAAATGGCCTGCTAATTTGCACTCTGAATTTTTTGGCATTAATAAGTTTAAATGCAAATAAAGAAGAAATGTTATATCAAGGAAAATTATCTAAAACTGAGGAACGTCGCATATGTCCATGATATATCTCAAAAAATTTCTGACGGCATGTTATGTTACAGAATTAATGCATTTTCAATTATGTTTATGTATGTTCAGCTAGGTACACAATTCATATTTCATTCATTCAGAATTCAATTATTTCAGTACATGTAACAGTTAGATGGTGGTATATTATAAATATGTAAAGCATGAATTAAAAATAAATATCTATATACATGTATAAGATAAATATAAATATATCAGGTAAATATTATTATTTAATTAAAGCTGAATATAATTAGCTAAGTTGTCGTATTGTTTAATTTTTAAAGAAATCTGTCACTTTACATGACATTTGAAAATGTTTGATTAACTGGTTATATATAAACAAGATAATTTTACAACTTTTGTCATCTTTGGATTAAACTTGTGTGCTTAAGATGGGCAGTACAATGTTACTAATAAACAATCATTCTAATTTATCGAATAAAAACCAAACAGAGGGGATCAACTCTCAATAGTTCCAATGTCCATAGACTCTTGATCAGAAAAAGGAATAACAACATTGTACGAAATTTTAAAAATGTGTCATCTAGCTACATTTGTTTGATAACTAAAGATTGTACCATCCATTATTTTAAATGGTTCTGAACTATGGGGATTTTCAAATAACGCTATCATAGTGAGAGTTTGATTAAATGTAAGGTAAGAATTTGTTCACATCTATTATGACATCCCCTGTGTATTGTTGTTAGTATACACACCGACAGTAGCTCTCGTGTATACAGGGCCAGTTAAATGACAGCAGGTGTAATAAAGCCTCCCAATATGTATTAGGGGTATCCAAAACTGGAGAGGGGAATGGATATACAATACACCTTGTTGTTAATTGGGGATCTCTCTCTCTCCCATCTCTTTCTCTTTCTCTCTCTCTCTCTCTGTTAAACTGAAGTTACTACTGTACTTTGTAAATAACGACAGAATACTTCCTCTAATTACAGTTTATATACACACATACAGACACACATTGCTGACATTTGAAACTTGAAAAATACAGCAAACCTGTTGTTTTTTTCATTTCCATATTTAGATGGATAGTACAGTCATATATGTGAGGTATTCCTATAACTTGAATGTGTTGTCTTTATATTATAGAAACTTAAATACTCGTTATCACTATATAAGGAAACACTCAATAGTTTGTTAGATAGTCAGATACATGTAACTATACTGAATTTTGTCATCCACTGCGTTCTTTGTCACCATCCCACCCACCCCTTCCTCCTGAGAATACACATAGCACCATAAATCGTTAAATACACGGCTTGGGAGAGGGTTAATTGCTTTTCGGTGAAATTGTTGGGCGAGTACAGGAGGAATTTCAGATAGCTTGCCCCTTTGTCAACTATAGCCCCCATCCAATACACTTTCCCCCTCCCCATCCCAAACAACATCACCTCCTCTAAATTATCAAATACATTCATCAAGTACCGGAAAATTGGTCAATTGTTCACAATCGAAATGTACCTATTTATCGATAATAATCAAACTTTAATTCTAAAAATATATTAACCTAAATATCAAGATTTAAAGCTGCATTTTCAAAGATACGAATCTGTATTCAAGGATTTCATGTTTAAACGGGTTGATGGAATAATGTTTACAGAGAGGTGCTGGACTAGTGCAATTTTTTGTGTGAAGAATAGCATCATATCATAGAGAGTAGATTTTTTTTTCAAACTGAAGAGACACGTTTTTATTCAAAACCTCTATCATTCATGAAATAAATGAGCTGATCATATGTACCGACAGCGAAGATCGTAATATACGTTAGCAAAAATAATTAGAAACGGGGTGATATTTTATCTATATTCGGGTTTTTGCACGTTTACCACTATTTTAATTGTAGTTTAGGAATTATAATATTTGTGGAATTTTCATGCTATAATATTTGCGAAATAGTTAAAATATTTGCGGAGCAGCACCACATTTTTTCGAAAACGTTATGATTTTATGTGGATATACGTGGTGCGCTGGTCAATGTAGAAATGCTAAGACGTTCCAATTTAAGAACGTCTGTTTTTCCTGAGCCATTAACAACTAATGCAATTGCGTTTATCTATATAAATTCTGTACATGTCGCTATAATTTCTATAACTCACAATTAGAAAATTAGTTCAATAATCAGACGATCATAGAAAACGATATTCCATGTTAGATTAACGATAACCAAAACTACATAGTAATAGATGTAAGATCTCTCATGATATTTGTGATATAATATAATTTTTATCCAACGACCTCTAATCACACCTTTAATCTCATTTTAATGGACTTTTCCGCGATTAAAAAAGAAATCATAGCTCGTCTGTCAGTCCTACTTTAAAAGAAGAACAAAAAATGACTTTAAATTGCTAAAACTCGTCAAGTCAAATTCAGTTTCGACTCTGGTTTGAAATCATTTTGTATATCACACGGTGTCGTGACATTTAAAAAAAAAAACCCAGTTATTTTATTCAAGATAACAAGCAGAATCGTCATTAAATCATGTTTCGTAGCAAATTAAATTATAAATAATACAGTTTATATTTATCTATAAGTACAGAATGGCAACTTTGAATTTGCCAACAATGTGAATGCAATTTAGCCACGCTACACATGTACATCGTCAATTATCTGTAAATTGTATATATGACACTTTTAGGTAGTTATACCAAATATATAATGAATGTATTCACTTAAAATCAGTTCATTGTGGTATCATTGTGGTTAATTAGGGTTCATTGCGGTTCATTGTGGTTAAAAGACGCGCCCAATAATTTAGTTCATAATAATTCAATTCATGTATTCTGTTTTTTGATAAAAGCTGTTTTCATAATACTTTATTTGAAACATTTTGTTATTGAATAATTATTTTGACAGCTAGAATTGCGAAAAATGACGACAGTGGACAAGAAACTAGGTCTGTGGAAGAAAAAGTATAGAGACCTACACATCAGGGAGTTTGATTTATACACCGACTTATATATTATAAGTAATTTAGAGGAAATTGCTAAAATATGACTGTCCTTCCAATGCACTAAGCTTCATTTCATTGGAACTATTGGCTGGCATATCATTATGAGAAATATTAGAGCATAGCCTTAATTAATGATTAAGATTATTTTAACTCTCTTCCACAAGTTAACAATTTCACAGACAATGTATTGAATCTACACGGAATGTTTGGTTTTGTGTTTTATTTAAACCAATCACGTGATTTATACAGGTCACCAGCCAGGAAGAGTAAACATGGATATTGTCGCCATTTTGAGTTTTAGGCCTTTATGAGGTGCGTAGTTTGTTAAACGTATCAATGTTAATTTCTGATTGTTGAAGATTTTAATCTAATGCTATAACAGAGTTGGCGAAATTAATTGCCTAAAATGTACCAGCTGATCATACTTATGAGTAGTTTTGAGGGAATCGTTAAGGGGGATGTGCGGCCATGGTATCGGGTTCGTTCGCCTTATCAACCTGTTCACTGAGTCCGCTCGCCTAAGGTCTGTTCGCTCTAATTGTCGTTCGCCCTAATTATCGTTCGCCCTAAACCTTGTTCGCTCTTTGTTGTTAATAAACCCTATCATTTTAAGTTAATTATCTTTATTTCATTTAGTTTTAACTTTTTGAATGATAAAATATTTTACATTTTATGAATTCATTTCTTCAAAAAGACGTAATTGGTCCAATTGTTAGATTTTACTGCCGTAAATTATAGATAACTGTCTTGCATGTTTTTTTTATTGATTCGCGTGGTGTGTTAAACAATTAAAGAAATTGAGACATTAATTGGTCTATATTGAAGGTGAGCAGCGGATGAGGTATTTTATCTTTGAAGAATTTAATATAATTATACCCGATCACAACAAAATCCTTTGATCTCTAAAGAGATATACGTAGATGGAACATGAAACTGTATCAAACTACTGTCAACCATAATTAAATAATTAATTCACCGTGGCAATAAGTTATCATATCGTTATCAGGTCAGTCAATTGTTTATTATTTTGAGAAGGTGCTGTGATAGTGTTGTTTTGTGTAATTATATCTGTTCATAATTTTTAAAATGATAATTTTAAAAATTATGAAGAGATGTTTAACTACACAAATATGAAAATGTACATTTACATTAATCCTGTATTAAAATAAGGCGAACGGAATCAAGGGCGAACGGACCTAGGGCGAACAGAAACTAGGGCGAACGGCGTCAAGGGCGAACGCATTTTAGGGCGAACGAACATACATTCTGCGGCCATCTTGTACATTTGAGGATAAGAATGTAAACATTTCTTGAACTGGCTTGTTTCCGCCAGAAACTGGCCAAAAGTGTTGCCAAAAGATAGAAAAGCAATAAATATGAAGTCCTACATGTCATTTTGTTTGAAAAGTATGCATACAAGAACAGGACAATGCCTTTTTAATCACTCAGAACAGCTGTCAAACTACGCAGGTACAGACTTATTTTGAAGATTTAAAAATCTGAAAAAATATGAAGGGGGTTCATTGGTGTCCTCTCTACAACCATTTTCAGAGTAACCCGGAATGTTTGGTTTTGTGTTTTTACAGGAAACCTAACCAGGAAGAGTAAAAAGCAAGGACATTGTCGCCATTTTGAGTTAGAGGTGAAAAGGTTTGTAATTTGTAAACTGTGCGTATCAATACATGTAACTATTATCATGATTATCTGATTAGGTTGATAATTTACTTCTACTGGCGTGCAACCAATTCTCGCCAAGCAGGCTTTTCTCGCCAGTGCATTGTTATGTCAATATGATTTTATGTGTTGATAAAATGACGTAACAATGCGCTGACGAGAAATGGTCCTTAGCGAGAATTGGTTGTTTGCCAGCATTGTCAATTCAGTTTTTTTCTGATCAAAATTTGGAAATTGTTTGTCGTCGTTGTAAACTTTTCACATTTTCATCTTCTCCAAAACTGTTTGGTCAATTTCATCCAAACTTGGCACAAAGCATTATAGACCCTTTCACGAAAACTGCGATACTGCTCTCTTGCAGGGCAAATTGATATACTTTGCCGAAGTTTCAGTAGGTAGATAATTAAATGACGTACAGTCTAGACTGCCTTAGCGACCCTCTGTATTAAGCGACCCTCTGTCTTAAGCGACTCTCTGTCTTATGCAACCATATTTAGACCGCCCAACGTAATTTCCTATATGAAAACCCTGCATTAAGTGACCACCTGCATTACGTGACAAGCGACTGTCATTTCTTTAGTCCCAAAATGTTGTATGGACTGTTTTAAGCGACTTTTACAAATTAAAATGGCGTCCCAAGCTGAGAAACAATTAGAAGTTTTTTTGTTTTGATAACCAATTAGAATATTTATCACCTTTCATATTAACGGTTATTATCTTTAACCCCCATACGTGTTATATTTCAAGACTCCCGCAATATCTCTAATGACGACTTTTGTCGCGCCTTGTATAAACAAACATGGCGGCCTGATAGTAATTGAAATGCTATAAACATCGGTTGTTTATTGTAACTTGGTAAACGGACGTCTCAGCCAGACTCATCTGGCCATGTACATGTTCAAGTTGAATCCACACATCGATATTTATAAAGAAGGTGTGTAATTAACACGTATATAAAAAAGAAATTGGGAGGGTGCTTAGTCAAATAAACAAATAAGGTGGATTACGAGTTCGACATCATACTTGTATTTTAAACAGAAGTTTAGGGTCAGATTAATAGATATGAAAACGTGTGTAAAACTATGCATGGTTAAAACTGTTTATTATTACTTGGTAAACGGAAACATAAAGAAAACATCATAGATTGTAATGATGCAGAAATGTAGTTAACATCATTTTACTTGCCAGTCATTAATACAAAACAATGAAAACATACATGTACTGCCAAAGTCCAATTGGTGGACACAAAAACATACTGAGTTTACTAATATGCTCCCATTTATTTATCTTATAAGTGATTCTGTACAAAATTAAAAATATTTTTTAAAGATGATGAAATTTGAAATTCAGTCTATCAAAAACTAGTCTATAGGTAAAATATATATACATTTACTATTTGGTACCAATAAGTATTATTGATAGCCAAAAGGTAGCTAAAAAGACTGTGAAGTTAGTCTTGGACTGCGTTATGTGACTCCCTGTCTTATGTGACTTTTTTTATTGGTCCCTTGGATGGTCACATAAGACAGTGTAGACTGTAATTGAAACAATTGAGGTTACGTCATATTTTACTAAACTATATCATTTTGCCCTGCAAAAGAGCAGTACGCAGTTACCGTAAAAGGGTCTATTGGGTGAAGGGGATTCAAATTGGGTCACATATACATCCTTTTTAAAGGGGAGATAATTTTGAAAGATTTTCGAAAATCTGTTGGTATTTTTGAAAAAACTCGGGAATAGGATGGGGCAACAAATTTCAAATTTCAAATTTTTACATAGGAATATTTAGAGAAAAATCCAATTCTCAAAAACTAAAAACCAATCAGTATGAAAAGCTGTAACTTGTGGGAAAACATCCTCAAGTAGTGTAGATTCAAGTTTTTAAATCATGATCCCTGGAGGTAATGTTGGGCCACTATAGGAGGGTTGAATTTTTACATAGGAATACATAGAGAAAAATCTTCTCAAAAACCAATTGGCCAGAAAAGCTGTAACTTGTGTGGAAGCATCCTAAGGTAGTGTAGATTCAAGTTTGTACAAATCATGATCCGCAGTGGTAGGATGGGGCCTCAATAATTGAATTTTTACACTGGATTATTTAGAGAAACTTTTTAAAAAATCTTATTTTTAAAAACTAATACAACAAAAGAAGCTCATTGTTTAACCTGAGAATATGTTGGAGGAAAGTTTGAAAATCTTTGAAAGTTTAGATTATACTCTACCAAGTTGTCTAGACATTTTGTATTTGATACTCTAAAGACAGCTAAAGCTTTTTGTTGGCTATTGTTCTCAGGTGAGCGATGTGGCCCCTGGGCCTCTTGTTGCATTTTAATTTACTCAAATATTGCTGAAATTTTATAAGCCTGTATATGAAAATCAAGAAAATATATTAACTGGAAATATCAGGGATGTATACATCCGAGAGGCAAGTTCAACAGAGCGCCTTGGTTATATATGATATGTTTTTTGGTGCAACTGTTGAGGTGAGCGCAGCCTAGAAAAGAAAATATCACCCCTTTATATATAGTGATAAAAAAGGAATTAATCAATCATAATTAAGAAACAATGGTTTGTTCTTTCGTTTGTATTCCATTGTTATACAGGTGAATCTCAATAACTCGAACTTCAGGGGACCATGATTAAACTTCGAGAGATCAAGAGTTCGAGAGAACGAAAGTTTAAAAAAATCCAGAAATTTTTGTTCCCGTCATGTTGGTTCTAAAATTATAGTAGCCGGAAGTTTATATTCATAACATGGAATGATAGTCTAACATGGTTTCATTTGTATTTTCTGCTACTTTACATCAAATTCAACAATACAGAAATTAGTTTTGTGTTTATTTATTGTTTTTGTTAACTTCTAATTTTTTTAAGTATTTTATGTTTTCTTGATCACAGAATAGTTTAAATAAAGACCGGTTTAATTTACCGTTAATTTCACAAGTTGTTGAAATTAATAGATCAGTTACAAATTAACTATATACCCTTTGAAGGAAGCAAGGGGTAGTGTCACTTCCGTAATTAACCAATTAACACTACCACGCTATCCCCAGGGGTTCACTCGATCATCCAGGTAAGGTCCAAGCGGAGCTAATTATACGCTTGATCGGTCGCGTGTGTACACAGCCACCACTTCGAGTTATCAAGAGTCAAAAACAATGAAATATGTATAACGGGACTGAGGTTTTACTTCGAGAGATCAAGAACTTCGAGAGATCGGAGTTCGAGAGATCAAGAGTAAATTTGCTTAGTTATATAGGGAAAAAATCGGGACCGTGATTTCACTTCGAGAGATCAAGAATTTCGAGAGATCGAAGTTCGAGCCAACGAGTGTAACCTGTATTTCTAAATTTTTCATGGTCTGATTAGATTTAATTCACTGGGAATTGTGGGTTCAATTCTGATGACAGAAAATTCAATAGGTCAAAGGGAGCAGTAGTTTGAATTTTCTTTTCGGTTTGGGGTAAGAGCTCGCAGTGCTTGCCGGTGCTTTGTATATTAAATGATATTGTCCTACATGTCCTAGGGCCCTGGTTTAACAGGTTGGGACCAATCACCCAAATGGGTCATCATAGCCTGTTTGGGATATAATATCCCAAATAGTCAGTCACACTCTTTAAAACAAGTTATATCTATGAGTAATTTTTTTTGTAAAGAATTTAAATGTCTTCCTGTCTTTTAAGCTTTAAAGTATCCTGTTTGCAAGAAGAGCAATTTTTTTCTTCAGAAAATACCAAAGTTTTATAAGAAATAGTCAAATGGACATAAACTATGAAAGTGATATATCAACCTTTTTATGTTTCAGAAAGTGAGTAAAAGTATCTGACCATGGACGAGCGTTGGGCCCAGGATGTGTTACGGTGCCGTCTTTGTGAGACCCCGGGCCCCCCTATGTACTGTGACATTTGTCACATCCATCTGTGTAAAGCCTGTGTGGGGGAACATCTCTCTGATCTATCCACAGAACACAAAGTACTGCCATTTGAAAAGAGAGGATCTACTCTGAAATGTCCAAAACATTCCTCAAACATAAGTGTACTTTACTGTGAACAGTGTGACATTCCTATTTGTACAACATGTGCTTCCTCTAAAGAACACCATGGCCATAAATTTATTGAAATAACTAAAAACATGGACAGCAAGAAAGAAATCATTCAAAAAGATTTACAAGAACTAGAGAAATCCATTTATCCTAAATACCAAGAGATTGCATCCATTATCCCAGTCCAGAAATCTGCTCTGAACAAAAACTCCCAGAAATTAACGACAGCCATCGACAAACATGGAGAAAACTTGCACAGAGAAATAAACACCATTATCAGAAACCTGAAATCTAACGTGGAGGAAATGGACACCAAACACCTGGCCACCCTAAACAAACAGGAAGATGAAATCACACACACCATTACTGAAATCACACAGACCATCACTGATCTGAAGCAGTTACTGGACTCCAATGATGTCAGCCGTGTCTCTGCCTACAAATCTAGGAATGAGGAATTCAGAAGATTGCCTCCTAAACTCACAGTGTCCTTACCAAGTTTTACCCCTCAGAAGATCAACAAGGAACAGCTTTATCAACAGTTTGGTTCTCTGTCAGCGTTATCTATCAAAACAGAACAACATGGCTACACCATGGAATCTCCCGGTGCTGAGTCCTCTCCCCCGGACAGACCGCTCATTGATGTACCACGGATCATCACACAGATAAACACCGAGTATGGAGGATTAACACTACGCAGTGTGTCCTGTCTGAGTGATGAGGAGGTGTGGACGTGTGGTAATGACAACATCCTGAGACTCTACAACCTCCGGGGGCAACTAGTGAAGTCAGTCCAAACCAAGTCAGGGAACGAACCAGGGGACATAGCAGTGACAGGGAGTGGGGATCTAGTTTATACTGATGGCAGAGATAGAACTGTGAACATAGTGAAGAATACACAGATACAGACAGTGATCAGACTACAGGGGTGGACACCTCGCTGTGTCTGTAGTACCTCCTCTGGTGACCTCCTGGTTGTCATGGACAGTGATGATTATAAACAAACAAAAGTTGTGTGTTACTCTGGCTCCACAGAGAAACAAAGTATTCAGTACAACGACAAAGGACAACCTCTCTATTCACCTGGTGGATATAACAACATTAAATACATCAGTGAGAACAGGAACCTAGATATCTGTGTGTCAGACTATAGAGCCCGTGCAGTAGTGGTGGTCAATCAGGCCGGGAAACTCCGGTTTACCTACACTGGTCCTCCCTCTACTACCAAGGGATCATTCTATCCATGCGGCATCACAACAGACAGCCAGGGTCGCATCCTGACAGCAGACATTGACAACCATCGTATCCACATCCTGGATCAGGACGGACAGTTCCTCCGCTACATTGACAACTGTCATTTACAGTGGCCATGTGGTTTATGTGTGGACACCAGGGACAACCTCTTTGTGACTGAGTTATACACAGGTAAAGTGAAGAAAATCCAATATGTCTAGAACATTACACAGCAGTGTAACATTGTTTACATGTATTACATGTTGACAAACTGAATATATGTATATATAGAACATGTATTAGCATAAAGATAATTAACTAATTATATAATAGAGTCATGCATATAAAATACACGTCCATTTAGTTCATGTCAACCATATCCTTGTGTTGTGTATCATGTTTATACATCATAATAACAAACTGTTGTAGTGTAGTGATTGTCAACACATGGACTGTGTATACATTTAATGTCAAAACAAACTATGTACACTATAAGAATACAATCAGAGAAGATTTCTATCACTGAAAGAATAACTTTGGTTTGTTGCACACTATAAACCCTGCAGTTGTACAGTGTATACCTTAAATAATGTGTTATTATGTCTAATAAATGATTGTAAACAACTTTGAGAATTGGTTTTTATGATTATTTTTTTGACCTCATAATTTTAAGTATTACGGTATTAAAATGTACTTTTAGATTCAAAGGGATGGAGGAAAATGTCTGAATGTTTCGTGATCTGGTAAAAATTGTTAAAACTGTAACGTTTTTAAAGTAGGTGGGTAGATGATATGTTGTCATCAAACCCTGTATACAGGCTGACCATTTCAATAGCATTTCCAGTTCAAAAGGTCAATTGGTCAGTAGCTTATGTTAATAAGAGTCTTGTCCAATCAATGTCTTTTGAGCATTGGTTGACAGTCATCGCAGTTGGCGCAATGAATATTGATTTCATTGTAAAATACAATTTCAATTTTTTTTTATGAAATTTATTAAAACTGCAGGATTTTTTAAAAGAGTCTGATTTTTTTTTACAAACGCGAAGAAAAGCAAAATGGTCTTAAATTTTGATTTTGATTGAGCCTTAAAACCTTGAAAATTAACGGAATTGATAATAAGCCAGTTTTCAAAATAAGCCACCTATTTCTTGCATTGAAAAGTACTCGAAAATAAGCCTGTTTTGAAATAAGCTAGTCATGACTGTGCCATTTAGGAAAGATTGTGTTTTTTCTACAATCAAGATATTAAACACAGTATTATTTTAATTATTTTATTATAAAAATTCTATGACATTTATGGTTAGATTCAGAATAAAATATATTTATCTTTAATAAAGAGTAGGAATAGTAGTCGCCATTGCTAAAAGCTCACTGTTTTAAAGATAGACGCACAGAACTGAAGACGCAAATATTTTCATTTAACTCTTACAGAAGTTTAGCTGGATATCCTAGAAAATAAACCCCAATTTCTTACAAAAACCTAAAATAAGCCGCGGCTTATTTTCAAGGTTTTAGGGCATGTTAGCAGCTGAACTGTTTAATAAAACACTAACAAAAGGATATTTTGCAAAATATACAAATTTGTTTTTCACAAATTAGAACCACCTTCGCCCAAAGACGAGGTTTGTTGCACGTGAGCCGACAACGTAAATCTATTGAAAATGTTAGATTTTTAAAAATTATTTTTAGGCACGTAGCATTGCTTCGAATTAAAGGAGGCAGCCTTACCCCCAAAAATCTTCAAGTGCAAACAAAAAATAAAAAATGCAAATTCATATTAAGGGGGAGGGGAGGGGGTTGTTATTTACTTTTGAAAACGTTATTACAGTGATGTATTTCAATACATGCTTTTTGGTGTATAATTTCAATACATTTTCTTACAGTTACAGAAAAGAGGGAGGGACAATTTTGTATAGTAATATGTGATTTGCAAAAAAGTATGCCTACCCTCGCGTTGCTACATGCCTTTTATTTACTTTTCAGTTTCTTATATTCAGTTTTATAAGCTTTTACCCACCTGCTTCGCCCATCTTCTTAGTGTTAATGTTGCAACGATGCATAACAACGATTCAGTTTTAGATAAATGTATTTATTAAAGGTTCGAATAACACGTGTTCGTATTTATTTACACCTGTAATCTATTGGTTAGTTGTTGGTCACCTTGTCCGGTGACATTTAAATATTCATTGCACGGGTTTCAACTGACCGATGTTAGCGCTGGAAGTTACATGCGCGGATCCAGAAAATTTTTCCAGGGGGGGGGGGGGGATGGATCCGAAGGATAATTGTGTTTGCCGGGTAGGGGAGGAGGAGTCCAAGGCATATTTGCGACAATTTTACTTTGTAAATTAAATAGATTTTCATATTCCAGGGTGGGGGTCCAGACCCGACCCCCCCTCTAGATCCGTGCATGAGTTATATAGCCATTCGAAGGCTCTTTACAGTGCAGTTAACTTAATTCTCACCCACCCGCCCTTGCTTTTGATGTATATCGGAATATTATATCAAAAGTATTGTTTTATTTTGTAGAAATGAAGATAAAGAAGACATAGAATTGTGTATTTACATGTATAAGTAAACTGAACTTCAGAGCGCTTCACATCCTAATATACGCGTTTGTGTTTTATTTTATAAATTATTTATGTAATTAATAAGCTATAAACTCAATAGTTAAGGGGGAAAGGGGTCATACTGTGTTTTGAAATATTATCCCTTTTTAATATTTGTACGGATTTTCACAGAAGACGTAAACAAGTATTTTATTTAATCAAAACAAAATCATAATTTTCATATACTATATATACATGTACACATGTAGTAAAATGTCTGTGATATATTGGAGTTATCTCTCTTTGACCAGTCATGCAAATTTTAAAGTTGTAATACTAAACTCATTAATCACAAAAATTAAAACAACCCAACAAGATTGATTTCTACACTACACTAAGTTGAATTTTTTGCATTTTTCATTTCCGAAAGATTCCATTTTGGCATCTGAAATTCAATATTGACAAAAATATTCAACAATGGTGAGATGCTTAACTTGTGTAGATCTTCAAGATGACAAATGAGCTTTGCATTTCAGGAAATGATTTAGTTTATTGGACCTACAAATTATGCATGCACTGTAAAAAAAAAAATGGGCATCGTGACAAAACGGAACTATTTTATGGACCTACATTACACATGTTCAGTCAAATAATGGGCATGATGACAAAACGGAAATATGTTTTAAACAATTTACCATTTTCATGACTATACTAAAAATCCAGAAACAAAACCAAAAAAAGTTATGGGAATACTAGTAGTATGTATCCACCAATACTCAGGGTCATTTAGCTCCCCTGTTGCTTTTTTCCACCGTAAAAGTAGGGGTTACCTCCACCAATGGGATAAATTTATATCACTCTCAGGAGTACAACTGTCCACAATTCCTACGATGGCCCATCCCAAGTCAGTTCGTTGACCATACGATCCGTCGTCGGCAGGTACAATGACATCTCTATAGGCAACAAGGCCTTTGAACAGTTGTATCCAATAAGTAGTCCAACTTCGCAGTCATTTAGAGGTTAAAGTTCATAGGCAGACTTCTAAAAGAGATCACTTTTTCGCAATTTCTGGCGTAGGAATATGGAGTCTATTTGCAGGCATGGTATTTCTGGTGTAAGTCTATGGTTATGGTATTCCCTTTTCGGAGTTGAATCCTCTTACTCTGAGTCCTTGAACTTTGCAGCTGTCGACAAGCATATTTTCAGCATACATGGTACAAAGCATAAGCCTGACAGGGTTTCCTGGTATGGCTAATGCTTTACGGGTGTTCTCAAGCAGAAATGTTGTGTCGGATTGTGTATCTAACAGTGCATACACAAGTCTCTCATTATCTGGGTTTGACACATGTGATAAGTAAACTGGAAGTATCATTGAGCTCTTGCTGGTGGCCCCAGAGTGACTCATTAAGGTTGAGCTTGATGTACTATAGGTGTGGACGGAACGTTTCTCTTCTCATCATTGTGAGAGCGGATATCAGGTTTCCTAGTATCCCCGTGCAAAGATGACGGATGAGCTTTGAAGCAAGTTTTGCACCTTTACCTCTGACGGCACTTTTCAGACAGGGACCAGGACGCAGGGATCTAAAACAAAGTTCCTTTTATTTGGCATACTTGGCCTTGGCCTTGAATTCTGTACAATTATCTAGATCGTGATTAGCATTGCACAAAATACAGTTAGTTTTTCTTTCACTCCGTGTGGTTGTAGTAGCTAGAGAAATATCAGCTTGCAGGTCCTCATCAACTTCTGTGAGGAAGGATCTGCTGTTCCGGCCAAATGTGTGCTTCTGTCCCGTCATTCTTTGTCTTTAATCTGTGGTTTGCTGTTGGTTTGCTGTTGTCCTTGTAGGTACCAATTGACTGCAATGAGGTTACTGGATCAGTGGCTATTTTAGCTTCTTTTACAACGAAGTCCATAACTGTTTTAAATGGTGGGAAGGCATTTGTTTCTTCAGTGTGCTGAGTAACTATCCTACCCCAACGAGTCACAAGCCAATCTGGAAGTTTACTTAAAAGCGTTCTGTTTTCCCTGTCGTCGTTGAGTATATTCAGGCTTCAAATACTCTGCATAGCTGTGTGGCATTGTTTAAGGAAATCTCAGAATCGCTGTAGTTCCGCGACTGTACTCGGCAATGCTGGTACCGGACATCCATGACTGTACCTGCACGCTAATGGTAAAGTCGGATTGTTTTGTCGTATAACATGTTTATATTTATAGACTGTAATTGTAGAAACTATATCTAATGAATATTTATACAAAAAAGAGAATGCTGTGGAATATCTAATCTGCTGTATGGAACGACGTTAACGCTAAAAGGGAAACATTAACAGTGTAACGTTAATTATAGCAAATGTAAAGTAAATATTGAGAACCATGGAAAATTTTCAGCGAACGAATTTATCTTAAGGATCAACATTATCGCTAATAAAAACAAATAAAAGTAATTGACTTAACTAAGATAAACCAGATTTCTTATGAGTATAATAAACTAAAGGGTTAGGGATTAATGTTCCTCGACACACCAAACTTTTATTTGATGGATCCATAGAGAATCTTTTTTGAAATATGATTCCACAAAACAGAGATCGGCTTTTTTATATGAATTCTTTTGTATTTTTTCAGTGAAATATATAGGAAAAACTGTTTTGAGGACAAACAGGGTATTTTAGAGCTTAAACCTTGGTGTCAATTAATGTGTAATATAATCATGAATGAATACATGCCAAAGATTGTTTGGTCAAGTATTTAATATTTTAATTAAAAAAATATTTCTGAAAGTCAAAATTGTAATATTTTTTTTATATCTTTTTAATCTATGGATAAAACTTAAAGAATAACATATAGTCATATAAAGTACTTACTAAACAATGATATTTTACAAAGAAATTGAAACGAAAATGTGAAATTTTGGAAAAATAGCTATTTATTAAAGTTGAACCAATCCTGATTGAAAAAAAACCTGATCTCGATCAGAAATAATTTAAAATTGAAATTTTACAAAAACACTGCAATTATTCTGAGGAATTGATATGAATTTTAAAGTCAGTAAATGACCAAACCATTTTACAGCTAAACAACTTGATTGTTTTGCAAATATGTGATACATTCTACCTTTATATGATTTCGTTCGGGATCAGTTTAATTACAATCGGGATCGGTTCGATTTTTGCTAGCGCTCTCGATCGCTAGCAACTACATTAGTCCTTTTTACTGGAATACGCATGCTCGACTTCACGGTAGGGCATTCTGGGAATACATGTAATACTGTAGATAAACTGTACCATGTCAATTTCGTTTTATCATCTACTACAGTAGTTTAGGTCTTGTATGCCAAGTTATTTCTAAAATTTATTAAATACCCAGTTTTCATGACTACTTTCAAGCTCGTAAAACAACCTCGGATATGTTTTCCGAGCTTGCCGAAAAGGCCCGAGAAGATACGAATCTTGCTACAAAACCAATCGCAACTTCTCGGGCCTTTCCAGCAAGCTCGGATAAACACTGCCGGAAAGGCCCGAGGAGTTGCGATTGGCTACGAAACAGTACCATTGGTTCTACTAGTCTCTTATTTTTCACCTCAAAATTGAAATTACAGTAAATACAGAATAATTTAAACACAGTTAATGAGCTATGTCATTACCGATGTGAAGCCAACTCTAGATTCACCATTCTGAATTGAGAGACCCCCCCCCCCCCCCCCCCCCCCCACACACACACACAATTTCAGTGCACCACTGTGCCTTCAAAACTTCATATGAATAATAAATCGATTCAGAAAATTAAACTAATGGTTAAGAAATCTACTTTTGTGTTATATGATGGCTACAGCGCTAGCTCACCAATTTTTCACCACTTTCCAATTTTTCTTGAATTTTACTATTTCGTTTCAATTTCTTGTTGAAATATGATTGTACAGCAATTGTTAATTCGAGTAAGAGTTTATTTTCAGTTTTTATCCATAGATTTAAAATATCTACAATTCTTGTTTTTCAGTTACATAAATTTCATGTTTATATGGCCGTCTTTAATATGTATATATAGATAATTGTATTGTGCATTAATTGATACCAAGTATTTAGCTCTAAGAAATCCTGTTCGCAGCTAAAACGATGTTTCTGGTTTCTATCAAAAATACAAAAAAAAAAAAAAAAAAAAAAAATCATATAAAATAATTGAAAGCCGATATAGGTGTCATTTTTGTATAATCATATCTCAAAAATGATTCTTCATCGATCCATCAAATAATGCATTGGTGTGTCGAGCCACCTTAAGGCTAAAATAGGTTGTGCATGCTGCCAAATCACATTCAATATATATTGAATAAAATAACAATAGAATAAGAAAAAAAACCCTCTTAAGGTTTGTTCATTAATACACCGACGAAGAAATATAAATATTCGAGCAAACAGCATCAGTGTCTCTATTTACCTCCAACTACAATAAAAGAAAAGTATACATCAGTTAGTATATAGTGAAGGTGCGACTCATTTACACAACCCGAGGAATTAGGTTAAATATCCTTTATTCACACCTGTTGCTGAACGTATGCCTAATTAACAACACCCATGACTGTACCTGTCCTATAAATGCAATAAAACTTACATCCATGACTCTACCCGTGCCTGATTAACAACATAAATGACTGTACCTGTCCTATAGGTGCAATAAAACTTACATCCACGACTGTACCTTTGCCTGATTAACAATATCCATGACTGTACGTGTCCTATAAATGCAATAAAACTTACATCTACGACTGTGCTAATTTTACCTAAAGGAGTTGCAGATAAAATGGAAAAATCAAAGTTACAGAAGTCGATGTAAATCTTTTTTTGCGTGCAACTTTGTACATAAAGCAGTGTAGAATTTTATCTGGAAAGTTTGTACTGATTTTTATAAGACCATGAAATAAATTTGAAAATGGTTGCACAGACAAATATGGCAGATTTCACGCTTTATAGAAGGGGAATCCTCGTTGTTGTGAAAAACTGCCTCCTTGAAACAAAATTAATTGTATCCTAACGTTTAGAGTCCGACAATTCCTTGAAATCTGCCATTTCCGATTTTTGTTTCAAAGAGGCATATTTTTAAAAAAATCTAACTTTTGGGAAAAATGATTTGATATTTTTGAAATCTAAGAACGCTGTGTTAAATTTCCCCGTATTATGTCATGTCTAGAGTAGTCGAGTGGTTACACTGTTAGAATAGAATATACTCTTCTCTGACTTTTTTGAATGGGTTCAAATCCCGGAACAGTTGGAATGTTTTTTACATATTTCTTTTAATCGCATGAAAAGATGAATGTATATTAGATAATTTAAGAATGTCAGAATAAAGTTTTTTAAATGCTTGTCAATGTAATATTTTGCATGCGTGCTTAATTTTTTTCAACATTACTTACAGTGTAAAGTCCCCGTTATAAACTTGGTTTATAAACATTTCCTTCTGAACAAGGGATTTCAAAACAATGTACGCAACAATGTGGAAAGTTGGTTTTCCCCCTTTTTTAATGAAGTAACCGGGTATGCCGTTTTCAAGAATACATGTACAGGCTGTTAAAAGCAAAAATAATTCATTAAACATAGGTAATCACAGATTACAAAGCTCACCGAGACGAGGCATCACCTTAATGAAGCATCACCTTTATGAGACCACCTTTATCATATTATTTGAATATCATAGTTAATGATCTTGGATATTCATGGATACTGTAGTGTGGTTTGACAATATCGTATGTCATATGTTAAGAAATTGTTTGATAATCATATGTTAATTTCGTAAAGTATTGTAAGATACAATGTTTATCAAAAAACTACTATAAAATACGATATTGCATCATTTGGTACTAAACAATATTGTGTCATATGATATATCATATGATACAATATAATTCTGTAATATATAATGATACAATCTGATTTTGTAACATATGATATGACATCATATAAAAATACGATTATATATCATGATACGGAATTGTATTGTGTTATACAATATTGTATTTGATCACATAATACAAAATCATAACATAATATATGATACATTATTGATTCATATGATACAATACCATATCACATAATACATCCCAATATTGTAACACATGATATCATATTGTATGATATAGTTAGATACTGTTTAATAAATTATGATAATGTATCATATGATATTGTATCATATATCATATATGATATAATATTGTATGAGATAATACAATATAATTTGATACAACATTGTATCATATAATATGATATAATATAATATAATATGATACAAAATCATGTGATACAATAACAATTATATAATACAATATCATATTATATAGTATTGTATCATATGATACAATATTATATATATATATATATATATATATATATATATTACATTATAAGATACAATATTATGTGATACAATACTATATTATATGATACAAAATCATATTATTAAATATCGTATCATATTACACAATATTATATATTACAATATCATATGATACAATATCATGTGATACAATAATATATTATATAAAACAATATCATAATATACAATACTATAATGTATACAATTTGTATGATAGGCATACAACTTATATTATATAACACTATCATATTAATTCAATTTTACTGTTTCATTTTACTATTGTCAGGAGATGTCGAAATGAACCCAGGTCCTCCATATGAACATGTCCTTGACATTATTCACATGAATATAAGAAGCATAAGACACAAACTTGATTTTTTAAACACATTTTTGCACGATTTCGACATTGCATGCTTCACTGAAACTCATCTTGACGACAACATTTAAGACGATGAATTGGACTGTTTTAATTCCATTTACCGTAATGATAGAAATTCTTTTGGCGGCGGTGTAATGATTTACTTATCCAATGCCGTTCGTGCTCGCAGAGCGTAGATCTTGAACCTAACACCGTCGAATGTATTTGGCTAGAAATTGAAAATCCTACCTGTAAATATTTCTTATGTTGTCTTTATCGTCCACCTCACACAAATTTCACATTCTGGAAGAACCTTTCATGGTCACTAGATACAGTTAATGAAATATCCGATAAAATCATCATGGTAGGGGATGTCAACGTTGATTTTTTAAATCTCCCAAACACACACGAAATACGCGACATTTTGTCTATTAACAATCTCACCAATAGAATTTCTGAACCTACGAGAATCACGAAAACCACGCGAACACTTATTGACCAAATTCTTACAACAAACAGCATCGAAGTTATTGAAGCAAGCACTCTTAAGGTCGATACTTGCGTCACCGATCACAGGGCTACTTTTATTTCTATTTCTCTTAAATGTAATTTAAACCGCTCATATACCCGTAAAATTTGGCAATATAAACATGCAGATATCGAAAAGTTAAACTTACTCATTATGAATACTGATTGGGGTAGTGTAATATGCGACGCTGAAGATATTGATTCTGCAACTTTAAATTTTTCATCAAATTTATTGACACTTATTCGCAAATGTATTCCAGAGAAGACGGTTACAATTAGGCCAAAAGATAAGCCATGGTTCGATTCGCTGATAAGGAGAACAATTAGAAAGCGTGACCGTTTACGAAATTTGGCTTTAAAATATAAACGCGAAGAGGACTGGAACAAATTTAGAAAGACTAGAAATCAGGTTAACAATATGAAAAAACATGCACTTTCCAACTATTATGACAACATTGAATTCCATTTAGATGAGGCATTTTAAGACAATAATAAGCTGTTTTGGAAACTCATGAAAGACACATTCAAAACCAAACCAAGTTCAGTTATTCCACCTATACATCACGTCTCTGACGAAGGAGAACAATTTGTAGCTTTTTCAGATTTTGATAAAGTAGAGCTGCTTAATAATTTTTTCTCATCTGTTTGCAATGTCTACGACACAGGCCATGCTTTGCCGTCAATGTATTCACTCTGTAATAATAATTTGTCAAATATTGTTATTTATGAAGAAGAAATTATTGATATCATTTCTATTTTGCCAGCTAACAAATCTATTGGGCCTGACAATATTAGCCACAAAATGCTAAAACTTACAAAATTTACTATTTCCAAGCCCCTGTGTCTTTTATTTAATAGGTCATTAGCTGAAAACAATTTTCCAAAGAACTGGAAACTTGCGCATGTTATTCCATTGTTTAAGAAAGATGATCCCTCTGTAGCCTCTAATTACAGGCCCGTGTCATTATTAAGCTGTGCTAGCAAATTATTGGAACATATAATTTTTAAACATGTGTACAATTTTTTTCATTGCAATAACTTGTTTTATAAATACCAAGCCGGTTTTCTTCCCGGCCACTCCACTGTGTACCAGCTAATTGAAACATATCACAATGTTGTAAAAAGTATTGATGACGGAAAATCATGTTGTATAGTTTTTTGTGACTTATCAAAAGCTTTTGATAGAGTTTGGCACAAAGGTCTTCTTTTTAAATTAGAAACATACGGAATAACTGGCAATGTTTTACAATGGTTTAAAAGTTATTTATGTAACAGAAGTGAAAAAAGTAATGTACAAAGATGTTTTATCATCTAATACTTGTATAAAATCGAGTGTACCGCAAGGTTCAGTGTTAGGACCCTTGCTCTTTTTGATATATGTTAATGATGTCTCAAACAATATGTTATCATTTTGTCGACTATTTGCAGATGACAATTGTATCCAATATGCATCGCATGATTTTTCTAGCATTGAAAACAATATCAATCATGATTTATACATTTTGGACCAGTGGTCTAGACGATGGTTACTTAAATTTAATCCAAACAAAACTAAGGCTGTCTTTTTTACCACAAAATCAAGCTACGAATTACCTGAAATATTATTTCAGCATTGTAGGCTAGAATATATCTCAACACACAAACACTTAAGTTTACATCTAACAAGTGATCTAAAATGGTCGGAGCACATTAGTATTATAGTAAACAAAGCACTGAAAAAATTAGGTCTCTTGAAAAAACTAAAATTTAGTCTTGGAAAAAATAGTCTTTCCAAAATGTACATTACCTTTGTAAGGCCAATTCTCGAATATGCCTCAGTGGTTTGGGATGGCTGTAGCCAATTAGACATTGACAGATTAGAGAAAGTTCAGTTATACGCTGCCCGCATAGTTACAGGATTACCAATTATTGCTTCAAAAACATCCTTATATTTTGAAACAGGCTGGGAAGCTCTTTCTGATAGGAGAATGACGTCTAAAATTACCACTATGTACAAGCTTCACAATAAGTGTGTCCCTGAATATTTATCTCAGATTATACCTAATACTAGGAGTAACGATTCTGCATACAGAACTAGGAACATTGAAAATTATAGTTTACCTAGGTGTAGAACAAAATTATTTAAGAAATCATTTGTACCGGACACTATTCAATTGTGGAATAAATTAAGCATAGGAGTAAGAAATGAAACCTCTGTACAAAGATTTAAGAATTCATTACACAAATCTAAAAACATAGCTAAAGCTCCCTCCTTTTTTACACATGGTAAGCGCAAGTTAAACATAATACATACCAAGCTAAGACACCATTGCATACTCAATTATGATTTACACAAAATAAATATCATAGAAAGCGGTAATTGTCGGTGTGGATTACCCCAAGATGCTTACCATTTTTTCTTCATATGCAAAAATTATACTATCGCTAGAAATAATCTTTTTCTTAATCTTCTACAACTAGACCATTTCCGTATAATTAATACTCATCTTTTATTGTGGGGCGATGAGTCCTTATCCATTGATATTAACAAACAATTATTCTCATTAGTTCAAATGTTTATCAACGAAACTGGTAGATTTGTTTAATACAGTTTATGTGCATGTATCTTGTACTCGTAGATATAACGTATTTTGCTATTTCGTAATTACATATTCATATCATGTTATAACAGTTGTAAGTTTTGAACAATTTTTCAATTTTAATTGTGAAGACCTCGTAAGTTGTCAGAACTTGTGTCCAAACCACTTGTATATGTATGTTATATATATATACAATAAAATATGTTCAAATCAAAAATCCAATCCAATCAAACAATATAATCTCAAATATCCCTCGGACCCCCCCCCCCCCCAAAAAAAAAAAAAAAAAATAAAAAAAAATTCTGGATCCGCGCATGCTTGGAGGTGTTCAAATCTGACAGATGACAAGTGGGGACCACAAGCCACTTTTACTGATACGGGTGGTGAATACAGGGACATGTACAAGATCCCTGTTAAGATAATGCATCCAGTGACTTGAAGCACCTCACAAAATGGAAGGGAAAATTTCACTATAAGAAAATAAATTTAGAATATTTAAGCAATTATCTTAACTACATAATACATATATAGGGAAGTAAAGTCAGTAAGCCTTGTCTTGATTAAAAATGTGATCAAAAAGTAGTACATGTATTCAGTATAAACAAATTCACGAGGGTAAATGCGGAAATCAAATTGGCATTCCTTCGTGTACATTGATTGTAATACTTTTATACACTGCTTAGTGTAGTGAGGTTGTTGCATTTTGAAGTGTGTATTATTTCAAAATTCATTCTGAATGTTAATATAAATGAGGTTTAAGTATAATCATATTATAACTCATGTGAAAATCGTACTAAGCCATATAACAGACACTTTCTGAAAATAGACGTAAAACGGGGGGGGGGGGGGGGGGGGGGGGGGGGGGGGGGGGGGGGAGGGGAGGGGAGGTGTTGTTGCGAGGCCTATTTTCGGTAATTCCACTACGTAGGCTTAATAAGTTTGAATTTTTTTCATGGGGTCTGGACAGTGGACACCTCTCTAGACCTCCCCCCCCCCCATATCCGGGCATGGATCATCCATACTACAATATGACTGTGATCGAAGGATAAAGAGATGTGGCGAATGAAAATAAAGGGTAATGGGGGGGGGGGGGGTCCAACAAATATGTACAAATCAAGGATTGGGGTTGGATAGGGGCAATATGTAGTTAATACATGTATAACGAAACCGCAATCCTCAAAATGTTAAATCGTCATGGAAAGGGGGGTGACGTTTGTTACAGAGAAGTTTGAACGAAAAGTATGTACTTTTGGGAAATAATTAGAAAGTACATGTACGTTGATCATGTTGATTTGGTCCCAAATTGAAGGAACCTTGTAATTATTTTTTTATTTTTTAAAGTTCGTAATTTTCAAAGTGCGTTGCAACACACATTCCCCTTGTGACAACGCCTCATCCCGTATGCAACAGCAATGTCTTGAACATGTTTTTAGAACATTATTTAACGATCATTTCATATACTATGATTTTAAAATTTGTTCATATTTAAGACGTTGTATTATATCAGAGACTTATAAACATTGATTGTTTTTAAGAGCAAAGTACTAACGCCAAAAAAAAAAAACCCCAAAAAACCCCAACAAAACAACCCAACAACAAGTCAACGACCTAGGAGGAATCGGTCTTTTAAATTATAAGAGTACATTATAACGGGTTCGATAACCACTGAATTAGATTGTAAGTCTTATGATAATAAAGAACAGTAGACTCTAGACTATATTTTACACATAGCTAATGCATGGCCAATCTCCCAGTTAATGACTGACCATGTTTCACAGTTCAAGGCCAGTTATGTGCATTTAAATATCGCTTACTAAAGCACCTGTATAATTATATATACACACGTGCCATGGCCCGTGTTTACCAACACTCGGTGCACGAGTCCTCGCCCGGCACATTGCGGGAGCCCCATGGTAAGTTATGGCGGATTTTCCAGACGATATCAAACATGATTTTGATTTAGAAGTTGTTCACCAAGGGTTTGTGAAATGCCGAGAGAGCAGCGATCAGCTGATCTTGAGGAATTACCTGGAGGCCTACCACGAATTGAACAGGTATGCATTATTGTGTGATTGACCAATAGCTTGTATAAACAGCCAATAAAGAAAAAAAAACAAACCTTATAAACAGCTGATAAAGCTACATCAGTCTTTTGTTATTGTACAGTTTGTAACGTCACGTTTGGAAATATTCAGACGCGAGAGATTGTATGTTTTAAAGTTTTCTAAATTACCCAAATGCCAAATCTCTGAGAAAACTATGTGTCTTTATTTAGAATATTTTGGACGCTGTTGGTTCCCCTTTGTTGTTCTTCTGACCTGATCCGTTATATCAAACTATTGAAACATGTCTTTTATCTTACTCCTGTTTTTCTTCCTTTAACTGCATTGATGTACATGTACATGATTCTGTTTTTCTGCCTTTATCTGCATTGATGTACATGTATACGATTCTGTTTTTCTGCCTTTAACTGCATTGATGTACATGTATATGATTCTGTTTTTCTGCCTTTATCTGCATTGATGTACATGTATATGATTCTGTTTTTCTGCCTTTATCTGCATTGATGTACATGTACATGATTCTGTTTTTCTGCCTTTAACTGCATTGATGTACATGTATATGATTCTGTTTTTCTGCCTTTAACTGCATTGATGTACATGTATATGATTCTGTTTTTCTGCCTTTATCTGCATTGATGTACATGTATATGATTCTGTTTTTCTGCCTTTAACTGCATTGATGTACATGTACATGATTCTGTTTTTCTGCCTTTAACTGCATTGATGTACATGTATATGATTCTGTTTTTCTGCCTTTAACTGCATTGATGTACATGTATATGATTCTGTTTTTCTGCCTTTATCTGCATTGATGTACATGTATATGATTCTGACGACTTTATTTTGTTTATTCTGTATATTTGCTCCTCTTTACTAATACTTGTATGTTTGGTTTGAGCGAATAGATTATACTTTAACTTTCAACTGTGTCTATTCTCATTAAATTAAGATCCTTGAATTCGTATTTCCCTGGTTGTACATCTTTTGTTTTTATTTCAATCAGGTTCTTCCGACTTAGTGGTAGGCTATTCGCTTTTGTTGCCAAAGACCTTGAGGAGAAAATCCACGTGTTGGAGAGCCATTTGGATGGACCTAATGGTCGACACTACGTCACCGTCCAATCAATGACCGACTTCGAGGTGGCGAACAACATCACAAAGGTCAAACACAAACTTCCCTCGGGGTCAAGGTCGTTGCTCCGTCTCCACAGAGGACTCGAATTCATTCTGGAGTTCATGAGGCGTATGGGTGAAAGTTCAGACGACGACAGGTCTTCGACGATTGCCGCTGAAACTTACAAAGATACGCTCGCTCATTACCACCCATGGCTTGTCCAGAAGATGGCGGGCTTTGCAATGTACATGTTGCCGAGCAGACAACAACTTTTTGAAACCATGTGCAAGCAAAATTACACGCACGCGCTAGAACTCTTGGACTCTGTTGTAAAAGCGGGAAAGCCTGTATACGAAGAAACGCAGAACATTTTTACAAATCACGGTCTGTTGGATTTACCCTGAAAGACGGAGAAAGTAGGTTAAGGAAAGTACGTTAAAGTTTACAAGCGACCTGTATGAAGATAGTTTTACTATGAAATGAAAGACTGTCTACTAGTATATTAATATGCATCTTCGCTAACCAAGGGTGACTAGCGAAGATAATAGGATGCGTATCTGTGTGTTGTGTGTTTGCGTGTATATGAATGTACATTATTCAGTGTCGAGAGAGAACCATGTAAGTGCATGACTGTTACGTAAAGTGATTGTGTAAAGTGAATACAATGTACAAGTGTTGTTTGATACAAGGAAATCTGCAGTATAACAATGGACATTTGTTGTGTTTTATAATATTGAAATAAAGATGAAGAATACGATAAGTGTTAGATAACGAGCCTTCTACAATACTCGTCACGTCATGTACGCTCTATGTAACATGCTTGTCTCTACACTTCCGTAATTTTATTTGAACCCAGCCCCCTCTCTATAACTCATATCCTGATTGAAGTTATGATATTAACTTAAACGCAAGTCAATAAACAACAAACAGTCATGGCTGAGTTTGAAGAAGACACGAAAAAGGATTTTGACTTGGAGGTGGTTGAGGTGAATTTTAGGGAAAGTTTAATGGAGGATCAGGACGTGGACTTGAAATGTTATTTACGAGCCTACAGTGAACTGGCCAGGTAGGATCAACTTAACCCGTATAAGTAAAATTAAAGTAGGAGCAAAATTTAATGAGATCAAATGATCATATGCAAGGATTCCATATTGTGTGTTCTTCGGTAAAGCAGGGTACCGGTACTTTCCCCATTCCATTTTGTAATCAATATACCATAAGCAATCACAGCATATATTAAAATATCAAAACAATCAATGGAATTAATTTGTTTTTATTTCATAAACTACGTTCATAATAACTATATTATCATAAAAAAAAATCTGCATCATATCGAATTAAAATCCACATTGTATAGGGATTGTATTGTAGGTTTTTCAGACTTTGTGGAGCACTATTCTATTTTGTTGCCAAAGATTTGGAAGGAAAAATCAATGTCATAACGGACCTAATGCAGAAAAACAACCGGCCTTACTGTACAGTTAAAGCCATGATGCTTCAGGAGGCAAACTCTAGCCAGAGACCAGGCGCATGCGCACTACTGCGTCTCCATCGAGCGCTAGAACTCATTCTCCAGTTCATGGACCGGCTGTCCAAAAGTTCTGACGACGAACGGACGTCAGATATAGCAGCGGAAGTCTACAAAAATACAATGGCGAAACACGACACGTGGCTTGTCCAGAAATTGGCGGGAGTCGCCATGTATACGCTTCCCTCGCGAAAGACTCTGATTGAGACGATGTGTAAACAAGACTACGAACAGTCCTCACTTCTGGTCCAGAAAGCCACAGATGCAGGAAAACCAGTGTTCGACGCTATAGACTTAGAATTCACTTCCCGAGGAATGAACTGAGAGAGAGAGAGAGAGAGAGAGAGAGAGAGAGAGAGAGAGAGTTAGCAGTTTCGTTCATTAAAATCTGTGATTATCAATCTTGTGAGTTTATTCTGAGTATTTTCTGTTAATGTTGATATTAAACAGTCAGTACATGTAAATTTTACACGTCTTAGAATGATGATGTAGAATGCAACTGCATAGTCGTACTTACTTTATCTAGTATATTAAAACTAATCAAGTGCCAATTAATGAAATGGCAAGTAAATAATTCAATATGTTTTAGTATATACAAGGGAACTATGAATTTCAAGATGTAAGTGAAGTAGGCTTCAACTTTCTGGTTAAAAAATGATGACCAAAATCACAAGTGAATGGCCAATAATGGCAAACAATTTAGATATTCATATTCTTTTCATAATATCAAATTTGAAATATCTAACGTTTACACATCATCATAATACATGTAGTTATATCCATTACATATTGGTCACGCCAATCAATGGTGGATTTTACGACTGCCTCAGTTTCATCTCCACCCTGGTCAGCGATCGGTAGAAGCCGGTAATGTGGTTCCAGTTAATACCTTTACCAAATGAAGTATTCTGGTAGTTCCCATTCAGGTTGGATTTGTGGCAGCTCTTGTACCACCACGCTCCATAGAAGGCAATGGCACAGTTCGGGCTGTCGTAGCTACCGACGTTCTCATCATTGTCCCGATCATAGGTCGTAAAGGCCTTCCCATTGTGCCAGGAAAAACTATCACCTGTACAGGTAAAAACATGGAGATGATATGTAATACCTGCAAGAATCAGGTTATCTGTTGTATGCTAAAGCCTTTTCTATAGGTAGGGTCAAGTCAATTATGATTGAGTAAGGTCAAGTTTTACATGGGCAAGATCAAACTGATTGAGGTAAGGACAAGTTTATCATAGGTATGGTAAAGTCTATAATAGGTAAGTTTAAGTCTATTTTTCTCTCCATTAAACGCTGAAAAAGGACAGCCAATCTCTTTTTCTATATTCAGTAAAGTCACTTCCATTTTATTCTACATTGGGTCAGCCTGTCTTATCTACGTTGGGTTATGTCTTTCCGTTTTACTATGGACAAGTTCACGTAATTTTCTCCTTTTTGATTCAGAGTGCATTCATGTTTTACGAATCTGCATAACGAGTAAGTTTAATTTGCTATTTAAACACCCTGTGAGATCGAACCGGAAGTATTAATAAAGCGATATACCCAATGTACCTACTTAACGACAATATCTTATGTGCAGACGTCCAGAGATGTCTCTGTTAATTGGAATGAAGCAAAGAGCATCATTGAAAAAGATGTTTGTAAAGCAATTGCAATTTTATCTCTACTGATTGTTTTTCTTAGTGACACTCTTTTTTGTTTTGCAAAGAACAGATCCGGAAGCATTGGCTCATTCCTTTGGAGTAACAGACGAAACGTCACTTGTAAATTAATACATAGTGAAAAACAATATTTTAAGGTGTTTTGACTTAACGGACATAAACTTCATTTAAAGAGCGCATAAAAATGCTCTATAACTTTAAATATAAATGTCACCAATTTTAATATCTCAGACTGATTCACCTGAACTCGCTAACGGATGTCTGTCTATTCAACAGTGCAATTTCTTGCGAGAAAAAAAATAAACGTTTGGCATTGGCAACCACTAAAATGGGATGGTAATCGCAAATCTAGAAAAAAGGAAGCTCAGAACTGCAATACCTTTTCTCTGATACATATGGAGAGATATGTCCTTACAAATTACGGTAGGTATGAGCTTTTTAAAGGGTCTATGAAAACAGAAAGATGAAGAATTTTAAGTTAACCAAGAACTTCATACTACATCATGTTGTTAAAATGAACCTATGTCACTGCAAAAATTAATTCACTTTCTATGTGTAAATTTGCCCCCCAAAAAATTGTGATTCTTTTTTAAACAAACAACAGCAGATCCTATTGTACAAAATCCCTTAACAAAGCAGAAGTACACCACTCTGCCCTTACCAAACTCGACATATATTTACCATTAAAATCACTCCCCGTAAAACTGTTTTTTTTTTTAAAAAATCCATAATATTATGATGGCAACTCACCTGTATTACCCCCCAAGAAGGTTGAGTAGCTCATTCGATAATTGTCACTCTCGGTCTGGATGACAAAGTCGGAGTATTTAGCGTAATACTGCTGGGGAAAGTCTTCCATGTCAATCCGTAGGACATATTCTCCACGAGTCGTAATTTCATGAAGATTGTCTAGACCTGGTGGATAAAAAAAATCTTAGTATTTATAGTATGTTACAAATTCGAGAAATTTAAAAAAAAAATGAAAATTGAGTTGACATTTTCTAACGATAAACATAGATATATGTGGAAAAGATATTAGATAAAATGTCTTATTTTCTTACCCAGCCAGTATTCTCCCGTGGGGTTACCAAATCCTGTCTTATAGTCGCTCCAACTTCTGAAAAAATCAACGGAGCCATCTAATCTGCGTTGCATCACCTAAAGAAAGAAACCGCATCCGTAAGAAAAAACCCTAATCCACATGAACAGAAAAATCACCAGAGAAAGCATAAATCCATATAGACATGTAAATACAATGTATGTGTCTTTCAGTGTCTTTTTATACCATTTACGACGTGGACATTTTTCATAAGTATAGTTTTTACATGTATAATATACATGTTCAGTTACAAATAATTACTCGAGTAACACACTTTATAATAGCAATGATATTTGCTATGATATTTCTATTATAGCAAATAATATCGGCAACCGATATGATCTGTGCAGGACTTTTTAGTTGCTGCTTATTAAAAAATAAATGTGATTTATTTTTTATAATTCAGTTAGAAATTTTACCTTAGTCATAAATTATTTTTTCTCTCAATGGAATTAAAGAAGTTTGTTAATAAATTGGACGCGTTCTAACTTACTGTCCATCCACCATCATCCGTGTCCATGTCACACCTTACATGTACGGTGCTGCCGCCTAGCGAGAGAGGGTACTGTCCTGTGACGTTTCCATGCGTAAGTCTTACGTCATCACAATCTTATCGAGAACAGAGAAATTTCTATCATACTACGTTTGATAAACAAAATATCTACTATCAAATAATTGAGAGAAATCCTAAGATTAAGCGTAAAATGACAAGTATACAAGTATTTTAAAATTATGTAATTTTACCTTTGTGTATGCAGCTTGGCGAACATTTCACACATGCGCCGTTGTATCTATTGGATACTGCATCACTGTCACAGTCTCCTCTCTGAACAGACAGAGCAATACTGACAGTAGTTAACCATGTAGGCTTAGTAATAGAAGGGTCATATTAGAAGCGAATTTAAATAATATTGTCACTCTCATGTTTGGAATCTATCTATTGTCTCAGAACAAGTATCTTATATAGCTAATAAAAGTTTTAGAAAAAAAAAAAAACTCGCCCATAAGTGTCGTGTTTGAATTGACAGTTATAAATTTAGTTTGAGTCCATTGTACTTTTCCCTGATGTCTAATCGAACAATCGAACACGTGTAGTTTCAAAATGAACATCTTACCGAGAGTCGGAGGAGCATGGATTTATTTTACAGAATACTTATTTTAATTTAAAAAGATGATTTCAACGTTGGAAATGTTGCTTTTTCTCTCTCTCAGCTCTCAGTATTTACAGTTACAAGTGAAGTGATTGTGCAAATAGAGTAGATCCTCGCTTCTAGAAGCTTGTCAATAGTCGGCGCCAATGGTGGCATTATACCGATCTGTAGGAGGTCATTTGCCTATACTTAATGTCAAATTATTGGTGTTTTTTGATTTATCAAAAGTGTATGATACACATATCCAAACCAATTCATGATAGCTTAAGGTAAACAAATAGCTTTTTCTGAGAGTTAAAAATAAATAAGTTTTTATCTATTTTTATCTAATTTTTCATTTACATCTTATATTACTGTGTAAATTCGCCAAAGAAGGTGTTGCAGTTCCTATGCTATTTTCCCCTAAATGAGTTGCAGATAAAATGGAAAAATCAAAGTAACAGTACTCGATCGATGTAAAACTTTTTTTGCATGCAACGTAGTACATAAAGCAGTGAATTTTATCTGGAAAATTTGTTCTAACTTTGATAAGACCATGAAATAAATTTGAAAATGGTTACACAGACAAATGTAGCAGAGTTCACGCTTTATAAAAGGAGAATCCTCATTGAAACAAAATTAATTGAATGTTAACGTTTAAAGACAGACAATTTTTTGAAAACTGCCATTTCCGATTTTTGTCTCAAAAAGGCTTATTTTAAAAAAAATCTAACTTTTGGAAAAAATATTTTACCTTTAAAATCTAAGAACGTTGTGTAAAATTTCCCCGGTATAAGTCATGTATAGATTTGTCGAGTGCTTAGTACGCAGTTATAATGGGTTTTAACCGAGTCTGGCTTTTTTGATTGGGTTCGAATCCCGGAACAGTTGGAATTTTTTTCTATACATAATTCTTTTAATCACATGAAAAGGTAATGTATATGGATAATTTAAGAAAGTCAGAATAAAGTTATTTAAACGCTTGTCAATGTATTATTTTGCAAGCGTGCTTAATTTTTTTTCAACATTACTGTCCCCGTTATAATCTCGAATTATAAACATTTTCTTCTGAACAAAGGATTTCAAATCAATGTACATGTACGCATCAGTGTAAAAAGTTGTTTCTTTTTTTATGAAATAACCAGGTATGCCGTTTTCAAAGATACATGTAAAAGTTGTTGAAAGCAAAACATTTATAAAAACGTATGAATCACTGATGAAGCAATAGGTAGATGAATATATGTATGATATTTTTTTTCCCACTTTTTTTTATCTAAACTGGGCGTTTATCTAGATACTATGGAAACATGCGATGATTATATTTACAACTCTGACGGTTTTGAAGAGCCAGAATCAGGTTTATCCATGTAGCTCAAAAGAATGATATTTTAAACACGCTGGACCGAAGAAATCATATTGATATATGTTAACTTAAGAAATAAATAGCAAGTTAAAAAGTTCACCGGGATATGAACTTGGTTGGTCACATGATCAAATCCTGTGAAGCACGAAGGGCTTCTCAGAAGATTGAACCCGGTGAACTTTTTAACATTGCTGTTTATTACTTATATTTACATTTGAAAAAGACAAATCGTTCAGAATTGTTAAAATGACCGAGTTACTCCAACCGATAAACGATAAGCGCGTGCAATGATCACTGTGACATCATGAAAAAGTTGACTTACTAAATGACTTACTAACAGTACTTACAAAAAATCTTACTAACTAACATACTTACTAACAATAATTACAAACTGACTCACTAACATACTAACTGTTCTTACAAACTGACTTACTAACTTACTTACATACTAACTGTACTTACAAGCAGAATTACTAACTAACATACTAACTAACATACATGTACTTACTAATTGTAGTTACATACTGACTAACTAATTAACATACTAGCTGTACTTACAAACTGACTTACTAACTAACATACTAACTGTTCTTACAAACATACTTACTAACTAATATACTAACTGTTCTTACGAACGTACTTATTAACTAACATACTAGCTGTACTTACAATTTGACTTACTAATTTACTAACTAACTGTACTTACAAATTTATAGGCCTTGCATTGCAGCGATCCATTTTGGGCGGTGTTCTGGTCATACAGAAGGGACAACACACAGACTTCTTGGTCGTTGAACCTGGATGAAAAAACTTCAAGTTGTAAACCAATGAAACTTAGATACAGCAATTTCAAATATGCTCTAAGCTAATTAAAGAGGTAATTTATGTTCACCTGGTAAAATCAGCCAATTTATCAGACAATTCTCATTTGCAAGTATACTGTACAATGTATTTAAAATTCATAACTCCGACAGGAACATGTAAAAGAGACATATAACACTATACAAAAATTCTTTGTAGAAAAACAACACAGACAAAAGATCGGAATCGTCTCCTTATAATACAATTTCCTTTGATTTATCTCATTATTGATATGTATTTATACAATATTATGACTACTGAGGCGCCATACAACTCACGAATCGGACAACAAAGCATTCCGCATTCTGAACTTCCAGTTTGTCCAAAACAAAGAGAGGGGGATACTCAATTGTACTCATTGTTATCTCAATTATCGATTGCTTTGTATATATTTGTATTTAAATTGCATGTTGTCATATCTCCATAAAGAGGAAATAAAGTATGTTTGATTGATTGATTTGATTGTCTCAATATTGATATGTATTTGTACGCAACACAATTTAGACATTATTGTTTAGGTGAACCAAACATAAGGTTAAATCAAAACAGACAAAGAAAAAAAAAGAAAACATTACAAATGCATGTAAACTAATTATTACAAAATCAACCCTTAAAAACCATGAATTCTCAAGATTCCCATGTTAAAATTTGTCATATACTGAGGCCCCAGAAGTAGCCTAGGGATCAAGGCTTGAACAACATATAATCTCCACTATATTTTTTTCTATATATTCTTATGTTGGACTTTAAACCTTTTATAATTTTCGATATAACTTGGCATTATATGACCTAAGCTACTGTTACTTTTTGGCATTTGTGTACAGGTTAAAATACAAAACACAAAACTTCAGATCATTTGTAGATGATAAACGAAATTGACAGTTTATCTACAGAAGTATTCTCAGAATGCCCTATCGTGATTTCGAACATGCGTATTCCAGTAAAAAAGTCTAACGTAGTTTACCCCTGCGAATGTGTTCGGAATGTTTTAATAAATCCAGAGGTACTCGGATGAAGGTTCACGAGACTTACCCGAGCTTTGTTCAGTTCCTGTGAAATTTCGAGCGGAAGTATGAGTGTTCGGATAATATTCTCAAAATTCGTAAGTACTGGTCATTTTTCGTATCATATCTTACTTTGATATATGTTAAAACATGAAAATCTATTAAGATATATGTCTTATTTTAACATCTAGCGGTTATTTAAACTAAATGATAATATTCAGAACAGAGTCATCGTTCGTGTTCAACCACTCTACACGTGGTTGAAAATATAAACATTGGCCTGCTTGATAAAATCATAGCCATGTTTGATGCTTTGGTGTGCAATACCATGCTTTTTACAAAAAAGAATGGGCGTCTGTTTTGCGAAAAATATATCGAGCCATTCTCAAGGAACATTCTGCATAAAAAAGTATTGTCTGATTCACTATTGATGCTATTACTAGGTCAGGCGCGAAAATTAATTCTTAGGGGGGATCGCTACTAAGCATGTTAATTGTTGCAACATAAAAAAAAGTTATATTTTCTATTGTCACATTTATTTCTAGAACTCATTTTATCCACCAATTAATGAAGATAAAGTTTAAAATCAATCCACGTCTAGATTTTATATTTGACAACAAATACCTAGATTGTAGGAAATAGACTATAACCACGAAGCAAGATTTTTACTGAAAGGGTCAAATAAAACCACGTGGTCTAAATTTAAATGACAATAACATTCGCAGGGGTGTAGTTGCTAGCGCTCGAGAGCGCTAGCAATAATCCACAAACAATCTTTGTTCTAAATATTGTTTCAATGATTGTAATTCTTTAGAAGAACATTTTCAAGTATTTCCGTCTATATATTTCTATGCTAAGTTTGAAATCTTCTGGAATTTTGTGTCCGGGAATCCTCGTTTGAACAATTCATAATCAGGATTCTTGAAAAGTAATTTCATAAACTGTATCCATGTAGTTTTTGGCAGAAGATTTAAAAATAAATTATCTGTATATTGGTATACCTACGTTGAATTTTAAACCCTTTTAGGTCCTAGTTTTAGTCTGAGTGTCATGTTTTGGACAATTGAGAATATACACAGTGCATATATGTAAACGCTTTGTTGAAAATGGAGGTTTTAAAAGGTAAAACCCCTGTCTAATAGATATTTATACTTACCTGCATCAACGTTTTGCATTGTCCCCGGGCTGCCTACGATGACTGAACTTTTGAGACCACCCCTGTGGTATTACTTAATGTTTACCCATAATGCACAAGCATACTTCCGTTTCAGTTTTGTGAGGGCCTAGACAACTAGGACCAAAAGGAACACTGGTGGGTGATGCAGGTAAGTATAGTCATCTCGTAAACAGGGGTTTTACTGTTAAAAACCTCCAGTTTACATCAATATCTATACTTACCTGCATCAACTTTTTGCAGAATTTGTAGCAGAAATACATGGCGGGATATTACAATCACTATCATGATAGTAAATAAAGAATGCACTCACCCAAAGGGGTATTCTATTTCTGTTCTTTCCCTTTCGCCCATCTCGATGTATCAAGGACTGGTGACTTGGCACACCGAGCTTCTCATCGATGAATCTCTCATGTAGAATGAAGTAAAGGTGTTTTCTATTGCCCAATGAGCTGTCTGTAGAATGTCTTATCATGTTACTCCAGTGAAACGGGTCCATGAAGTTGCCAATCGTCTAGTATCATGCGCACGCACATGAGATAAGGTCTCACTGTTCTCTTCACACACAAATTTTACTAGTGACACAATCCATCTTGAAATTGAATTCTTGGATGCTGGGTTTTGTGAGTCTGATATGTAAGTTAAAAATAAACACTTTTCATCACCGCGAGAGGACTCTTGTTCTTTTCATGTACATTTTAAGTGCTCTACAAGGACACAAAACCAAGTCTCTACTGTCTGTTACAAAGGTATTAATGTCTGGTATGAATACTGGTTTCCATGGCTTTCCTAATCGCTGAGTTTTGGCAAAAAACTGTATATTTGGTAAGAAACCTATTCCATTCCGTTCAAGATGTAAATGTGACTCTCCAATTGAAAGAGCTTGACTTTCGCTTACTCTTGATGCTGTCGCCAGAGCTACAAGGAACACTGTCTTTCATGTAAGGAACTTCATATCACACGAGTTCATTGGCTCGAATGGGGAGTCACACAACTTCCAAAGGACAGTTGGCAAATCCCAATTTGGAAGTAATGGTCGTACATTTGGTTAAGAATTGTAGATTCCTTTTATTAATTTTGATAGATCAGCGTTGTTTCTGACAGAACTATTGCTCCATTCCTTATGTATAGATGCTATTGCTGACCTGTAATCCATTAAAGTATTTGGCTTACAATTTCTTTCTTCATGCAAATAGATGAAGAAGTCTGCTAAATCAGCTACAGTGGACTCAACCATTCTTTGTAGATTCGTATTCTAGCATCATACATTTGTCTTGTTGACTGTCTTCGGGAGTTGAAGATAAATGACTTAGCTTTCTCAGAAAAAAAACTATTCTCTGTTCTTTGTTGTTTGAAATTTTCCAAACCGCCAGATGTAGACTTTCTGGACTTGGATGAATGAACTGTCCTCTTTTTTGAGTCAACAAGTCTCTTATTACTAAAAGTTCCCATGGAAAGTCTACCAATAGATGTAGTAGGTCTGGAAACCATGACTGTTTTGGTGAAAACGGAGCTATGAGAAGAACAAACGACTCCTGTTCCACTTTCCTGAGTACTTTCGGAATTTATTTGGGAGGAGGAAATGCATACACAAACATTTCTGTCCAATCTACAGCTAGCGCATCGCATCCCCATGCTAAAGGATCTGGGAACAGATTACAAAACGTTAGCTTCATGTTTTCCCTTGTTGCGAATAAATCTATGTTCGTCGAAAAATCTGCTTAGCTATTGCTATCTCTTGGTTGAGACTCCATTCCGTCATCTTGGGAATTTGTCGCCCTTTAGACAACTCATCTGCTATAACATTCCCTTTCCCCGGATTGTGAGCTGCTTTGAGGTGTATCCAAAATGGTTACACCAATGCAGAATCCTCCATATCGTCACGCACAGGACTGCAGACTTTGTCCCTACCTGGCGATTGACGTAAGACACAACTGTTGAGTTGTCTGTCCTCAGTACGATCTGGCGGTGTTTGACATTGTCCCTGAAGTGATGACGTGCATTCTCCACTGCACTGAGTTCCAACAGATTTATATGTAATGACTGTTCTATCACTGTCCATTTCCCTGACATACTGCGATCCTCTATGTAGGCTCCCCGCCCGTTGATGCATCCGTCCACAAGGTTAGATCTTACCTGAAGCTCAAAATAGATTTCCCTGACAGAACGTTCCTTCTTTCTGTCCACCAAAAAAGATGTGGGATGAGGAAACTGTCAATTTGAATCATATGATCCAGATTGTCCACATACGGATGTCACTGGGACAGAAGACAGAACTAAATTGAACGCATCTTGAGTCTGACAAGAGGAACCAAATCTATACAGGCTGCCATTTAACCAGGGATTCTTAGAAATGTACGTGCTGGGATAAAAGATTCCGTAACCATGACAGAAATTACTCCACACAGACTGTGGAAACGGTCCAAACTCGGATAGAACATACCCCGTTAGAGGTTGAATATTGCTATAATAGTATTGAAAAGTTGATTTTGGAGAAAAATATTTAACGGTTTCAAATTGAGAATTGGACGGTAACCTCCAGAAGGTGCTGAAAAACCCATGACCTTCCTAGGTCTTGGTAACAATCTCTATGGCATGTTTTCCTAATAAACTTTCTATTTCTTCTAAAATGCATTGTCTTTGGGCAACATTTTGTACATTTGTTATTCTTACTCCTGTCTTTGGAGGATGTGTTAAGGACTCAAGCTTGAGTCCTTCCTGGAATATTTTTAAAACCCAATCGTCGGATGTAATTTTCATACACTCCCTGTGGTAACGAAATGATCCGACAGCCTACTTTGGCTGATTTCTGCAACTCGAGTCGAGTCTCTTATTGATCTTTTGATTATTTTCCGCAGCAAACTTTCCCTTCTTTGCAAAGGATGACTGCTGTTCTTTTGACTCTGAGGTGCTCGTCGACTCATCTCTCTTTCGTTTTCTTGCAGAACTGAGGGCTGAACCATCTCTCTGCTTTGAATCTCTCAGGTGCTGTGTTTCTTTAGCATCGTGCAAACTTTCTGCACTTAAGTGAAGAATGTCAAAATACTTCCCAAAAAACAGTTTAGGATTCAGAGTTGTCTGTACAAGTAGTTTGTTTTCAGTTGCTTAAATTTTAAAAGCCAAATCCTCAATGTGAATGGATCTGCGTGCTGCAACTGCACCCACCAATATGCGGGAAATAACATCAGCCATCGACTTGAATACTTGCATCAATGCTTGTAGGGCTTTTGTTTTGTTCTCATCAGATACAACATTAACAACATAGGACGTAATTAGACAGGGCATATATCAACTCTCTTAGAAGTGGTCGAGATCATTGATCTACCTTCCATAACTCATTGTAGCTTGAATGCAACATAGGGTTGCGGAAACGGTAGGAAGTTTTGTTTCCTTTCCTCCCTGTTGCAAAACTGCTATCCTCAATGTTGTCATGAAGGCGCGGCGTTGTGCACTACTTGCCAAAGTCGGAAGAAATGACTTTGAATTTTTCATCATCTGACGCTTTTTAAGTCCGAATTGCACCTTTTCGCTAGAATTCTCCATCAACATCTGTTAAACATGTGTTCAAGTGGTACCCATCTATAGGCAAAGACTGTTGTGAGGTATACAATTTTGTCCCCATCAAACGAACTGACATATATGATTTGAAGTCTCGACTCTGAGTTTCAGAAGCATCAACTGTCAGTTATGTAGACACTTTTTTAACAAAATTTTTCCAGTCTACCATGCATGAACCATTAGAGTTTGTGTCATGCGAATGCACTGAACCCATGACAGAGTTATCAAACTCTGAACGATTGTCCTCGTTAACTTCAACGACATCATTAAGTTAATTGCTTAAGGTTGATCAGTTTCACCTCTGTAGCATACAAGATCATCGTCATCCGATTTTCTGGAGCTTTGATCATCTGATGGTCGAAATCTATCGAACCTGTTACATGCCCCGTCTGAACGACCGTCAGACGTTTTAGCACAGGTTGGTTTTTACTCGAATCTTGAACCAACTCTTTAATTCTTGCGTCAATTAAATTCCTCATACAGTTCTCTTGATATCGTTGCCATTGGGCTTCGAGATTTCCCAACATGAAAGGCGGAAAACTACCTATATGAGGAGGGACTGAACTCTGCGCCAATTCGCCGCCATTTTGTTTCGTTTCTGTCGGAGAGAGATTTTATGATACAGCTACGTTTACCGCAGAGGAAACTTGACTATTAGAACGATTCAGATTGATTGCGGGTGTGGCCGGTCAGCAGAGGATGCTCACTCCTCCTAGGCACCTGATCCTACCTCTCTCTCTTTGAATTTGTATTTCGTTTTATGGATTTTTGAGATGGTTGACAGTTTGTTATTGTCATTTTTTATTGCTATTATTTCCCGCAAGGGGGGCTTTTTGGTTTGGCCTTGCCGCCCATTTTCTCCCCGCTTCTGTTTTTTTCTCTCAATCATCTTTATGATTAACGTTCGTTTTTTCTCTGACCACTTACTGCAAACTTCGCATGGAAAAGCTTCGTTGCAAACTGTGTGTCTATAGCACTCTGAGTGATCATCAAAAACGGTAATTTCTTTATTACATTGTACGCAAATTTAAAATGATTTCGATATTTTAAGACCACAGGCTTAAAAAAATTTATAAATTTATTCGAAGAAAAAACACGTAGTTTTTCTTCCAAATTGGCTGAACAAAACTGAAAGTTTGTGCATTATGGGTAAACACTAGGTGATACCACAGGGGTGGTCTCAAAAGTTCAGGCGTGATCGTAGGCAGCCCGGGGACAATGCAAAATGTCGATGCAGCTAAGTATAGATATCGATGTAAACTACTAGCATTGCTGTTACAAAGTTTCTTGAGCATGTTTTGAACAATTTTAAAATATTATACACTGTACATAGACACTTTGGTGTAAATATTAGCATTTCTATTACAGGGTTCTTGAGAAGTTCCTTTTTACATTTAAAAAAATTATCTCCTCTTTGAAAAGAATCCGGTCCTTTGATTGAGATTTTCATTTACAAATTAACACTAATTTGGTTAAAATTGACTCATTAGTCTAAAGAGAAATAAGTAAAATTTGAAAAATTATCAGACGGCCAAACGGACAGACAATCGAAGTCCATCTGTGCGATGGACACCGGGTGATCAGAAAGTCTCACTTGGGCCTTCGGTTCAGGTGAGCTAATAGGTGAATCTTAATTCAAAAGTTAATCAAAGCTGTTCACCATAAAATGATAGAACTTGTGAAATGACATGGGTGAAAAACTTTAGTTTTCAATTTCATTTTATTGAGGCGAGATGCTTGTCTAGCTAGTTTATAGATGTTTACGAAAGGCAAATTGCTTATCAATCTAAATTCAAAATTATCTTCGAGCATAAAATAAAGACTTTATATATACTAGTATAAAGTATCCATCAAATATTTGATCAGTGGGGGGTGGTTTTGAATGATTATTTTTCTCTTTTAATTTCAATTATAACATTTTTTTTGTTCCTTCTAAATGATGAAATGATAGTTGACAAGACAGACTTTAGGATCGGACAAATAGACCAACAAAAAACAACAACAACAAAAACAACCAAACAAAACAAAACAAAACAAAAAAGGAATAGAAAAAAAAGAAAAGAAAAAAAGACCCCATTTCCATCAGATACATATAATCATTAACTATTTATTTTTCTTCAACTTAGATTGTTTTCTTCTTCTGAAAGATGACAAATGACAGGCTGCTGCGTTAAAAAGAATAACATTGAATTTTAATGGATAGACCAAAAACAAACAACAAAATCACAACCTCCTCCCAGACCCCCCCCCCCCCCCCAAAGAAATAAACAAAAGAACAAAAAAAAAACCGTCTATATCAATAACTTCAAAATAATGTAACGTATCGTATAATCTTATATTATTAAATATTGTTCAATATATATAGGATCTCTCATGATTTGCGATGGTATATGATATTTATCCAACGAGTTGTGTGTTTTCTATCCCCGAGCCTTGGCGAGGGGATAGAAAACACACAACGAGTTGGATAAAAATCATATACCATCGCAAATCATGAGAGATTCTTTTTATCACATGTTTTACAACGTTTTTTGTTAATCTCAATTTTTTTCTGTACAAATTATAATTGTGAGCCGCACAACACATTAACTACGAGACGTCAACAACTTTACGCATGGAAAAAAATTCCTTGAAGTTTAACAAACAAATATTTCATTTTCGAACAATTTCTTTATGAATTCATGAAAAATAAATAAAACAACATTAAATGCTTCACTTTTACAACTCAACACTATTCAACTGTATTATTTTTTAGTTTTTCATTATACGTCAATCAACCGGCTAAACCTACGTAATGACGTCACGTGGCGTAAGAACACACAGTGGAATATCAAAAATTTATCCCATGAGTGATATCCACCGTATATTGAGATAAACATGTGATAAAAGTAGTTTTTAAAACGGCAATATTTTTTAATATGTATTTTTAACTTATGATCAACATTCATATTAAAAAAATATATAACAAAATATTTCTTTTTCCAGTCAAGATAACATTTATTAGTAAACATAATATATCTATTTTCTAAGGTCAATTATTATGACAAATACCTGCAGATGTAGTAAACGTGACATGATTTGATTTGGACACAGTTGATAGCACAGAAAGAAGATATTTTCCCGAAACCACCAAGAACGACAACTCCTGGCGCAGAGGACACGATCACATTGTCTTGCCACCCGTAAAAGAAAAATACACCACCAAGTACTGGGTTCCCCGAGACAACACTGCAGATAAGACAACAAAACACAGCAAAAACACATCTGGTCACATTATTTAAATACATTGTTGTGATTCAGTCCAAGTGCTTTTTATAAATAGTCAGAGCATAAGGTGAGGTTGACGTATTTCTACTGTATGGAAACTAACGACTCACGTGACTAATGTTACTCCGAAACTAAACTCATTTATTCAAGAATCCTTTGATTTTATAATCAGTAGAACATACAAATTCAATATTGATCTTATTCACAATGTTCCTTATGGCTGAACGGAATCACCCAATTTACATCAATAAATTGTATGCAATAACTTATTATTTACTGTACAGGAAGTGATCTAAAGTTTTCACCAAAGGGTACTGCTTTTCGTGGAAGTACTTACTTCAATGAGCCTAATAAAAATAACCATGCAGCATTTGTTTACAAATGTCCTTAAGTGAAGGAGATGTGGTATAAATCGAAAATCTGGTTTAAAGTGTGTCGCTTTTCTAAGAATATAGAATACTCTTGGAAAATATTCGCATTCATATAGACTCCAGAACTTGTGGAAACTCATTGTAAAATATGGCTTTTCATGTAAATCCAAAGCTGTCCAAAGATGGACATACTAGTATAAGCTTTAGAAACCTATGTGGTTTAAAGTGGCATAGATTAAATTCAATTTTAGAACATGTAAAAATGTTCAATGACATTCTGATGTTTTAACCATTGAAGTTTGAATATGTAAGTTATTTTGAGCGGCTGTTCCAAAAAGCGTTTCCTGTCATTTTTGTTTTAAGAATTGAACTCTTCTAATTATTTTTTGTTTGTTTGATAGAGGAGTGAACTTTACATATCATTGCAACCTTTTTTGTTTTTTTTAAAGAATTTTATTTTATTTTTGGTAACTATATATGACTGAATCCTTCGTCTTCTTTTTCATACAATTTATTTCAATTGTTTGTGTTTTTTTCAGTCCTAAATATTCAACATAGTTGGTTTTTACATTTGAAATAGTGATATATTCACAACTGAAATAACCTTCAGAATAAAAAAAGTAAATGATATATATACTATGCCAATGATAAAATATTGTTTGGGAATACTGATGCATAATTAATTCTACTTCTAGGATTATACCAGATCATCTTCAAATGAGATTAATTTTTTAGTCTTGTCCAAGTATCAATTTTGATAAAAACTCAGGAGTCTCTCTGAATTGGTTTTGTATTGATTTATTTGCAAAGACATCCAGTCCCTCTCAACCATAGAATGCAATGCTTTATTTCTATTTCAGCTGTTTATCCATTGAGTGGAAGATTGAAGACGTCTTCTTATCCGGCTTAAAAGGATGATATTAATTCTGTTTAATCTACCATTTTTAATTTTTCCTACCTGTAACCTTGGTTTTTTTCCCCATTAACACTTTGTAAATTGTAACCCATGGCCAGAAGAACGATTAAAACAAAAATATGATTGTATTTAAGGGTTCAGTGAAGTGAAAATCCGGTGTGTGATTTACGGTACAATTGAAGCTTTAGGTACTGTTTTCTTCCAGTTTGATTCCTATTGTTGTGGTTTTGTTGTATTGTTGTGATGAAAGCTTCATTTTACTTAAATTGTTCTAATTGATGTTTTAACATGAACATGGTTTTAACAGTTTCTAAGTGGTGTTAGTTCAAATTTTGTTTTAAATATTGTTTTTTTTCTATTCAGCAACCAAAATGTATACAAAAACATGGTACGCGCCTTGAGTTGTGGGCTCTGTATCTTGTTTTTTAACTGACAACTGACGTTAAAAGTTTGGCAAACCTTTTGAAATATCAATGTTAATCATCGTAAATATTTGTAGTTTGTTATTTATTTTTTCCTTAGCCAAATGGCTCATCAGATACAAAGAATACATAATATATATACAATGTAAGAAATTATATGTAGCAATACACGTATTTAATGCATCAAAGTATCATCTTTTTATCTATTACAAACAAAATTTATATTATAAGTTGAAAAGTTGAATTGAAAAAAAAAATAATTGTGACCATGCCCCTTTAAGTAATCTTGTTAAGTCTTTGGAAATCAATTCACAATGTAACTGCTTCATGTGTTCTGCGACCTAATCCGATGCACTTTTGGGGTATTAAGATGACATGTGGTGATAACGAACAGTGTTCAAAATCATAAATCCAAAGGAAAAAAACAGGAGCAGAGCAAAGACGGACCCCTAAAAAAATTAGAGGTAGGATCAGGTGCCATGGAGGAGTAAGCATATTCTGTTGACCAGTCCCCCCCCCCCCCCCCCCCCCCACCTGCGTCCAATGTCATATCGGTAAAATTGTCATTATCGGAGAAATTGCTGGATTGGTGACTTAACGGGCAACACTTTCTAAAAAATGTTTACTTTTAATTCTGACATCGATTTAGTTTTGAAATATGCATGAATCAGTTATTTTGAATTATTGATTGCAACAATTAATCAAAAAGATCTTAAAAACGGCATGTGAATCCGTCTGGGGCAGGGTTTTTTAAAGTTTTATATATCAGGTGTTTGTTAATGGATCCTCAATACTTTTTAGATGCTGTGTTTGTTTTTAAAAAGTTGTTATATTTTCTTATTTAAAGACATTCTGTGTTGAATAAAAACTGTTTTTCTTTAAATAATGGTTTTTCTTACACTATTGATTCACCATCAATATCAAATTGGCGAGAAACCATTATAGAAAAACAAATGTCTGTCATGCCATGAAATCATCTATATCGTGTATACAGGAAACAATTGGTTATCTTTAGTATGCTTCTGTTGAAATCAAACTTGATACTATTTTCAAGAAGCATAAAACACACAAATGTGAAGTTTTTGAACCTAAACAACGCCAATTAGGGTTTGAGACCCCAAGCCTACTTCCAAGATATTCTTTGTCCACGAGTTCCATTTACTGAAGTCATCAAGTCTCCACGTGAGAGAAACATAATTAAAGAAAACACGCAAATATTCAAAACTGATTTTTGATGATTTTTGTAAAAAGGTAATTTTGGTAATTTAAGATAAAAGAAAAAACACTTTCAATGAGGCTTTTATTTCAGACTTCGTGGATCCTATGTTAGTTTTAATCGTTCGGAAATTCTTTACATTGTGTAATTAAGAAATTCAATCAATTTATAAAATGTAGGGTTTCTTATAATAAAATTCAAATAATAATACAACAAGAAGACTAATTTATAAAGTAAAGGAAATGTTGACAGATAAAATATTGGTATTCGGAGTCGAAGATATCACTAACCGAGTCCTAGTAATTTTTACATTATATGTGGCGTATAATTTTAATGAGCTTTTGACTCAGGTGAGTTAGAAAGGCACACCACTCAAAGTATGTTAAAAAAATCAGAAAAGCTTAGCGGTTAATTTCACTTCATCAGTGCAAGGTAAATTAATGAAATAAAAAATCGAGAGAAAAGTTACACAATAGGCTTTACTCATAATAAACATTTAGTGCGAACAGCAGAAACCTTTTTAGCATTGATTACTAGACAGCAGTAATATAAAAGACAATGCAAATAGACGAATGGCGCACATCTATCTGTTCGATCCTTTAATGAAAAAATGACAATAACAAACCGTCAACCATCTCAAAAATAATCCAAAGAATAATGCAGTATTCTAAATCAAATTTATTTTACTAACAAAGTGGGCATACCAATCACCACAAACAAGTTAAACTTCGTGTATTGCCATGAACCTTCGTAAGGAATTCTTTTGTAAGATACTTTTTGTTAATATGTATTCATTTGGTAAGCTCAGTTTGTATGATCCACGTTTATCAACGATAATTTAAAAAATAAAACCTCACCTCCACACCCTCACCCCTCAAAAAAAGGATTTACAATGAGAATCCGACCGCTTTTGGTTGAAATAGATGCACGACCTTTGAACAAATATCGATTATAAACATTGAACAGTGCAATATCAAACTACTGTCACAGTATCAGAAACAAACAATAACGCCGGTTTTAATAACTGCAATGCAAAAAACCACAAAAACAAATGAGTCCCTGTCATGACACGAAATCACTTCTGTGGTTAAGAAAACCCACCATGATGATTGCTATTTCTAGAATAGTTTGAAAAATATTTTGTTAATTGATAACAAGAGTTGTTAAAAAGTTGTTAAAAATTTCTAAGAAATTTAAGAGACCCAGGGGGCATCATCTCTCAGCTGATTAACATCGGCCATTACTCTAATCAAAGCAGCTAACTCTATACAAAGCAGCTTCTTTGATACAAAATAATACTGCAATTTGTAGATTAGCAGTTCTAAATAAGAATATTTCTCTAAAGATTTTTACCCAAAGGGATACATTCCTATAGCTATTTTTGAATCTCTCCATTGACCCATTGTAAGTTTTGAGAGGGTAGGGGTCATGGTTTAAACAAAATTTTAAACTATACTGTCTCCTATATCATACTTTGAATATCTTCTTGGGGTCTCAGTCCAAAAGTCACAGTTTAGAGTCTTCACTATATCAGCTAGAATGCTTGCACATATTGTAGCATTGAAGTGCTCGAGAAAAGGTTAAAAATATCAATATATATTTTTACATAAAACTTTCAAACTCTTCTGGGGCCACAACATTGTCCAGGGATCACAGTATGAAAATTAAAAGCAAAACTGCAGCAGATTATTTTAACCTCATGTTATTTTGCTTACCTCGTTTGTAATGATTCGTTAAACATGTACAGAGAGAGAGAGAGAGAGAGAGAGAGAGAGAGAGAGAGAGAGAGAGAGAGAGAGAGAGACTTTTTTTTTTTTATCGCATTTTAAGCTGACCTCCGCCGAAGGCTCAAGTGAGATTTTCGGATCAAAATTTGTCCATTGTCTGACGTCATTGTCGTTGTAAACTTTTCACATTTTTATCTTATTCTTCAGAACCACTGGGCCAATGTCAACCAAAGCATCCTACGGGAAAGGGGTTTCAAGTCTGTTCAAATTAAGGGCAGGTCCCCTTTAAAGGTGAGATAATTGGGAAAGATTATCTTTTCCAATTATAATATGTTTAATTTTTCAATTTAAAATGAAATCTTCCTAAGTATAAAAAAATAAGTATATAATGAACCCCCCCCCCCCCCAAACATACTAAACCCACAAACAAACATATAAAAACAAAATGAACAAAAAATCCCACAAGAACAAATACAGATGTCCCTGCACAAGTTGTGGTGTGATGTTGTGAGCAAAATTTCCTAAACTTCAATACTTTTGTTTAAAAGTTAAAATCAGATATGAATGTTTTCAAGAAGACAGACTGAAATAACAAAGAAACATTGATAGAAGACAAAACTGAAAACTATAACAAAAAAAATAGAATCAACAATGATCTGATGTTGTCCATACCTGCAGACATAATATACATGGCAGTAACTAGTCTGAAAACATCTCGACGCACAAAGGATAGACGTTGACAGTGACCCTTGTACCACTGGATACTGTGTACACACCGTGGGGAGAAGGGATACGACGGAATGATCCTGCCAGCCAACAAACGAAAACTGGCTGTCAATCACAATACCCATACAGTCCATTGTCCACATGAGACATAGCATAATAATCGTCTCAAGACACATTGCCATGCATGGAATTTGTTCTGAAATCCTGGTGAAAGTTTATAAAGAAATCACACGATAACTTTTTTTTGCTTCTCCTGTGCAACTAACCTGTAATTAAATTGTTTGGTCTTAAGGTTAACTTTTTATGTCCTCCGATTGACAAAAAAAAAAAATGTACACCAAAAATCTTTTTTCAAACAACTCAAAACGGACTTGCATATTATGCCTCTCCAGCACACAGAGGACTGATATCAGATTTGGTTATTTTGGGGGTCATGCAAGTGACAATGAATCTCATAAGGTTTCCCCCGTCCTTGCCGCTTCTACCCTTGCCTGCGGATTGAAAGGCCTGAATTATGATGCTAATGTCGTTTTAATGTTTTTTTCCAGGCGTTAAATATCATAGTCTCTAACCCATACGAACCAGACTAATAATCGATATTTGCATCCAAACTGCGTTTGCTCATCCTTTAATCTAAACGAAGCTCATTTGTTTTTTGTTTGATTTTTTAAAACAATTTTTAGTTTAATTTATAATCCATGAGGTCATGTCTTTATTTGAAAAATTATTGTAATTCATTTATTTAAGATATTCGAAACATCAAACAACATCAAGTAAAAGACTTTTTTTCAATGTTTCATGAATAATTGTATTTGAAACAAGAGGCCTAAAGGCCATATCGCTCACCTGAACAATAGTTAATTGTATCGATATCATTCTTTTTCATTTTTGAAAAGCATTTTCCTTATATATATTTCTATGTTAAACTCTGAACTCCTCTTGAGGTTCCAGTATTAGTCTGGGGGTCACGATTTTAACAATTAAGAATCTACACTATCTAAGGATATAGCATAGTATTCTTACAAATTGTATCATTGTAGTTCTTGAGAAAATGTTTCTAAACATTTTCCCTACATATTTTATGTTAAACTTTGAACCCCTGTTGGGGACCTAGTATTAGACCGGGGGGGGGGGGGGGGGGTGTCCACTATTTAAACAATTTAGATTCTACATTATTTGAAGATGCTTGCATAGTAATTTCATAAATTGTAGTTTTGAGATGACTTCAAAATATTTCCCTATATGTTTCTATGTTAAAAATGTTCCTTATCTGTTTCTATGATAGACTTTGAACCCCTCATGGGGCAATATTATTAGTCTGGGGGTCACGATTTTAACAATTAAGAATCTACACTATCTAAAGATGCATGCATAGGAATCTCACAAATTGTAGCATTGTAGTTCTAGAGAAATGATTTTTAAACATTTTCCCCATATATTTTATGTAAAACTATGAACCCCACTTGAGGCCCAAATATTAGACGGGGTTATGATTTTAACAATTTAGACTCTACTTTTTTTGAAGATGCTTGTAGAGTTATTTCTCATATTGTAGCATTCTAGTTCTTCTGAACATGACTTTTAAGCATTTTCCCTATATATTTCTTTGTTAAACGTTGAACTCCTTCTGGTACCCCCGTATTAGTCTATAATTTTAACAATTTAGATTCTACATTATCTGAGGATGCTTGCATAGTAATTTCACAAATTTTAGCATTGCAGATTTTGAGGAAAAGATTTTTAAACGTTCCCTCTTTATATTTCTACGTTAAACTTTGAACCCCTCTTGGGGACCAATTTTACCAATTTAGACTCTACATTATTACATTTCAATTTTTTGCGATATTTTTAAAAATCACTTAAAAGCAGGGCAAAATATGACTGAAACTGTACCTAGTTGTACCTCTTGGGGCCCCAGTATTTGTCCGGTGGTCACAGCTTTATTAATTTAGAATCTACATAATTTAAGGATGCTTGCATAGTAATCTCACAAATTGAAGCATTGTCGTTCTTGAGATGGTTTTTAAACATTTTCCCTACATATTTCTATGTTAAACCTTGAACCCCTCTTGGGGACCCAGTATTAGTCCGGGTCACAATTCTAACAATTTAAAATCTTCACAATATATACAAGCTTTAGTGTAAACATTGGCATTTCTGGTGCAGTGGTTCTAAGAACATTTTTCAGACACACACTCTATTTTCACATTTTTGCAATTATCTCCCTTTAAAAATGGGGTTTACCTTTTATTTTAATAATTAAGAATTCCCTTCCCATAAGGATGCTTTGTACCAAGTTTGGATAAATATGGCCCAGTGGTTCTAGAGAAGTAGTCAAAAATGTGTCAAGTTTACAGACAGAAGGACGGACGACGGAAAACAGGTGATCAGGAATGCTCACTTGAACCTTCGGTTCAGGTGAGCTAAAAAAAAGTATGATTCAATTCAAAATAGACATGCAAGTGACAGTATTCTCATTTGGGTGCGTTTTTGTCTGTCCTTCGGGAGAAAAAAAATAAAACATGTTTAAATGATGGCTGAAACAAATAGAAAAGAACTGAAAAGGATGTTCATGATCGAAAAAGGGAGAGACAACCAATTGTCAAAACATTGATTTAATTTACCACGAACACGAACAGTTACTGCTTAAAAAACGATTGCAAAAGGCAAGGATATTTTCAGTGCTCACGTGAACTTAGAGAATCAATAATTTAATTAATATAAAATCTTTTTTTTTTAACATGATTACAAACTGTCATTGTAACTTGCTTGAAAAACTATTTCACGTTTGACTAACAATACAAAGAGGAACAAGGGAAACTAAATTGCTATTTATGGCAAAAGACCAACATTAGAAATAATTAACTTTGTTTTCGTCAATTAAACTAATAAAATATGCTGTAGTGTAAAAGTTCTTGTGAATATTTCAAAATTTCTTTGCCAAGTTTATTAGCCGCGGCTGCACAGAATATGACCCTTTTTACATCGTGTTTGATGTCGACTTTTAACAGTGAATTGTATCTATAATTTTCTGAAACATATACATGTATGTAGCGTATTTATTTTCTTAACCTTTTTCCGAGCATGTCATTTAATTAACCACGTCCTTATTCCTTTCTCATTTTAAATGATACGTCAGCGTTGAGCTCACAATTTTAATAAAAGTAATAATCCAAGAAACATAATTATAAACACATCAAATATATACATCCAATTCAATCAAAACTTGTGCGATTCTACTTTGAAATGAATCCTTCCTACCCTGCTAAATCATAATACTACTACTCCGGCACTGAATTTAACTCAATCTCCCTTATATGTAACATCTCTAAAATAACTCCTCAATCAGGTTATCATTTACTCCTAATAATAAAATCAGCTCCTCTTTTTAAAATAACTCCTCACTATGTTTCGTAACAAATACAATTAAGGTCAGAGATGAGGAGTTAATATCAATTAGCAAACAAAGTCTATACGTTTAAGAAAGAAAAAAACCCAGATAAAATTAAAATGAATAATGTAACTTTGCTTCATATAACCTGTATGATAGTTAAGTACTAAAACTACAAAAACAGATAAGTAATTTGCATATTCATTCTTTATTCAAACTGATACAGAGAATATTCGAATAAAATAAAAATTGTCACACATGAAGTGTCATTCTCTAACCTTAAGTTCAGGTCACTAATTTTCTGTCCATGCGTGTTCTCATTTATTTACGTAGTTTTAAATCTCTATAGTAATAAATAAAACCAAACAATCCCACCTTACCTCGCACCTTTTAAAATCAACCAACCAAATAAAAAAAAATAAAGAAAAACCCACAAATGTAAATATACAAAAATATATTAGATGAAACAAGCAAAAGTGTGTCATTTTGTAAGCATATGGACACTTCCCACGAAGCATACATTTCTATGGACCCAAATGATCAAAATGGACATGGTCTGTCTGCATCATATCTCTGCATAACAACTACAAAAAACGGGATACATTAATATAGCGTTTTACCATACATCAGGCATTGTTTAATAGTTCAAAATATTATGGTCTGAAACAATAAGAACACTTACACAATCGTCAAAATAGTCAGTAATGGATTTTTCAGTCTAGCACCTACAAAAAATGCAAGTATTTCATCACTGTTGCAGAAATAAAAAACTAAATTGAGGGAACAAAATTTGATCAGAAAAGCTCACGTGGGCTTCTCGCTCAGGTGAGCTTAACAAATATTGAGAGAATCTTTACATACATGTAGCAGATTCAAATTTATTTTTTTTAGGAACGTTGCATACAGGTCTCACGTGCTGAGGGCTTAGAAGAAATAACTCGTTCATCAACGGATATGCTATCCACATGCATTTGATATGTCTATGAGATTAGCACTGAAAGTCCCCTCAAGCTTGATGCGACAAATACAATAAGTATAAAAAGATGATAAACCTGTTATAACAAATGACTGCTTGCAGCTGTAAACATTTCAAAAGAAATGCAAACAATTTCGGTTCATGACGAAATCGAAGCCTATAGAAAGGGTGTTTGCTAATGCTGCAGCATTTACCACATGTATAACCATTTAGCGGAAGGATATGTCATTGTATTAGTATAGTACAAACAATAATTTAATTTCTTTTTTTCATTTTAACCGGTTTTTTAATAAAAAAAACTTGTTTACACTGTAATATTTCAAAAACTCCGATTTTCGCAACTAGGAGGAGGATCAAAGGTAAGCTTAAACTAATTAAAAGTGATCACGTGACTTAAACCAACTGTATTTCACAGTTTGTGATGACAACAGTAACAATTGGATCAAAGAGAGCTTTATTTTACGTGAATTTAGAAGCATTCCAAATCTTTCACACAAATCGTATAAAATGACGTTTTTCTAGAATTATAATAAAAACCTTTAAAACATGTAGGTTTTTATTGCGTGCAAATTTAACGTGATTGTAATCGGATCTTTATTCATTACTTGAAAAGTTGATAAAACAGGACTATCAACAGTCTCGTTTGAAGTCATCTTTTCGTAAGTTCTATGGTAGATAAAACGACCTTGTCAGCAAATACAATCTTCCACTGGGTCGCATGCTGACTGACGTTTTTCACACTAAATGTTAGACCATAATTAATCACCTAATTGTATACGGACTTTTCCAGTTTTTCTCCCAATTACGACAAAGAGCACACGGCGGGTGTGACCGGTCGGCAGAGGATGCTCACTCCTCCATGGCACCTGATCCTACCTCTATTCTTTTTAAGAGGTCCGTGTTTGGTTTGCTCCTGTTTTGTAATTTTCCTTTGGACTTTTGAATTTGAACACTGTTCGTTATCACCACATGTCATTATTATACTAGACAATATGGGAATGTCAATGCGAGATTTTTAAGTAATTTAATGACCAATACATCAATCAGCATTTTGTATAAAGGCATCTGAAAAAAAAATATGCAAACAGTTTCAGCTCAAGGCGAACATGAGGTCTCTCGAAAAGGCGCTTTCTCGTGATTTATGCCATGCTGTAGGAATTTCTTATCCTTTGCAACTGCATGAACAGATATATCTGAAGAAATATCGGTATACATGTATTTGTGTTGTGCAAACAATAATTCAATTTTCTCATTTACCTATTTATACTTTTTAACACTGTACATGCAACGTTCTATAAAATTCTATTTAAAAATCCAATAAACCACTGTCACCATGTTACTCAGTACCACAAATGACAAATTGTGAAGCCAATTAAGTTTGGAATTTGTTAAAATATTGATTTTATTTCACATTATACTTTCAAACAAGTGGTGCTCTTCCTTGTCTGGGGGTAAAATAAAATGAATAATAGCCAAGAATTTAAGGCTTGTTTATTGCAAAGCATGTAGACAAATAGTTATCAGCCTGTAAAGCGTGCGAGATAACGCTAAAGCAGAGTTTAACCTCAAACAAGGCAACAAACGAGCACGTACATAAATCTAAACAACTCGGAGGCGGATCCAGCAGGGGTTGAAGTGGCGGGAATCGGGGCCGGATCCCTTCCCCAAAATATTCTGTGTATACAAGGTCTAGCTTTATCATTGAAGCCCGAGATTGAACATGTAATGTTTAGACCCCCCTCTCGTCTTAAAAAAAAGTTTTCTGGATCCATTCAACGCTAATAAATGCATAAATTTTGTTACGGAATCTCATTCATCAAGTAAAGAAAACTCCTCCATAATAAAAAGAATCCAAACCTCTAAAAAGAAATTGATCAACAATTTGCAGACAAATACGAAAACAATCTTAATACCAATGAATAAATTCAATCACCATAACTTAATTCATAAGATGTCGTTTTTTCTTGAGAAAATATCATCCATCAGCAAATGTGTGGCTATTCTGATTGCGGGAACATACAGTACGATATTTCTTTCAGCAAATGTGTGGTTATTTTAATTGCGGAAACATACAGTACGATATTTCTTTCAAGTTATTCATGATATACACATATGTACGTTTTGATAATATTACTTATTAGGTTTGTAACTGACTGTTTACAGAAATTTGTGGGGTCGGTAAAGTCCATAGAAGGCGAGGCTTCTTACAGAAATTTGTGGGGTGGACTTTACCGACCCCACTAATTTCTGTAAACAGTCAGTAACAAACCTAATAAGTGTTTTGTTTTGTCGAGGACCTAAAGTTTGATATGTAAACAAACGTTTGTGTAAAAAAAATCAGTTCAAATAACGTTACGTCCGCCATGTTGCCGTATAAATTTTGACGCTCTCCGTTTAAAAAAAATTGTAAGGCAATCACGTGACGCGTTTCATCCAATGACGTCGCGACATTCTAGTCCGAGGCAAAACAATAAAATTTATAAATTATTCAAGTGACGCTTCCCTCAAACTCATTCATCATCATTTTTAGGATAACCATTGGTACATTAGGATGAAAAAAAAGATGCTATTACAACATCTGAAGTGAAAAAAAAAGCTTAAAGCATTGAAAATAATAATAAATATCAAAATAAACGTGAATTGTTTATATTTCTCAATGGACATGATGTTTTGATTAATTGGAGGCAATACCTTTCAATAAATAAGGGAGGGTTTGTTTTAGGATGAGGATACAGTCAGACACAAACCTTTGAATATCCAGAGAGATCATAAATCATTTTCATTATCAGAGATCGACTGATAGTTCTGTCTGTGTCTTAAGTCTTCGTTTACCACAGCCTGTTAAAAATTTATTCAAATTACTTCTTCAGTATGAAATATTGCTCATTTTTCTAAAGTATCATTGCCGCCTAGGTTAGAATCAGGTATGGGTCTACAAACACCTGGACAAACCTAATCCTAGTAAACAAGGATTTATGCAAATTCATTCAATAGATGCCCCTCGATATTCGTAATAGTTAGATAGATAAAGGATCTCTCATGATTTGCGATGGTATATGATTTTTATCCAACGAGTTGTGTGTTTTCTATCCCCGAGCCTTGTTTATAAACAAAAAAGACCAGAAAATCCGCAACTTGAGTCAAAAACAGGGGCCTTCATTTCCTTCATCAGAGAACAAAGAACAGGAAATGTTACTTTATCATCAAAGTTAACATCATCACAGAAATTCCACTCACTTTATCAATTAATTATTTTGAAGCTAACAAGTTACCATTATCACTTTGTGTAAAAATACTCAATATTTATTTAATTATAAAAAATGATGGCAAATGTTTCATCTCTGTACATAATTAAATGGTGTTTTTCTTGATGTTCCCTATATTGTTATACGTTCTATCATCTATCGACGACGATTGGTCTTATTAACAGTAACAAGATCTTTACTCAACCATCCATACAATTTGATATAGATAACTTTCTGTCAATATTAATGATTTCAAATAAAATAACGACTTTTTAACAAAATATTCTTCATAGCCTAAAGATTCGAACTTTTAAAGGGACCTAGACACGATTTGAGAACAAAAGTTTATTTTTCATTTTTATATGTATAAAATGGTTTACTAGTGCATTTTGAATGATTGACAAAAATTTGAATGTTAGAAGTCAAGTTACAAGCGAAATATACAGAGGTCAAATTCTTGTTATGTAAACAGAGCTCGAGTCTTAAATTTGTTTACAAATAGTGTAATCTAAAGAAATTTCCATTAATTTGACAAAATGACTCGTGGCAAACAAGATATACTGATTCAATGTGTTCATAAATAATACTACTGACAAAGGAAAGCAACATTTGTTTGAAATTTATACCAATACAACACATATATAAACTATAAAAAGACTCGAGCTTTGTTTACAAAACAAAGAATTTCAAACCTGTACCTGTCAGACTTGTAACTCAATATTTGACTTTAAAATTTTGACAAAGTATTAAAAATACCAATATTAACCATTCTAGACATTAAAAATGGAGAAACAAAATTTGAAAAATTTTGAGCTCAAATCGTGTCCCTTTAACCTTCACTATCTTGTAATTTATATTGATTTAAATAAAATCTCATTTTCAAAATATAACGGTACGATAGAAATCAGTGTGTTTTAAATATGGCAGTACATGTGTATATATTGATAACCACTAAAAAGGTGACCACCCATCTCCCGATTGAAGAAGGTAAGTCATATTGTAATAAATCCTATTACAATACACAACATTTGCTATCGATGCAACACAACAAAATATCAATAATTTTACTTGGAGGGCAAAAAACTCATAAAAGGAAAGATCTCAGGATCCATGGTTGATCGAACCATAAACCCTGTTAATGTTATAATATCGTTATCACGACTACACGCCGCGGGGCCTCATAGATTTTTCAAAGTTAAAAATAATGTAAAAGTTGAATACAAAGTTAAATAGCCGTATGGCTTGGAATACAAATAGCGCTAACACATAAAGCATATAATCAGCACTATTTATTTAAAGACTGGCAGCCGATTAAAAGGTTCCGTATACTTCATACAAATGTTGTACGACGACTGGGTACGTGCAATTTAAGTGCATATCATGACACATGCCGACTGACGTTTTTCATACTTGTAAGACCATTATTTATACACAGGACTGAATACGGTTTCTTTTTTCTCTTTTTCATGATCATGACAATGAGCACACGGCGGGTGCGACCAGTCGGCAGGGGATGTTCACTCCTCCTAGGCACCTAAGGATACCACTTCTATCTTTTTAGAGGTCCATGTTTGCTCTGCTTTGAGTTTGTATTTCGCTATATGGATTTTTTAGACAGTTGACAGTTTGTTATTGTCATTTTTCATATTCTAGTTAACACTTGCAAAAACGTTTGTTTAATGAAGCCATACAAGTAAAAACTCCAGTGGTGTTAATTTTATAGAAAAAAGTTATTTGAGTATAATCGTTTCAAAAGAATACATGTAAAATCTTTCACAGTTATTATTTTCTTTAAGAAGAGTACGCTAGTATCCTTATATTTGACAACTAAATCTTATAATGATGTAATCATTGGCATTCTTATAGTATTTAATAAAAAGAAATAGTTTGTTGTAATTTCAAGTTTTGTTGAAAGAACAGGAACGAATAAGACGTTAGATCTCCCCTCTTGGAGCAATGAAGATGGACAATTTTTCAATGAATAATACTAGTATTCTTTTTTTGGGGGGGTTTGCATACAGCTTTTTACTATAAAGATATTTTCAGCACTCACTAAATTGCAAATTGAAAGTATAAGTATAAATGCGCTGAATTTAGTATCTTACAAGATTTTTTTTTCTTTTGGTTTCTTGATTTTTCACTTTAAGATGGCCATCCTTTTTTTACTTCAATTACTTTATGTAAGTATGCAGTATAAAATTAATAAATTTAGTCCTACAGGAAACGTTAACAAGAGGCCCATGGGCCACATCGCTCACCTGAGCAACAATAGCATAATAAAATCAGATTTATGGAGTCATATACAAAATATCTGGAAAATGTAGTAGAATAAAGATATAAAAAGAATTTCAAATTTTTCTTCAGATATTATTATGTTGAGCATTGAGTCACTTTTGAACAGGGATTCAAAGTCATATCACATTATGAGTATTTCAGTTCTCAATATATGTATAAAACTACATCAAACTTTGAGCTCCTGGTGGGGCCGAACCATTATCCAGGTTCTAAGCACTGAAGAATCAATAATATGTCAAGATGTTCGCATTTTAGTAAAACCATCATAAAATTAAGTTTACAAGAATAATTTAATGTTTTTCGTATGTAAAAATTGCCCCTTCCAACATTATGGCCCCACACTACCCCAGTGGATCATGATTTAAACAAACTTGAATTTACCCTACCTGAAGATGCTTTCACACAAGTACAGCTTTTCTTGCCAATTGGTTTTTATGAAGAAGATTTTAAAAGATTTTTCTCTATATATTCCTATGTAAAAATTTGAACCCCCCCCCCCCCCCCATTGTGGCCCCACCCTATCCCCGGGATCATGATTTGAAAAAAAATTGAATCTACCCTACCTGAGGATGCTTTCACAAAAGTTACAGCTTTTCTGGCCAATTGGTTTTTGAGAAATTTTTTTAAAAGATTTTTCTATGTATATTCCTATGTAACAATTTGAACCCCTATTGTGGCCCCATCTCTACCCCCGGGGACCAATCAACCCTACCTGAAGATGCATCCACACAAGTTACATCTTTTCCGAAATTGGTTTTTGAGAAGAAGATTTTTGAGCTCAGGTGAGCTAACAATATGGGTATACATGTTTATGCCATGTTTTGTAAATATTGTTGGTACCTAGATCCTATGAGTATATGCCATTAAGAGAACAATTTACAGAGAAAAAATGGAAAGAAAATATTGAACCCCCTCTGCTTTTCAATTGCCATGGGAGAGGGGGTTCAAAATATTATGGCCTTGATATATTGAACCCCCTCCTTCTTCCAATTCCAATGGGAGTGGTGGTTCAAAATATTATGGCCGCAATATATTGAACCCCCCTCTTATTTTGATTGCTATTGGAAAGGGGGTTCACAATATTATGGCGGCGTTGTATTGAACCCCCCTCCTATTATTTCCAATTCCAATTGGAGAGGGGGTTCAAAATATTATATTGAACCCCCCTCAAATTGCTAATTTCAATTGGAGAGGGGGTACAAAATATTATGGCCGCGATATATTGAACCCCCCTCCAATTGCTAATTCTGATGGGAAAAGGGGTTCAAAATATTATGGCTGCAATATATTGAACCCCCCTCTTATTTTGATTACTATTGGAAAGGGGGTTCACAATATTATGGCCGCGATATATTGAACCCCCCTCCTATTTCCAATTCCAATTGGAGAGGGGGTTCAAAATATTATATTGAACCCCCCTCCAATTGCTAATTTCCATTGGAGAGGGGGTACAAAATATTATGGCCGCGATATATTGAACCCCACTCCAATTGCTAATTCCGATGGGAGAGGGGGTTCAAAATATTATGGCCGCGATATATTGAACCACCCTCCTACTTCCAATTCCAATGGGAGAGGGGGTTCAAAATATTATGCCTGCGATATATTCACCCCCCCCCCCCCCTCCCTATTTTCTTTGCTATTGGAAAGGGGGTTCAAAATATCGCAGCCATAATATTTTGAACCCCCTCTCCAAAGGGAATTAGAAATAGGAGGGGGGTTCAAAATATTGTGGCCATAATATTTTGAACCCCCTCTCCAATAGGAATTGGAAATAGGAGGGGGTTCAAAATATCGCAGTCATAATATTTTGAACCTCCTCTCCAATAAGAATTGGAAATAGGAGGGGGTTCAAAATATCGCGGCCATAATATTTTGAACTCCCTCTCCAATAGCAAATGAAAAGAAGAGGGGGGTTCAATATATCGCGGCCATAATATATTGAACTCGGGGTTCAATATTTCATAGAGGGTTCAATATTTCGCAGCGATATATTGAACCCGGGTTCATAATATCGCATTTCGCGGTATCAAAATATTATATGACACCGGTAATACAATTATAAGTTTATTTTCAAAATAATCTGTTACAGATACTACTTGGTAGAGATTTACACTAAACAGCAAGCAATAATGATAATAAAGCTACCTTGTAAGCATCATCCCCCACGACTTGCAGGTACTTCTTCTCTTTGTACAAAGCCCTGGCCTTCAGCATGTATAATACCACGATGTCGCATATAACTGTTGCCTGTAGCAAAGAGAATATTCAAGTGTTTGTTTGGTGGTCAACATTTCTTCTATGCTTACTATACTTTCTTTAATCATCAAATTGACAACTGTGCAGAGTAGACGAGACAGGCAGAAAATAAATGCTTATCAGAGGCAATAATATCACAATGTCACAGATAATGTCACAAATAATGTCACAAATGTCACAGATAATGTCACAAATGTCACAGATAATGTCACAAATTATGTCACAGATAATGTCACAAATGTCACAGATAATGTCACAAATGAATTTCACCATGAAGGAGCATATAAACTAATTTCATGTATGTTAATTTTTAAGTGCTAAATTCCCTTGGGTGTATTTCACATTAAATAAAAATCCATGTGATTTATCCAAGAATTTCTTAACATAAATTCTCTTGATAATTTTCCTGTGAAATTTATGTGATATGGTACATGCATAACTGCCTTTCTTAAAAAAAGATTGAATTGTTCTGTAAGTTCACAGAGTGTATTTATTGAAGTATATGAAAAGAGTGATCATATTAAGTTAGAAATCTGACTTTTGATAATTCAAGACCACTTTATAATATTCACAAAGGTATATGTAAGTAGTATACAAATACAGGTAGATTATGAGATTTACAATGGACAACAGAGCCAGGCCACTTCCTACGTTGGTAAAGAATGGAACAGGGGCCAGTTTACGAGCCTGGCCAGACACAGAGATCACAAACTTGATCCCATAGGCTTTATACAGGGTTCGGAACTCTGTCCCATTGGCATCTTTGAAATTTCTTGAATATCTGAAATGAATAATGATTTCTATTAATTAGTTTATGTCACTCAATTGGGAGAGAGGAAAATAATGGGTTTGAGGTTTTAAAGAATGAAAGATTTTTTTTCGCTGAACCTTGGAAGTGATATCATTATTGTTTATAAACAAACAATAAATTTTTCTCATGTAGAAAGAAGACAATTGTGAAAGAAAAGTACCCGAGTATGCCTATGTCCATACATAAAATCATTACAAGTATCTTATCAAAGTTTTTTATTTAAAGTTCTCAATGTAAAAGCATTATATAAAATTTTAATTACATTTCTGAGGGCCAATTTGCATAAATTGCCAATTTGTTTTTATAGGTTTATCGGCATGTGATTTAATGGATTCATTTTATGAATAATGTTCCAAACTTTTTTGAAGATTCACAAAACTATGAGACCCTGAATAATATAATGCATGTAATTCCACAGTGTGTACCTAAAGTTGTATCCTTTTGATATCTTATAAGTGCTGCTGTCCAGTCGCCTGAAACTGTACTCTGGAAGGCACTTATCTTCCGACAGATCCAGGTTACAGTTCCATTTGATCCGGATCTGAATAACTCCTCCCTAAAGCAAACCAAAATTAATATACACAGTTAGGAGACTACCCACTAGTATTGCAATAATGATCAGATTGAAAACCAACACTTTTGAAAATGAATGCCTCGGTTTCCTGAAGGAAACAATTCAAGGGTCAAATTTATCAGGAAACCAATGCAAAAGTAATTGACATCATTATATCACAGGTAAAACTAGTTAATGTACCTGGACAGACAACTCATCATATCTACTTCCTGTGCCACTAACAATGTCCTTCAACACAAAAATGGGACAATACTTGTCAGCAGGGTCACCAGGATTAAATCGGCAGTTTGACAATTCTTCATTCGATTTCAAATTAAAGATATTTCTCCTGCAAATGCACAATTAATTTCCTTTGATAAGGATTAAAAAAGAAGAGGATCATCAAATCATATCTTGCCATTTTGAGTCAGGATCGTACAAAAATATTTTGTGAGTTAAGATTAAATAAACATAATATCAAGATTTGTTTCCAGTCTCCTTGACAATGACAGACATATTATAAACAAATTGATGTCTGATGTATAATAATTTAAATGATTTTTGTGTTTACAATTTAAAGGAACAAAATCAAACTTAAAAATCACATTATTTTAAAGAAGAAAACCTGCATTTCAAGCAGTGAAGATATTAAATGTGCATTTGCTAGAAAATTTGCTGAAAAAGGCCAAACAGAAAATCACATGCATTGAATACAATAAAGTTGGTTAGTTAAGGTTTGAAAATAAAAATCACATTACTTATTGAATAAAAATCATGTACCAACACAAACTATGAGAGTTCCTATAAATATTACCCTTGGTCTTCCTCTAATGGTTATTGTCTGTACATGCAGTACCAACACAAACTATGAGAGTTCCTATAAATATTACCCTTGGTCTTCCTCTAATGGTTATTGTCTGTACATGCAGTACCAACACAAACTATGAGAGTTCCTATATATATTCCCCTTGGTCTTCCTCTAATGGTTATTGTCTGTACACGCAGTGTGATCTATATCTTATCTCATACTCATTCTCTGTAGATTTCAATGTTTATTACATAAGGTCAAATTTTCCTTCATTACTACCTCTGTGTTGGTCCTGCAGTACTAACTCTGTGTTGGTCCTGTGTTACTAATTATGTTGGTCCTACTAATTATCAAAATAGTTCTTATACATGCATATCATACTAATTCTCTCTAGGGCCAACTAAAAATTACACTGTTTTTATACCTCTCATACTCGTTCTCCATATCACTATTTATCACATTAGGTCTAACATGTCTAATCATACCTCTTACTTATTCTCTTTGGGTTCATATATTTAATACACTAGGTCTAACCTGTTAGTGTTGCTACATCTCTGTACAATACACTATCTATTACATTAGGTCTAATCATACCTCTTACTAATTCTCTTTGGGTTCATATATTTAATACACTAGGTCTAACCTGTTACTGCAGTGTTGCTACATCTCTGTACGATACACTATCTATTACATTAGGTCTAATCATACCTCTTACTAATTCTCTTTGGGTTTATATATTTAATACACTAAGTCTAACCTGTTACTGTAGTGTTGGCACATCTATCTATTACATTAGGTCTAATCATACCTCTCACTAATTCTCTTTGGGTTCATTTATTTAATACACAAGGTCTAACCTGTTACTGTAGTGTTGCTACATCTCTGTACATATTACACTATCTATTACATGTACTTTTATTACATTAGGTCTAACCATACCTATGTCGCTAGTTCTCCATTCAATCTACTATCTATTACACTAGGTCTTATCATCTTCTTACTAATATCTATTTTGGTCCTAATATTTATTACATTAGGTCTAACCATACCTCTGTCGCTATACATCTCCAACAGATCCACTTTTTACTACACTAAGTCTATTCGTATCCTATACTAATTCTTTTCGGGTTTAGATATTTATTACACTATTGTCGCTGCTATTAATAATTAGGTTTGTTACTGACTGACTACGGAAATACATTGGGTTGATCCACAGAGATATATCTGGCAGTCGCATGTCATGTCTTATCTCCATATGTTTCCCTACCTATCACACTAGATCTTAACGTACAGACAACGCAGATCCCATATTTTCTGCGCACCCCTGCATTCCAAATTGCAAAGCTATTTAAGACAACTGCGTAGCCCCTCTGTTGCTATATGATTTCTTATCTATTAAACTGGGTCAAACCGTACATCTGTCACTACTTGTCCATGTGATCCCCATCTATTAACTAGGTCTAACCGTACCTCTGTCGCTACTTCTCCATGTGATCCCCATCTATTACACTAGGTCTAACCGTACCTCTGTCGCTACTTCTCCATGTGATCCCCATCTATTACACTAGGTCTAACTGTACCTCTATCACTACTTCTCCGTATGTTCCCCTATTTATCACACTAGGTCTAACTGTACCTCTGTCGCTACTTCTCCGTACGATCCACTATTTGCCCCCTCTACAATGGACTGGAGGGTGAAGATCGGACACCTTGAATTGGCCCCGCCGTCATACCTACAGTTCTGGAGATAGTCGTTACTCACATTGTCCGGCAAGTTTCGCCTGTTTAAATTTATCATTTAATTACCATACATATCATTAATTTGTACACAAACCTAAAAAGAACAGGGGCAACTCAAACTAAATGAATGTCAGTTTTAGTACTTTCAACCATTGTCAGCAACTTTATATGCTAACACAGAATTACTTCTTTTAATGGGATTGTTTGCAGAAAAATTAATGTCAATAAGAATATAGGTAATATTCATCATGCTAGATTGAAGTTTATGCGAATGTATTTGAAAGTCTCACAAATTAATATATGATTCAATATGGCAAAGGATTACTAGAGGTCATGAATGCATCTTAATATATCATAAAAAATTGTAGCTCATGCATGGTTATATGTTTTTAGTACTTGTTAACTAATTTAGCTGCCATACAAAATAACATCTTTTGATAGTTTTGATATGAACCAGAAACTGATAATAAATAATTATAACAAAACAAGCAAGTTATGTGCATGTCCATATCAAACTTACCTTTTGACGTTATACTTTGGAAACTCTATATTATTTTTTATAAATACAGTAAATTGTTTAGATTCCTCTAAAACAGCTGGTTTAGGTCTGAAATAAAAAAAAAATCATAATTAAATAATAAGTAATTTTCATTTCTTTAACACAAGGAATTTGTATTACTGCACATGTTTTTTTTCTTTGAGAGCAAATACTTGGTTTTTATTCCAAAATAAGTAAAAGATAGAGATTTTATTAATTTTTTTAATTTAGTAATTTTTTTCGCAGATGATATCCATTATCACATCTACTGATTTTTGTGGTGTTTATAACAATGATTGCACTATAAAAAAATCCACTTTATCAGGGATGCAAACACTAACAGGATAGGTAGCTTTTACACTTGCTATATTTACTTTCAAAAATATCCCACGAGACTTGGTAATAATTTAGAACACTGTTCAATCCCAGTAAAATATACAGCAAACTGGTTTTGATTAATTTATTTATTACCCCTTATTAATAGGGGTTGTTTTTGGACAAATTTTTAATTACATGTTGTAAAAAGAAGATGAATAGAAAAAGAACCATTGGTTATTATGTAATGGCCCGGCTTGTTGTAGTTACAATAAGATAAAGAATTTTATATCGTTTTAGCCAATAACATAATAAATATTGGAAGTTAAAATTGACCTAAAATATATGTGCTTGCGATAGTTGCATATCATACATCCCTGCCTTAATAAAAATTGAAAACAAAAGACATTGATATGTAAAAATGAAAAAAGTCCATACGCTTTGATGGTCCCATTTTCCACGGGACACCATGCATAGATTTCACATCTCTTGACATCAGGGTTACACTTTCCTGTTAAAACACCTGTTGTAAAATAGAAAAGAGACGTATATCAAACATCCTATTTAATCTTCAAATACATGTACATGTAATTGATATAGCAGTAAATATTGATGCAATACAAAAGTTTCATGAAAAGATCTAGCTGAAGGTCTGTAGCTCCTGGTCTGATATTATCTCATTACTTGCCTCAGACTTTCTCCTGAACGTTAACGTGCTAATTGACCTCGGAAAATCAATTATTTTAAATTAAAATCAAGATCGAGAGTCACCATTTTTACATGTCAACAAGCTGCACCACTTCACTTTACGGGGCTGGTGATGGTGTTCAAAAGACTATCAGAGGCAAGTACAGAGTCAGTAGTACATTGCATGAAGAATTTAATGGTACTAATTGTTTTCACAGAATTTGCATATCAATAAGGTTAATCAGTCCAAAACTAGTGCATTTTTTTTGTGCGCAATAAATACACAATTTTTTTTCATAGGGTGGCCTGTAGCTCCCAGTTCGTTCATCCAAATTTTTTCAGACTGGGAGCTACAGACCTGCAGCTAAAAAAAATCTAGTGTGCAGGTTTCAGTTATTCACAGTTCTGTCTGCTCTGAATTTATTTTTCTTGTGGAGTCACCAAGTACTTTGGCTTTTGTACCAAAGCCACATCTTTTCAGGTGTTCATGACCTCATACGGTATAAAATGTTCAAAACAGTTATTTTTTACTGATCAATTCCTTAGATAGTTTTCAGAGAAGAACTAAGTTCTAGATTTATGATGTGTAACTGAAGTTGTGGCTCACCATTGCCAACAGGAAGTGAGGTACCTGCTGGACAGTCCTTGTCCACAGTACAATTAGATCCATGAACAGTGCTGTCCTATAGAAAAAGCAGTGTTTGCATGACTCTCCATTGCTTGAACATATATAACAATTGATGCTTATCAAAACAGAAAGTGAATTTATGAGCACATGTATACTGAAAGTTTTAAAGTGTTATCTATATTAAGAGACTACAAAATATACACTGTACAGATATGCACCTGCTGAGTGCTTATAAAAATCAAATGTCGTGGTTTTATGCATTTTCATTTGGCGAAACACATGGATTTGTTTAAATAGGATCTTTCAATGTTCTCTGTTTTTAATAGGATAAAAAACACAAATAGTTGGATAAAGTTTTACCTGTTTACAAAACAGATCATGTATGATGATCCCATTAATATTGATGATTGATGATTGATGAAATGTGATTAATCAGGATATCACTACAACTGAAATAAGGCCTACCTCTGGACAGGTTCCAATTGATTGGTTTGGGGTGACTATGAGATTGGTTATAACAAAAAATGCATTGTTCTCCTGGAAAAAAAAAAGGAGAAATACAAATGAAATCTATATTGATTAAAATTTGTACTTTCTTATTTCAAATGCATCATATATAATCCAGCTTTCAATAACTAACAATATCATTAAATGAATGACTTCTTAAAGGGGTTTTGAATTGCTACCCGAGAGAGGGAATATTCACCAATAGAGGGCAAGGTAGTAAGTGTTTAAATATTAAATGTACTGAAGTAATGTTTATTTTCAAACAATGTTGTGCATTTTTTAGCCAGTGATTTACTGTAATCTAATGTAACGGGATGGGAGAAATAATAACGGACCAGACAGGGATTCGAACCCGGGCCACCTGAATCTCTAGTCAGGTGCTCTACCAACTGAGCTATCTGGCGCCGGTATTCGAACCGGTCTGAAAAAATTATGTTGCTGGTGAATATGATCATGTTTTAAAATTTTTAAACTGTTACTTTTCTGTCAATTTGAAAGAGAGTGCAGATAAAAGAATTTGTTTTCCCTCGGACTGAAATGTAATACTTTCATTGGTTTAAACATGGCACGTGACTGCCTCATATACCTCTATGTAGGTTCGGTGAGAATTAATATTAGGCAATATGGCCATCATTAGCCGCCACTTCGCCTATTCATCTCGATATTTCATATCATTTAACACAGAAACTGTGTTTCGTAAGTTCTTAACATATTTAGAGTATTTGCCCTTTGGAATTGTTTTTGAATTAAAGTAGTTGCCCTTTGAATTGACGTCACATTGTTGTATCTGGAGCAGAACAAAATGGCAGCATCGAGATGTGCTCAAATCTCTGCAGAGAGAAGGGGGAAAACGTTTAAATTGAATAGCAACAAAATATTGTAAATAAATATGGGTGAAGCGAAGAATTTCAAAGAGTATTTGAAAGGTGAGATTGATAATTTTGAAGAGTTTAAATGAGTTAAATTGGACGAGATGTTAGGCAACTTGTACATGGGTTTGCGTAGATCATCGCTTCTTGTGAATAAATGTGTCACTTGATAGTCCTTGGGAAAACAAAACACTTATTAGGTTTGTTACTGACTGACTACAGAATTATATTGGGTTGATCAATCTCATAGATGGCTCGGCTTCGCCTCGCCATCTATGAGATTGATCAACCTGATATATTTCTGTAGTCAGCCAGTAACAAACCTAATAAATAATGATACTTTCATATTTTCTAATACGTCAATGCAGTGATTAACCTAAAGGGTACGATATAGACAAAAGACCTTAAAAATTATAATGAAGAATTTCCATCAGAATCAGTACTAGGTCTTTCTCTGGAAAGATAAGACCTGAAGTACATTTACCAAATTTTCCAATATAACACAATAAATCACCTGGGGTGGTACAATATAGTCAGCTACATCCCAGATGGGCTGGATATCAGGGTGGGCTGTGGTGTTCACCATGACAATGCCTTTAACTTTCGTGGTAACAACACTTTGCACATTGTCAAAGTCTTGGTAGCCCTTCTTGTAAATGATGGCATAGCTGTTGAGAACCAAAGTCTTATTCAAATAGAGAATGACATGTCAGAATAATCAATTCATGCTTTCATATAAAAAACAGAAAGATAGGCATTTCTTTATGTAAATGGTTTATTGTTAAGAAATGTGTGACAAAACTTGCATCAATATAAGTGTTAACTACTTTTGATAGACTGTAAATGATGGCATAGCTGCATGTTGAGAATCAAATTCTTATAGTTTCAGTGCAAGAACAGCAAAACAGATTAATGTTTAAATTTTGCAAAAAATAAAGGTATTTCTCTAAAATTATAATAAAGAAAACTCTATCAAAACATTATTATTCAAAATTTTAGAATCTATTTCTATCAAAATTCATGTTGCAAATTATGCAACAAAACTTGAATTAATATTAATGTTAGCTATTCTTTAGGAAACTTTTACTGCAAAAAGCTTTCTTTAGAGGTTCATATTGGTATGAAAGTGGCAAAGCATTACAGAATAAATAAATAATTTGCATGAAAGGGTTACAACAACCTTTTCTGCAATGATAGCTATACCTTCATAACCCATCAAAATATAAGCATGCATGTAAGCATGTTTTTTTTTTACATTTATATCCCTCTTTGAATCTCTCTTAAATTAAACTTATTTTTAAAGAAAAGTACATTTAATATAAAAAAAAAATACTGTATATATGTTAAGACGTTTTCCTAGATGAAAGAGCTAAATAAAAATATATACATTGTTTGCTAATCAGGTACCTAAATCAGTGGTTTTAGGCCATTTAATAAAAAAATTATGTCCCATATAAAGTTTAACACCATGCATAAAGATGAAGATGAAATGTTCATTAAGGAAATAAACACATGATCACATTTAGAGAATAAAATTTAATGGAGTCTAATATCTCACATGGATAAAGTAAATATATTAAGTACTTTCAAAAAATGTCCAATCACAAATTAGCAAATTCTTTTGGTTTTGGTATAGCTGTGAAATTTACTGTTAACTAGAATGTTATTCTGTCAAATAAACAATGCATATCATTAAAACCAGAGCTTACGATGGAACAAAAATCGAATATACATATAGGGCATTTCATGATACAAACCCGATGACATATCCAATGATACAGAGCTGAATGAAGCGATTGATCACCCCGACCTTTTTGCTTTGTATGTGAACAATTCTTGGGGTGTCATACTCAAAAAACAGACCAATACCAGTACGAATATAGTTCATGGTGTTAAGTTTGTCCGTCCCTCACATCTATCATCATATCATGTGACGATGTCTACTTTCAATTTAGGTGACATGGACCTCGATCCCGATGTAATTACAATAACTATAGCAGACGATAGTGCGGATGTTTAATCTAGACGACGAACATTTGCAAGTAAGTTATATTGCGTCTTCTTTTCTATTCAATTGCAACTAAAAAAATTCTGAACAATGAACAAGTCTAAAGATGTTTATGCCGAGATAACATAACAGAGAGAACATAATGAATAGTTTGACCCCCCCGCCCCGCCCAGTTTTAAAAAGAAAACAGTAATAAAGAAAATATAAACAACATTCACACAGAAATAAATTATGAATAACTTACCTAAGTGGAAAACTGTACAGTTTATTGTAAACGGATTATACATTTAAAATTTATTTTCATTTTTGTGACATTTATATCAAATATCTCAACAGCTAGTATTCCAAGAAAGACTAATCATAAAAGCAAGGAAACTAATCATTGACGGTACAGTGTGTCATCCATCGGACTGATGATCATGTTGTCTACGGAACGCAATGAAACTCAAACCGAAGACAACGCATACAAGACGTGTGGAGGGGATTCTGAGGATGTAGTAAGAGTCTCCAAAACAAAGCTACAAATGTCATGTGGTGTAGTCCAAGTAAAGAAGACAAAAACTGGAAAAGTAGAGTTTTTCGCCAACACTATCCCAGTTTTCTTAATGTGTGGATCAGAAGATATCTTGCTTGCTAAGGAGACAGCCAAAGATGAAGAGTTGGTTATAGTTTTGACCAATGAAACTGGCAAAATCTTGAGCACCCTTGCAGATTTTCTTCATCCAGGAAATTATCTGATCAATAAACCGCCTGGTAGCTGGGACCGACTGACAGAGGTGTTCAAAAAGTCCCATCCCGAGAGTCGTTTGTCACTACATGCAACGACTTGGTCCCCATACCTTTCATCTGTAACGGACCCAATGAAGGGGCAACACTTAATAATGATTAACTACGCAACAGAATGTCTTGATTACAACAAATCTGAAGAGGAAAATCTAGATCTGGCCGAAGTAGTAAGAGAGTTTGAGTCTTATCAGACCGATGTAGATCTAGAAAGTCATCTTACGAGCCAGAATTGCAAAAATTCTTTGTGCGACAATCTGTATTATTGTATGATCAAGTCTAGCATTAGGAATCTGGAGCTACAAGCCGAACCCAGGAAAAGGAATTTTCAAATGAGAATAAAATATGTTGATGCAGCGGCGTTGAAAGAAAAGAAGAAAAAAGATAAAAAGAAATGCAAGAATCCAGAAACAGATGTCTCTATCAATGGACCAAAGATGTCCACCCCTGGTGAAACACCTCTCCATGAAGAGATGCCGCTTATATAGTTAAGACTGTGACAAACAGGAGAAACTCCACCAAATGATTAATTGTATTCTGCAAATTTTATGCGCGTTAGTGTGTTGTTTACTAAAAAAGTTTAGTAAGAAGTTATACTTTTTGCTTTTTACTATACTTTTGTATTAGCTGTTAAAGTTTTTACAATTGAACGTTTTAGAATTTTAAGACATGCATGCTTGTACCACAGACCAAATTAAAAGTGTACTTTGGTGACAGAAGGTCATAACTGATTTCAAAATCATTGAATTTGTTTTTTTGAAAATGCACTGTTTAGCGTATTGATATTTATTGCCACATGAGATGCATGCAAGAATCGTAACAACCGAGTTAAGACAATGAGATAGCAGGATACTAGTATACCCTCAATTAGCAGAAAATGATATTCGATTAAATTGTAATGAAACTTTAACTGACCCATCCTGTAAACGTTAAATATGACCTTTAGTATTGTTTGCGCTAATGGAAGGATAAAGTGTAAATAATTCACTACGGAAGCTACGTGTATTGAACCACTGCATTATAAATACGCAAGTACATTGTGTCCAATAGGTATATTTGATTGTTCATCAATTAGTAAAAGTGCATGTGTGGTATGGAGATCGATAGAAATATATCAATGATTTTAAGATTTTTATAAACTTTGCTGTCATGAAAAAATGAATCAACTAATGAATCCTAAATAAGGTCTTGATTTATTTAACTAGCGGTAAAACAAAAATAAATATAAAAAGAAGGACAAACTGTTTCGGGTTTTTATGAATTTAATTTGTTTTGATACGAAATCAATTCCAGAACAAAAAGGTGTAGCGAAAAATTAATGACACTGGCAAATCCATTGTTAGAGCACCACATTGTGTTGAATGGAAGTAAATGCCTGTAGAAAACATCCTCATTACGGGGGTCGATACCGGTAGCTTGAAAGAAAACATGGACTAGATTTGTATACGCATTGTTCAATTTTTCTGCACATATCAATGCAAAAGTCGACAGACAATCTATGATTGATTGACTTTCAGACAAAGTATCAGACAGGCTGTATATAATATCCAAATCGGAAGTTTCTACGTTTTCTATATCCTCTCATGAGAATTACTTTTGGACAACACCTACGATGTTCAGATACCGTATTGTTTTGGTTGTGTGTCGGTATTCCTCGCGCATATATTGTGGTTCTTTTAGTTAAGGATAGGTTTTCGAGCTGTATGACCGAAGTAGAATTTAACTCAAAATTGATTTTAAATTTCTTAAAATTGAGCGCTTAAACATGACGGAGTTCATGACTTTTGACGTCGGTGGAATGGTCTTTAAGACGAAGCGTCAAAACTTGCTGACGTACCCGTCAACACGGCTAGGAAAACTGGCACAGGAAACGTACGGCGAGGATTCCGTCATTATAGACAGGAACCACACCATCTTCTCAAACATCCTGGACTTTTACAGACTCGGCGAACTACACCTTCCACAAAACGTGTGTGCTGCTGCGACCATTAAAGAGTTGGAGTACTGGGATATCCACCAGAGCCACATTGCTGAATGCTGTCTGAAGATCATCACGGAGTACGAAGAGAGCGTCAAAAAGCACGTGGAGCTGAAGCGGCGCCTTGACGACGTGGAAATTGACTACAACACTAAAGAAGTGAGAGAAAACAAAGCAAAACAACTCCTCAGACAAACCTGGCTTTTCTTTGATCGTCCCAACTCCTCCAAGCCTGCTTTTGTAAGTATATATATTTAAACAATAAAATGCTTTCTTTGATGATTCATGGGGGTTATGACGGTTACAACACTGCAGAAAAAATATATAAACCGCTTTAGCAGGTTTTGTAAAAAAATTTGTATGAATCATAAAAAAAACCCCATTTTATTATTTATATTTACACCTTTCTTTGAAAAAATTGATAAAATGATAAATTGTTTGTAAAAAGTAAGTAAAATTAACTAAATTACTTTTCATGTACATCAGTATCTTAGATAAAAGAAACAGACAAATCCTCTTCTATAGGAATTTGAGTCTGACATCATCATGATTATTTCGTGCAGTCCGTGATTTTTCTTAGGTTGCTGAAGGTTTCGACTAAGCGATAAACGGGGGCGGTAAACTTCAGTCCTGTCAGTTTCTACAGAGCTATGAATTGCAATCAATTCAAGTTCCGTAGGAAATAGAGGGAATCATACTCGGTAGATGTAAATATCATTAAATGCATGATTAACGTTTAGAAAACAACAACAAATAACTTGCAGGACATTAATTTATTTGAATTTACTCATTTAATATTGCAGATATTTCCTTGAAAAAACAACAAAGATTGAAAATATTTATCTACGAATTACAAAATTTTAAATTGAAATGATTTTTTGTACATAAAACTGATATCTTTTACATTTTCATTATTGTAAATACATGCAATGTAATGGAAGGTATATTTCGTTGTAAGTTAAAAATAAACAGCTGCATTAAGAATAGTATAGTCACAACAGCGTCGGTTTAGACTTGTCTATTATTTTTTTTAATGTACCACATGTTACCTATATATTATATAAAAGGGATAAAATTCTTAAAAGAGTTAAAATTATTTGTATTCTATAAATCTATGGAACAATAACGCGCATGCTCAATTCCAGATCTACAGCATTTTCTTCATGCTGGTGACCGTGCTGTCTGTAGCGCTGTTCTGCATGGAGACCCACCCTCTCTTCAGGGAACAGATCCAGACCAAAGACGAAGTTCTGGGATTGATGAACTTCACAGACCTTTTCGACGATGTCAATATGGATAATCCTAAAGAGATCGTATTCGTGACCACAGTTGTTAAGCCCTCGCTGTATCACCTCCAGGTAACCTGTCTGGCTTTCTTCACGACAGATCTGATTCTTCACTTTGCAACATGTCCTGTCAAAAAACTATTCTTTCGGTCCCCTCTCAATGTCTTGGACGCCTTCCTAGTCTTTTCTATGTGGACCACTACCGTAATGGAATTCGTAGAGATATGGAGTGCCGGAAAGATTGCAGGAACAGTGTACATAACATTCAAGCTGTGTTCTGTGTTCCGTCCTTTTCGCCTGCTCCGTCTTATCCGGCAACACAATGGGCTGAACATGCTCTTCCTGGCGATGGGGAACAGCAAGTGGGAGATCGGACTGTTGATGATGGCCTTCATGTTTTTCTCCACTTTTTTCGCGGGGTTTGTTTACTATGCGGAGTACAAAGAACCGACCACTTTCCCCAGTGTTTTCACGGGAATCTGGTGGTCCGTCATCACCATGACGACCGTTGGTTATGGCGACGAGTATCCCAAAACGTTGCTAGGGAGGATCGTGGGTACGGTGTGCGCCCTGTCGGGTGTTCTAATCATTGCTATGCCTATTGCAATCATTGCCTCCACATTCAGTGATTTCAACGACAAAAATAAAGTAAGGCTAAAACGTCAGTCGTTCCAAACTCAGAATAAAAAGCAAGACAAACTGGTAGATAATCAGTTCAAACCGTACCAAATAAAGCAGTCGGCGGTTTACTGATTTGATTAAGCGGTTCGATAGATGATGAGAAATCAGTGAAAACAGTGCAGTCATCAACGCATTAGTTTGTTAAAAAGAGTAGAAAATCAAAAATTGTGATCACACTGAGAAATATCACATTTAAGTGAAGTGATGTGTGGTAAGCATGTCTAGAGAGCATGTGTTGAGCCAGTGTCAGGAAATGAGGCGGGTGAGGTTAGACTGGTATTTGGTTTATTTGCTTGAACTGCATATTTTATATTTAAGTTATAAAGGTAAATATTTTATTACTATAGAATGAAATATAAGAACACATTAATTGTATTCTAGCTCATCAGGAGTCCTTATGTACATATATTTACATTCAGTGTATATTTCCCCTTATCTTTGCGTTGGAAATCTGCGACGTTCAATTTTCTATGAATACACTTTGATAATTCATGCGCCATGTGCACAAATATAAACGTCTCCACGTGTTTTGAGTATATTTATTTTTGTTTAATCTTATATAACCAATTTGATATGTACTTTTGAAAAATAATCAATAAATTTTATCTATTCCTTAAAAAATGGGATTTTTCTCTACAGAGTTTCTCTTTAGTCGCGGAACCGAACTAAATAAGATGTTAATATGGCTGTTCAATGTATGTTTCATATCCCTGACTGAGTGGTGCGTATATAGTGGCTTTACAGCAACGATACACATATATTTCATACAAATAGACATCAGCATGAATATAGATATAAGCATTGAATGCTTATTTTTGGATGTCGTCAGTCCTATGACACACCAAGCGGTGCAGACAAATTATCATACCGCGCGTTAGCGCGGTATTCAATTTGTCTGCACCGCTTGGTGTGTCATAGGACCGACGACATCCAAAAATAAGCATTCAATGCTTAAGTATATCTATCGTTATTCCAATGTTCAGTACGTATTTATGCTTGTCTTCTATGAAAACGTTTACGTGAAATTCAATAAATAATGTTTATTGATTGCATATTTACAACTATATAAACTGTCAACATGTGAAACTGTTAGAATATGTTCATAATACATTTTGTATAGCAATTGACAGTTCCTACCAGTATTTTTTAATACAGGGAACCTCGACACCTGTGATCCACATATGTGTATCATTTGTAGATATGATTGCTTTTATAAAAAGGAATCAAATGTAAATTTTGCGTGAATAGCCCCATACTATACAAAAGTGAAAGTTTTATGTATATTGCAGGTCATTTACATAAAATTAAAATAATATGAAAGGGGACCGTATGCTTAACCTTATAAATAATGTTTTAAATCCCTTATATTTAAAACAAACATGACTTGGGCATCATATGTAAACATATGACCCATTAATTCATGTAGATTTTTTTTTTATATCAAGTACATTACACTAAGGTTATCAATCAATGTTTGGTTTATATTTTATTAGACATCATGCCGTAGAATCTTTATCAAAATCTGTCTTATTTTAATTCAAGAAAATAAGAATTTGAAATGCAAGCGATTTAATTCTTTAGAGAAAGTAGATAAATAGTCATAGTCATAGATCACGTGACTTTTATTGATCACATGTCAGTTACTATATGTCATATACTACATGTAATAATTATAGTTAATAAACATTGTGGAAGTCAAGTTGTTTTTAAAATTGTTTATATAATATATTGTTATGTAAAGAAGGCATCTCCATTTTGATTTGTGTCCCCCAAAACCCAATTTTTTCAGTTCTTTTTTAAGTAGGGTGACATATTCTGATTAGTTGTATTATCTAAAATTTCCGAATTAAAAGTACGTTAGTTGATAAATGAAAACTTTAAGAAAATTTCCAAAAGGTTCCAGTAAATGTTCTACCAAACCTCTATCTTTACTCCTTACTAAAATTCGTACAGTAGTGAAGGAGAAACGTCAAGAGTACTGTACAACAATATACTCCAGAAGTGGTGTCAATCAGATGTGGATACTAAAAAACTCAAATGAATTATCAGAAACTTTGAGGTCACAAAATCTTACCAAAATCAATAGCATCAAAACATACGATTTTTTAACGCTTTATACAACCATTCCCCATGACAAATTAAAATCTAGACTTTTTGATATCATCGACAGTTGTTTCTTCAATAAAAATGGAAGTCGTAAAAATCTTACCTTGTTATTGGAAATCTAAAAAAACATTTTGTTATAAACCATTCGGATTGCACACACAAGTACTCTGAAGTTGACATTAAAAAGATACTTTTCTGATAGACAACATCAATGCAGTTTTTGGAAATCAAGTCTTCCAACAATCTGTTGGAATTCCCATGGGTACCAATTGTGCCTCATTGTTAGCAGACCTATTTTTGAATTCTTATGAAGCAGAATTTACGTCGACTCGATATATCCCGGAAATGGAAACGGACATTGATGGTAACCTAACAACAAAACTTTATGATAAACGCGATGACTTCAATTTTTCTATAGTCAACTTTCCTTACTTATGTAGCAATATACCTTCATCACCTGCATATGGTGTTTTTGTCTCTCAGTTAATTCGATACGCAAGGGCATGCTCATCGTATGAACAGTTTCTAAGGCGAGGCAAGCTACTGACAAACAAGTTGATAAAACAGGACTATCAACAATCTCGTTTGAAGTCATCTTTTCGTAAGTTCTATGGTCAATACAACGACCTTGTCAGCAAATACAATCATCCACTGGGTCGCATGCTGACTGACGTTTTATATACTATTTGTTAGATCATAATTTATCAACAAATTGTCTACGGACTTTTCCGTTTTATCCCGATTACGACAAAAAGCACACGGCGGGTGCGACTGGTCAGCAGAGGATGCTCACTCCTCCTAAGCACCTGATCCCACCTCTATGTTTTGGAGGTCCATGTTGCTCTGCTTTGAATTTGTATTTCGTTTTATGGATTTTTGAGATGTTTGACGGTTTGTTATTGTCATTTTTTCATTGAGCATTGTGCCATTACATTCTGTTCAAATTCAGAATTAAAAACTCCAAAATCTGAAGTGTTTCATGTAATTTTACAAAATATTTTTGTAAAATTACGACGTTGATTTGAAAAAAGCCAATTTTGTAAATAAATTTTTTTCTGTTCTCAAAAGTTTTGAATAAAATTTGTAAATTAATCCCCTCAAATTAATTTATTATTTCAAAAAATTGAAATTGTCATAAACAAAAAAAGTCATAATGCTAGAAAAATGGGGCGAATTCATATCAAAATATCCCCCTTGAAAGGCAACAAAATGGCCGTTAAAGTGTTAAAAAAAGCAAACAGTTTTATAATGCAACGTCCTCTTCATCACGTTTATCATAAAGTTTTGTTGTTAGGTTACCATCAATGTCCATTTCTAGTAAAACATCCAATTAGGAAACAGATGACGCAGACTCGGTGGTATCTTTTATTTCAAATTTCAAATTCACTGGGATATATCGAGTCGACGTAAATATGGAAGTAACAATTGTTAATTGATAATACGTCGTCGATATACCTGAATGTTGAGTTGAAGGCGACAGCAAGATATTCTTTTTTTACGTACAAGTTTTTGAATAAATTCTGCTTCATATAAATACAAAAATAGGTCTGCTAAGAATGGGACACATTTGGTACCCATGGGAATTCCAACAGGTTGTTGGAAAACACTACATAGATGTTGTCTATCAGAAACTCAAGCAACTTTTTAATGTCAACTTCAGAATACTGTTTCATTTTCATTTTCTACATAATTCCTTTAAAGCCGTAAAATATGGGGAAAATATTTAACGAATCAATTATGACGTCATAATGGTTCCTTCTAGATCTTAACATTAATAAGAATTATTGGTAACTAATATATACAACTGCAAATACTGTAAGTTTGTATTTACCAATGAAATTACAGATTGAAATAACTTGATCAACAAGAAACTTCAACAAATATCAATTTATTATGATAAGATTCTGTTTAGCAAAACAAAAAGTAGAAAAAGATGAAACAATAATAACACATAGACATAATATAATATTGATACTCTTTCTTTCACATAAATAATGTAGGATATCGTGGAAAAGCTTCCTCAATTTCTCTATTAAATATGATAATTTCCATATCATATTGGTCTGGCTCTTCTCGATGTTATAAACACGCTATAGCCACACAATCATGTATTTGTAGACAGTATAAACAATATACGATTTATTAAAGTATAATATCTGGAAGTTCAGAGTCGGTGTAATGTATCAAAAATAGATGCTTGGAAGCACGAGATACCTTTATTATCGGCAAAAAGTGTAAATTTTTTGAGGTGAATATAATTTACTTTGCTCTCTAATCCGTTTTCAAAAAGGATAACAAAGTAAATCTAAACATATTCAGGTCTGCATTTCATGGTGTGCTATACGTTGTATTATTGTTATCAAAGCTATTCACTCTATCATTTGAGCCATTAATGAATGCCGGGGAAAACACATGCTTTTGTTTACTTATAATGTTATACATGTTCTATAAATTACAATGATGTATTCGATAGCGATACAAATTGTAATTATTCTTTTCCTGCCGGTATAGTAATGACTAAAGGGGAGACAGGGCGTTGGTCACGTGACTTTCGGTGATCTAATGACAGTTATAGAATATATTGTTATAGGTTATAAACATTGAGGAAGGCAAGTTGTTGGAATCTTTTGTGTTATCTATAAATATATAAAGAAGACATCTCCGTATTGATCTGTGCCAAAAAACGTAAACCCTTAAATATTAATTTTTTTCAGTAGGCTGACCTATACTGATCAGTTGTATTATGTAAAATTTCCTAATTAAAAGTACATAAGTTAGGTGAACTTTAACGTTTTTAATTTTAGAAATGTAGACGTACAAAATCATAAGTGGTTAAGATAATCATAGATATAAGCTATAAGTTATTATGTTAATAGATAAATACAAAGAATGCATTACTTTATTGATGATTCAAACCAGAACCTGCCATAAAAAGTCATAACTCCATAAATAGGAATAGGGGTTATTTCTATTGTAGTATCTTATTTGAATGCCAACAAAAAAAATTAAGAAAATTTTATTCAGTATATTTTATGTGCCAATACACTCAAATTTAGAGTTAAAATCTCTATAATTTAAAGTGTTGAGTTTTTATATATATATATATATATATATATATATATATATATATATATATATATATATATATATTTATTTATTTGATATGGCTATGCAGAAAGGCCAATGATGAAAATAATTGATTTTTAAATCATACCTATTCTTAAAATAATTGAATAAAATTTGAAAATAAATTCCATCAAATCAATTAATTATTTCAGAAAATTAAAGTTGTCGAACAAAAATCAAAATGTCAGAAAAAGAGGTAATTCATATTAAAATATCTCCCTTGCAAGGCAAGAAAGCGACTGCATAAAGTATTAAATAATGATAATGTTGTAGAGGACATCTTAATGTTGAAGTGTAAAACAAACCAAAAAAAAAATTAGCCGTATATACGAGTACATGAACGAACATAAAAACCCTTTTGCGTGAGCAATAACGTATATGTTTCCCTATTTATAGCTATTTATAGCTCATGATATTGTTATCCTATTTAAAATAGACAAGAGCATACCATGAATGAGAACGTATTACACTTATAACAAACGATTATATTTCAGATCAACAGTTGAAAACTATACACCCCAATATGGCATATATGTAATTTAAACGTACACCTGATTTCCCGCGGACATATGCAAATTTGTATCATTTTGAACAAACAATTATTATCAAGAGAATCTGCAATTATTCAATGCTTAAATATTTTCGAACCAAGCAATCCTCCAGATTTCTAGGCTCCTCATACCTCCCAATTAGTAAATTAAATTGAATACATGTATTTGTATATCTCACATATAATTTAAAGTTATGGTAAATGCAATGAGATCAGAAGTTGATTGTAAAGGTCCACAGAGAAATAAATGGATTAAACATTTTGTCAAAAAATTAAACCCTATAACAATACATTACACGCATTTTATCAAGATCTATTTTTCACGTCTCATATACTGTAAGATAACACTGACAAGATACATTTAAAATACTGCATATCATTTAGGTAAATAGATAAAATGACTGACACTTTTGTACAAACATTCACACAAGCTTTTGTTTCCTTAACTCTGAGAACAAATATCTTGACAATAAGTAATTAATGATTACATTGTCCATTTACTTTGATTATATATGAACATATTGGTATGTTACTTGCTTCATAGACTTTTTTCCGATGTTGTTAATTCTTTGTAATTATATCTAAATACAACTTTACTTTTGCATCTCATGTATTTATCAAAGATAAAACTCTGCAAATATAAGATTTTGAATGTTTACCCTAAAAATATAATAATATGCAAAATATTATCAAGTATCAATAAAGTATAAATTGTATATGTTGTGGAAATCAAAATCCATAAATATATAAATCATCATTCATGATGAACAAAATAATTCCTCTCCTGTTGGTAAATCATCACCAGTTCCTAAAGTCTTCTTTTGAACTAAATAATAAATAAATGTTTATACATTATATTAAAGCACCAAAAGAAATTGCTAAAGGCACGAACAATTGAAAGTGTTTGTGATGATAGCCTTTTCTAGTGCTTGATATATTCAGTTTACATTAAATATGTTAAACAGTAAACATCGAAAATGAAATTTCAATTCGATTATTTAATATATATTAAATGTGTAGATTATTTCATTAACTGTTTTTGTTTAAAATGGCACTTACTACTACCCTGTGTTTTCAGGATTGCTTCTACGTCTTTCTGAAATCAAAACCAGTAAAGAAAAGTTAAAGAGTGGAAGCAGAATCATATAATCTTAAGTTAATGTTAACGCTTTCACTTGAATTGATTTTACTTGTCCAATAAAGAAAGAACGTTGTGCTTATTATGACATTGTCTTTCTTTGAAAGACGGAACACATAGTGCACATGAAATCATGTTGGCTGTCGTATTACAACGAAAGGCCCAGGGGCCTCATCGCTCACCTTAACAAAAGTAAACATACATATCATCCAAACAGTTTTATGACATTTAGTACAATTTATCTTAGCCTTAGAATAAATCTTGCCTAAACGAGTTTTAAAAATTTCTCCACGTATAGTTCTCTTAAACATCGATCGCCTTATACTGTTTTAGCTTTTAAAAGCAAAAAAAAAAAAGAAGTTTTTTTCTATTTATTCATACGAAAAAATTCAACTTCACATTGTGATTTTACTTTATTCCAGGGGGGGGGGGGGGTCATTATTGAAACAAACCTTGGTGATTATTAGAAAAAATGACAAATTTTCAATAATACTAAAAGATCTCCATTGAAAAGAGGGCGTGACTTTCAACAAATTTGAGTCCTCTCTACCTAAGGGTGCTTTGTGTCAAGTTTAAAATTTGTGCAGTGGTAGTGGAGAAGAAGTAAAAGTATGAAAAGTTAGACAGACAGACAAAGAGTGACCAGAAAAGCTTAAGCGAGTACGTATTTCCGCGTTGTGTATCAGATCGCAAGAATATAAAATCGCGAGCCGCATTTTTATTTGTTATAATTTCATGTAATTTAAAACTGTCTGAAAAATAAAAGCAAGATTATAAAATTCACGGGGATTGCCTCTTGCGATTTTACGCGGATATGAATTTCTCGCATTAAATATGGAATCTACAGTATAGTTATTTACAACTATTTATACAAAACAAGAGGCCTTAACGGTCACTCAAGTACCATAGCCTATACACAAAGTTGTCGAGGAGTCTCATATATGCATTTAATTAAGTTTCATTCTGGAGTAGAAAAATTATTCTATTGTAATGACGACCACCCCCTGCCTGAAATCTTTCAAAAAGGATTATGAAACTTATACGTTTAGCAAAAATGTTAAAGATCATCATAGAGTGCCGGGTATCGAAAAGATAGATAAACTAAATCAAAGTGGCTAGTATACATGTTTTATTTAAAACACCCTCCCATTCCCCCTCCGCAGGGGCAGACAGAAACTATCCCTATGGGCATTTAAAAAAAAGCAGCTTTAAAAGATATAATGTGTTACTCTCTTCTGTTCTAGCTTTTGAATATTCAACCGTCATTAACATTTCATCACCATCAGGGATATATACCAAAATCATTTTAACGTACTGCTTATAAGTGATTTTGGTCATCCAATTATTACTTTAGTATTAACAAGTCTATTTGTTTTTTCAAGAAATTAGAAAAAACTTTTTGTTTCAAATGATAAAAATACTTGCATAACTCTTTAGATCATACAACTTCTTAATTTCATTATATTCAATGATTAATTACTAAATATGAATAAGCAAAGGAAGATAACTCCATCATGAAGAAGCAAGGGAAGATAACTCCATTTAGTGTGACAACCCTCTTCCATGAACTTTTTCCAAATGCTTTCACAATATCTTAACTTTGATAGACAGCTTTACTCTTTCTCTTTTCTAAATATGTGAATTAACTCATTTCTTTCATAATGTTGAAATTCCTGAGCAGAATAAAGTAATAAGACAAATATATAAGACCTAACCCCCCCCCCCCCCCCCCAGCCATAACACTTGCCTTACAAGTAGGTGACATCAAATATTATTAAAGATGACAGTTCAGTGTGGGTTTTTATTTCTAAATATGCAGTCTGTTTTTATTCTTTGTCAGTAGACGTTTATTTAACAATTTATAATTATACATTTACACGAAATGACCATTTTGGCCACAGCCTGCATTAAGAACCCTACCTTATACACTACATGAATATTTGGCCTCGCCTTATATTCAAATCCCTACACTGGGAGACATGAAATTTAAAATTTTGATAGATGGCTTTATTTTCTCTCTTTATGCAGTCAGTTTTTATTCAGTGTCAGCAGAAGTAAATAAGACGATTTTTAAAAACATTTAATGCATCAATACTATATGACTAATTTGGCCCTGCCCTAGAGTCAGAACCTTTACCTTGGGGGACACGAAATTTATAACTTTGGTAGAGGGCTTTCTGGTCTACAAAATTATGAATTCAGTTTTCCTTACAGGTGTGTGGGAGAAGAGAAGATAATTATAAACATAATATGCATTAACACTATAACTAGAGGAGTTCGTGGAGATCACAACCATGCCTTCAATGTTTATCCCACATGTGTGGGAGTAAAGAAGAAGATTTAATACATTTTCACTATATGGCTATATTGGCCCCACCCTAGGGCCTAAATCCCTGTCCGATAGGTCATGAATTTTACATTTTAGGTAGAAAACGTCATGGACATATCATAACCATGCATTTAGTTTTGAACAAATATATATGGGAGTAGAAAACAACCATGCATTGTGTGGGAACAGATAAGAAGATATTAAAATTTTTTGCTCTTTTGCATATTTGGCCCCGCCTGTGGCGCCTCGGGGTGGTAGAATGAATTTCACAATTTAGATTCATCATTCCATAAAAATGCTTCGCACAAAATTTGGTAACGATTGGCATTGAAGTTTTCAAGAAGAAGTTAAAACTGTAAAATTGTTAACGCACGACGCCGGACGAAGACCAATAGCAATAGGTCACCTGAGTGACTCAGGTGACTTAAAAATTAGGGACGTCAACGAGTACTCGAGTACTCTACTATCGCTCGGTCACACCGATCATCGACTAAAAACGTCTTAGTCGATTACTCGTAATAAAGTGAATTAAATTCACATTTTATTTATTTATTTTTAAATGCAGCAGTTTTTGGGCTACAAATGTAAAAAACAGTTTTCTTTTTTCGGCATGTTTGATCCGTAACATAAACTCTTTTCCAATGGTGTCTCTGGTCTTTTTTTAAGCGATTAATAATTAATCTCTTTTTTATTTAAATTATTTAGGCATACGTGCTCTTGGGGAGAACAATTTGTGTTTCTTCTAATCTGTTATTCATTAGGTAGATCTAGATGTTCGTATGTTAAAAAAATAATGATCTCAATAATTATCTCAAGGCGTTTGTATTTATAATCATTAATCTTTAACTGTGGATTAGACACGAGCCAATGACTTACCGGTAATATGGAACAGGTCACACTTGATTTGCCTAAGATGAGATGTAGCTCAATTATGTGTAAGCGTCACAAGAAAAAAAGGGAAGGCGATGACTTTTATAGCGGATATTTAATAGATTTTAATATTTTTCAATTTATTTTAAATCAAATACATTAAATACAAATTATCATAATTTTTTTAATGTTTTTAGTTTAAGATAAATTGTATGTGACAGTAGCATTATTTGATTTGAAATGGACATGAAGTTTCAAAAAAATGAACGAGTACTCGACTATCGCTCGACTAAAGCCCCCGATTAATCGACTAAGCCAACCGAGTAAAATTGACATCTCTACAAAAAATTAAATTATCCAACTGATTGATACGTTATAGTTACGCATGATATGTTGAGAAACTCAAACTTTGATGCATGATATAGATGACTTGTTTAGACAATGAAAATGGGTGTTACAACAGGATAAAATCTTTAAAGATTAAAATAGAAAGCAATATTACATTTAGGCATGTTTAGCATCTCTTAAATTCAGTACAATAGGTGAGAATACATGTACATCCTTATAAGACACATTCTAATCACAAGTGTCAAGATATAATTGATAATAAAAAGAATGTACACAATTTTTATCACCAATTATGAACAGCGAACTTACAACAATGTCGGGGGACTGTTCTTTGATTCTTTCTAGAATCTCATCAATGGTGATCTCATTCAAGCCTTTTTTCGCCATTTTCAAAACTTCAATAATCATTTGCTAAAGGATAAAATACTGATATATGAACATATTTAAAACAATCCTACTGAGACAATAGGCTGAATAAAAAAGCTATTTACCTGATGCTTGACATACTGAGAGATGCAGCCAACATCATTTTTTATTTGACCACGAGTAATACTTATGATCTTTTGTAAAGAGTCCTTCAAACAAACAAAACAATATCATCAGATTCATTTTTCAAATGCATCATCTAAGTGTTGTGTTTTCATTAATGTAAAACAATGACTATAACAAAGGCATATGTCTACATTGCTTTAATAATTAACATCATATTTAGAATGCTGATTGTAGAGGAGGAGAATTCATATGTTTTCCTATTACAAAATATGGACATCAACTGAAATCGTTCGTACAACAGAAGAGGATAATTGTATTGAAATATTTCATCAAACCTCGAAAGTAAACCTCAATAGTTTTTAAACTGAATATTTGGCATTGATTGATTTTATATTTACTTTGAACTAAAGATAACAACGAGTTATGTTTATATAATTTGTCTTAACCAATAAGTATGTGTTTTTCTAAAGAAAATTAAAAACATTGACGGAAATAGAAACCTGAGATAGAGAAAAGATGTTTATAATAAAACCCTGCAGAAGATAACCATTTTATATTAAAATGAATTAGCGTATTTTTATATGCTCAATAGGACACGACCCAAACAGAATTTGTCCGAGATACCATGAGATTCATGCAAAGAATCTTCTGTTCAGCATGCAAAGGGTATTTCATTATATCTTTAATGGCACTGAATGAGGAAGATGAAGATAAGGAAACAGTATCTTTTCAGCGAGATTCCAAGAGACCATTTGCTCGGCCTCAAAACAATGCTGTAATTTTCGTATGTGTGAGTTGAGGAAGATTAATCATTTTGTGCTATAAAATAAATTCCATTATATCCTTCTTATCATAATGTATTATTCAACTCCAATTGTAGTTTTTACAAAAGGTAATATATTTTGAAATGCATATTTGTGTTAAATCGTATTCCTGTAAACAAGTTTTATTTCTGCAATGATGTGGTTCAAGGATCACCATGTCACTTTTAAAAGGATACGTAATCTTACCTGTGGATAGGTCTCGTCTATCTGAACAAACGTTATGGGGTACGTAGTGATTTCTGCATCTTTGAATGTACTGTTGGTTAACTAAAAAAACAAAAAATAACAATCAATAAGATGCACCGATTTATGGAAGAGAACAACTCTGATTTTATAAAGTTTACGTAACAATACACTGCCAACTTAACAATACGCCCAACAGCATACTTAATAATATTTAACTGTACGCTTACAAAAACAAGCGAAAGTTGTTTGGTCTTTTAAAAATACTATAACACGTTGAATAAAAAGCTTGTGGTGTGTTGTGACAGGAATCTAGTTAATGTTATATGCAGTGTAACTTTCTAGACACAAATACCATTTCATGATTAAACGTAAAAATATGACGTTAAAACGTTAACAATAATGATAAAGAAGCAATTTTTATTTAACATTATATCAAGGCATTCATTACTTATTGTACATGCTGGAAAGGGGTCAATCATCCCAAACGAAAACATTTTCATGAATGAGAATGAGATCACAGACTCTAAGGCATATTCGCATTCTTGTAACATATATAACGATATGTTGAGTATATTGTACCATAAATATGTTTCGCTTTTATTTCATAACAAAATGAACATGAGAGCACTATAAAACAAATGATGCTTTAAAAGACAAATAATAAAATTCGGTTACCGCATCTGTTTCACTAAACTTTCCATTGGTAAGAAACACAATTCTCGGATGTATAGCATATCCATCCACATAAAATATTTTTCCTACAACAATGTAGACATTGGTTTTTCAAATACTGAAACCGTAAAACCCTTATGGTACTTTAAAAAATTTAATATGTGTTTTATAACCCATTAGGATACAAGACAAATGTTGATAGGAAATACCTGAATTCCACTGAATTATCATTAAAGTAGGTTATAAACGTACTTGACATCAATTATAATTTTCATACCGTAATCTGAAGCAATTTGGAATATCACTGATAATACTGTGAACACGTTCCAGCTTGTATCATTGCCAACAACCTCATCTAAAATAAATTCAAATTAAAGATAAGCACTTAAAGAGACATGGTGACGCACAAATCCATTATTTAGCAAATATCGAATTTTTACACGATTTCCATATTTTTTATTTATCATATGTAAAGGTTAACTTTTGAAAAATTAATGTGTTCAAAAGTAAATAAATCAAATTAAAAAGAGAAAAATAGGATTAAGCATTGGGCCAACACAAAAATATTGAGTTTCCCTTCCGCTTCATAGCCACGGGAATGTAAATATTGCAGCGTGGCATATATCATGAGCCAGTGGCCTCTTATTGAAACCTGATGTCTTTAAGAACTATATATTTATAAAAATGCACTCTCTATGAATGCATATTTCTTACCACAGACATCGAATAGCTTCACATTCAAATTCTTTTTCAGTGTAAATGAAAAAATGACAATAACAAACCGTCAACCATCTTAAAATTCATAAAACGAAATACAAATTCAAAGCAGAGCAACACGGACCTCCTTAAAGATAGAGGTAGGATCAGGTGCCTAGGAGGAGTGAGCATCCTCTGCCGACAGATCACACCCACCGTGTGCTCTTTGTCGTAATCGAGAAAAAACGGAAAAGTCCGTATACAATTAGGTGATAAATTATGGTCTAACAATTAGTATGAAAAACGTCAGTCAGCATGCGACCCAGTGGACGATTGTATTTGCTGACAAGGTCGTTGTATCGACCATAGATCTTACGAAAACATGACTTCAAACGAGCCTGTTGATAGTCCTGTTTTATCAACTTATGTGTCAATCCCACTGTAACTATTTTTAGACAGCAATCGCAATCACGTGACACTAAAACCAATGTCCAAACAACTCGGTTTGTTTACATGTACATTTTCCGGGTGAGTTTTATTGACTTGTTAACTGATAGATGATAACTTATGATGCGTAAAACCTTCCGTATGATGATGTTTAGTATATTTCTTCTGTTTTCCGTTATCATAATCAAAAAGTAAAACATTTATGTTGAGTCACCTTGCCACTTTAAAGAGAATTAAAGATGACAGTAAAAAGGTTTGTCATTTCTTTCACGTACCAATGATGTGATTGTAACTGTCTTCACGAGGGAACTCTGGTAAAAAAGGTTGTTCGATGTGAATTTTTCCATCGCATCCAAAAGCTAGTAGACTGACAAACTCGTTATATCTCACAGACAAGTCACTGTGAACAAGATCAAACTCTGAAATAAAAGGATTCGCAATTCATTCATCATATAACTCCTTCATTTGACAGTGACATTGTACACAAGTCTTTCTAAGGCATTAACTTACCCTGAAGTAGATTTGTGTAGCGGTTTTTCAGCATCTCTCTCGCACTCGAATGTCTTGATGCATCAGTTGTATCCAGACACAACAGAGTGTACATTCCAGGATCATTTTCTTTATAATATTTTGAAACAGTTTCATAGAATAAAACAAATTAAAATTCCTTCTTCAAAATGTTTTTATTTGATAATCCAATTTCTAAATTACTATTAATTTCTTTTAATTCAATTTGAGGTTTGATAAATTCATATCAGTTGTTTCATTAATGTAACTTAAAAACATTTTAAATGCTCGTAAAACTGTTTGATTTTAACTTACGTTGACACGTAAAACGTTTACCAAAGATACTAACCTTTAGTAAACAAGGATCCTCTTGCTCTTTGTATTTTTGTTGCGGAAGTCGATTTCCCTTTGCACATTCTATAGATCTCTCTAAAATATATCAAAATTATAATGTAGCCTACAGAAGCAATATTTAACTCTGACACAAGTAGCTCAACGAAATAGAATTTTCAACTAAAAGCAATGACATCAATTTAGTGCTATTTTTTTTTTTTTTATATCATTTCAATTTAAAAAAAAAAAAAGAAATCAAGTGAAGAACTAGTAACATGTAAAATACTCAAACATATAAATAAGGCCCCTGGTTTCTGATAATCATGATATTTCTTACATATCATTTTAAAGAAGCTCTGCAGAAAATTACTTTAAAGAGACTCTCGTTGTTGCCACGACTTCGGGTATCCTAACATCTTCTGATCGAAGCATTCCATTAAGCCTTGTTTGAAGTGCTCCTCTTAACGATTCAACTGTTGTCAAAGCATCCTCGTACTTTTGAGCAGGTAGACTGAATTGCATCATTATAGAACCTGACAAAACTTTTTCTAATTTGGCATTAAATTTTTTGTAGAATTCTTTTGCAATGTTAGCAACCGCCTCCCCACTTTTAGATGTAAGTTTCTCTAACAACCTAGTTAAATATGACACAGTAATATCTCTTTGAATTTCAGACTTTAACTCCACCCTCCATGCATCTTGTAGGCTATCCTTGCTGCTCCATAGTATGGTACATATTTTCAAATCTTCGTTAACAAGCTCAAGTTCTGATAATCATAAGGGCAAAGAAATAAAAACACTTTAAGTAATTAACAAGGCTGTATTGTCAAAAAACAAATTATCAGATCCATCTTAAAACTTTAAATACTCAAAGTTTTTATATTTTTCTATATCTTAATAATGACATCTTTGTCTCAAGAAGATTAATATAGTCTAAATATGGCCATCAATTTCACGAAAGAGTTAGTAAGAAACAGCTAAATATTTTAGATATTTATTAGCATTTTAAATATGAGCAGGTAAATATAAAACCATTTTCAAAATTTCGAAACCCTTGAAAATTATGTCGAAACTTTCAACATTTTATTAATGTATACAAATGAATGTATAATTGCATGAGAACAGTTTTGTAAAATCATGATTAACGAAAATATTAGCAAAAACGATAAACGCACTCATACTTATGAATGTTATAACAAACGTTATAAATTAACATTTAACAAATTATTTCATGTTTGAAATTCTATCTGATGGTTCTACAAACACACATTGAGTCAAACATCGAAATATATTACCAGCTGCTTCGTTTGCCATGTTCTCTTCTAGCCATTCTATGACTGCCTCGTTTACCTTGACCTTTACTACGGTACAACAGTTACCAATCTGCACAAAGTCCTCTCCAAATAAGAATACTGTGCATCTCTCTGAATCTGCAATAGAACGCAAAATACTTAAAATGTTTTTATAATAAACCCACAGAAGTTAAAATAATTAATACAATTGAAAGGAATAGTTTAAAAAAAAAACCCAGAAAAAAGGTATTCCATGTTAGTGAGGACTCCTACATTGGGATAAACGAGCCCACGGAGAAAACTCCATGCTGGGAAAGGGGGTCGTTAATACATGTTTAAGAACACTATAGTCTAATGTAAAACTATTTGAATGAGTGTTACGTAAAGTGCAATGATGGAAAACGTCATCCCCTTCCGTTTTTAGCTTTTCTATTCACCTGTTGTTCAGCGTCCGATTTCCATTTCTTTTTTAGTTCCAACGATTTATTTGAATGTTTGACTGTTATCAGTCCGCAATTTTTATTTCTCAAAGACTACTGGACCAATTTCAACCAAATTTGAAACAACATATTTTTATATAAATTGGTTGCTTAATTGGAAAGAAGGAAGACCAAACTCCTTACTTTCATAAGATTACTGAAAAACAAAGTTTTCAACAAATAAAAACTACAAATTGTAATAAAACTAGATTTTCCTGAAATTTTCATGGGTTATAGGGAATGATAATTCCTCGAAGGATCTTTTCATTTTTTTCAAAATTCATTTCCGTTCGTTCATTTCCGGTCCGAGACAAAACTCCTTGTCCGAACGAGATCTTAGAAACATTAAAAACTTGAACAACCAAACATTTTGGGATAAAATACATGTGTATGTATATGTGTAAAAACTGTATTGTTTGGTTTAGCGTAACTTCTGGTTGTCACAGAAAGTACTCTAAAAACTGATTTTTTTCCATTTTTGTTATTTTACATGGAATTAATTATTTAAGCGTTTAAAAAATCAAGACTTTAATAAATTTTATTTTATTTTACTGTTTTAAAAAGCCTGATAAAAGAAGAAGTACATCTGAAAAATGTACAAGATTGACAATGTTCTATTTTCATTGAGAACTTCCGTTTGTCTGTTTCCGGTCCCAAGATCTCAGAAACGATAAACACTGGAACATGCAAATTTTTTAGATGATAGACGTACATGTATGTATGCAGATGTGTTTAAAGTATTTTGCTTGATTCATTCTAACTTCCGGTCGTGACAAAAATTACTTCCAAATTTCGGTTTTTAAAAAAAATTCCTTTATTTTAGATGAAACAAATATTTCAGTATAATACCTTACGTATGTCATAAATGCAATGTTGAATGAACAAAAAAATTCTACTTCCGTTGAGATGTCTCAACTATCTCAGGTAACTTTCTTTTTTTTAAATTTTGTACTCCTGAGATCTCAGAAACTGTCAGTGATGAAAAAACGAAACTTTTATGGATGATAGACAATAGTTTGAAGATGAGTTTAAAAAGTGTAATTTTGCTTACTGTCACTTCAGGTTCTCACCGATAGCGTTAAACCAAATCAACTTTTTAATCAATTTAACTGTTTTTCTTTTACTGTTTTAGTTAGCTTGATTAACAATAATATATACAGAAGGCAAATGAACAGGAATTACAAATTCCGGTCCCGATACAAAGAAAAACAAACCCTGGTCTCACAAGATCTCAGATTTGGCATAGACTTGAACAACTAAACGTTGAAGAAAGATAGACCAACGTATGTTGATACTTTTAAACTCTTTCGTTGACTCGGCGTAACTTCCGTTCGTCACAGGAAGTACTCTAAAATTGATTATTTTTTCATTTTCTTTGTTTTACATGGAAGTAAGCTCTGGATATTTCCTTCACAATAAATCTTATATCATGAGTTTTTATCTATATGAAAAAGCAATTCATTGTGGATAATTACATGTATTTAAGAACGGAGGACCTTATTTTTGCTGTAGAAACAAGATTCTAGTTATTACTGTCTCTGCACACGCCTTAACTTCCTTTAGTGGAACCTCTATGTTCAGAGACGCTTGGTGGCAAACTTTCTGATTAACTTTCCTGCCAAACTATGTGGGCTTAGTTTTAAGCATTGTTAGACGTTAACACCCCAACCTCCCTGCATTCAATTGTTTATCGGATCTTTGGAGAAATATTTTATATATTTTTATAGCTGTGGAAACAATCTATCAAAATTTGGTGTAGTGAGTTTTAAATTAGCCAGTAAAAACAACATGTATGCCATAGTTTTCCTTTACATTTAAACCGAGCTAATCAAAAAGGAAGTAAAATATTGGAGGCCATATTGACTGTCGGAGTAAAAAAAACCCACTGAAATAATGTTTATTTTCTTTAAATGACAAATTCATCCGACTGGTAAGTAGTTTTCATTCCAACTTATCAATGTTTATGATATAAATTTATCCTAAGCATGAGATTTTCTATGAAACCATTTAAGAAATTGTAAAGTTTTACCTGCTTTAGTTTGTGTCCATTGATAATCTATATATCTCGAACTATTTCCCTCTCCGATATCTTCAGACATGAGGAATTCAATCTATCAAAAGCATCGGTAAATCATTAAATTTGAGGGGATTTTCTTTTTAATATTGATTTTATTTTGAAATTTTTTAACAATATGAAGTTACCTTTGACTAAGTAGTTTCGATTTACTTTACATATACACTGTATGTAAGTGATTTAACGGAAATCCAGCTTTAAACAGAAAGTAAGTAAACACTATTCTATCCCAAATAATCTCTTTGTTGATAAGAATAAATGATCTTTTTGAAAGATATCAATTCAAAAATATTTTTTGATGTATCTTTTAGAATCATGAAAGCATAATATATTTCTGTGATAAACCGTACACATTGAAATTAACTTCCTTGTTGAAATTCCTTATTAAAGGGGCTAAAATATATTTTATTACAAATTTATTAGATAACTAATACTTACTTCTAAACATGTGATATTTTTCTTATTTAATATATACAAGTCAGATATCAATATAGTTAAAGATATATTGATTCTTTATTCATAACATATAGGGCACGCTTGATTTAGCTCTAGTGGGTTAACACCAGTGTACACTGGTGTACAAACATTTTGTATTTTATATCAAGTGCACTTAAATGGTGTAGTGTGCATGGTGAAGAGACATTAAGAATACATATAGCGGAAAAGGATGCAGTGTTAACAGAGAATCTGATGTTCAGCAACTATCCGAGTCTTTTTTCTGCTAAAATGCAATAAAATAAACACATTTCAAATTTAATGGCTTTCATATAAAAGACAACTTATATGCGACTACTAATTCGTTATATTACTTAAAATCATTTGTCAAGTTTCCGATCATAACATTCGTCCGCCATATTGGTTTCAGTGCTACACCCAACAACACACGCCCCTGACTCAGTATAGAAAAGTGTACACCCGGTGTACACCTAAACGCTACACCACTGCACTTGATTAACAAAAGTGTACATGGTGTTTTAAGTTTTAAGTTTTAAATTAGTTAAATGCTCTTTTTAACAAGCAAAATCTCTGTTCATCGTTTCTCGTTTTATTTTTCAGCAATGCCAGATATGTCCGTTTCTGTCAAGCATAATGGCATAACTCGAAATGTCCAATGTTCTCAAAGCCAATATACAGGTAATCTAAGAAAGAAAGCAAACAGGCAATGTTTGGATCATAAACAATGTCTTATTTTATGTTAGTTGATTCCAGACTACATATTCCAAGCATTCTGCCGAAATCTGTATATAAAGTCTTATGTTTGCTAAGTAGAGGTTATTTCAAATTGAGGAACGATTTGATACGAGGTTCAGTTTCAATGATGATTTTAATTCATGACTCTTTTACTAGGGTGTTTAGGCCCGATTCTATTAAGATCATAGGTCCAAACGTAGAAAATGTTTGTATACACTTCTTAAAATAAGGAAATTATAGCTACAAGATTCACTTAGATATAAATGAAAAAAATTGAAACTTAATTATTCACAGAGGCAAGTTCACAAAATTTACAATGTTGCCTCTCTTAAAAAAATATTCATGTTTTATGCAAATGCATTTACACGTATGTGTTATACTCTTAATCAAGAAACTACGCGTACAGTAACATTCTAAATTTAATGCTTAAAAATGTGCTACGCGTACAACATGAAATAATGACAGCTCATGATATCCTGAGGAATTTTTCTACTTTTATTTGCAATGACATCAAACTCCAGGTCAGATTACTCTCTTGGGGTATATATCCATCTAAACATGATCTTGTGGTAAAGTTTTTGAGTTCATCTTTATCAAACACTTTAAACATTTAAATAGAGTTCCTTCCGTGATCTTAGTTTTTGACTTTCTTTAAACATTTAGATAGAGTTCTTTTCGGGATCTTGTCTTATTGGTTTTGACTTCATCTTTTTCAGACACTTTAAACATTTTGTTTATAGACATCATATGTCTACAGAGAGAGAGAGAGAGAGAGAGAGAGAGAGAGAGAGAGAGAGAGAGACAGACCCTTAACAGCATAATTTCATGATGTAAATGTTTAAGTCACACTTATAAGTTATATACCATTCGATTTGATCAATTCAAGGCTTTGTAAACATTTGTGCTGTGCATATTTGAAGTACGGCATATTTCGGACAATTCTTAGTATCCTGGCGTTATGGGTTCCCGATAGTTTAACACTGAACGATGTCTCTTATGATTGTCTTCTTGGTCAACAATTTAAAACTATATCAATTTTAACCTTAGACATAGCATCGAAAATCGCCGATACTAAATCAAAGAAAAGTCGCAAGTATATGTAGTTTTCAGATATAAATAAACTTGATGCCGCAGTTGAACTTTAAAAATGAGCGTCATGTGTTTCCGATAGTATGATTCATCAGCAAATTTCTTCAATTATAATAAAAACAAAAATGAAATCACATGATGAATATATCTAATAATGTTTTTAATTGTTTTATAAAGTTTTTATTTCAACTGAAATCGTTCAGTTATTCAATTCACCCCATCACTACAAATCATCACTTAAACATTCTACAATGCCATTATTTGTAGGATTATAAGTTACGTTTTATATCCCGACGAAGCTTAATTTATAATGCTCTTCGGCTTTGGGTGCGGCCCTTCTTTCGTACAAACTTGAATTACTTATTGTATCATATAATGATAAAGTATCATAATTTGATATGTTTTCTGTCATATGTTACATTCTGTTAATGTTTCGTATGGTACGACATTGTATTGCATGATGATATGATAAAATAATGTATTGTATAATACAATTTTGGATTATATAATTACAATTGCAAATGCAGTTAAATATTTTAAAGAAAATAAAGACAGAAAACCGTGAAATCAACAAACATTTAAAGTAAAATTCTAATGTCTGTCTATCTTTCCTTCCATCATTTTGTCTTTGTCCTAGATTGTTTAAAAATAAATGGCCAGAGTTCCACATTTTGGTATGTTATTTTATCATTAAGACTGCAATTGCAACGCTTGATGATAACACTTTTTGTATCATTAGGATTAGACCATATAGCTTTTTGCGTGTTTCATTAAGTGTTAGGTTTGCCGTGCATTTGCGACCCTTAATGAAGAAATTGTAAGCGGTTGATGTTGTCAACTATTAATGCAAGAATTAATAGCATTAAGTGTTGCAATTGCAATGTTTAATGATATTTTTATCCCATTCGCCCATTTAGCCCAACATCATATAATACATTTCAGTTTTTTTAATTTATCGTTATAGTATATCAGTTCAATATGGGAGTAGATCCACTTCTATATATAAGTTATAATATCGTGTCAAAGATTTTACTTTTATTTAATTTCCTTGTCTTCTAAATTTGAACTCTATTTTAATCAAAATATTTTCTCAGGGTTTGAATATGATTAGTTTTAGAAAACGCTTTTGTTAGGTTCAAGTGTCGGTTAATCTCATTTAGTTGCTTATCTAATGTCATGATACAATGTAGTAAAAACGTCAAATGTCGTAGGGGTTCAGATAATTGAACTTATCTAATTTCATGATAGTAAAAACGTCAGATGTCGTAGGGGTTTAGATAATTCAATTATCTGATCCCCTACGACATTAGACGTTTTTACTATCATGAAATTAGATAAGCAACTAAATGAGATTAATGTACAAATATTGATTCCCAATAATCTAAATTTTTTAAAAGGACAATAAGAAAGTTACTTCAGCTATTTCAAATTCGATCGTCAGTCCGTGTATTCCATTCTTGAAAGAATACGTATGAATGCTGCTAGAAAAAGTTGTGATTTTATCCTTTTAATTCCTAACCAGTTAGCATTATTCTTTTATTGGTAGGAACAGAATATGTACTTCAAAGGACATCTCGTACAACTCCATTTTTGAGACAGGTGGAATTATTCAGCGGTGTAAGCATTCGGAGTCAAGCAATAAACGAGGACAGAACAATACAACGAATAGCAGATGGTATTAGAGATCTACAGGGATTTAATGAAGAGGATTCAGAAGGCTTTCGCAAAGACGGAAAACAAATTATTTTGAAATCAATTGATTTTGATAGCGAAGAGCTACGAATCGTAGAAAGAGAATCGGTGTGTGTTTAAATATGTATATATACTTAACCCCCCCCCCCCCCAAAAAAAAAAATAAAAATCATGGTGTCCGGTTTTAATTTTAAGAAACTTTAATATATGAAACACAACACATTGTAAAACGTAGGCGTTTTCATTAATCTTCAGATATATCAAAAGTAATTATTTGTAAAACGTCTGAAGATCAATGAAAGCTCAAACGTTTTAAAGAAAGCGCTAACGTTTACCCTGTGTTGTCTGTTGTCTTTCATATTTTAACTGTTTTAATATCTATCTATCTATCTATCTATCTATCTATCTATCTATCTATCTATCTTTAAATGTACACATATGAAACTCAATGCATATGCAAAAATGCATTTTGTGTTACTCTAAAATGTTGATACACTATTTAAACATTGTTCTTTTTTAATTTAACAGAAAAATGTCAGTAAATCAAGGTAAGCAAGACAATGAAGATGTTCAATTTTGAAAAATATGCATACGTAATTATTTCGTCATTAACATAAAATCTTGCTTTAAATTAAAATTTGATTGAAATGACGACGCTCTTGCCTTCATAAATTGACTGAAATATCTTACCTCTAAATATCATGATAAAATAAACTTATCATAAAAAATATCTATATTTGCAAGCGTCGGTATAAAAATATCAAAAAGCAGGTTTTCCATGTTTTTCTGAAGCAACAATCAACGTTTTTTGATTTTTTACAGACATCGTAAGGAAAGGACAGTCAAAGAATTGTGGGCAAGTGTTATCGAAGAACCAGGTAAGGCTTCCATGGCCAGGATCTTTTCTTTAAGCATAGTGGCAAAGATATTTTTAGGTTTTTGTCTAGATTTTTACGATTATTTTTGCCCCCCCCCCCCCAAAAAAAAAACAATAAAAAAAGAATGAATATATTCTTGAACTTGAAATGCTTAAAAATATATATATTTTTATTACTAACCCAAAATGTTTTTTGCTTTATCTAAATATGATTATCATTATACTATCAATCTAGTATTAGTTTATCAAACTTAATTTTAAATGTTAATTTAACAACTGTTGTTATGTAATATTCTACTAAACAATGTATATATGACATACAAAAGATCTAGAGCAGTTTTTTCAGTTTTTTGAAATAGTGTATTATTGCCACACCTATTACCCGTGCAATTGCAAAAGTGAATTGAATGAAAAAAATAATCAGTAAGAAAAATGACACCCCTAGGTCAATACTTTATAAAGAAAATTTATAAAAGCTTATAGACAGGATAAGGCTTAACACTCAAAGAACTTGTTCTGATCACAGTTTGTCTGGCGTTTGTCGATTACTATCTGCTTGTCAGTTAGTGCATCTGTCTGTCTGTCCGTCTGGTCGTCTGTAAACTTTCCACATATCAGACTTTTACAAAAATAAAAACAGAAACACGTGCACAAAATAACATTCAACCAGCATTTGATCAAAGAAACCTTATTGCAAGGGGATTCTAAATTGGTAAAAAGAAGGATCAAACCTTTTTTAAATGGAAGATAATTTTAAAAAACAGTTAAATAAGGATGTGTGTCAACTATTTTCCTCCCAAGAAACATTGAACCAAAAAAGCCAATATAAACATCGAGGCTGCTATGCATAGTGGAAATTCAAAATTGTTTAAATCGTGGACTAATATTGGTGCCCCAGGAGGGGTCCAATATCAACAAAGTAATATACAGGAAAACATGTTTTCCATTATAGTTATCAAAATCTACGATACAACAATTATCAATATTAGTGTCCAATATCTATACTTATAAATTAAGACATTTTGCAAGTAAACTACGAACTGTCTGCACCAGAGAAGCTGCTTACGTCTTTGTATTTCAACTCGTGTGAGTTGATGTCCGTAAGCTATAATTGAATTTTACATTTTAAGTATTTATTGTGAATTTAATTAAAAACCTACTTTCATTTTCGATAAACAAGCCCAAAATATATACTTGCATTGAAATGATACTGAATAATTAGGTAAAAGTGAATATATATACCGGGAACTTATTTATAGTATGACACTGATAATGTTAAATAAATAAAATGAGCCAATTCGTTTCTTGAATGCGCGATTTTAGTTTTGATAGAAAGAACTTTCCAGAACGGGGTTACCAAGAATGCGGGTTGACTAATTGACGCCATGGCGTCAAAAATAGGACAAGTTTAACATGCATCGGGCAGACAGCTAGGATCGGACAAATTTGGTTTAAAATAAAATAATAAAATTGCATGGAATCACGTTTTAGATTACATACATTATTATACCACTGACATATAATTTGTAAACTTTATAATATTATTATTTTTTATCAAAAAGTTTTAAACTTTGAACAACTTTACGTTTATATGAATAAATCATGTAAGCATTAAACGGAGAGGTTTTTTCGGGGGCGGTGTGAATTTTAGGTAAGATTTTTATCCCCACCTGCTCCTCTTAATATCCAGTCATTTGTTTTTAAATTCCAATTTTAAAAAATAAGGTAAGATAAAAAATTACACAGTATATAAAAAATGAACAAATAAATCTGATTAGACATACAAATCCAGTCAAGATACCAATTGTTATTTCCTGCGCTTGCGCGGGATTTCATCTAGTATAGTGTACATGTATTTTCTGAAATGTTCAAAACGTGTTTATTGGACTTAAACTTGTGTCTGAGTTGGAGGTCAATTCAAAGGTCACGATAGGAAAAATAAACAAAGGTCATGGTTTCAAAAAAACACATGAACCATTGTAAAAATCTATCAACAAACTTAAATATAAAAATGATGATAAGTTAAAGAAACCTGAAATAAAAAAATAAAAAAAATCCGTATGCATAGGGGTCACCTAAAGGAATTATAGATATGGAACTGTACTGACATTTATTTAAAACTTTAATATTTTGCCTACTTTTTGAGCTAAAATCATCAATTCTAGTCAAGTGATGTGTCTTAGTAACCGCAGATGTATTAAACTAAAAGTAGGTCACCTTATGCATGATTTTGCAATTGTTAAATTTCAACTTGTTTAAGATGCACTTTTGGAAGAAAAAAAAACTTTTGGCCTGAGATCTACAAACATTGTCAATCAAAGAATCTTTGGGTCTCGATGTCTGAAATGAAAGACAAAGCAGCATAATTACTTACTTTCTGAAATTCATTTTATTTTGAAAACATTTTTGCATAATTCTAGATCTACTGATACTTAATGCTTTTAATAAGTGATGGATTTTACAGCAGTGAGCGTGCAAATTTAAGATATGTCTACGTTCTATTTTTTAAAACTAATCTTTTACATTTAAACAAAAAAAAATCATTTTAAACACTACAATTGGAGGATCAGATTTAATAATTTCTTAGAAAGTAAATATAGTTTCAATTATGGTCACGATGACCTACTTTTTCTTTTTTTTTATCATTTAAAGTCAAATCTAGAACTTTTATAGATTTATGCCAGGAATCATTAAACTTTGTTTATTGTTGAATCTTACAATGAATTATAAACGTCATTATATCTCTACCAAAAAGTAGATTATGGTAAACTCCTATTCTCTTTTTATCATTATTAATTGTCCTAATGATTATCTTTTATATGACCTAGGATAATAGATTGGTAAGTTAATGCATATCTAACAACTTAGGGTATCACGTTCCAAAAGCAAAAAGAATTATTAATTTCAGTATATGTACTATTAAGCTTTAAGTTAATTTATTAACTAGACTCTCAGCATATTATTAATGAAAGAGAAATTATTGTTAAATGCTTCGAGAAAAATTTAAGATCAGAAAAATAACGCCTTATGCGGCTTCTAAGAGAGATATTTCATAGTAAATATACCTACCCTCAAATGCACGTGGGTTTCACATGTTGATAAACAGACTCAACACAATCCAAAAAGTTGTATCTTGCACATCTAAAAAAAAATAGTTCCCTTTATTTCCGTGTGAAAATTCAACTAAAGTAATGAGTTTCCTAGTAAATGAGTCCTAATTCAAATCTGTAGGCCTAAAATAAGGTGCCAGAAAAGGAGGAAAGAAAAGAATTGACTAAATTCATTTTGATTGGCTATTTCCTTGCGTAAGACCTTTCATTTACATTAATTTTCTATTATGCGTTGTCAAAGTTTTGAATAGTTGAGAATGTTTCCAAGTTTAAAATATATAGTAAATGTTACTTATAACTTTAGATGCAATATGGCATATGGGCTTCTTGTTGAAAGAAGCGACTTTAAAGTGAAATAAATCGTATGCTTCGAGAAAAATTTAAAATCAGAAAAATAACGCCTTATGCGGCTTCTAAGAGAGATATTTCATAGTAAATATACCTACCCTCAAATGCACGTGGGTTTCACATGTTGATAAATAGACTCAACACAATCCAAAAAGTTGTATCTTGCACATCTAAAAAAAAATAGTTCCCTTTATTTCCGTGTGAAAATTCAACTAAAGTAATGAGTTTCCTAGTAAATGAGTCCTAATTCAAATCTGTAGGCCTAAAATAAGGTGCCAGAAAAGGAGGAAAGAAAAGAATTGACTAAATTCATTTTGATTGGCTATTTCCTTGCGTAAGACCTTTCATTTACATTAATTTTCTATTATGCGTTGTCAAAGTTTTGAATAGTTGAGAATGTTTCCAAGTTTAAAATATATAGTAAACGTTACCTATAACTTAAGATGCAATGTGGCATATGGGCTTCTTGTTGAAAGAAGCGAATTTAAAGTGAAATAAATCGTATATGCGTCCTAAAAATCTTCAGAATTAACAATCATACGAACTATTACCAGCAGTCGAGATTTGGTGCGTGTAAGGGCAAATTTTTGAAAAATTGTGTGTAGGAAAATGCAATGGAAACAAATTATTTCCATAAAATTGGGGAAAATACTCCTTAAAATTGTGATTTGTTAACATGTTGTCCTTTTTAAACTGAACCCAAAAACCAATTTGGAATTCGAAACTACATTTATTAATATATGAAAATACTTCATAAATCTACCTTAAGAACTGTAATCTCAAATGTGTGATGTGGATCAAGGACCTGCTTTTCTGTTTGTTAAATAGTATGCATTTGTCTATGATTTATTCAGCCCTAAATACAACTAATTTATGTTGTATTATACATGATAGACGAATTAGAAAGCCCGGGGCAAGAAATTACTGATTTCCTCAACATGGCCTATCCCAGAAGTGACTCTGCCAAAGGTATGTAGCAATTTCAACTATAATAAATTTCCTAATTCTACTCCCTTATATATATCTCTTTTTATATATTTTATGACGGTAGATGGCCAAAATGAAGAGAGATTAAAAAGTTTGAGAAAAACAATACACTGTCTCGAGGATATGGAAGAAAGAATAAAACTGCTGCGTGAAAAAGTGAACACATCTGAAAGAGTTAACAGTGATAGAGGTCGGGGTCTCTCTCTCTCTCTCTCTCTCTCTCTCTCTCTCTCTCTCTCTCTCTCTCTCTCTCTCTCTCTCTCTATATATATATATATATATATATAACTTCACTATAAGTAATCTTAAATTTACATTTTCAGAAAAAGAGGAGGAACGTAACAAACTTTTGGAAGCTATTCAATGTTTGATCAATTTTAAAAAGGCAATGTTAGCTATATTTGACGCTAAACAATTTCCTGCACCAGATATGGATGTCGAAAATTTAGATGGCAGTCGTATGTATTTCCAGATTCTATTTATTTTTATGTTTGCTTTTATAAAAAATGGAAACTCTTTATTTACTCTACCAAATTTTAAGAATTAAAGACAGGATTGAATTGCATCAGTTCCCAAGAGAAGGAGGTTTAGTTATTTAGTGAATTAGTTATTATAACAGTAACTGTGCATCCATCAAAACACGTTATGTCTCTTGCAGTTAAACCTGATATGAGCCTTGCAGAAATACTGAAAGTTTGGGAAATCATTAAATCTATGTGTAAGTCTTTAGCTTTTATTTTTTTAGGGGGTGGGGGCAGGGGCGGTCTTGTTTGTGTTGTTGCTTTGAATGTTCTAAATCACTTGCTTATCCATGATGTGGCAAATCTTATTGATATTTACAGACAATGAATCAAAAATCCAGGCAATACGTAGATGGTTGTTAGGTAAGATGTTTCATTTTTTTATGTTTGAGTGATTATTTTCTTTTTATTAAAGAAGCAAAATTTGTTTAAAAATAATGTTATGGTTACATTACTTGCAAAACAAAACTAGAATCCTATAATCTTGTCTTTATTTTTTCGTTTCTGTTACAGTTAACGTTGTATTAAAATTGACTGTCCTACTTTTTGATAATTCAAAGAGCATGACGACCAAAAACAAGGCAAGCGCAGCAATAGAATTCGCCAAAAAATTCATTGGTAAATATTTACTTTAGATTTCACTAAACATGTGCAGTCATAGTTTCTGAGTAAAGTAAAGTATGATACTTCAATGTGTTTTACTTACTTGTCTGAGATGAAGGCTAAAGTGACATTTTCTGATACCGTTCTGTCTTTCCTTATCATGTTTAAGTCTTGTTTTAGCCTGTTGTCCGTCGTCCGCCTGTCTGTCTGTCCGTTCATCTGTAAAATTTCATATTTTGAACTTCTCTAAATCCACTTGGCTAATTTACCAAATAAGGCACAAAGCTTCCTTATTGAAAAGTTAATATAAATTGCAGAAATGAAAGACCAGTTTTTATTCAGCGTCGAAACTGTAAAAAAGGGGGGTGCATTTTTAAAAATCTTCTTCTCAGGAACTACTGAGTGAAATTCAACGCAGTTTAGCAAAAATCATCCTTATGCTAAGGTGAATATAAATTGCAGAAATGAAAGGCCAGTTTTTATTAAAAGCGGAGAAAACCTCAAAACTTAAAAAAAGGGGTGCATTTTCAAAAATCTTCTTCTCAAGAACTATTGAGTCAAATTCAACGTAATTTAGCATAAATCATCCTTATTGAAAGGAAAATATAAATTGTAAAATTTAAAAGCTAATTCTGTTCCAAATTTGAGCTAATTACGACAATAATAATAAAGGGGGAGGGGGTTCAATCAGTTTATAAGTTCGGGTTCGTTATTCCCTATCTCGAAAACTAGGCTCATTTTTCATTTTCATTGATAATACTTTTAAACTTCGGGAACAATCGCCTGTATTTTGGAAATTTTACGTATCTTATTAAACATAGACGTCGGTAAATCAGGCAGCTGATTGTTTACTTGCGCAAAATGAGCAAAATCTGATGCATTATCAACATACTAAAAGAGAATTCATTCAATTGGTAATTCGGTATGATCTCTTGGCAATGGTTCATTAATGCTGTGTGTTTTATTAAGATGCTTAGCATTTTTTCGAGTGTATTCAGTTTAAACAAACATTATTTTGCGCTGATGGACATATGTAGGTATATGTATGATTTGAAAAATAAAATGTGTTCTTTCTTTGTTTTAGAGCATTTTTCCTCAGTTTTTATTGTTTACAATTTTCTATTTGCTAAACATATTTGAGTGTCAAGCTTCGAATTATAAGTAAGATACAGAGCTTTGCTCACAATTCTATGTTTGCACACAGAGCTGAGGCCATGTTTGTTGGGAAAATCTTGTTCTCAAGAACTACAATGCTACAATTTGTGAGAATACTATGCAAAGATCCTCATATAATGTAGACTCTAAATTGTTAAAATAGTGACCCCCGGACTGATACTGGGACCCCAAAAGGGGTTTAAAGTATAACATAGAAATATATTGAGAAAATGTTTAAAATTTTCGTCTCAGGAACTACAATGCTACAATTTGTGAGACTATTATGCAAGCATCCTCATATAATGTAGAATATAAATTGTGAAAATAGTGAGCCTTGGATTAATGCTTGGGCTCCAAGAAGTGTTTAAAGTTTAACATAGAAACATATAGGGAAATTTTTAAAAAATCTTCTACTCAAGAACTAGAATGATACAATTTGTGAGATTACTATGCAAACATCCTCAAATAATGTACTTAAACTAGGGCATGAAGAGGGGTTCAAAGTTAAACATAGAAATATATAGGGATGATGTTTAAAAATCGTCTTTTCAAGAACAAGAATGCTAAAATTTGTGATATTACTAAGCAAGCATCCTCAGATAATGTAGATTCTGAACTGTTGAAATCGTGGCCCCCGAACTAATACTTGGGGCCCCAAGAGAGGGGCTTAAAGTTTTACATAGAAATATATAATGAAAATGTTTAAAGATATTATTCTGGAGAACCACAATGCTACTTAATATGCAAGCATTTTTAAAAAGGATAGATTCTTAATTATTTACATTGTGACCCTCGACTAATACTTGGACCCCAAAAGGGGTTCAATGTTTAACTTTGAAATATATTGGGAAAATATTTAAAAACTTAAATGATTCAATGAACAGTTGTTAAGGTGAGCGATTTGGCCCACTTGTTACATTTTCGCCATTTCCCAGGAACAAGTAGACAAATTTCAACCAATCTTGGCACAAAGCATAGCACTCTCTCAAAGGGACATAATTTGAAAATTATGAAAAGGATAAGTATTTAAAAACCATATATAAACCATATAGAATAAGTTCATTTTTGGAAATTGATAAGATAACATCTTTAAAGATAATGGTTTAATTCTCAAATTAAGATTAGTAAAGATTAAATTCACAAGTAATATTTTTCTAAACAAATTATATATCAATGAAGTAAAGTTATCTCGACCTAACATTATTTTTTTTAATTTTCCAGAAAATATGTTTTGAAAATTTTCTTTGATACCTGCATCAATTAAATTATACTTTTCTCTACTTTTTAATTGTAAACTAATAAAATACAACTTTAAAAATATACAAAATTAAAAGTTTAACCTTGAAAAAAAAAACAATACACATTATTTAATTCACTAAATAGACAATTTAGCGTTTTCTCACGATCTGCTTGAGTGAAAAAATTACAATAGCAAACCGTCAAACATCTCAAAAATCCATAAAACGAAATACAAATTCAAAGCAGAGCAACACGGACCTCCAAAAAGATAGAGGTAGGATCAGGTGCCGCCTAGGAGGAGTGAGCATCAACGATCAACATTTACGGCGAGGCTGGCTGTTCCAATTACAGAAATAGTTATAATAAACATATAGGCCTTCACACTTTCACGGTAACACTGCTGGTCAAATTAGCTAACGATGAGTTTTGAATTAACACACGTACATGATCGGTCATCAGAATAAGCATCGAAAGGCAAAGCGGATTCCAAGCGGCAAACCTCAATGGCTATCTAGTTACCACAACAGTCGCAGATACACACTATTCTTTGTCGACATAGCTATCTATTTTCGTCCACGATCGCGTCTCCTTGCATCATGCATGGTTATGCCCAGTTGCATATTCCAGCGATCTATCTCACATTAAAACCAGTTTTAACGAATCTTGCTGCACAGTGAGTAATATCACAAGCCATTGCATGTATTTCCCTTTCGTTTTCAATTCAGCTGGTGTGATATAGTGCCTTTTCCCCCTAGCCATCTTTCCCCCAAGAAAGATGGCTATATAGCAGGTTTTCTCCCCAGAAAATGACTATATAGTAGATCTTCCTCCACGGAAAGCCGGCTATATAGTGGTTTTCCCCCTTTTTATAGCCAGAGTACCTCCATGGAAAACCTACTACATAGTAGATTTCCCGCTTGTTTTACATTCCGGTCATGTTTACGGCGGACCATTCGTGGCAATAGTTTGCAATATCTGAGATGTTATTGATTACTCATAATTTAGGGTAATAAATGCATTTATTAATACATAGTATAAAATACAGGGGTATCATATTCCTGTATCATCACCCTTTATTTCACTTTTGTTGCGGTTTTTTGGAACACTCTTGCTCCTTTTATTCAGATTTCGAAATACCGCGGATATTTTTGCTTTAAGATAACTCCAGTTCTTTCGTGTCCGGTACTTTTTTTTTTACGCGGCATGATTTATTTCCGGTTGTTGTTTTGCTCAAATCAATATTCATTTAAGATGATATGTAATTGATTTAAAGTACTGTACAAGTATGGTTCAGTGGCTTCAGTACAAATATATAGCTGATATTTTTCAAAAGGAGAGAGATACCATAAATAAACTTCGGGAAAAAACTTTGGGAAAATTACTTGACAGAAAGGGGGGGAAGGTGCTACTACACTTCTACACTTGTTTCTATGTTTTGCCAGCTAGGACCAAGATCTTAATATGTATAATACAATTTGATTGAGTATATCATATTAAGTGACTGTTAGATTGTTTGTATTTTGTACATTTTAATTTTTTTTAATGTTTTTAAAAATCAACTTTTAAAATTATATCCAACAATATAGGGGTATACATGTTCAAGAGACTATCAGACAAAAACTAGCTTGTTAATTACGATAAATGTTAAATAAAATTTGTTTGTTAATTGTAATTTTTTTCGAAATTTTCAAAAATATGCATTTTTGTGAATTTTTTGAAAGGTCGTGTGAGATATAAATGTAATTTTTTTTTGTATTTTCTGTAGAAAATCAATAAGACCCCTTTTTTTATTCATAGACTATCAATACATTTTCTTAAATTATAACCTAACAATGATGTATTTTGGTGCATGATTTAATAAATTACGAGATCATGCTTCATTTTGTTAAAATTTGGCTGTTGAATTTTTAGATCATGTAAGCTGAAGCTCAGTGTAGGAAAATAAACGCGCAAAGGTATAAATATTTTGGTTGATATAGGGTGTGATACAGATTTTGCCATATATTGTTTTCTATGTAATAAGTTTTCAAAGAAAATAACTGATAAATCTTGACTAAATTTTGCAGAGGGATTAAGGAGTGGGAATTTATTACCCCCTTTGTCCCCAAAGGCTACTGATTTTAGGTTAATACCTTTAGAATTGACGATCAGTTGGAATCAGATTGGGAAATGTATTTCAAACTAGACAACTCATTACATTTCATATACTCAGAAAGGTATTTTGTTCTTATTTTTTTCAACAAATAAAATTCTCAGATATATACCATCACTTGAAACTATATGTACATGTATTACAATGTATATAAAGACAAGAACACATACAAGAAAATTCCCTAAGAATCATCTACTATAAAAGGTCCTTTATATGTGGAATTTTTAGTTTTAACTTTCGTGCAAAACACAGAATGTCCAACAGTGGTTTAAATCAATTCTTTCCTTTAGAGATAAATTTTAAATAATGTTCAAAATAGAGTATAAAGTTTCTTTAAATTCTATTGAACCATCTCCGAGAAACATTTGAACGTACGCATTATATTTGTTTACTTATTTCTTTTTACAAAATTAATGCATAAAAAATTGCAATTCGTCAATTTTAAGATAAATGTATTGGAACCGTCGCTGGGAAGCATATGAGTGTATATCTTGTCAAATCATGTAATTTTTCAGATACATGTAATTGCATGTTAACGAAATTTAACCTGTATAGATGAATGCAGGTATATGCAAACTTAGGGTTAAAAACATTGATTTTAAATCCTTACTGGGTTTCCATAGATAAGTTTTATTAAATTTGAAACCAAAATGTGAGGGAGAAACCTTATTATGGGGGGAAAACTACTATATAGGAGCTCCCCACCCTGGGGGAAAGGCTACTATATAGCAGGTTTTCGGGGGGGGGGGGGGAAGCTACTATGGGGGAAAAACTGCTATATAACCCTGGTTCATTGTTTTGTGTTCATATTTTACTGGAAATGGACATTGATGGTAACCTAACAGCAAAACTATATGATAAACGTGATGACTTTAATTTTTCTATAGCCAACTTTCCTTACTTATATAGCAATATACCTTCATCACCTGTATATGGTGTTTTTGTCTCTCAGTTAATTCGATACGCAATGGCATGCTTTTCGTATGAACAGTTTCTAAGGCGAGGCAAGCTACTGACAAACAAGGTGATAAAACAGGACTATCAACAGTCTCGTTTGAAGTCATCTTTTCGTAAGTTCTATGGTCGATACAACGACCTAGTCAGCAAATACAATCTTCCACTGGGTTGCATACTGACTGACGTTTTTCACACTAATTGTTAGACCATAATTAATCACCTAATTGTCTACGGAGTTTTCCGTTTTTCCCCCGATTTCAAGAAAGAGCACACGGTGGGTGTGACCGGTCAGCAGAGGATGCTCACTCCTCCATGGCACCTGATCCTACCTCTATTTTTTTTCTAAGAGGTCCGTGTTTGCTCTGCTCCTGTTTTGTAATTTTCATTTGGAGTTTTGAATTTGAACACTGTTCGTTATCACCACATGTCATTCATACGCGCCGCTTCAGTTACATTATTTACATTTTTGATCAATGACACATCACGTTTTATAATTTAAAATATTTTATTAAATGATCAGAAATGAATATAATAATTTTTCTAGTAGCGCATTGATGAAGTTTTCCAGTCAATTTTTCCTTAGATACGTCGATCAATAGAAAAATTATTAAATACATTTCTTAAATGAATATATTTCATATATATATATATATATATATATATATATATATATATATATATATATATATATATATATATAAACTGAAATATTGGAATATCAATAATTAGATTATTTAAGGAATGAATTCAATATTTATTAGTTTTATACGATATACAATGGTTTGGGTCAGTTTACGCTTTATAAACCGCGTAAACTGTTCCAAACCATTTTATATCGTACAAAACTAATAAATATTGAATTCATTTCTGATAATTTAATTGTTTGCCATTAATTGTAGATAAAACAGTCATTTGACCTTAAAAATGACATCAAATTGTACAAAATTCAAACGTAACGTCAGGCGGATTGATACGTTCTTTGACGTTAGTCTTACTATGACGTAGGCAACATTCTTTATATGATATAAAATAATATTTAAGACAATCAGAAAGCGCGTTACAACCAGAATTAGAATATATTTTAATGAGTACTAGTTGTTTGTTACGCTACTATTTTACAAACAATTAAGCATTGTATTATACCTCTCCTATAGAATAAATGTACAAATATAAAGCCTTTGTGTAATTCTTTGATAGAAGCTGAATTTTGTCATTTTTTAAGGTAGCACTACGGAAAAATACTGAATTGCATTCTTGTTCTTAAACTCTTCATATTTAATAATTTAATTGAAATTTTGATAACACAGTATTTTTTGTGAACATTGACAGCATATTTGAAGCAGAATACTGACTTAGTAGCCATTGCAGTTATCACCTTTGGAGGCGGTCCACGTTGCTTGAAACAATTCACTTTGTTAGAGAACTTAAATGCCAATACAATAGGTACGAGGACGTTATATTTACCATATTAAGGAATGCTGATTGTAATCTTTTTTTGTCATGTATATTTCTCTAATTTTTATTTTAATTTTGATATATATTTTTTAGACAATATAACATTTCAAGGATGCACGCCTCTTTCTTCAGCTTTGATTTATGGCAAAAGATATACAGAAGGTTGGTTTGGACATGCATATTTTTTTTAATTTCATCTTGAGTTCCTATTTTAAAACAATTTTATTCATTCTATTTATTAGAGTTTAAGGAGAAGATCTGTTCTGGATTGCCAATGGGCAACAGTGACCTCCCAACATATTTCGATTATGTCATGGTTACAGACATCCTTCCAACAGAATTGCACAAGGATTCAAATGGAGGTGTGTCAAATCTAAAAGATGAATGTCCAGAAACGTCGGAGAAGTTTGCAAAAATGGTGAATGTTACATCTGATCTGATTTTTTTTTACTGATAGTAACAGATCTATATCTTGCGTTCATGTTTCGTAAATACTATCGTAATCCACTGATCCTTGAACTGTTTACTGTTTTCAACATGATTACATGATACTAAATTTAATGTATTTGATGTATAGCGACAAAATTTTGTACCTAAAAAAATATATAATTCATGAAAATATCAAAGAAAAATATTAAAAAACAAGAAAGTGTCAAAATTATTGTTTTTAAATCGCTTCCGGCGACGACCGAAAGTAACGCCTGGCAAAATGGCATGCTTCTTAAATGTTTACAGTCATGTGAATTTGGTTCATTTCACTCGTTCGTTGTTTTATATATCTAGCTATACATTGTTATCTAGCTATTTAACTAGTTGAAAATGATTCAAAATTGTTCAATATCCCTTCATTTTACTTTAAATACCTTAACATATGTTTTATTTTAAAAATTGCTAAAAATGGAAATGATAATTTCATTTCATATATATATAGAAACCCGGCCTTGCTAATGTTCTCCAATCAGACTTGATGGCAGAACATTCCAGCATTTAAAAATGGTTTTCATTCTTCCGAAGGCATTGTAAGAACACAATAACACATTATGACCGCATTCTTAAGCGATACCTTTGATTTACCATAATGAAAAATGTTTACTGTTTAAAAACACCATTATTTAACTGTATCACAAGAAGATAAAAAAGTGCAATACTTGTTAAGATCAGCTATTTTCGTAATTACGTATTAAATGATTTTTATTTCATTATTTTTATTTTTATTTTTGAATACAAGATGCGAGAGTTTAAGGAAACAAGTCATAAATCCTTGGAAGATGAAAAGTCGTCAATAGTTCTCGTTTCACTTAGCGAGAACTCAAACCAACTGGTAATTCATTGATAACTTAGTTGTTTTATATTTGATATTGCAAATATCAATAATCTTCTACGTCATTTTTTCTTTGAATGATAGGTCAACATATTTCGACCTGAACATAAGGGATATGTACTGGACATTTCATCCATGGAGAATCCTTATCCAGTACTTGCCGTTTATAATCTACATCAGGTAATTCCACTTTTTGGAACAATCTTAGAATAAATCAAGCATTAAAAAGTTGAAGGCTATGTTAAAAAAATCCTTTAATACATGGACAGAAAATACCCAGGTCTATGTATTTTAGAAGACAAAACTTCAGAAATACCTCTTTCATTTTATGTTTGAATACTAAGATTTTAATTGTAGAAATATAGCTCAGGAAAGGAAGTCATACACAAACTCACGGTAAGTCATTTGAGCATAGAACTACTTTATGCATCTCATTTCAACTCCTTTATTGGAGTACCCCAACCATCTTCTACGTTTTTGTTTTCAGAAAAACTACTTGGCACAAGACAAAATTATTCGTGGTGATGACCATCCGCGAGCAGAGATCTATCACCAGCTAAGTCGAGGCAAGTGCTAGGGTTGGGAGTATATAGGGCTCGCTCGATTCGATTTAATTCCGATACAAAATGCTTCGGTTTCGTTTTGAATACACAGTTTTAATGTATCTTTTTTCAATATAGCACATACCGTACACGTGTAGAATCTGTTTATGCTTTAAGAAGTATTTATTTTTTAATGTATCTTTTTTCAATATAGCACATACCGTACACGTGTAGAATCTGTTTATGCTTTAAGAAGTATTTATTTTGTAATAAACAATTAACTGATACCAATAAAGTCAAACCTCAATTTCATATTTTGAATCATATGATTACGAATCCGCACGCTCAAATAGACTTGTAGCAGTGTTAACAATTTCTTACATTTTCAGCTGATAAGTAGAAATATAAAAGATCATTGGTTTTGATGAAACCTATTCAGAAATGTGTTTAAACAATTTAAATTGACTTCTGGATTGTTATACTGCAGAATGGGAAATAAACATTGATACAAAATCCCTGGCGTTGTCAGATCGCGATAACCAAGACATCAATATCCATCTGACAGAGCTAAGGACGTCAAAATCCAAACCCATTTACCTCCATTTACACAACAAAAAGACATTGTAAGTTTGCTTTATTATTATATGACATCCATATGAAACTTCAAGTATTTCAATTTTTTTCACTTTTTAAACACTGTAAAGCATTTTAATTTCGTGATTTGGCTTTACAACCAATCTTAATTTTTTTTTCTTTTTGATAAAATTGAAAGTTGCGGTCTAACTGATGAGACCAAAAAAGCATGCTAAATTCCTTGTCCACGAGGAGCACTTGCTACACTCCACATCTTCTTAAAACATTGCTTACACTCTAAATAGAATTGTTTTGTATTTATGTAAACATCTTGATATATAAAACTTTACTTTTTAGCTCATTTAAGCTGAAAGCTCAAGTGAGTCAGTCTGATCACGTTTTGTCCGACGTCTGTCTGTCCGTCTGTCTTTAATTTTGTTTTACATTTTTGACTGTTTCTCCAGAATCACTTGGCCGTTTTTAACTAACTTGGCAAAAACATTCTTATGTAAAAGTAAATCAAGTTTTTTTTTAAATGAAAGGCCACGCCTTCTTTCGAAGGGAGATCATTAAGAATTGGTCAGAAAAGCTGAAACTTGTGTAGAAGCATCCTCAGGTAGGAAATAGTCAGGTTTGTTAAAATCATGATCTCCAGGGGGTAGGATGGGGCCACAATGGAGAGGGTCAAGTTTTACACAGGCAAAAAATTAAAATTATTCTCTAAACCTCAATTGCAATGATAAATAAATAACTAAAATAAATAAATTTTTCATGGAACTAGATACTTTTTGTAACTTTTTGCTTCCTGAAGAAGGGGGGGGGGGGGTGGTCCAATTTTACATAGGATATTTTTTTAAAATAATTCTGAAAAATGCAAATGCTATAAAAAAAAGTATGGTATTACTTTTATGCAAGCTACTTGACAATCGTAAATTCTCAGTTTTTTAGACTGTGGTCCCTGGATGATTCTTGGGTCCCACTTGAGGTTTAAAGTTTGCTGTAAGTTTATATGTATAAGAACTGTTTAAGATCGTCTTCAGGACTGATATACTCAATATGTTATATGACTATAAAATCAGCCTGTTACAAAAAGGGGCTCCATGTTTTAAAATAAGAAGATCTGAAGAAAAATGTGAACATTTCTTTATTCACTATATATATTAATACATTGTCCATATTTTTGTATACGATTCCATAAAGCTGATTTAATTAAGGAATAAGGAATCATTCTTTGAGTATTATGAGGTGATAATTTTGGTCGGATCATGGTCAAATCCCATAAAGCTCGAAGGGCTTTATGAGAGATTTGACCACGCTCCGACCGAAATTATCATCTCATAATATTAAAAGAATGATTCCTCATTACTTATATTTATATTATTTTCAATTTCTACACTTTAAAAACAACATTTTAAAGCACTATTTTTTCATGTAGCACAAGCTATGTATTAGTATTACGCGGTGCAGCCAATACCGTTTTTCGGTTATGCTATAAGACACGCCCATTTTGTGTCCCTCATCTTTTATGAAACTATTGGGCTATAGGCTTCAAAATTGATTCGTAATGTTATCACAGATAAAGACAGTTGTAAATGTAAATAATAATGACTATTGTTACTTAGGCTAGCCCGTGGGCGTCTTATTTATTTTGTTTTTGGTTAGTTCAATTCTTTTGAACTTGTTAATAATCATAAGCTAAGTATAGTAATTACGTACGTCACTTTTTACAATAGATATTTGCTTTTGGTGTATCTCGAATTCAAACCTTTTGAAGCCAACATTGCATCTAGATACTACTTAAGTATAAAACCAACAAAAGAATACCTTCGTGTTATGAGTAGACTCTTTATCTAAACATACATGTACTAGTTTACATCGAAGTATTTGAAAATATTGATCATGACTAACTGATGAGTTAGTTTCTTGAATATAATAATTATAAGTGGTTGGTTTGTTCAGTTGCAGGATAATTCCCAAGACAGGAGCTCGGGGAATATCCAATGGTGAGGACAAGTCTAAACACGAGGCTTATAATATAAAGGTTGCTGCCACCGACTCTGTCGAGCTAAAAGATGCAGAATTGGTTAGAAGGCGAAGGTTGAATCAATGATGTTGGTGCTACAGATGACGAGATTGAGTGCATATTGTAGGATATATATATAAAGAAGTTTGAATTTTATCTAACTAAGAAGTACATTCATTTTGTATATAATTTTTTCATGAAACGCATATCAAGTATATATACAATTAATGTGGATTGCACAGCAGGCAAAATAGCCCATATTAGTACGCTCCTTTAAAGATCAAGGTACAGATATTTTACATCAATAGTATATGTTTGTGGTTAAAATTTGAAACACCTTTTATATTAATCTTAAAGCCATTGCAGAAAGCAAATTGCAGAAGTGTGAAAAAATGAAATAAAAAAGACTCAGCAATCATTGGTGTACAATCATGTATTTTCATGTTACAAATATAAATCATTTTAACATCTTTAATGTTTTATTTATATAAAATAAATTAAAACATATTTTCTTCAAGAGATAAATAGCTAGATAATACAAACTTAGCATCTATTGATATGTTATGGTCAATCATGTTTTCAATCCAAGAGAATTCTGGTAGACATAAAACAAAGACATTGAAACAAAAAATTAACACAAACTTCATGTAAGTAACCACATATAAAACATTTAACTGAATCAGTTTAATTATGCTTAAAAAAATCTGCTTTAAGATTACTATAGAAAGCTGACGATGGAATAGTTGTTTGTCCATAGCTGTTTAATTTGGAATTTATTTTATCTTCTGGACTTCTGTTTCTCAGACTTTTCTTACAATTTGCCACGCTTGTTGCAGATTTCAGGCTATCTGGCAAATTGTTCCAAAACTTAATTGTTAGTGGTAAAAAGATGATATTGTAAGAAACTGCTCTATTGATTGGTATATGATACAAATTATTACTGCGCAAACTGGTGAAAACTGCCTAACCATATCATATAAATATTCAGGAGTGTAACATATGAAACATGCTATAATAATTACACAAAAACCGTTGTAGTTTGAAATATGTTTGTTTTGTATAATCTTATAAAATACAAGTAAACTGTTACTTACTTCCCTTTGATATCTAGGCATTTACTAAACAAGATAGCCATGGAAAAATTGATGCTTATTTGCATCAAGATAAATGTATCCACACACACACACACACACACACACACACACACACACATATATATATATATGGATACATTTATCTTGATGCGCATATATATATATATATATATATATATATATATATATATATATATATATATATATATATAAGCACAGAACAAAATCAACAACACTAGGCATCTTTAAAGTGTCGGATCTAATGTATAGATACTAAGCCAGAAAACTGAATATATAAAGCACTAAAAATGGCTAACGACACGAACAATTGGTATTGTCAAATTTTCGGGACAACCAGTCCCTTCTTCACACTCTTACCCATTACAAACTTAACTAAATAATTCGGATCTAAATCATAAGCGCCATACGAGTTAACAACGGGGGTTCAAGTTTTCCTTTATTCATTCGGACGTCAAATTAATTAGCTAATTAACACAATCAGGCCTGAAGTTGGCTGTCGATTGATTACTTTATAGCGATCGGCCGTATTGCCAACACCTGTGATCCAAAAATGTTTAAAATGTAGTTATTGTTCTGTATATAGTTTCTTTAGTAGTGTTAGTTGTAGTGCTAGATTTTATTTTCTTTGTTTTTACCCATGTAATTTATTTCTTTTGTCCTGAAGAAGGGACTGGTTGTCCCGAAAATTTGACAATACCAATTGTTCGTGTCGTTAGCCATTTTTAGTGCTTTATATACACACCCACCCACCCACCCACCCATATATATATATATATATATATATATATATATATATATATATATAGATATATATATATATACTTTCTTTCTTCATAACTTTCTTATGGCCATAACATATTTTACGAAATCCTTATACACGAATACAAGTTTTATTTTAAATAAAGTTTATGCCTGTGTAATAAGCATAGAGCACACTTATTGTGGTGTATATGTACTTATAAGAAACATTAATTTCAATATAAGATAAGATAGATAAGATAAGACATTCTTTATTTCCTCCACATTATTGAGTATTGTGTTGTTTACATGAAACTAGATAACAAAATACAATACAAGAAAAATGAACACAAACATTACAATCAGTTTAGGGGGAAACAATATTCAATTCACATTTTTCTACAGTCAATTACAAAATGATCCCACAATAAAGATACGAAATTTGATATCATAATTTTTTTTCCACTTTTCAAAAGTAATTTGAAAAACAAAAACTGGTAGGCTATTCTCAATGCATGGATTTCGGTGTCTTGCAAACCAAAAGAAACGTATTATGAACAAAATTTTGCAATATTTTAAATATGTACATGAATTTATAAAATCTACAAAGAGATTTGAAGAATCCATCTAGTCCTTCTTATTGTCTTTTACCACAGAACCTGAACCTGTGTATAAAGCTTTGTTTTTTTTTCTCTCTCTCTTTTGTTATTATCATCATTACCAGTTACTACAAATTATAATATTATAATAAGTATTATTATATCTATTGTAATTTCTGGACATATATTACAAATATACATATATGCATATATTTATGAATATAATATACTATAATATTACTGTCAATACTGTACAACACAAATTCTTGTATATATGACTTTGACCTTGTATGTCTGCTATCCAATCCGTTTATGTGTTATAAAAAACAAATTATTATCTAAATTAAAAGAAACATATTCAAATACATGACATGTGGTGATAACAAAAAATGTTCAAAAACAAAAGTATAAAGGAAAATTACAAAACAGGAGCAGAGCAAATACGGACTTCTACAAAAATTACAGGTAGGATCAGGTGCCATGGAGGAGTAAGCATCCTCTGCCGACAGGTCACACCCACCGTGCGCCCAATGTCATATCTGTAAAAATGTCATTGTACATCTAAAATATCTAATAGATCCTTTGAAAGCTTGTCTCTCTTTTTCATAAATAATGAACAATTGAGCATTACATGCATGTTAAAATTGTTTATCATTCTTTTACAATGAGTACAAATTTTTGAAACCGTTTTCATAGACAATAATGCTATTAAACGATTAAAATATTTTCTCGTTTCGAAAGTCCCTGAACATTCCATGTGGATTCTAATATTGTTATTACAATGTTTTTGAATATTGGCACTGGCAAAAAATATGTGCCTTATTATTGTGGCATACTAATTATATTTCTTAGGCTTATTATGTAATAATATAAATACCTCCCCCCACCCCACCCCACTTGTTTCAAGAATTTCTATCTTTCATTTCTTTGTCACTTACTTTATCTACCTTTAACAAATAGTGTACAAGTACATATGTAAATGAGTTATAAGTATATGTGACGAATTGACTTATACCGGTATTCTCATATTCTAAGAGACGACTTGTTACATTGTAAGTTGTAAACACTTGTATTTTTTTTGTACTGTTTTTGTCAATAACACACACACACACACACACACACACACACACACACACATATATATATAAAATTTTTAAAAAATGTTTGTTTTAGAATAAATGCACAAAAATCTATTCATTATTAAAGTGTTCTGGCCAGCGTTGTTATTTAAATACATAATATTTATCCATGTTGTGTTATGTTTATCTTATCAACAATCGATTTCAAAATTCTTATTTTAAAAAACACGTGAAAATAAAATATTAAATTAAAGTCGCTATTTGTCTCTCTTTATCAACACGGAGGGCAAATCCCTCCACAGAATGTATCGTCTTGTCCCTCTTTTCCTTGTCCCAGACTTTTATTTTCAAACGAAAGTATATAAACTATTTCTTTATACAGCATGTACAGCGTATATGTGTATGGGTTTTTTACAAGTTACTAATACGAAAAGAATGTGCAATCCGATCCCCTTTTTAAATTTCTCGTTGACTGGTTCTTTTCCTGTGATGTTTTATTTATCTATTTGTTGTTTATTTATTAATTTTTAGCGTTGAAACAATCGACATATTTTGCAATAAGTCGATTGGTGATTTTTGTAATAATGTAAATACTAGTAATCGAATATATACATGTGTACATATATACATGTGTACATATGTGCATATATATACATGTGTATGTGCATATGTGCATATATACATGTGTACATATATGCATATTTATCTCATACGTGTGGTGTATACTACCCGTGTGATAAACCTTTGCTTTATCAAACGGGTGATGCTTTATCAAATACTTCCGGTCCGAACTATTTTTGACACTGCCACTCGCTTCAACGCTTCAGTGACCTATTTTCGAAGACTTTCTAGTATTTTCCATATAGCTATATCTTACCAAAACTTCATTTAAAATGGATTTTGTCGAAGATTTTAATTACAAATATAAAGGAAAACACATAATTGAAGTCTATAAAACTGCAAATCACGTTAGATATCAAGGAGTTCATTCTGACGACGCAATGAAAACAGAACACTTTGGTTGTGTTTCTATACAAGAACTTACCGAAATAATGTCTCCCAAGACTTTTATTTCACCAGCAGTAAGCATCCTTATTCAATATTTTCAACTTCAAATCATTAGGCCAATGTTCGTTTTGTAAAACATCAACTGTTGCTCGTTCGAGTCAATTCAAACTAACGAGCATTCGCAACTTTGTGTATGTCAACAAACTTGATTATTCAAGTCTTCTGATCAGTATTTCCATTTGGCATTTAATTAAGTGATTAAGCTCTAAGAAAAATTATATATAGATAAAAAATTATTTCAAGGTTTATTTCAGTGAAACTTTACATTAACACAGTTATATTTATCTCCGAAATGTCGTACTAAATTGTATTGCGCAAGGTCACAATAACCGCATAAAACAAAGTTGCATCATCGTTTATTCTTTGAAAAAAAATCAATTCGGGTCATATTAGGAGCTGTCTCAAAAGCTTCATAATATAAATCAAATTGTTTGAGATAAATAGAACATCTATATTGTTGAAATGGTTATATTCGCTCGGCAAGCTTCGCGAATATATACACCATTTCAACTCGTTGGATAAAGCAAATATAAAATCACACAATATAGATATCCTCTATATACATGTGTACATATGTGCATTTATCTCATACGTGTGGTGTATACTACCCGTGTGATAAACCTTTGCTTTATCAAACGGGTGATGCTTTATCAAATACTTCCGGTCCGAACTATTTTTGACACTGCCACTCGCTTCAACGCTTCAGTGACCTATTTTCGAAGACTTTCTAGTATTTTCCATATAGCTATATCTTACCAAAACTTCATTTAAAATGGATTTTGTCGAAGATTTTAATTACAAATATAAAGGAAAACACATAATTGAAGTCTATAAAACTGCAAATCACGTTAGATATCAAGGAGTTCATTCTGACGACGCAATGAAAACAGAACACTTTGGTTGTGTTTCTATACAAGAACTTACCGAAATAATGTCTCCCAAGACTTTTATTTCACCAGCAGTAAGCATCCTTATTCAATATTTTCAACTTCAAATCATTAGGCCAATGTTCGTTTTGTAAAACATCAACTGTTGCTCGTTCGAGTCAATTCAAACTAACGAGCATTCGCAACTTTGTGTATGTCAACAAACTTGATTATTCAAGTCTTCTGATCAGTATTTCCATTTGGCATTTAATTAAGTGATTAAGCTCTAAGAAAAATTATATATAGATAAAAAATTATTTCAAGGTTTATTTCAGTGAAACTTTACATTAACACAGTTATATTTATCTCCGAAATGTCGTACTAAATTGTATTGCGCAAGGTCACAATAACCGCATAAAACAACGTTGCATCATCGTTTAATCTTTGAAAAAAAAATCAATTCGGGTCATATTAGGAGCTGTCTCAAAAGCTTCATAATATAAATCAAATTGTTTGAGATAAATAGAACATTTAGAACAGTTTTAGATATCCTCTATATATACATGTGTACATATGTGCATTATACATGTGTACATGTATATATGCACTTCATACTGTAAAATATTATCTGAGGAAATTATAAAAACAAACTTTGGATACAGAAATCAAATTACGTAATAGTATACATGTAAGTTATATAATCTTAGAAATATAATGCATATCAAAACTAAACAAAAAAAGAAAGAAAGAAGTGCGAATCTAGCCAAGATTTGTTTTCGAAATAGAATTATAAAGGGGGGGGGGGGGGGTTCATGGTTTTCTCTGTGCAAAAATAGTAACCAAGAAAGTAATAATAATTTTTACAAAAAACCAGACATATGCATTTACATTTGAAATGGAACCAACTAATGCCGATGTCGATTTGATTTGAACATAATTGTACTTACATTGTATTTACAAGTGGGATTGGGCACAAATTCTAACTTAGATCGCCCTATCCCTGTCATTGTCGTCGGTACACGCATGTATAGAATTTCTGCATTCGAAAGTTCTCGGGACACCTCACACATCTTTTCAACGGTGTTATTTCTTGTTTCATGGAACTTTTATTTTTTTGCAATGTAAAATCTACGTAGACTTAAACCTGGCAAGATACAGGGGACGTTTCAGATGAGAAATCTAGGAGATTTTTTTTTTATTCTAGTGAATGAATATCGTTTGAACCCTAAATTGTTTATGAACATCCAATAATTTAAGAAAATGTGCTGCATAAATATCATGGGATAGTGTTCAGAAACTGGTTATTTTTATTACAAAATTATGTATATCTTGTCAAAAATATGCAAATATTCCAAATTATCCCATATTAACCTCGGACCGGCTCCTTTAAGCACATTGTGTATTATCTGGTGGATTTCACTGTGTGCACTATCCGGTGTATTTCCACACGGTGCCTGTAGACATCCCACTATTCTCTCGGAGACAATTCTCCGGAAGTGGACATCGGAAGAGGCTGACCAGATTCCTCTTCAATGGATGACTGACCAACGGCAGACGACCAGGGTCTCCCACATACACATCCACGCCGCTCCGTGACAGGCGGGGCAGCCATTGGCTGAATAAGTCCGCGAAATCCGAGTCATAGAACATGTCACCCAAAAATGCAACGTCCCAGTCACCAATTTCGCTGCCGATGACGTCATCAGATGACGTCTCTAAACAGACTCTGTTCAGTTCACAGTTCATTTTGATAGCCTCCAAGGCCACTGGAATGAAAATAAATAAATTGTATAAGTCAATTTTATACAGACAGAATGAATGAAGATGCATTTATCGCGGAATCATTTAAAGTTCAAAAATAGTTTAATTAAAGTGTTATCACCGGCTGTCATAAAACACATGTCAGTATTTATGATAGCGGGAAACATTGACCCTCGACTATTACCCAATCAAGATTTTTATGGATTCAATGAAAATGAAAAATTATGTTGGAGGAGGAAGTATGAATTAGATGTACTATATATGTACCCGGGTCAGTGTCGTTAGCGCAGACAGTGTGCGCGCCCGACAGCTTGCTGGCGATAGCGGAAGCCCCGCATCCACTCCCAACGTCAAGGACCTTTTTGTTGTGAAACAGTCGAGGTCTGTCCAGGACGAACCTATAAATCACGAGACACCGGATTACTCATCTATACAGCATGAAGAGGCTGCTCTCGCTCAACATGGTACGTAAGTAAGGGGAGATCGTAATCTAGACTCCCATCAACGTGTACAATATTTGTGTTACTTAATATCTGCTTACAAATCAAAAATTAATGTTTTACTTTTGATTTTTTTCCCGCACATTGAATGTATGATTCGGATTTGTATAGAATGTATGAAATTACAGGTTATCGAAAATGGAGCAATAATCTGCTGTGTTCTACTTCCTGGTTTTGCTTTGATAATGTTGAATACTTTTTGATATGTCCTATTGGTGAGATATAATGAGAAGGAAGGTAAGGTGACAGCATTGAGGAAAATTTACCGGACTGTATTAAACAAACATCGATAGTAAATTATACCTAGATAGCACCTGTCCTCCGGGCCAATAGAATGCCCAGAAGGGGTCAGTGAAGGGTGCGTCTTCTCCTTTGCCTGACCAGAGGCTACATCTCGGGGTGATTAGGTGAAGCTGTATCTCTGGGGTCATGTGATCTCTCGTCACTTCCGTGTGAGTTCGAATGAGCTGTCTTAGCTGCTCAGAGTTACTGGAAGCTGAACAGAACCATCTTCGGGTGGAATTAAATTCCATCGACGAGTGCCTCAAGAGTAGAGGTTTTAACACTATCGGCATTTCGTACCTAAAATTGAAGTGGAAATATCATCTGAAAGAAAATATAAAGGTTGAATTGGCCATGTAGCATGACCTGAATCGAGAACTGTAGGGAGAAATAACCTTTGAACAAATAAATTATAGTTGTTAATAGATGCAGCGATGTTTGACACGATGGCGGGATTCCCTTACCTGGGGCCATTAATAAATAGCGCGTGCGTCTTGTTTGACGCATTCGATGACAACGTGGTACGAACATGATTGTGTGAAAATACAGATATTTTCAGTGGATAAACTTTTCAATGATTCAAAATAACAAGATGTCGTAAGCCGTGTTGTAACATCCGCTCGGTAAGTATTTGGGTTGGTCAGAACAGTGACTTGATGTTACGGTGCCTTTTAATAAATCGCTCTTAACGGCTGGCTTGTGAATTAGACACACTACGCCATGCTTAATTTCATCTCACAAAGGTAAGTTGAAAAATGGCGACACTTTGATTCGGAGGTCGGGTTAACCAGGTGGGGTTTCAGAGCTTACAGTCGGCATTAGGTGGGAAAGAGGAAGTTTATGAACAGATAAGGTTTTATTTTACTAGCGAGTGTTGACTGGCTTTTGTTGTACGGACCCAAACAGGAAACACTCATGAACGGATGCTTAGTTTACTAGTGGAAATCGTTTTAACTGTGTGTCCATTTACGCCCGTGAGTACTTCTGTTTACGAAGCTGTCAGCTTAAAATTGTCATCTAATTTATTGTATCGGTAACTGAGAAGGAACTCTTACGGCGCTACTATATAGTGAATATAGGACAGATCTATGTATTCAGTATATATTTATTTACTATATACGTATGTATAAGCACGTCCATGTGTATGTTAATTAGTCGCCTGCTGTTAGACGATTCCTTTGTTTATTATTTCGATTATGAGATTACCTTTATTGGGTAACTTTAATCCACCAGGAATTTATATCTTTGATCCGCCTATATATAAGTAGCCGTTAACAGCTGGTTATTGCTCGGTGTTACCTGCAGGACAAAAGATAAAGTTCGTTTGTTACGAGGTTTAGATTAGAAACAGTTCGTTGATTAAGAATCCAATACATGTAACTTCCATACCTTAGTGAAGACTGTTACCTTTCTTTGCGATTGATAGAAAATAAACAGTTCTTGTACAGAGAGCACATGTTCGAGCGGAGGCAAGGGGCATTACTCCAATGTTTATTATTTAGGAGGCGGATCTGTAATTTATAGCATTAAAAAACAATTAATAAATATTATCTTCTGTGAAAATAAAAAACTTCCTTTTTCTTTTTTTCAGGGGGCTGTCAGACAAAATGTTAAAAAACAAAAGACTCACTAAGCATTTATCGTTAGCTTCTAGCGACAAAATGATGGGTGAGTTTGTACTTAGATCCTCCACAGAGGTCAACAAGCTGCTATGGTACACCTTCAACACGTTGGTTGACTTGCACGATGGCACCGCTCACATCTCCACACTGAAGGTAAACTTTAGATATCGGTGTACTCGATTCTACAGGTAATGTTAGTCGTACTCGGTCCTGAGTCAGAGAGGATGTTTTACAAATCTACATTGAATAAGAGGGTTAAACAGTCGTATTCGGCTCTGAGAGGATATTACTGAAGTTACACATGTGTGCTCGATTGTACAGGTAATATTAGAGTTGAATAGTCTGGACTCTAAGAGAATATTACTTGAGTTACAAAGGTGTTCTTCAGGTAATATAAGTGTTGTTAAACAGTCGTACTCGGTTCTCGGATGATGTTAAACATGGGTGTGCTCGATTCTACAGGCTATAGGTGTATTATGTTTTATGATAGTACAGTCTGATTAAAACCTGATAAAAACTGATCAAACCTTCCACTAGCTCCTTTATTTTGATGAATTCTAAAGATTGTTACGAAAGTGATGTTGTTACATAGGTGTATTTTAAAATTAGATAACTGTCTGATTGTTGCTAGAATTAAGATGTATACGAAAAAGTTTCCGGTGTACTCGATTGTCTGGTTGATCAGACACTTGGTCACTCGACTTAGATTTTCTTTGCATCAAAATGTGTTTTGATGTTTAATCTGGGCAGTGAAATACCATTAAACTGCAAGATTCAATAAGTATCTGTTTATTCTGACTATTCATAATAAGGAATCGTTATTTGAGTATTATGAGGTGATAATTTTGGTCGGGACTTGATGAAATCCAATAAAACGGGCTTTATACAAAATTAAAATACCATTAAGATTGATTATTAGCCTCATAACTTGATTTCATCATGTCTTTTGTACTAAAAATCCCCTTCTTTGTCAACGTTTTCTTATGCTACACTTAGTTTCCTTATGTTTGAGGAAATTTACAATCTTATGAGAAATACATCCCACCTGTGATATTTATTGTGCAGTATTGAAAACAGGAAATGTAGTCAAGATTAGGATTGGAGTGTTCCTCCGACATTGACATAATCTGAAGCACCTCTACACGGATACTATCACCGTGTCAACCACTTAAAATATTAAGAGCCGATCCACGATTTGTTTACAAAAAAAACGTGTCTTATAAGACATTTTAGCTTCGTTGACAGCATCTAAATAATTGTGTCACATTCTATAAATTTCTAATTGATCGTCTGCCACTGACATTTTTGTTTTAATATTAATATTACAGGTATTGATATCAAGTCTTGGGAGAGTTTTGGGATTTCAAAAATCGGAAGAACTTCTGAATATCGAAGGGCGAACAAACATAGACTTCCCCTTGTTTTGTGATATCATTGATCAGGAACTTCTACAAGTCATCAGAAATGCGCCCCCTACCGACAGTGTGGAGGACCCGTATGAACTGTACCGGCTGTGCTGGAATATTTATCATGACCATCACTTCACCAAATCGGAGTTCAATCTCTACAAAACAAGTGAACAAAATCTGTTTAAAATGTGGATGATTTTTATTTTGTTGTCTGAAGACACTGAAAATAGTGTTCCAAGTGGACCGCCGGAAATCGATCGAGAGGAAATGGTCATCTTGTTCCGGTCTTTCGTGTCAGTATCCGGTCTGACTTTACTCGAAGACAAAATCCAAGAATTAGAAGCGGCCTCAGGGAATTTAAGATTTGTCGAGTTTAAGGATATGTTCATTGGTCTATTCGGTTCCCAATTAGGAGATAGCGATTTTGAATATTACCTTACCAAAGTCTTTGAGCTTTATATCAACGATATTTTTCAAAAGGTACATTCATCCATTGTTCACGAAAACGTTATAGAGTAATCGGTTTTAAAAATGAAATATAAATATGTAATCTATTTATATTTTTATGAAAGTGGGGTTACTTAATGTAATCAGTTAGAAAAAGAGCCGCTTTGTTTTTTGCTGATCTCAGCCTTATTTGTCTTTGAAAAGGGCATGCTTTGTAAGAGGGGCTACCAGGTGAAACACTGGAAGGATCGCTGGTTTGTCCTGAGGAAGAACTGCCTCAAGTACTACACGAACACTCAAGAGAAGGAACTGAAGGGCTGTATTAATATCGTGAAGGACTGCAGAGTAGAGGTGAGGCTGGCTGAATGACAACCGCCACCACAGACCCCGGGGGTGGGGGAGGGCGGTCTGAGATTACCAAAATAGTCATCTAAATGAGATTGCATACACTTTTAAATACTTTTATTAATATTTTAGTAACTATAAATAAACAATAGTAAATATGTTGGGTATTGTATGAATGATGCCTGTACGTGCCCTACCTTTCAAGCTACCGTCACTACAGATCCCGGGGGTTGGAACTGATTGTGTTGACAAACAGGGTCATCATCTCAGACCAATACTATAGCCATCTAAATGAAATTGGTGCCCTTTTTATTATTACTTATATTTTTAGTAGTTATTAAGTTAAATTACAAATTCTCAGTTGTATGAATGATGCCTGGACTTACCCTACGTTATATTTTCTGTGGTCTGTAGGTTGTATCGGACAAGGGCGGAACCAAACCTAACCGCTTCATCATCCACACCAGCTCCAAGCCGTACGAGTGTAGCGCCGCCGACAGTCGAACACGCGCCGAGTGGGTCTCAGGTCAGTGCACGTCCTGTATAAATTGGGGGTGGGAGGGGGGAGGGGGGTTGATGGGTGATCGTATTTTCCCAAAAAATTGTGGTTTGGGAAATTTTGATTCTAATCATTGCAATTAGTTTATGCGGATGATTTTATAGTTTCAAAACAACTTAACATTAGCAAGAGCTTTATATATCATTCGGATTTGATAGAGAAATATATAGCTTTGTTGACAATTTATTATCTTGATTTCTGTTGTAACACATGATGAGAACAAATGATTTATTTGATATTGTCTAGCTTTGAACCTGGCCATCGGTAAGTGTGAGGACCCGGATTTCCACTACCACAGACATCAGTCCAAACAGAGGCAGGCCAAACGGCGGGAAAAGAAGAGGAGGAAACAGGAGGAGGTGCAGAAGAAGATGGAGGAGGAGGAATCCCTCCGACGTCTGCAGGAAGAGTACAACGAGGTACGTAACACGTCACTTCCGCGGGAAATCGAACAACCGTACAGGTTACTTATTTTCAAGTATCTGTAATTTATTCTGCAAAAAATTGTATCTTTTTGCGCTATCTTGATTTCTAGCGCCATCGTCAAGATGAACTGCGTCTCCAAGAACAGATTGAGGCTCTGGAGGCTGAAAAGCTTGTAAGTGCATTTGCTGTCACTGTTTTTACCAGCAAACAATTTAATTGTGATCTAATTATAGAGATTGTTTCTTTTACTTTTTTCTTTATTGTAGGCGCGGGAGGATTTGGAATCTCGGCTGCTGAAGGAAGCGGCGCTTAGAGAAGTGGAGAAGCGTCGTCTGCGAGAGCTGGAGGAAGTGAAAAGGGAACTACAGCGCCTCCTGGAGGAAGAGCGGCAAGCCAAACGTGACGAAGAGATTGTCCGGCAGCTACAGGCCAGGTAAAGTAATCATCCACCACAGAAATCACAAGAAATGCATGTGTTCGCAGATAAAGCATGATATGCGTGTTTGAAAGTTACTTGTACTATAATAACAATCACGAGATATGCCCGTGTCTGCGGAGGACAGTGCGGTGGAGATTGTCATGTTTGTATATGATGTGTACTTAAATAATCACTCCACCATATTTCACTACAGTCTGCTTGAAGAGGAGTCCCAGAAACGTGAGGAGCTGGAGAGACTTCGTCAGGAGCAGGAAGAGCTATTGAGACAGGAACGACAGGAGAGGGAGGGGTTGGAGGGGGTGAGGGAGAATCAGGAGAGGCTCCTGAGGGAGGCCCAGGACAGGCTGCAGCAGGTGGAGGTGGAGAGACAGGCGGCCAACGCGGAGCTCCAGGTGGGCGGGGCGGGGGTGTGGCATGGGCGGTGTAGGGGCGGGGCAGGGATGTGCTGTATCATACATGTATATGTAATAACTACCTATATGTCAGAAAATAATCTACTAGAAAGAAATAAAGATTCGCGTTGATATTAAATGCCAAGTTCGTTTTATTTCTTTATGATTCGTATCTAATATAAATGTAAATTATGATGAGAAAAGTTTGTAACAACATATGTTTTAATGTATTGTAAAATGACTTAATATTTGTCTCACTTCATAGTTCAATTGAGAAATCATCGTCTTTTTGACCCGCAGTTTCAGAGTTTAAAAACCCAGGGATATTTGTTTTATTATGCATCGAACTGAAAAATAAAAAATCACCTTTCTTATTTGCTGCAGAACTTTAGCTCTACGGGAAATTTGGGCTGACGGACCGTGGAGCTACAGTTCTGCAGTTTTTTATCCAAAATTCATATTTTTCTAACCTATGGTATTCGTAAACAACGTTATGACGTTAAATACATGTATTTAAACTTTCGTGCTGATTAATGATTTTTCCCAAATGTGTTGAAGACCCTTTGAAAAGAATGTTTGTGTCTGAATACTTTCCTATCGTGGATTTGTTAATAGACCATAAAAATATATTATAACAATATTTCTGTAATGATTTAGGTCTTTCCCCAAATAACCGTATGCACACAGGTTTTAACAATTGAAGCAAAATATAAAGCGAATACTTCACACACAGATGACTTGTATAATTATGTTGTATCCTGTTAAAAGGCCGTAAATATATAATACATAGAAATATAATATTCTGATTGTTACTAAATCTGTGCTTATTTTGTTCACACAGGAAGCATCGAGTAAACTGGAGAAGGCCGAGAAAGACCGTATCATTGCCGAGGCCAAAATGAAGCTGTGGAAAACGCCCACCATAGGACTAGCCCGCCCGGTGCTCCCTAAGTATGACCCCTTCATAACTCACCGTGGGGAGGGCGCGTTCTGTGAAAAAGACTTCAAGAAGATGGGTGTGGGAAAAGAGCATTTGAACGAAGAGACAAAAGAAGGTGGGCCTGAACAAACGAACAATGTGTCTGAACAAACGAACAATGTGTCTGAACAAAGTGGCGAAAACAATAAATCTGAAAACCATGTTGGCATGGATGAGGTAGACAAGATTAAATCTGAAAACCATATTGATGCAGATGGCGAAGAAAAATTTGAATCTGAAAAAACTGTTGATGTGGATGAGGTAGAACACAATGAACCTAACAACCATGTTGAGGTGAGTGAAGTGGAAACAGCGGCAGACGAGAATGGTTCGAGTGACAACAAATTGAATGATGACGTCAGTAATGACGGTAATAGGAATATTGAAATTCCTGAAAAACCTAAAAGAAAAGGACTCTCCGATTCACAAAATAAGGCATTGGAAAACCACGTGACCGGAGATACGTCACTGGAGACGGAGTTACGGATCGTTGAATAGCAAAGACTATACCAGTTTACATAAATTGTCTTTGTAGTAAATTGTATATTTTTCATTGAATTATTTCTAAAATAAATATATAACTTTACATTATTATAACTACTGATCAGTCAGACTGAAATCTAGTTTTATATCTGCATTGTAATTTCACTCAACATATTCTATAAAAATTATAATAGAATATATCGTAATTAGATTACGATGTGTACAGCTCAAATACCATTTAATGCATAATTTGCATCTTCAGATCCCGCATTCCAGATACAAATGGTGTAATTCTATTTTTCCATTCTCGTAATCCTAAGCGGAAGTAGAATCAAAATACATGTATGTGGGAAACGCCTATCGGATCACTTTGCCTCCTAACGTGATCACACATTCCCATAATAAGTTTGACCTAACTGAAATAATGTTGCCCTCTCTGACATCTTATGGAAACAAAAGGGGGGGGGGCTACATTTGCAGCTAAGTTTGACCTTGGTAGATATTATTTCCTAATCGGGTACCCTTGACCACTGTCCCCAAGAACTATGTCTCTAGAAATATTACAGTAAACGGACATGCAGGCAGACCAAACACTCGGATGTACGACTTCAAACCATAAAGAAAAGTTGTGAGTGTCTATAGATGTTATCATTCTACAGGTTTTGCGAGAATACATTTTGTGTGTCATACAGATATTGAAGTTTTTACATCCAGACTGCGCCATGTTTGTGCCGGTCACAATTCACCAAACTAAGACAAGTCATGGAAGGTTTGAATACTCAATATTCTATTAAAAGTAATCAAATGTAACATGGTGAATGAAGGTGTTCCATGTTTACTGAAGCCTTAATACAACATATTGACCAAGTATGACCAATTCTTCATGCACAAATACCTTGGTCTATCTATAAGCATTTTACAATGATTTATATAACAAAATAATGCACATTCTCAAAGACAAACACATTTTTACCACTTTGTCCATGTAAACACATGATACAGTTTGGGTGTAGATTTATATCATAAATCATTCCTTTATAAATTTATTTACAATCCTAAACCTAGTAAATTTTGACAGGTCTTTCCATTTCAATGTTCATGTATAAAAAGTGAAATGACCATTTTTGCTGTCTCTGCCCAGTGAACACAATATTTCCCACAAAAATCATTTATCACAAAACTTCAGTATTTCTGTGTTGATACAATGTGCAGGGTTAAACATCCCAGCACAGAGGTGGAATCATTCAAAGAAATCAGCCGCCTTGGGTCGTTTGGGAATCTGCAGGAGATTGTCTGTGAGGGATTGAACATCCCCTACCCCTCTCTTGCTGCCTGGGGTTCCTTTCACAGAAGGGGTGCTACTCTTGGGGGTGCCACTTGGGGTGAGGCTGATGGGTGTCTTACTCCCAGGGAGCCTGTGGGAGGGAGAGGGGGTGTAGCTGGCTCGCAGGGCCTTGTCCGTGCTTGATCGGATCCCGAGACGAGAGTGAGCAAGCTTCTGAGCAGCCGGAGACATGGAGCTTATTCTGTCTGAAGTGCTCCGCCCAAACTTTGGGGAAAATGGTCTGTAATGCAAAGTAAATATTATCATTGGCAAATTAAATAGCCATTCGGTTCAATAAACATAAAATCTTTCTTGTAAAATAAAAATTGTGGGATATTTGCTATACAACTTAAGCTTACGAGGCTAATCTGGCCTGTACGCTTTTAAGAGCTTTCTCTTTCTTGTCTCTGTGAGCTTTACTTGCTTTTTCTGCGAGATCCATGGCCAACTGATCTCTTGCAGGTATTTCTGGAATCTGTAAAATATTTTCGAAGAAAATAGTATTTCTAGCTTTTCAGCCAAAAGTTATAGAAATTTCAGAGAGTCCTTTGAAAAAACTAAGTAAGATTTATATCCTGACACTGATTAAATATTTACCTTAAATCCTGGTCCAGATCCAACCAATGGGGTTTCACCTCCCTCTAACCGAAAAGGAGTGCTTTCAATTTCTCCCCAAGTCATAAGGGGGGATTCGTCTACCCCAGGGGCAGGGGAGGGAGTTGCCACAAACCCATAGCCATTGACCTGAGGTGACTCTGCTGGAAGAATCTCTTTACCATCGTGTCCAATCTTCCCATGGTTGATGATAGCCTTGGCTGAGGCAGCTTCCTTTATAAGGTTCTGGTTCTTGCTTTTGTTCCACGGATACTGAATGAAGCGGGTGTTTTCATGAACAATTTTCCTGGGCTTTTTCTTCTGGGCATCAATGATTTCTTGTGCACTAAAGTCAGCACCTAAAACAAAGATGTTATATCATGGCAAGGAAAAGAAAGCCAAAGAAGTTCATTCAAGTTCCTTGATTTTGATTTTGATTAAGTAGCATTAAGCTTCCGGAACAGCGGGTTACGAGCTTGGTGTTACATACCTTCAGAGACATACAGGAGCAAGTTATGAGCTTGGTGTAATATACCTTCAGGGACGTACATGTTTGGTGTAACATACTTCAGGGACTTACATGAGTGAATTACGAGTCTGTTGTTACATACCTTCCAGTACATACATAGGTGAGTTACCTTCAGGGACATACATGAGTGAGTTACGAGCTTGCACTTAAATACCTTCAGGGACATACATGAGCGAGTTACGAGCCTTGTGTTACATACCTTCAGGGACATACATGAGCAAGTTACGAGCCTGGTGTTACATACCTTGAGGGACATACATGAGCGAGTTATGAGCCTGGTGTTACATACCTTGAGGGACATACATGAGCAAGTTACGAGCCTGGTGTTACATACCTTGAGGGACATACATGAGCGAGTTATGAGCCTGGTGTTACATACCTTGAGGGACATACATAAGCAAGTTACGAGCCTGGTGTTACATACCTAGAGGGACATACATGAGCGAGTTATGAGCCTGGTGTTACATACCTTGAGGGACTTTCGTGAGCGATTTACGAGCCTGGTGTTACATACCTTCAGGGACATACATGAGCGAGTTATGAGCCTGGTGTTACATACCTTCAGGGACATACATAAGTGAGTTACGAGCCTGGTACTTCCAGGTATCGACTCCAGCCTGTGGAGCTTCAATGGCCGCTTGCTGTTCAATATTCGGCAAAGCCATTCTTTTCTCCTCTTCCTGTTAAAACAAAACAAAGCCTTAGCATTGGACTATTTTGTGATTCCTTTTAGAACATGCATAAACTTTCAGTCTTTGGTCCTTTTCTTATGAAGATAACAAAGTTATTTGCAGAGTATAAAACTAGGTATTTACTTTCAATGTTGTTAAAATGAATGCACAAATTTTAATTAACATACAAAGCTTAAAAGCATAAAAATGGCATTTTATCAATGCTTGGAGTGTTTAAATCTGATGCATAATTAATGTTAAGATGAATAAAATGACATCATACTTGTTTTCGGGTACTTTCATTTTCATACAGCCAGGCATGCTTTTCCCTGTGTTTCTGCTGTGTCTCCTCTAGAATCTCGGCAAAAGAAGCATTGTCTTCACTGGTGTTCCTGGACATGTAGGCATCAAGGGAAAGGTCTGGCTGCTCTGTAAAAAAAATTCAGTTTCAAAATAATTAAGTAGAGGCAAGACTGGGTTTTCTGATAATGGCTTGCTGCAGTAATTGATGTAATTTATTAGATATTCTACATGTAATTCTGTACTTCACTGTTTCTGACTTTTACTTCTGGTACCAATAAAAAACTATAAAACGGGTAGTACAAGTAATTTATGAAGTATTTTTAATATTTTAACTCTGTACATCAAACACTGTTACTTACTTTTATTGCCCTCCTTTTCCTCGCTCTCTTCGTTACGTTTTTCTTTATGGACATTTTTAGATGACTCCTCTTCTTGTCTGATATCTGGTGTCTCAAATGTTGCTGGTGAATTACCTGTGATCAAATATCAAAATAAAGCTATAACATTATAACTTTTCTATTCATAATAAAGATTATACATGTTATAGAACACTGTTTATCATTATGAACATTAAAGGCAATTTGCATATAGCTGAACTTTTATCTATTCATCATATGAAGTAAATTTTCTAGCCATTTAAAAATAACTTTTAGTATCAACAATGGCTACAAGTAAACTCAGTATCTGCTGTAAAAATGTCATACGTTATTCAAGTCCTGTATCTTTAGTAATGATACTCGTAAATCTACCTATCTAAAGATTCTAAGATTTCACTTTCTTCACCAAGATGTATGGGAAAGCTTCAGAGACAGGAATTTTAGAAATATTTAAAAAATAATTATATGTACTACCTCATTCAGAGCCTAAGGAAGAAAAATTTTTGAAATATCTGCCAAAAATCCACGAGACTTCAGAGACATTTGTTTGGACTTCCTACAATACCTTACTGAAAATTTTATAAAATCAAATACTAGTAGATACATGTATACACTACATGTACCAAGGTGTGCTGTACATGCTTCATCAGGACATAGCTCACATAATTAGTAACAAACTAAGAAAATCAAGACAATCCTCCACTTACACTCTGTTCGGTTTGTGGTGGGTCTTCCGCCAGTAAATTTAAGCTGAAATTTTCGCAACTTCACAAGGTCATTTTTCTCCAATGCTTCAAAGTACTCTGCTTTGGATTTCAAATCCGGAAGATCTGGGAAAAAGTCTTTTTCTATGATATTTTCTACATCCTACAAATACATTCAAGAAAAAAAGTCCATCACCTCCTTCGTAATTGGTGAAATGACTACCAAAGTCATGTTGAAATAAATTTCTATAGGTTTATATGATCTACTTTGATAAACAATTCAAGATTTTAAATTAATATAAACAACCAAGTATATCTACATCACTGCTGAAATAGTACCTTTTTTGGAACTGGACAATTAATGGTTATTTATCTGATAAAATGATAATACTCTGTCCTAAGATATTTTTGCATCATGTTGTGCTTAATTTTTTGATATTCATAAATAACTCAAGGTTTAACCAGTATCTCTTTACCGAACTAGAATGAAAAAAATCCCAATATTTCTCATTTAAATTAAGCACCCTCTAACTTGCTGGGTGAAACGACATTCATGACTGCTGAATAAAGGTGATTTTGCATAGCAAACAATGTGGACTTATTGAAAGGATAATGTTGAAAAATTTTGTGAGGTTATCCAAGAACTTTCAATTGGATAAAAGATGTCAGATTTTTAAATCATATAAATCTCCATTAAAATAATTATCAATTTTAAACAGTTCTCAACTAAAAGTCAGATATGTATATTGAAGAAAAATTGACTAAAAACAGCTGGAAATAGAAACCTATGATGTGCTGTGTATACACACGCTCCATTAGAAACCTGGTAAAAACCTAGTTATGATATATATATATATATAGTCTGATAGACTGTGCAGGCACCGTCCCTTGGTCACGTTGGTACTCTCTGTTTTCAGGCCACCTTGTTTCTATATAGCTGCATCATCATGCATTATCTCGCATAGTTAAGTGTGTATATCTTACACACATATTTCATTGTATTGATGAATCATTTTGCATATGGTTTTTTGTAATGTGACAATTCTAGTCTATTATTTCATTCATTATTTGTTATACATGTTATAATCATGATTATTTTTTTTAATCTATATGCCCCTGAAGGCCCTTGATTGGTGAATAAACATATATATAAATATATTTGGATCAATCTGATTTCTGGTGAACGTATGTATGATTCTGATATGAATCACTGAATACTAGATCATATACAATTACATGTACATATCGAGTATTAAACTTACCTGTGTATATGTGTCTTCATCCAATATTTTCTGTGGTTTCTTCTTTTGTACAACTGTGATAGAACTTGCCGGAACAACAGTTAGAGAATCTTTTTTTACTACCGCCATTCGTTCATATTATCTCATGAAACCAAATAATCTAAGATGTGTTTTTCATAATTTTGTCATCCGCGACGTTTGATCAACAAAACTTCAATGTTAATTGAAAGCATTTCAATATTTTGTTTTCAGCACTCTACACTAAGCGTTACGAGAACCCAGAGGAATTACAGTAGTCAAACAGGTACCAATTTTTTCCGGAATAAGTAAAGGACACAGTGAATTCCACTCCTCATCTAAAGAGAATAATACATCTCCTCTTATAGAATAATGCATTCACAGATTTAGAGAGGGATCGGGGGGGGGGGGGGGGGAATCCTCTCAATTTTCTCTTTAAATTTACCTAAATTTCGCCCCCTCCCCACGGACAAACCTTAAAACCTTCCCACCATTGAAAAAAATTCTGAATCCGCGCATGCAATATATACACTTATCATGACAGTGGTACGGAGCACAGCATACACGGGTACGTTTTTTGGTTTTTTTTTAAACAAAACAGGATTTGTTTGGGATTTTTAATATTTTATTTTGTAAACTCAAACACAAGATTCTCCAACAATCGAACCCCCTGTGGTCCACGGGCACCTGACTCTATATATTTCTCATAATAAAAATACAATTATACCCCTCCAGATATTATTAGGTAAAAGGTATTTATTTTTGATATTGTGAAAAATGTATAACGTCAACTACAGGTGCCTGTTTCATTTCCAATCTGACGCATAGGTTGGGGAGGGGGCAGTACCATTCAGTACCTATAGCTGGTTCATCCCACCTGAGTTAAAAAAAAATGAAGTATTAATACCATTAACCTCCCCCTTTTTAATTTTGTTTTATTTAGGTTTTTTCATCTCGGAGATAATTTCGTAGAAATGTGTGGAGTCCGTCTCTTTCTAATCTCTATTTGCATTTTGAATGCATTTTTCACTTTTGTTGCGTTTTATAAAGTTTTAACCCCCTTCCAATATAATAAAAAAAAAACCAAATATAATAAAAAAAAAACCAATTTGCCAATCTGTAAATTGCAGCAAGAGAGTAAAATTATTATACATCAATCGATTAGGATGAAAACAATTGAGAAATGATACCCCCCCAAAAAAAGAGATGAGAAAAAGGGGGTGGGGTGGGAGTGATAGTTGAAAACATACTTCCGGTGCCCCTGTGCTCTCATTTGATTCTACTTCTGATGCAAAATTGTATTTGTATATGGATTTGATATTACAATAGATATCTTTAAAATCACTACACGGAAACAATTTTGTCTTCAGTGCAATAAGTTTATGATAAGCTATTCGAAGTATAAAACATTTTGGCAGAACAACCCCTATTCGTAAAGGCAATAAATCATTCCTTTGCTATTTTTAACCTAAATAAACAAGGAATAATTAATGCAAGATTAATGAAGGCGTTCACCAAGAATGTGGTATTTATAAAAATAATTCACGATATTAAAAAAGTCAGGTGAAAACAAGATAACTTTAGTTAAAAATTCACATAAAGAGTTCAAGAATTTTGAATCGAATTCCGGCGGAGGTCTCACCTAGTCCCCGCAATGAAGGAGCGATAATAATGTGATAGGTTTATCGTAGGTTTGCTCTATTTTAACCTTATCACCCCCTCCCTCAAACAACGTGAGTTCTGGACAGGAAAGCAATGGATGGGCCTGCTTCTACAGCCATATAAAGTCCCAAACAGGATGATTCACCGCGGAGATTGGGTGGAACTTATTTCCTGCCAGGGAAAAACAACCTGCATTACATTGCTATACACTGATAGAGGGCGAATGGCCGACGTCAATTATATAGATTATTGCAGGGGCAAACCCTGTTCTTAAAACTTTCATCTCAAGTTTATACAGAAACTTTTACGCTGAAAAGCGTTTAGATGAAATTAAAACCTGAAAATTTAAGAATGGATAGTTTCTATTAAATAAATATGAATCTAAAATCCTATTCAATCTTTATATCAATTTTTTTTTATTTCTATTCATTTTTTTTTTGGGGGGGGGGGATATTTTCAATTAAAACAGAGTTTAATATCCGATATAATTAGTTTAAAAATAAAAACTATACTAAGCAAAGTACACTTGATATATTCTTTTTTTTTTACATACAGTACATAATATATTTTTGGGGGCTATTTTAATGTGTATATATCAGAAAAAAATTCACAGATTTTCAAGTGTATAAGAGTTAAAATGTTTATTTACCCGACAATTGGTTTGACTGTTCATTAAAATATGAAATTTACACAGAAAAACGACGACCGAAAAAAAAACCCAGTAAATATTTTGGTTCAGGAAAATTTTTTGGGAATTTAATATTAAAGTAAAATACGATTTGTATAGAAAATTGATCAGTTAGATCAGACCTGAAAAGAAAGGGATATTTATTTAATATGACGAAATAAAGTTCTTTTATCATTCATCCTTGCAATGTTCACCTGTCACTCTTGTTGACCCACCGTAAATTCAAAGCACACCCTCTTAGTTTAATAGTAACAATACGACCCACTTAGTGACGAGAAAACCACGTGAATTTCTATTTGAAGTTTTCAGTTTACTGTAGAATTGAATTTAACTATTTCGAACGTTACAAAAGAACCTGATTTATTTTTCCAATAGGATATTTTATTTCTTCGCCTGGTCAGACACTTTGATCCAAATTGGCGCGGTCTTTCACGTGTTACTGTTTGTCAAAACACCGGAAGAGGCGACTTTTATCAGAATTCGCCGATTGACCGTGAAGCGAGCACTTGGTAGAGGAGCCTCCCGAATACTTTCCACAAATAGACGACACACCGAAATCTGTCACAGTGTACACACAAACAAACCATCGTCAGATGTAGCCAGGTCCTCTAACCATGACCAATTGCTGGCTTCAGGAACCATGAGATAAAATACTCTACTAGTCAAACACCCTGCAGTTTACTCATATTCAGCAGTGATGTTGTTCTTTCATTTTGTGCTAATTATTTGTTTGGAAGGAATCTCAGCAAAGGTAATTGTTTATGTAATATTCCTGTCAAAAAAATTAACGATACACAGGAGAGTATTCAGCAACCATTGACTGAGATTTTGAATGACGATGTCGATTTTTTTTATCACAGAAATTTATATTTTCAGGTTCATCATACTAGTAATAATGGGAATCATTTAGGTAAGATTTGTTGAGAAAAATTCCTTTTTAAAATTTGGGAAACCAGAACGATTGAATATAGTCACATTTTTTGTGGCTACTAATTATACAGTCATGTAGTAAAGAAAGAATTATTGTACACGTAATTAAATCGCTTCAATAATTGTATAGTTAATTTTGTAAACGCAGAAAAGCGTTATTATAGAAAATACGAAGCTTTATCTACCAAACTACATGACATTACGAAAGATACTTCAATTTAAAAAAAATATATATCTAAAATCCATTCTTTCATGCAAAATGTAAATCTCAACAATATAACAAAGACTATTTTTAGACCAAAGAACCATAAGTTCAAACCGATTATTAGATTGCGTAACACGAGTCAATAGTAACGTGACGGAATTATTCAGCATTTTCTTACAATTAAATGGTGATAAGTTATCGTGGCGTGGGACAGTGAATATTCCAATCCCTTCAAGCACCCAGACCCAATCCTGGAAGTCCAAGAATGCCAGATACTGACACCCCAATGATGACGTCAATAGTTCACGTAAACACACAGAATAATAAAAACTTATCTTGGACAATATTTGCCAACTGCATTGAAAAGAAATCAGGGGAGATAACGCCGGTCATTACTGTTATGAGCCCGGTGATTACAGTTTTACGGAATGCAAACATATCACATGTCTAATTATTCCGACCGATTTTTAGCAAAGACATCTATATATTATTCGAACTATAATGTCATAACACTTATGATATTTTGATCATTACATTCTATTGAATCAAATATTTCCTTCAACAAAAAAGGCTTTCGTTCTTGGTTTGTATGTGGATATAAAAGTATATATATAAGCTTTGGATGAAAATATATAAATCCATAATAACAAGAATAACCAGAGAAATAGCTAACAGTGAACTGTTTAACATAATTTAAACAGATTAATTACTTTAAGTTTTGGTAAAGTGTTGTAATTTTTGTAATTACTGCCACACAGTGAAACCCAGAGATAAAATCATAACATACGCATAACATCCCTATTGTTTGGTTTTGTAGGGAACTGTGTTCTAAGGGTGCCAAAAATAGTTGGTTCTTGGGTACGCAATTTTTGTGGGCAAAACGTTTTTTATACATGCAAAACCCAATACCAAGATGGCTACATTATAGCTTCGTGCTTAAATTGGTAATAAGTAAAATTAAATATACAAACATCGAGCCACAACTTCAATGGTGGTTCTATAATAAATGCCGGTAGCTCAATACAAGATAGGAAAAATTACTTGAATAATCGGAGACGTATATTGTGTTCCATTGACTGTCGCACCTTATAATTTTCCTCTATTTCTGCCTGTGTTTCAGCTCACAAGCTTCAAGCTATATCCAAGTGGCTAGACGGTCGCTTAGATGCAACTATTTATGACTACATATATTATGTGAATGCAGGTAGGCCAACAATCAGCCGTTTGGTATATGATCAATTTGGTTCATATGTGGTCAACAAAAGAGACCTATTTTAAGGTAATATATATCTTCTTGTACCTGTAGGTGCGGGGTTGAACCTGTTTGAGGGCGACATACAAGGGTATCGCCGAAGGACCCATCATACTGTAAGAAACCATTACATCATGATAGTACATACCCTGAACATCAATATAATATAGCTTATATTTTATTTTTTGCCCACATACATGTGAGTATTACTGCCCTCAAAATAAGAAGCCGTCACAGCAGTATTTGATTATACCCGTGTATACCCGCAAAGATCAATAGGAAAATATTACTTTCCTATTATCCATATGGAAGTTTCACACATTGAAAATATAAATTTCTAACTGAAATAACATTCCTTTGAGGCTTTTTTTTCAAGCATTTGCACATGTCATTGCATGTATTCATTCTCATCTACTTTGATATCTTGTTTTGTTTTGTGACAGCTTAAGGCAGCGATAACTAACCACAATGGTTTATGGAACACTCGCGTTGTTCCTTACCAGTTCGATCCCCTGTTTAGTAAGTAACCTTAATTTCAATTTCTTTGTCTTTGATGTAATATATCTGAAAAATAAGAAAAAAACATATCAAATAAAATACATTAATAAATTAACGGAGGAATATTACATACAATGTAGCATAGACAAAGTGATTGTTTAGTCAAAGCTTATAATGTCCACTCTCTGCCCTAAGAGGGCTGGATGGTCGCGGCCATTTTTAAGGTATATTGACCAGTCTACTTTAGAGGAAGAGCTCTGTGTAAAGAAATAAAAAAAAGTTCAAATTTTAAAGCTAACATATAAGAATGTTTTGTCTTGTAGTTTATATCTTTAAAAATTATATTGTTATTCTGAAACTTAAAGGTATATCTGATAACTTATTGTTTGACCACCCAGTATGCTTAATTGTAAAACGAAACACTTATAATGCATGATGAAGCGATAGACAACCCATTCCACCAGTAGAACTTGACTAAAATATGGTACATAGTACATACAGTAAAGATGACATCATTCAAGCTGTGTTAGTATCGCAAAATCTACATGAAAATAGCAATTACAACGAAATAATTATTTATATATCAGCCATGCTCACATTCAAATTGTTTCTGTTGATGATGTTTATAATTTTGAGTCCTGGTTTCTAAGGAATGGAGGATAGACAAATCGTGTTGGATGCAGTAGGAGATTTCCACAACAAAACCTGTATCAAGTTTATCCCGAGAACAACTGAGAAAGATTTCATCATATTCAAGCAGGTCAATGGGTATGGACTATTAGTATTATCACCGTGCAAAATTCACTGTTCATTAATAACTTTATTTTGGACTTTACTTGTAATACTTTGTAATATTTTCTCACAGTTTATTTCGTACAAAGTTACTTATTCAATTATAGTAATTGACATTTTTAGGACTCTATGTGTGATTTCACAGACACAGAGTGTTATGTCTCAAGAACTGCTAATCTGTTAAAACAACATTGTGCAATTATCTGTTTTTCATGTCTAGGACACCAAAGACCCATTTAGTTTATTTAATTATTTTATATCTGTGAACCTTTCACTCGGCTTACTTATGTCATCACCTGTCAATTTTTACTCATTGTTCAGATTCTTATATATAGTTACTTTATATAGTTTTATTGTTATATGTACAATTGTCAATCGTCAGTCCGGAATACGGCGGCCAACCACGGCCAGTCGTCCGACTCACCCCGAGTCAGAGTCCGGAGTCCACTATTGGCCATATCCGACTCGTTTGTAAAATGTCTGTCTGTTGAATTTTTAAAACTGTTGCCATCGTTGAGTCTCGTCCAATAAATTCGGAAGCCTGCATTAATTGCCTTTTATTTCCCTGGAATTGCATATTGGTGGACCTTTGGGAATACGGCATACCTTACTTTTGCTTTAACCTTACGGCCCACAGCACTCCTCAACCTTATACCTTCTACGCCAACATTCTCTCATCCCGTTCGTACTGCTCATGACGGATGCAGTTCCAGAAGAATTCCCTAGCACCGTACAAAACTACCCGGTCACTCTCCGATTTATACGGTGCTAAGGAATTTATCAGTTCTTTTGGATGTATGTTGTGACATAACTTTTATTTAACTACTCTAAAAATAAGAGTAGGATTAGGATTTGCATTTATCTACTCGCTTCAAACAAAGATAGCAGAGTAGTTTTTTACTTCAATTTCTACAGTTAATTACTCCAGCATGTCCCATCATTTAAACAGGTACCTGTGGATTTTCCCAGGCATGATAATACTTAAAACGTGAATCTGACGCGAGAGAAAAAAAAATACTTGAAAGTCATGAAAAATATTATGGAAAATTTAGGTGAAAAATTCAATGCTCTTTTCACGTGAATTCACATAAATGTAAATCTATATCGCAAACATTATATAATAATTTTTCAGGTGTTTACAAACAGTCTGAAATTAATTTTTCAGGTGTTTACAAACAGTAATTATTTAATTTTTTAGGTGTTTACAAACAGTATAACATATCAAATATTTTTCAGGTGTTTACAAACAGTATGAAATTAATATCTCAGGTATTTGTAAACAGTATGAAATTAATTTTTCGGGTGCTTACAAACAGTATGAAATTAATTTTTCAGGTGCTTTCAAACATTATGAAATTAATATCTCAGGTATTTTTAAACAGTATGAAATTAATATCTCAGGTATTTTTAAACAGTATTAAATTAATATTTCAGGTGTTCCTCTCACATTGGGAGACAGGGCGGGGCCCAGGACGTGTCCCTGGCCACGGACTGTCTAAAGAAGGGCACGGCCATACATGAGCTGATGCACGTGCTCGGCTTCTTCCACGAGCAAAGTCGCCCAGACCGAGATTCCTGGGTTAGAGTGATATACTTCAATATAATACCTGGTGCGTATAAGTATTTATACATACATGTATTTAAGAATGTATGACGATTTGATGTTCAACTGCCCCCCCCCCCCCCCTTCCCTGTGTATGATTTATGTGCTAAGTCGTATGCTCTATGAATCGTTTCATCCAAACGTTTCAATTTAATTGTTTCAATGTAATAGTCTTTAATTTTTGTAAAATAATTCATTTACATGTATATTTGAACATATTTTATTGTATATATATAACATACATATACAAATGGTTAGGACTCAAGTTCTGACAACTCACGAGGTCTTCATTAAAATTGAAAAATTGTTCAAAACTTACAACTGTTATAACATGATATGAATATGTAATTTCGAAATAGCAAAATACGTTATATCTACGAGTACAGGATACATGCACATAAACTGTGTTAAACAAATCTAACAGTTTCGTTGATATACAATTGTGTGTATTTATTTCAAATATTTTCGATGCTGTCTGTTCCCCTTAGTTGTTTTCCTATTTTGACCCTTAATATAAACTGTATTGATTCTCTAATATGTCCTTTTTATTCATATCTTTTTCCTGTATGAAAATGTATCTGTATGTATATTAACCTCTGACGATTTGTATTGTTGTGTATTCGATATATGTTCCTCATGTACCGAATTATTTGGTTTGAGAGAATAAACTGAACTGAACTATACAATTGAACTAATGAGAACAATTGTTTGTTAATATCAATGGATAAGGACTCATCGCCCCACAATAAAAGATGAGTATTAATTATATGGAAATGGTCTAGTTATAGCAGATTAAGAAAAAGATTATTTCTAGCGATAGTATAATTTTTGCATATGAAGAAAAAATGGTAAGCATCTTGGGGTAAACCACACCGACAATTACCGCTTTTTATGATATTTATTTTGTGTAAATCATAATTGAGTATGCGATGGTGTCTTAGCTTGGTATGTATTATGTTTAACTTGCGCTTACCATGTGTAAAAAAGGAGGGAGCTTTAGCTATGTTTTTAGATTTGTACAATGAATTCTTAAATCTTTGTATGGAGGTTTCATTTCTTACTCCTATGCTTAATTTATTCCACAATTGAATAGTGTCCGGTATTAATGATTTCTTAAATAATTCTGTTCTACACCTAGGTAAACTATAATTTTCAAAGTTCCTAGTTCTGTATGCAGAATCCTTACTCCTAGTATTAGGTATAATCTGAGATAACTATTCAGGGACACACTTATTGTGAATCTTGTACATTTACATGTACACTGGTACTATTGATTAAGACATACATTTTACAAAAAAGTATTTGATAAACAGAAAAAATAAACACTTCAAAATACCTACTTTACTTATTCTTACTAGACAAAAGAAGCAATTTTGAGAAGCTGAGTTCGTGGGAGGTGGACACCCTGGGAATAAGATACGACTACGGCAGCGTGATGCACTATTCCAAGACGGCCTTCAGCAGGAACGGTAACCCCACCCTGCTCCCCACCCAGAGGACAAACACCGAGATAGGCCAACGCCACGGATTCAGTCCCCTAGACGTAGAGAAAGTCAACACCGTGTACAAATGTGGTCAGTTTTAAAGGCAACACCTTGGGTCTTTTCTTGTGTGTTAGAGTTTGTTCTCCTTAAAGCCTGTTTTTTGGGGGGGAAAACTAAATAAATTCATATTTTGTATTTACACGACTGGTACTGTGGTTTCGTAAATTTTGTTGTTAATAGGGCTCGATGGTCGTGGCCATTTTTAGACTGTATTTATCTCCTTAAGAAGAAGAGCATTATATAAAAATATAGGAAAATACCCAAATTTAAACAGTAAAATATTAAGATTTTTCTTGACTAAACAATATTATTGTTTTTAGCAACATGTAAAAAAAGTCATATATTATTATCTTATGTACATCTAATGGTTGATCTGTTGACCGTCCAGCCTCCTTAAATTAATCAGTGACATTTATGTTTATTGATGTAATTTCTAATAACATATTGCATTTGAAGTATCATTGGCTGCGACTTTACGTATCCTTCAGTTGAATAAACCCACGAAAATTGATATCCACAAATATTATCGAAAATTAAAGACACAGTTTGTTTTTTTCTTTTTTTTTTCTTCAGGTGATTACTTTTTTTTGAAAATCTATTCATTACAATATAATTTTGTGTCTTGTTTTGTTGTTAGGTCAAATTTCACCAACCTTGCAAACGCCCCTGCGTCCGACCCCTGACCTGACGGACCCCCTGATGGCCCTCACCCAGCTACAGTCGCAGTCCTGTCAGAGTCACGGTTGGCTACCCTGGTCCAAGTGGTCGCGCTGTGATCTCAACTGTCAGCAGCAACGGCAGCGCTTCTGTCGCCCGGAGTGTACAGACATCCGGGACTGCCCTGGCGGATCCAAGGAGGTCCAGAACTGCCAAACAACGTGTCGGCGTGAGTACATTTCATGCATGTTTGTTGCCTTGAAATGTAAGTTGAATAATAGGATCCTTATAAAATGCATTTTTTCTTATGCACTCTTTTTCTTTTTTACAATTTTGTATTTTTCAACCAAAAAAAAAACCAAACCAAAAGAAAACTAATTTGATAATTGTGCATAATTCTAGACAACTTCACGGTACTTGCTAGAAATAGCTAATACAGGTATCACTTTAACTTAATATAATAAGTATTTACCCTACGTGGAATTACCCTAGCTTCTTTATATAGATACAATGTACCGTTAACATGAATGTTTGTTTTTTATCACAGGTGCGTTTTACATAGGCTGCTGGAAGGTTGACCCCAGCAACATGGCGATATCATCAGCAGGAGATTTCGGAGGTGTATTGTTTGACCAATTAGAGATTGTGAGGAGATGCGCGGACATCGCTGCGACCAATGGCTTCTCGGTGTTCGCCATGTTTAACAACACGGAGTGTCTGACGGACACCGGCGCATACCGGAACTTCTCGTTGCTGGGTCTGTCGGAGCATTGTGGGATCTCCTCTATGGGCGGTCCGGATGCTATCAGTGTCTACACCTATGAAAAACGTAACTTTGCTCTGTAATAGTCCATTATTTCAGCTGATACTGGTATCCTTTTCAGACACACAAGCCTGATTCGCGATGATTTGTTTCGCGATATTTATATACTGGTTGCAATAAGTCCACAGCGACTACCTTTTTGCGACCGAGCCAACGTTTAAAACCTTAAACAAACACAAAAAACCATAGATACATTATAGAATTGTTCGCAGCGACAAATATTGACCACAAGGCGGCTCTCGCGAACTTAACAAAATTTTCTCGAAAACAAATAAAGTTCGTTTACAGTAATAAAATTCGAGGTAATTTTTTTCTTGCAGACATAGACGGTGGATGGGGAGACTGGGGGCCCTGGCAGCAGTGTGAGCAGTCCTGTGGGGGAGGGAAGCAGTACCGGTACCGACTCTGTAACAGCCCACCCTCTGTCGGTGACGGAAACCCGTGTCCCGGAAGTGACGAAGAACACCGGGAATGCAACACACAAAAGTGTGTTGGTACGGAAGTCAGATTTTTCAAAACCGTAGTCCTACACTAAATCATCAAAACTGTAGTCATACACTTAATCATTTTATGTTGTTATTAACAAGTGTATTAACTATTTAGAATCGTTAGCTTGTAAAACAATTCGAGTCAAATTTTGATCGCAAGAAGAAGTGTATAGAATTATTTTTCTTATTACGGACATTTTACGTTAACGTTTGATTGACTGTATATTGACTTCAGTTCACATAATACCATGTTTACTCGAAAATATTCGTTTTCATTTCGATTTTAAAAATAACACTTTTGAAAGAAGAAAAAAGAAAAAGTACAATGAATAAAAACTCAGTTGATAATATATTTATATGGCATTTTAAGCGATGTCACAGTCCATAATAATCATATATAGAATCAACTCTGTAAACCAGATATATATACAATGTTTTGACATCAGCCCATTCTTTATATTTGATGTAAATTATCGCTTGTCTTTCAGAGAATCCACTGTGTGGGAAGAAGTTTTACACCAGTGAGTCGGGGGAAGGGGGGATAGTCTATCTGAACGACTACAACAATTCCATGGAGTGTAACTATGAGATAGAGACACGGAGTCTATACACCATTTCACTCCTCATCACCAGAATGGACATAGAACTGAGCCCAGGGTGTCAGTATGACGCACTGATGGTAAAATTAATACATGTATACATAAACACTGATAGTGAATGACGCACTGGTGGTGAATATACATAAACACTGATAGTGAATGACGCACTGGTGGTAAAATTAATACATGTATACATAAACACTGATAGTGAATGACGCACTGGTGGTAAAATTAATACATGTATACATAAACACTGGTGGTAAATATACATAAACATTGATAGGTAATGATGCACTGGTGGTAAATATACATAAACATTGAGGGTGAATGACGCACTGATGGTAAATATACATAAACATTGATAGTGAAAGACGCACTGATGGTAAATATACATAAACATTGATAGATAATGACGCACTGGTGGTAAATATACATAAACACTGATAGTGAATGACGCACTGGTGGTAAAATTAATACATGTATACATAAACACTGATAGTGAATGACGCACTGGTGGTAAAATTAATACATGTATACATAAACACTGATAGTGAATGACGCACTGGTGGTAAATATACATAAACATTGATAGGTAATGACGCACTGATGGTAAATATATATAAACATTGATAGTGAATGACGCACTGATGGTAAATATACATAAACATTGATAGATAATGACGCACTGGTGGTAATTATAAATATACATAAACACTGATAGTGAATGACGCACTAATGGTAAATATACATAACAAACATTGATAGTGAATAACGCACTGGTAGTAAATATGATGCATTTATTGTAAAATGACGCATTTATAGTAAATATATGACATTTATTGAATATATGACGCACTGATGAATAATATTACACACTGATGGTAAATATACTGGTCAAAATTTCTAACGCCCCACTTTTATTTTTTTTATTTTTAGAAAACTTTTCATCAGTTTTTAAGTCGTTACCACTATTAACTGCTGTTTTAAATGTTCATGTAAAAAAATATTACTAATTACTCGACCATGACCGTTTTTGTTGAAAGGCGTGGATCGCGTGTTCCATATGTTTCTCGGATGTGTTTTTCAAAACTACTCGATTCGATCGATTCGCTATCTTTAACTGATTATAAAAAACATAAAACCAATTAAATAAAGCACGGCGCATGTCTGCACAAGAACCTTCAAGATCAGTTGGCATGGTCCAAGCAGAGCGCGGTTCACAATTGGTTTGTTTCCTTTCAAAATATTTGCTTTATTTACTTTTAACCTTTAAAATCGAAGTCCTTAACAATAAAACAACTTTTCTTAATTCATAATTTTCAACACAGATCGCTAGAATTTTTACAGACACTACAAAATTATTCTAAGGCTTGACCGGAAATTCAATACAACTGGAAGTGTTGAAGACTCACCATGAAGGCCGAAACGTCATGTAACGACACCTCAACATGACCGCTACATTAGGGTAACTCACGTTTCTGATAAACATCGCACAGCATGCGCAACTGCACGGTATATTTTAGAGCACATTAATGGTCTTTATGGACGGAACGAGATAAATACAAGAGTGAAAAAGTTCCTCAGCAACCGAATTTCGCAGAACTAGACAACATAATCAAATGGAGTAACTTTACAGAAAGGGTTTTTATTGTGGGATCTCTATGAGACGCTGTTATTAGTGCGAATGGGGAACACATGAGGTCTTAATGTTGTGATTTTTATATCTTAGGGTACCTGTACCTTAGTTATTATTTCATAAAGCCCTTGCATAAATTTTGATTGAGGTTTTAATAAAATGCTTTGTTATTCTTTATTCTACATATTTGATCGTTGTCCTGGTCAAAATAATTAGAATTGCGAACAGTATAATATGAACACTTGCCTGGGGCGTTAGAAATTTTGACTAGTATATGATTTACTAATTGCTAAAACGACGCACTGATATGTAGTTAAAACCATGTATGATACACTGATCATTGATGTGACGAGCTGATGGTAAAATATGAATACTAACTGGTAGTAAATATAACGTTACAAACTAGTCGTAAACATTACGCACTGATGGTAAACATGACGCAATGTTTTTAGAAATTTTATTTGATGATTAACATTTCATACTTATGGTAAAAATAACACATTTTAAGAAACGACGCAATGACGATAAACATGAAGCACTAATGGTAAATTTGACCAATGTCTTTAGAAATTAATTTGATGGTAAACAGTTTAAACCTATGGTAAACATAACATACTTTAATAAACGTGACGCACTTAGCGTCAGCACGATGTCTTGATAGTATATATGACGCACTGGTGGAATCTTTAGACACACGGATGGTATCTATGATCCATTGGTGGTAACAATGGCATCTTGGTGGTAAAATGGCATCTTCGTGGTGAAAATATCTAAATATTTTAAAGATGGTGTCTGATTTCTGGTTTAAATACACAATCTAACGCACTAATTGTAAATTCTGCTAAATATGCTGGTGATGTTATATAGAAAGAAACTCTACATTTATAATATATATGCCATCATTGCAACAAATAATGATAATGTTGGTCATAAAGTTTGATTATTTAAACATAGAAATATGTACACAATTGTAATTGGTAGTCGTTAAGCAATTCTTTCGGAGAAAACAAACCGCTCGTTTACATGGATACTATTAAATAACGAAATAATTACTGAACAATGTTTCACACTAGGTGTATGATGGAGAGAACAGCTCCAGTTTGATGGGGGTACACTGTGGTAACATCAACCCCTACCCCATGATTTCCTCCTCCAACAAAGTAAAGCTTAAGTTCCAGTCTGACGAGACCATCACAGGGACGGGCTTCACCATGTACTATACCATCAACAACAGACAGAGTAAGAGATTCTTTCTGTCATCTCTCTCTCTCTCTTTCTTTTCTTCTCTCCTTCTCTTTCTCTCTCTCGCACGAGACGTATAATATGCAACTGTTCTATTTGGACATTATAAGATTTTCTATTCAAAAGTTAAGTAGAACTGTTAGTTATATAAAACAGTGTATGTTTTAACTTTACTGCAGTCATTCATTATGATAATCAAGTACATTTAATAGTATGACAAATTACTGATTTTTCAGGAAAGACCTGCGTTGAGCCAGTTCCAACAGCGCACTGTTCGGTGACGTATACAACTCACTTTGTGGGGGACACGGTGACGTATCAGTGTCACCATGGTTATCACTTTAAGAACCCAAGTCACCCAACAACTCTCGTCTGCTTGGATCAGCCTGCCTTCGCCGTGTGGTCAGACATCTTCCCCGTCTGTGTGCGAGCCTTCAGATCATTCAGTAGAAGTCAGTCTCTATAAATATAATACGGCAATACTTTTTTGTTCTATGTTCAATTCATTAACATTTTACCCTTCCAGTTTGTATGATAAATCAAATTCAGGATTGTGATATTATGTGCTGCTTATCATTTATGTTTAGAAACTCCGATGTTGTGTGATTTTGAGGGAAACCTGTGCGGATTCCAACAAGGTTCTGAAAACAATTTTGATTGGTGGATTGAAAAACCAAGAAAAACTCAGTACATACAAAAACCACGTATTGATAGTAACAATTCCACAAAAGGTAGGCGTTTAAAAGTAGAACAAATTCTTTGATCTACCTTTTTTGTCTGTTTTTTATCTGACATTAATTAATATTAAAATAATTCAAATGAATATATTTTTTTTCTGCAATGCATTCAGTAAAATAATATCAAAGAAAAACAATATTTTTGTTCGTCCATCAGCAATAAAAAAAAAACCTAAAGCCCCAAAACTCTTTGATTTATTCATAAAATTATGCTTTTATGTAAGCAAGTTAGTTATGTTGACTTTTAAAAGTCAAAAATGAAAAAATATAGATCTTCAATGTTTGAAATTCGTATATATATAGGTTGTACACGTATGCCTTCATAATGTTTTCATTATAATCGAGCTAGGCAAATATGCTACAATGTACGAATGGATGACTTTGTAAAAAAAATTATATCATCCCACTTTAGATGTATCAATTCATACGACTTTGTTCTAAACTCTTCAGTAACACAGATTCCTGGAAACAGCAGTAAAGCAATTGTTCTAATTCTATTCTTCTTCCTTTAGAAAGATTGAAATTTAACAATCTGAGGTTGAGGTTATTGTTATTAATTTTATTTTCGGACCACAGGTTAGTTATTAAGTAAAACATCTCTTTTGATAGGAAGAACATTTCTATAGCTACTTACTATAGTAATTATTATTTACCAAAGAAAAAGGTGCTTGTGCTTCAGACACCATTTTTTCCCATCTCTTTTACCAGAAATATATTTTTTTACGCAGGTTACTTCCTGTATACGGAGTCGTTACGTTACGGCGTTCCCGGCGACGTGGCGGAAGTTGTCTCTAGGACATACACCACACAGAGCGGACATAGCCAGTGTCTGTCATTCTCCTTAACCGTGTACGGGGGAGACCAGTCCAGTCTACACGTGTACGTGAAAGACTCCACCACGGGCGCGGTATCAGCACCGTGGTCCACAACGTCCAGCCCAGACAGTCAATGGGATACAGCACAGATCCAGATATATCCAGACAACCAGTTCCAGGTACACTTCATCTTGCTAACTATGTTTTCATATTTAGAATTATCATCAATTCGATTATATTCATTTAGATAACCAGTTCCGGTCCGGGTGAAATTCTGATAAAATTGCATGCATATATCAAGTTACTTTTTGGGGTTCTTAATAGTGATGTTTGCTTCCATATTTTTTCCAGATAATTTTCCGTTTTGAGATGGGTACCGGATTTGGCAGCTCAGTCGCTCTTGATGACATCACAATACGTGAGGGCTCGTGTCACTAAGGATTTCAACAGCTTCAATGTCGCTAAACATCTAAACATCTCACAAACGGTTTATCAAATTGTTGTTCCATCAGCGACAATATTCTTCGTTTAGTGATATATTGTTAAAAAAATGGTTAAAGGCAAAGATTTTAAAGAATTCCATAGAAATGAATTTTAGAGGTTACTATAGTAATCAATTGATAATAATCCATTTACGACATAATTCTTCTTTTGGTAAAATTATTCTACAGTATTGGTAAAAGTCAGCTGAAAGATTTTTAAGAATATATAGAATATTAAAGAAATTGAATCTTATTATTTCTTTGTTATAAAGTAAACAAGGATTTCATGTGCAGATACTTTTGATTTTATTTATAATGTCAGACACGCACATGGTACGCAATATATATAATTATTATGTAAAATTACAATATTGTTAAAATATTAAAGACGGGTGATAAACATATCAATGGGTTTGTCCTCATTTTGATCAAAATGGCACAACAGCTAACCTGCACTGCATTGATAACACGTAAATGAAATTAAATTTCAACATAAAACATACAAAAGTACGATACGTTAATATACATGTATAGTGCACTTTGAAGTACTTAAGTCAATTCTATCATACATGTACATTGAGAAGTAATGATTTGTGGAGATAATTCAGACGGATTTCGTAAAACGAAGAACAGTGAGTGTGGCTGGTGAATGATAAATGATGATTTATAAAAAAACTGTACACAATGATACGATGATGCTCCGATATGTCAAATAGCAATAACTTATATTGTCATTAATAATATCAATATCTGCAATACCTTATATTGTCATTAATAATATCAATATGTGCAATACCTTATATTGTCATTAATAATATCAATATCTGCAATACCTTATATTGTCATTAATAATATCAATATCTGCTATAACTTATATTGTCATTAATAATATCAATATCTGCTATAACTTATATTGTCATTAATAATATCAATATCTGCAACACCTTATATTGTCATTAATAATATCAATATCTGCAATAACTTATATTGTCATTAATAATATCAATATCTGCTATCAGTTAATAGCTGCTTCAATTCCTGCCACACACAAATAAAACCAACAATACGTAATATATAATGTATAGATATACATAATATATCATGTACATATATACAAAATACTTTATATATCTTGTATAGATATACAAAATACATAATATATCATGTAATAATACTCAAAATACATAATATATCATGTACAGATATACAAAATACTCGATATATCATGAGCAGATATACACAATACATAAAATATCATGCAATGATATTCAAAATACATAATATACCATGTACAGATGTACATAATATACAGATGTACATATATACAACATACTTTTAAAATATATCATGTACAGTTATACAATTCATAATATATCAAGTACAGATACACAATACATCATGTACACATAAATAATACTAACTATATCATGTACAATTGTACAATACATTATATATCATGTACAGATTTACAATACTTAATGTATAATGTACAGATATACAAAAATAGTACGCCTTGATAATTCTGTATACAGGGAAATATTCGCCCCCGTTTTATTTTCGCCCCTTTCACCCTCGTTGTCTGTGGGCGAATTTATGACTGGACGAATTCCAATGTGTCAAATTATATCTTTTTAAATCAACTGTATCTGGGCGAATTCAAGACTGGACGAAACCGTTTGCAAGTTTAATAGGGCGAAAATAACACGGGGAAAAAATTACCCTGTATACAGTGGTGTTTTTTTTTTTTTTTTTAAATAAAGTTGCTGATTTAATCTGATAAGACTAATCTTACATGTAAATTGTTTTAGAAATTATAAAGAGTGAAAGAGGAAAAAGGGGGACCAAAGAGGTGGAAGAACTCAAACTGTTATACAGCAAAATAATGTGCATGTAATACTAATTGTCAACAAAGCCGCCATGAACACTAACTCGCTGTGATGTTTTCATTAAAAAATTACTTATGCAGTGTGTCAAGAGAAAAAAACAATAGAATGATAGATACAAAATCAAAGTGAGATTTTTTCCTCTTCAAATAAGTTGGATGCGTGTGACGAGTGGCCTCTTTATCTTTGCGGTGTCGGGGACCGGTTATGAGTGTGTGGAGTTGCGAAACAGATTGTTTTATTTCGTGCGTGGTATTGAGTAACTAACCTTAGTACCGGGGACCGGTTATAAATGCATGGTTTTTGTGTAACTGACTGCGTTCTTCCAGGGACCGGTTACAAAGATCCTGGATTACGGGTTTTAGGTGCGTGGATTTAAGTACTTGACTGTGGTTTCGGGTAACGGTTATAAATAACAGCTTGGGTTTGTGTAACTGGTTGTAGTTTCAAGTGCGTGGTTTTTACGTAACTAACGGCGGCTCCAAGGGCAGGTTATAAGACCGTGGGTTTGCTTATTGGTTGTAGTTCCGGGGGCTTGTTATAAGTGCATGGTTTCGAACCTCCGGGAGAGGGTCATAAGACCGTTGGTTTGTTTATTTGGTTGTAGATCTGGGGGCCGGTTATAGATGCGTGGTTTTGAACCTCCGGGAGAGGGTTATAAGACTGTTGGTTTGTTTATTTGGTTGTAGTTCCGGGGGCCGGTTATAGATGCGTGGTTTCGAACCTCCGGGAGAGGGTTTCCCAGTCTCCCTGTTCGATCAGACTGTTGATCTCCGTGGTGATCAGAGCCTCGTCTTCACACAACACCTCGGCGTTGTAGTAGATAGTCTTACTCCTAGTCCAGCTGAACGAATTGTCAAAGATCAGTGTATCTGTAAAACAAACAACGGACCCGTAGAGTAATGTATGAACGAACATCCTTCGATGTTACAACCATACAATAACGGTACAAAGAAAACAGGATCAACCACCAAGTTCTGATCCAATCTTTGAAAAGACTTCGTTTAAGTTTAGTTAACTTTCATTTCAAAATTCATGTATGCTGAAATTGTTTGCACATCATTTATGGTCATTATTTTTATTGCAGCAAAATAAATCATCGGTTGTACAAACCAAATGATAATATGGTATCAAATATGTGGTGTTTTGGGTTTTTTTTCACAAGACAGATAGGTATCCGTATCGTCTTACCGCTGCACATGCTCTTTGCATGCATAAATCTCCAAAATAGTTCTTATTCTATCATAAACTTCTTAAATCTTTTGAGCTTAACCCCATCAAAGCAAATTTGACATAAACATTGACAGCATACACAAGTCCATATTTTACAATGCGCCCTTATATGCCATATCAGTTGACTTCATGCTTAGAACAACAAGCCTATTTGGGCTTGCAGGTGACAATGTAACATACCAGCAAAATAGACAAATTCGTGTAACATACCGGCAAAATAGACAAATTCATGTAACATACCGGCAAAATAGACAAATTCATGTAACATACCGGCAAAATAGACAAATTCATGCTCAGTTAAACAAACAATGCTAAACCTGACAGAAAAATCCATGCTTTACTTTCACAAACAAATCCATGCTCTGCTCTTCATCGAATAAGCCAATCAGACTTGTAGCGTAACAATTCATGCTTCATCATTCACCGATCGTTAACTAGTCTACCTGTCCATCAGTCCATGTTCTACCACACTCAGTAATACATAGAAACATACGCTTTCTCCAGTTCCTTAATATCAATTCACAGTCGTATCTTGTAATAAAGAACGGTGCGATACAACCGAGAACTACTGAACTCTAAAGTATCTGAAACACAACAAAGCCAGTTATACGTATGGTACTCTAATACATTCATAAATGTTAAATGTAAAAAATGTATAAAAATAATGAATTGATCCCGTAGCCTCTGAAATTACAAAAGATATACTAGTATATTCATTTGGTAATATTTGTAATTTTAAAACTAGTTTGTGGTTTCATATCTAAAATTTTAAGGAAGATATAGCCTCCTTAAGCATTTCCACAAATAAGAAGCAAAATAAACGTACATGTTCCTGTTTTATCACAGATGTAGCTCCCATCCTCAGCAACCACGTGGCTGTTTACACGTGACGTCTCCACGACCGGAATATTGCCCTTTGGGCTTTTGTAGAACACCCCGAACCCGATGTCGTGGTCCTCGGTCTTAAACTCCCACCTAAAATGTCAGGGGTGTAAACATGAACCGAAGACGGCGCTTGAGTAAATGGACCTCTGTAAATACTGTAAATATGTTATTTTCAGAAAAGCTCTTAATAATATACTCAGTCAAACACCCCTGGTTCTTACTTAAGTATACTGCCGACTCTGTCCACCTGTAGGTCGATAGAGAGTTTGTCTCCCCTTGGTACAGTAGCAGATTGCATCTGTTCCTGAAAATCCGCGTTCTGTAGGAAATATTTCTCCGGAACCTCGCCGCCATAACAGATCTAAACGAAACCATATCATTAAAATACGTGCGTTTGTGTGACACATGTTAAGCTACATGTACCATTCCTGTCGTTTTGTCACGTGCATTTGTTTCTTTTATTTTAATGATATGATTTCAATGTACAGTTAAGTTCTATTAAACTAGCCCTCGAAGTGCCGTTGAAAGACAAAGTCTGTGCACGATTTTCTGGTCCTTTCAGCACTCATCATTATGATAGCAAAATCACTTGAGAAATGACCTGGTTTTGGTAGATAACTTGGTTTTTATCACAAAAAGGATGGAATCCCCAACTCTTTAAAAACTGCATCGCGCGGCGGCAAAGAATGGCGATGAAATAAACGTACTATTTTTTAGCTACCATCGAACCACAAACTTTTCTACCACTGCACCACGCGGCGTGAAATGAACTCACCAATGTTTTACAGGTAGGGTCGCCGTCAGGATCCCTCAGTGAGCCCCCGTAACAGGCAGGTAGGTTTGAGGGGTCGATAAACTTTAACAGGTAGTCCTTGTAGTCACCTGTCAACGAATCGTGAAACATTCACACATGTTTTAAATACAAAATACACGGTGAGAAAAATATTTCCTAATACCTGTTATTCTACTCTTTCATATTGTACACTGGTAAATAATATTACATGTATATCACTATATGCTTGTATTCGATATTTTTGACAGTACAGCTAGTAAAATGAAATTTCAAATGATTGTATCCAAAAAAAGTACCATTGTCAAATAAATCAATTTTTTTTATCACAGCACTAGTTGATTGCTTCAAATACTGATCATAATCATATGTAAACCAGTCCGTCGTTTTAAGGTCAGTTGCGACATATTTCCCATTATTTTCTATTTTTCCCCTATATCCGCAATGTGAAGATTTCCACTACGTAATTCCAAAATTATATTTTCATGTTATATGATATTTTTCAATTTAGATATATACATGTAGTTTAAATCGGAAATAATTATATATTCAATGACTATTATTAAGCATTCAATTGCATTTTGCATGCTATTAAAAGAAAAATTCAAATATTCTAACTCTAAAACGAGCCTGGTAATGGACCCTGAAGTTTTGGCATGAACATGTTTAAATGCAAATAAGAATTCGAAGAAATAATCTTTTATGGAAAATCATCGAAAACTAGGGAACGTCACATGCGTTCTTAACAACAACTCACCGCCGATGACGTGAATCTTTTTCTTCATGTCCTCGCTGATCAGTGGCCGGCAGATTTTGTACAGAAGCGGGAAGATCTTTGGTGCTACGGTTAGAACATGTGGGGTTAAATATATTCAGCTCTTTATTAAAAGAAAGAAAAAACGATGACAAAGCTTAAATAGCCGACTTACCGTTGATTATAAGGCTTAAATAGCCGACTTACCGTTGATTATAAGGCTTAAATAGCCGAATTTCCGTTGATTATAAGGCTTAAATAGACGACTTTCCGTTGATTATAAAGCTTTAATAGCCGACTTACCGTTGATTATAAAGCTTAAATAGCCGACTTACCGTTGATTATAAGGCTTAAATAGCCGACTTTCCGTTGATTATAAAGCTTTAATAGCCGACTTACCGTTGATTATAAGGCTTAAATAGCCGAATTTCCGTTGATTATAAGGCTTAAATAGACGACTTTCCGTTGATTATAAAACTTTAATAGCCGACTTACCGTTGATTATAAAGCTTGAATAGCCGACTTACCGTTGATTATATGGCTTAAATAGCCGACTTACCGTTGAATATAAGGCTTAAATAGCCGACTTTCCGTTGATTATAAAGCTTTAATAGCCGACTTACCGTTGATTATAAAGCTTAAATAGCCGACTTTCCGTTGATTATAAGGCTTAAATAGCCGACTTACCATTGATTATAAGGCTTAAATAGCCGACTTTCCGTTGATTATAAAGCTTTAATAGCCGACTTACCGTTGATTATAAGGCTTAAATAGCCGACTCTCCGTTGATTATAAAGCTTTAATAGCCGACTTACCGTTGATTATATGGCTTAAATAGCCGACTTACCGTTGATTATAAGGCTTAAATAGCCGACCTACCGTTGATTATAAGGAGATAACGCATCATTTCTGGATAGTTGTCCTCTAAGATTTTGACTAAGTGAAGGTACATCTTCAGTCCTAAGGGTAAAAAGAGTATCAAATTAAAGTGTCTGTTGGCACTTTTAAGAATAAACTTAATCTAATATGCTACGATACAACAAAACTTAAAAAATCTATAACACTGTGCCGAATAATTATGCCAGTGTCAAGGTAGAATTTTTGCTACCGTCTAAGCTGCATGTAATTCAAATATGTTGTATTATAGACCATTTTTAAAGAGTTTAATATCACTTTGTAATCGATGTATCTCACCTGTCAGGTGTGATATGCAACTTTAAAATATACATACTACAGGATAATAAATTTTCCCATTGGAAAATCATGTTTCCTATAGGATATTTCGAGTTTTTTACCGGTATAAAAGAACTTCCTATAGGAATTTAAATTCCGATAGGATTTGAACAAAACTCCCAGAGGATTTTAAAATTTATCTTAATTTCATATGGAAACAAGAGGCCAATAGGCCTTAATGAGTACCACAGCCCATACACAAATGTCACATATGCATTTAATTAAGTTTCATTCTGGAGTAGAAAAATTATAATATTGTAATAACGACACCTCCCGGCCTGAAATCTTTCAAAAAGGACTATGAAACCTATAATTTTAGCGAAAAACTTAAAGATTATAACAGAGCGCATGACCTAATATTGAAAAGGTGCAAGACTCTGATAGAAAATAATTTACCCATATTTGTTAACTTTCAAGATAGGTTTTATGTGTATATTCTTTTCATAGATAAACTAAAACAAGGTGGTTAGTATACATGTTTTATTTAACACAACAACCCATCCCCCATCCCCAGGGGCAGACAGAAAATCTCCCTGTTCCAGCTTTTGAATATTCAACTATTGTTGACCATCTGGCATTTATACCAAAGTCATTTTACATGTACTGCTTATCAGTGATTTTTTAGCCAATTATTGCTTTACTATTAACAATCAATTAATTTTGTTCATTTAGAAAGTTTAAAAACTGTTTTTGTTTCAAATGATTAAAATACTTGCATAACTCTTTTGATCATACAACTTCTTAATTACATTTTATTCAATGATTAATTACTAAATATGAACAAGCAAAGGAAGTTAGCTCCATTATGAAGAAGCAAGGGAAGATAATTCCATAATCTCCCCCTGAACTCCTTCCAAATGCTTTTACAATATCTTAACTTTGATAGAGAGCTCCATTCTTTCTCTTTTCTAAATATGTGAATTTACTCATTTCTTTCATTGAAATTATAGAGCAGAATAAAATAATAAGTCAAATATATACCCCCCCCCCCCTCCCAGCCACAACCCTTGCCTTAATGTAGGTGACATGAAATATTATTAAAGATGACAGCTTAATGGGTTTTTTTTCTAAACGTGCAGTCAGCTTTTATTCTGTGTAAGTAGACTTTTTTTAAACATTATGTACATAAACACTAAATGACCATTTTGGCCACACCCTGCATTAAGAACCCTACCTAACACACTATATGAGTGCTTTGTCTCCGCCCTAGATTCAAATCCCTACATTGGAAACAAGAAATTCAAAATTTTGATAGATAGCTTTATTTTCTTTCTTTATATCCAGGCAGCTTTCATTCAATATCAGTAAAAGTAAAGAAGACGATTTTTTAAAACATTAAATGCATTAACACTATATGACTATTTTGGCCCCGCCCTAGAGTGAGAACCCCTATCTCGGGAGACATGAAACTTATAATTTGGTAGAGCGCTTCCTGGTGTACAAAATTAAAAATTCAGTTTTCCCTACAGGTGTTGGGAGTAGAAAAGAAGATGTTTAAACATTATATGCATTAACACTATATGGACATATTGCCCCCCCCCCCCCCCCCACAGCCTGAACCCCTGACCCAGGGGCCATGAATTTCACAATTTAGGTAGAGGAGTTCGTGGACATCATAACAATGCATTCAGTTTTTTCTCTTATGTGTGGGAGTAAAGAAGAAGATTTTCTCAAATTTAATACATTTTCACTACAAGGTTATTTTGGCCTCGCCCTAGGGCCTAAACCCCGTCCCAGGGGTCATGAATTTCACAATTTAGGTAGAAGCTAGACTTCATGGACATCATAGCCATGCATTTGGGGTTTAACAAATATATATGGGAGTAGAGACAAAGATTTTCTAAGATTTAATACATTTTCATTTTATGGCCATATTGGCCCCACCCTAGAGCCTGAATCCCTGGCCCAGGGGCAATGAATTTCACAATTTTGACAGAGGGCTTCATGGACATCATAACTATGCATTCAGGTTTTTCCTCACATGTGTGGGAGTAGAGAATAAGATTTTTGAAAATTTGGTTTTTTTTTTGCATATTTGGCCCCGCTTGTGGGGCCCCATGGTTGGTAGAGCCATGAACTTCATTTACCATAGAGATGCTTCACACCAAAAGAGGTAACAATTGGCCTTGCAATTTTCAAGAAGAAGTTAAAATTGTAAAATTGCTAACGCACGACGACGAACGAAGACCAATGGATATAGGAAATACCTGTCTGAAATAATTTTCTTTTACTTTTCTCTCGAGAAAATATAATTCCTTCAGGAAATTTATTTCTCCCATGGGAGTAACAATATTCCTATGCGATATTGATTTTTAAAGGTAAATAACTCCCCTGTTAAGTGAGACAAACTAAAAAACAAAAGTGGTTACATGTATATACTCTATAGGCAATGGTCTGTCATTTAGTATATATATGGATTTTTACGATTCTTCATATTAAGCGGGTGCAAAAATGCCACCTTGGCACAGTGTTTTATACTTAATTATTAATCGGAAATATTATTAATATTCATGTAACAGCATATTAATTTTAGCCAACCCATTAGCCGGTTAGAAGCAAAAGTATACTATTAAGGAATATATAATCTCAATAGATCTTTATAATTAACACACAGTTTAATGATACCTGGCATTGAGAACTATGACTTACCTGGTCGCCAGAGCATGCTGGTGCCGACTCCCGCCATATCAAACACCACGGTCAGGCCGTCCACCCGGTGTCCTCGCTAGAAATAGAACAAGAGAACAATGAAGCTAAAAATAGAATAACAGCTCTTTTAATGAAGCTCGAAATAGAATAAGTGAGCACTTGCAATGTAGCTAAAATTAGAACTATAAGCACTTGTAATGAGTCGTCTGATTGGTTGAATTTAATAAAAATGGACACCCGCTATTCAATCCTTTTGTGATAAATCTATTTCTCCTAATGTTGTAGATAAAATATAATCCATTGTTCTTTTTAAGCGTAATGCGTTTTTTCTATCCTATTAAGAGTTTCTTTTTTCATATAATCATTATGATATATTTTTATTTCCTTTTGTGACAGAAAAGGTTTTAATCATAGCTGTTGAGTTTTGTATACGGTACATTTTCATAAATAAAATATATCATATTTTAAATTGTTAAACTAAAATTAAACTTAAAATAGTTAGTTTCAGATACGGTAGGTGCCAAGCATTATTTTTTAACTTTACTTAATTTACATGAAACATCATAAATATTAAAGAAAAAATACAGTTCCTGATAATTATCAGTGTGAAGGTGGCATGTTTGCACCCGTCTAAGGTACATGTCACAATTTTGTATATATGTTGAATTAAAGTGTTATTAGTTTTTTATTTATTTTTGTGAGTAACGGCGCTCCATAGAGTGCTACGGTCAGCTAGTCATTGAGTGTTAGACCGGTTTTCGTGCACGAGTTAGTTCCGGCCAGGTCGTTGATGAAAGAAGGTGTGTCCTTCAGTGAGAACCTTCGTGGTGTTTGTCAAAATATCTTAGGACCTGTGTGGCCTATGTCTATTTCTGTCTGTGTGAAATGAAATCCTGTGTGGAGTGTTTGGAAAGAATTCCTGTGTGGTATTCCTGTACATTAAACCGTGTTGAGAAAGAACAGCAGTAAGTGAGAAGTATTTTTCATTAAGTTTAGAACATGCATACTTTAGAATATAAATATTTTTGTCTTTTGTTAAGTGTTTTATGATAATTTTGTTTGTTTGCATAAGAATATAAGTATGGTAGCCCGACGGTTGAATAATTTATTTGAACAGTATATAGTGTTGTAATTTTCACTGAGGACCCGACAATGAATTTTAGGTGACTAGCTGAGTGGGTGTGGTCGACGATTCTTATGGTTGTGTTATCCGTGGGTGCAGAACAACTACAGGCGACCCATAGTCGACGCGAGAAAAGCGACGCACGTGGACGCGCAGGCACATGGTGACGCTGGTGATTGAATTGAGTAACATCCATGGTAACAGGTTCATACTACATGGCAGTGTGTCACGCAAGTGTACCTGAATATGCTTTATACATGTACATGTACGACGTATCCTTATCGCCGTGATTAATATAAATGGTGGTTCCAAATATGCATTTACCTGTTGCGTGTGCAATTCTTCATAAAACTTAGAACACAGCGTACCAAAACCAAATCATTGTCCGGACTAAGAATTAACAAGTGTCATCAGCCAAAGTCGGGTTATTTATTCTGTTTATTTATATGTTGGGGGGGGGGGGGGGGTATTTAGGGGGTTAGTATATTTTTTGTTAATATTGTTTGTGTTTGTGTGTTGTGTGATTTTTCAGTTATTTGCGTGTGTGAATTGCGTGTATTGAGTGTTTGAGAGTGTGTGTGTGTAGAGAGTGTTGTATGCAGTAGTTATATTCTTTTCTTTACACTGTAAATAAAGTTATTTTCATAGTTCTGCCTCTCTATTCATTCAAAGTTCAGTTTATGAACGAGGGAATTTCCAGGCCTTTTAACACAAATTGTGACAGTACAGTTTCCAAATAATTCATAGATGCCAACTCCGAATCCTGTTTTCGTAACTAGGAGATAATATAGTGTTAGTAATACAGGATTTGTTCTCGTAATAACGTGTAATATTACGACAGCCTTCTAGGAATTACGTAATGAATTATTTTCATGTGGCACTATTCGTCTTTCTTGTCAATCAACGAAAATTATGAATCAAATACTCTCTACATTAGAAAAGAGAAAAAGAAATCCTCTTATATACACAATATTTTGATACAGCAAACACACACAACGCACGCGATTCCATGGGATTGACAAGGGCTGTTGCGTTTTGTTGCAAGAAATGAAACTGCACAGAAAAAGATTTGCTAGTGCATATAATCGGATCTCGGAGCTCGGAGTAAGCCCTCAGCTATAGGGATTGGCGTACTTGTGCTTCACTGTGACCGACCTATTCAACAGTGCAGCATAGGCGACGCACCTGTTCTTGTCTGAAAAGTTATGAATGTCTAAAATATAATATTACAAAAAGTTATTCCACGTTATGCCAAACCGAGAGCAAGATAAAAACTACAGACAATTGTTTCTGCCATGACTTTTTCTCCTTTGTATAATAATTATAACTTGATTGCAGAAACAATTGCCTGTGGTTTTCGGAGGACCCCGTCAAAATTAAGCGCCTTGGCACGTTGATCTAGTAAGTCAGTCTCTTGAAAAACGTGGTACACTTTTACATGAACTGCTGTTGAAGGTACACCCCACGTGGCAGAATCCCAGCCAGAAAATTACAAATCTAAATATATCGTTTCATAGTTCAAGTTCTCAACGTTGAAGATAAATGCCATATGATACAATAATACAGACTGTTATTGTTCTCTGGGTGTCCTCTTACAATGTAAATGAAATAATATCTTCATTCTATGAACGATATATATAGGTCTCTCTCAATCTGTGATATGGAGAGAGTAGAGTTTGTAGAAAGGGTATGGTACACTGTATGAACAAAACAATTTTACACTGTGCTTGAACCCATTGAACAATGGTCCTAAAGATAGAGGTAAAAAAAAGTCTCCGATTGCAAACAGAAAGAAAAAAAAGTTCGTAAAGGTTACACAAAACCAATTTGTTCTCTATACAGACCACAGGTAAGGAGTAAAAGATACTAACTCCGTGAATAATTGGTTACCTTTGATGCATATTAAAATTACTTATACTTGTACATTCTAAAACATGTTATAAATTGTCGTTCTATAGATCCCATGGCTGCTTCTTTGACGGCTCTACCTTAGGAAGCTTACTGTTTAAGTTACTGTTACTCCCTAATCAAAATTAGCGTTACTATTGGGCTGCTTTGTGACCCCTTTCATTGAGTGGCACCTTTTTCGTCTCTATGACCCTCTTATTCAGTGTAATCGTTTGGCTGTTTTATAACCCGTTTGTTACCAGTTCTCTACTTTAGAACCTCGTTGTTATCTTTTGACTAATTAAGAACCCCTTTGTTACCTTTAGCCTACTTTAAGACTCCTGTAAGTGTTACTTTTGTCTTTTTATGACCCCTTTATTACCCTTTGTCTACTTTAGGACCCCTTTATTATCCTTTGACTACTTCAGGACCCCTTTATTACCCTTTGTCTACTTTAGGACCCCTTTATTACCCTTTGTCTACTTTAGGACCCCTTTATTACCCTTTGTCTACTTTAGGACCCCTTTATTACCCTTTGTCTACTTTAGGACCCCTTTGTTACCTTTTATCTATTTTAGGACCCATTTGTTACCTTGTGTCTACTTAAGAACCCCTTTGTTACCTTGTGTCTACTTTAGGACCCCTTTGTTACCTTGTGTCTACTTTAGGACTCCTTTGTTACCTTTTGTCTATTTTAGTACCCGTTTGTAACCTTTTGTCTACTTTAGGACCCTTTGTTACCTTTTGGCTCTCCTTCTGCCAGTCTAGTACTGTCCATTCACATTGCTGGATTTTGGCTTTCTCCAGGTCTGACTTTTTGACAGAACACATCAGGCCCTTCATGTCCAGACGTCCGTACGGCTCCACCCGTACAGGACTACCGTCCCGCGCATGCCCACAGAACCCACCTGTCAGGTATTTCCGTAGCACCTGTCAACAGAGATTCAGTGTCTAAGTAGAGCCGTTTTAACAAGAGCTTGGACTTAGACCACCGAAAATCCAAGCTCTTGTTAAAACGGCTCTAAATATATATAGCGGCGCTTTCGGTTATTTTGTATCATGGGCTGAAGAATATACTCAATAGCAGGATCTCTTGGCAAAAATGTACAACTTCGAAGGAAATTTGCTCTAATATGATACTTTATTTAAGTACTCTTTTTATTCTATGTGGAATACAGAGTACAGTACCTCGGGTTGTGTGTAGTCCTCCAGAATAGTATCTACCTTCATCTTCTCCCGGAAAGCCATGCTCTGAAAATACATCAGGATATATAATAACATCAATGAAATTAAAAAGAGTCAGATACAAGAACTCTCCGTTCATCATCAAACATTTGACTTGCAAGACATTAATTAGCAAAGAACGGGGCTACACGGGCAGTGCCTTGACAACGTGAACCGAAGCAGATAATCAAAGAAACCATGACTGAATAAGTCCATTCGGTTGATGGCTTTTTTACCCTGTGATGAATTCTTGATTATTCTTAACTTTTTTGGGAAGGAGGGGGCGGGGTTATACATGTATTAATTGATGGGATTACACCAAGCTACTCAAGTACAATTAACCAAGCTACTTACTGCTCTATACATTTGCTCTGCTTTGTCTACGTCAAAACATCGAGCTGAAAAAGAGAACGAAGTTTGTCTCGTTTTAATTTCTTTCTTTACTCATTATATTCTAAATTACATTACTATGCCTCATTAACGTCCTTAAATAGCAGAACACATCATACCTTTCAACCATCTTCGTAGGTAAAAGTCGTCATGGCTAGGTTTCATTAAATCTTGTACTCTTCGTTTGAACTGAGTGGAAATATAAAATCAATAGAATTAGGATTCATAGGAATGTTACATTAGACTTAACCGCAATGTAATCTCATCTTTTCTATTGTAAAGTTACGTCAACGGTTCTTATTTCTTTTCTCTCTCAAAAATATAGAGAAAAAAAACTTCAGCAACTAATAAGCTACTGATACTTAAATTCACCTACCAAAAAATAATGCAATGCGTATACTTTGACGGATATTTTATTTTTTTTTTGGAAATTGGATTTTTATAGGTATTATATGAGATGTTTAATGGCATGCTGTAGTGTGCTGAACATCGGCGTTTGTTCCAACGTGACAATATAATAACTAGACAGGTTTATATAGCATTTCTCCTGTCAATCTTATTCACGATATTTAAAGTAACGATATATAGCATATGTTAAAAAATAGAAAATCTCTCCTCTCTCTCTCTCTCTCTCTCTCTCTCTCTCTCTCTCTCTCTCTCTCTCTCTCTCTCTCTCTCTCTCTCTCTCTACTGTCCGTCTGTCTGGTTCTTTTTTCTTTCTGGTCGTGTCCCTGTCTTCTGTCTTCTGCTCTCCTTCTCTCTCCTTCTCTCTCTCTCTCTCTCTCTCTCTCTCTCTCTCTCTCTCTTTCTTCTCTCATCTCTCTCTCTCTCTCTCTCTCTCTCTCTCTTCTCTCTCTCTCACTGCTCTCTCTATCTCTCTCTCTCTCTCTCTTCTCTCCTCTCTCTCTCTCTCTCTCTCTCTTCTTCTCTCTCTCTCTCTCTCTCTCTCCCCTACCTCTACCAGAGCGATCTCTTCCTTGGTCTGGGGCTGTTTCGGACCGTTGGTTAGGTCATTATCTGGAATCTGTTTGGTGTCCGTCGGTTCCAGCTGCCCATTCATGGAGTACTGTAGAGACATAATCAACACAACTTTACAAATCTCCACAGTCAAGCTTTCATCTGTACTATCATCTCTGTGAGAGGGGATAGTGGCACTAGATGGCGCTAAGAAGCCGTGCTGATGACCTCATGATCGGTAACTCTCTGTATAATCCGATGAGTAGATACTATTGACGATAAAATTGACTTAGTACCCTAGTGTTTGTTGTCACGCCTCAAAAGTTGACAATACCATTCAAAGAATTAAGATAACACATTCACTTCCTATGAAAATTATAGAATGGAACTTCAATGGAAATATATGTAAATCGTCGTTCGTAGATTGATTGGTCATACGTCATGTCAAAAAGACCTTCATTTGCATAAATGCACGACCTACTCTTGTGTAACCCGAGACGGGAGTGTTCGCTTACGTTACAAGGTGTTACATAATCAGATGAAGATTTATTCTATACGCTGCCTACAGGGTCTGGGTACCACATATCTCAGACCAGAAATAGAATGTAAAATACAAAATATCAGGGAGTAACTATCATTTTGCGCTTACACGGTTAAGGTCGCCAGAAGCCAGTTCTGAAGTGCGAGTTTGTGTAATGAGGAACAAATCTCAGGTGCTCGGGTGCTTGGTAATTACCGATGAAATAAGTTTAGTTAGTTATTACCTATAAAATAACTCTCTAGTTAATACTGACGTAATTATTATTTGGTGATACCGGTGTAGATGCTCTTTGCGTGGTTAATGCCGGTTGCAGTATATTTTGTGTTACCGGTGAAAATGCTTTTTATGTGGCTATATTTGGTAGAGTAGCTCTTTGGCTATTACTGGCGGAAATTGTCTTTGCTTATTATAGATGGAATAATGTTTATTTATTTCCGATGAATTACCGGTGAAAATGCTTATTATTAATTACCCGGTAGTATTTATCTTTGGTTATTACCAGTGGCATTTATCTTTGGTTATGACCAGTGGTATTTATTTTTGGTTATTACCGGTTGCATTTATCTTTGGTTATTACCAGTGGCATTACTCTTTGATTATTACCAGTGGTATTACTCTTTGGTTATTACCGGTGGTATTTACCGATGACATTACTGTTTGGTTATTACTGGTGGCATTACTCTTTGGTTATTACCAGTGGTATTAATCTTTGCTTTTTACCGGTGGTATTTACCGGTGACATTACTCTTTGGTTATTACCGGTGGTATTGATCTTTATTATTACAGGTAACATTACTCTTGCGTTATTACAGGTGGTATTTACCGGTGACATTACTGTTTGGTTATTACCGGTGACTTTACTATTTGGTTATTACCGGTGGTATTACTCTTTGGTTATTACCAGTGACATTACTGTTTGGTGATTACCGATGGTATTACTCTTTGGTTATTATTTGTTTTTTACCGGTGACATTACTCTTTGGTTATTACCAGTGGTATTGATCTTTATTATTACAGGTAACATTACTCTTCGTTATTACCGGTGGTATTTACCGGTGACATTACTGTTTGGTTATTACCAGTGGTATTAATCTTTGTTTTTTACCAGTGGTATTTACCGGTGACATTACTGTTTGGTTATTACCGGTGGTATTACTTTTTGTTTATTACCAGTGGTATTTACCGGTGACATTACTCTTTGGTTGTTACCGGTGGTACTTACCAGTGACATTACTGTTTGGTTATTACCGGTGGTATTGATGTTATTACCGGTAACATTACTCTTTCGTTATTACCGGTGGGAATTTTACTCTTTGGTATATATGCGGAGTTGTGCTGATTGAATATAAGTGGGTTGTTTTATTCTCACTCAATATGTAATGACTGTGCTCCCAGTGTTGTGTACTGGTATGCTTGGCAATATATCTTTTATTGTGTTAACGCATGGTGTTCTGTGTACTGTTGTAGGTGGCAGTGTGCTCGTGGATTAAATCTATTTGCTGTTGTAAATATTGATGATGTTAAGGAGGCTGGATGGTCAACAAATTAACCACCAGATCTACCTAAAATTTTGAGATATGATTTCTTTAGCTATAAACTATTATTTAGTAAAGAAACAGTCTATAAATTTTCCTTTAAAACTCAGGTATTTTCCTATATTTATCGCACTTCTTCTAAAGGAGACCAATACAGTCTAAAAATGGCCACAACCCTCTTAAGCCAGCTTGTAATCTCTCCTTGTAGACGGCGCTCTATTCTTTATATTCTGGTATCAAATATTTCCAAATCATGTATCGGAAAATAAGTGGACATTTATGAGAGCATTTCGTTATCATTTAGTTGTTTCTTATGTTTTTTGTTTGTTGTTGTTGGGTTTTTTTTTTACCGGAAAGACTGAGGCAGTCCATATTCACAATCTTCAAATCTAAAAATAGTTTTCTTTAGACTTTTACTGATGATGTTTGTGACCAAACACTGACCTCCATTGTAAATCAATGACATGTGTGATTTTCACTTACTGGATTCAGCATATTATTTACATGCACATATATCGTATCTTTTTATGGAGAAAGATCTGAGATCTTTCTGTAATAAAATTCAAATTTAGAAATAAATCTATATTTCACTGACTAGCCCACATTTTGTAGTTAAATATGTGGATAATGTCACATTCACTTGACTGTAAAACACTTATCTAGACAGGGAATACCACAAATAGTGCTCAGTTTCTGAAATTCATCTTACCTTCTTTTTGCTCATGATGTCACACAAGGTCTTTCATTTTCTCTTTTCTCTTCACTTTAATGACAGCGACCTGATTAAAAATAAATCACAGAGCGCTTCCTTGATGTGATCCCGTTTTGCACACATTTGAAAATTATAATAATACAAAAAATATTAAAATATCCGTATTTAATAATTATGTTAATAAAAATTTAATATTTCTACATTTAAAAGTTAGACTAATTAGTATTATAGGTTTTAGTATGCAGGGCAAAAGTTTCTCACTCTCTTTATAAATAAATAAATAAATCAATCAATAAATAAATAAATGAATAGATTGATAAATAAATAAATTAATTAATAAAATAATAGAATAATAAATAAATGAATAAATAAATAAATAATATATGTTGATTGTGGTTTAACCACTCTCACCTCACAAAAAAAAGAAGGATTAATAAGGAGATATAACTACCAGTACGATATGTTAACATAGACATGTTTATGTTTTCCGAGGCATATCTTCGGTAATTTTACTGTGTAATTTTAAGAAATTTGAATTGTCCAGTGGGTCCGTCCCTCCCCTCCGATCCGTGCATGCATGCGACTGAGTAAAGCGAGCTAGTATTTATTTTTACAAACATAGACGGGTCTTTAATGAGGAACTATGTATCCATTACACATGCATTAAGAATTCCAAATTAGTGTGTTGATAAGCTATCTACGAAGTGAAGATAAAGCTGGTCTTTACATGACATGGTGAAATTCATCGCTCAATGAATGTAATTAAAAAATACCATAAATATATCCTGAAGCATTTATCATTATCATGTCACCTCTCAGTTTCGATAATGAGTTTGTGATTACATAGTTTAATAATTTTTGTAATTATCCATTCGTTTTAAATTTATTTTTCTTGTCCAGAACGTTTTTAGCTTCAGTTTCCTGATTTACTGACAACGTGTAAATCATATTAGGTTAATTACAAACCGTGTTACTGCCATGTATTATCACCCGATCTTATTAATTTTTAGGTGACTTTTCATCCACCGACAAGGTTATTGACAGAAAAAAAAACGAGGGAAAATTAGAAAAAAATCATTTTCAATGAATTGATAAAAATGTGATATAAAAATATGATAAATATTAATGTTCAAGTAAAAAATTTTAATGACTGTTTCTCACGACAGGTTAATCAATTCTATTTGGTAGACTGGCAAATTTTATACATAAAAAACCCCCAAAAGTAAAAGATTATATCAGAAGTTGGGCACGCACCTGTCTGAACGATATTCGAATATGGATTACTACATTGTATCAACGTCTTAATGTTTTCTGTACTTTTATGAAAAGTGAGAATAAATAGATTATCTTGATCAGTTTAAAAAAAAAATCACATTCGTTAAACTTTAAAAAGGAAAAAAATACATGTATTGATTGGAAACTAATATGTAACGGTATCAAGTATGCATCTTTTTTAATTAAAAAAAACATATGTTAACATGATAGAAGAATTCATATAGCTCTGTTGAATTTAAAAATTTTGGCAGAAAAAAAATCTCACTTACTATATTCACACAGCTAGTATTTCCATGATCGTTGCAAAGAAAATGCTAAAAAGGGAAAATTGCTGAATCATTTATCGGTCGCGGTCATCAAGGAAAGAATGAAAATGTTCCTGTTTTGTGAATCTTTTCTTAACAGTCCTAAATTTTCATAATTTGATCTGACAGTTTCAACTTTTAACCGCGCGAGGCAAACCAAGAAAGGGTTCAAATCCAACATCAATTGATATCATTTTCTTTTCACTCCAGCAAAATATAGTGCACCCTTATGAAGTGAAAATTCTAAAAAGGGACCGCTATGGGAATTTTATGAGAGTGCAATTAAATCCCGAGAGTTGGGTCGAGTCCCGGTCAAAAGGACCAGGGAGCAAACCAGGTCAAGTCAGAAATACCTGGACAGCTATTAGTGTAAACCCCCACTCCCCCAACACCTGGGGGCCCGCATTAACAAGTATGACATGCAATAGGCTCACGTTTTCATACCGATATATATGAGTCTTGGCTGTGAAAGTATCTACTATGTACTCAGTCTCTTATCACCCGAGTTCACACACACACAGATATATATATATATATATATATATATATATATATATATATATATATATATATATATATATACACATACATGGACAGCCGTCACAAAGTAGGACAATCACCTCTCTGGGCTCAGACGTGATAACTACGAGGGTTTTTAAACATGTAGGTGGCCGGGCATTGTAAACAGTGGTGCTTTTTGGGCCGAATCGTCTGATCCGCTCTGGAATGTCATAAACGGCTTTATTTCCCTTGTTAAAATGGAGCGAGCAAAACACTTTTTCTCTCTATCTGATCTGACGATTTAGTCCCATCGAATGAAACTTGCCCATTACAAAATTTAATTCGCGTTTAATTGTGCTGGTTTGTATGTATACCCAATTAAATTGTTTACCAACTAGGGTTGAATAAAATTACGGTGTCTAAATTCGATTCCTTTTACTGGACTTTTTTTTGTGTTGTGCCGATAAACTTGTAAGGCTTGGAGGAATTGCTCCATTTCTGTCCATTATACGGCCGCAATGAAAGCTTAAAATGAAAACACGAACATCTCTTTTTTTTTTTAACCATTTCCTTTTTGTGTTTGTGTTCCTTTATACGATTTCCACGTGGTTAAAAATCAATCAAACGGTCATCAATTAGACAAATTCCCCGATTTTTATTCATAGTGTATATCTGTGAATATTTACAAAACCATTTAATTCTTTACAAATGACCCTTTTTAATCTATTTAATTCGATATTAAATAATTTTGTAAGACCTTTAGTCCAATGGATGTTGTACCAAGAAATAGCATTAAGAAAACTTTATGGAAAATGTAAGAAAATATTGCATCTACCTTCCAAATTTTTGAAAATACTTTACACTCAACACATTAAAATCGCCAAGTCGAAACACAACACATAAAATTGTCGGCATACCCAATTACAAACATCAATAAGATATTCAGTGAAGTGTGTATCCTATTTAAGAAGTTCAGAGCTGAATGAACTTTAGTAAATTGATAAGTGTTCTATAAACAATATTAGACGATGAACCACATCTGAACACCGAGTCAACAAACTAAACCCACCTCACCCACACAGATTCACTCTAACATACCCCCCAATGTTGTGCAGTCATTCCAAACATTTTGACGTCTGTTGGGAATTTACAATCATAACATGAACGTAAACAAACAGATAAATGGTTCGCTGGTCTGTCTATCTGTAACCCCGTCATTCAACAGATCTTCAAAGCGAGCCCATACACAAAATATTCACTCAGAAAATTCCGAAATCCTGAAGGATGATAAATACGAGAACTCACCGGACTCTGGAGAATAGAACCAAGTCAGACAAGCCGCATTACCTGTGTTAAGCCGTCACAGTCCGTCTGATGTTGTCGTCTGCCAGTTCCCGCCAGACAATGATCCCAAGGTACACATTAACAAGCGTTACAGCTGTTTTGTCGGCGGTCTGTGGAAACTATTCCTGGGGCTAAATCTTCCCGAAATCTGGACACGCCATTCAAGTTATGTGTACGAGCACAATATTTTCTATACTCAGATACTCGGAAAAGAAAATAGTCACTGGAGCGCGAAGTGTCTAGCTGCATTCCTTGGACAGATTTAGTCAAATTACACAAGCGCCGAAATTTTAGTTATAGTTTAATATATACTCGGCACAGATTCTTTGAACCTATGAAACTAGTTTAAACAACTCTATATATATATATATATATATATATATATATATATATATATATATATATATATATATATATATATATATATATATATATATATCAAGTTACGCCTGTTACAAAGATATTAAATTGTTCATATTATTCTAGATCATGAGTTTTAATTCACATATTGTGTTTCACCGCTTCTCCATTTCGTTTGTGATCCATTTACCCGCTAGTTCGCTTTACTAACCGTCGAAAGCAGATGTACCGAAATGTAATTTTTAAAATTAGATAAAAATATAAATTTTACAAATATAATCTATATTTTGTATTAAATTTCATTCACTATCTAAATATTACAGGACTTGTTTTAAACCTCCATTTTAAATTCTCTATTTGATACAGGTAGGAAACTCAAAGTGTCCATATATTAATTCATGAACTATAAATGAGGAGCGGAAGTATTGCGTTGATCTATAAACCGATCGAATTTTCCCCTCGAAAAACATCTATTCTGCCAAAAAACAGAATAACTTAAGTCAAACATAAAATAACCTTTCCAACATAAAAAAAAAAAAAAAAAAAAAATGCAAATTCATACGAAGTCCTTTTTCCCCAGAGGAGAGTGATATTGTACAATGTGCATTATTCTCAGAGGCGGATCCAGCAATATGGGTAAGGGTGGGGTCCAATCAATGAATATCAATACGTGTAAAATTCAGTGCTAATTGAGGTGGTATTGAACACCTGTCGATATTAATGTGGATACATGTATATTATAAACAAAATACTTTCAACGGTTTAGAATTTTCAAATGTTACAATATTTGACCAGAAAATATAATTTAAAAAATTTTGGAACAGTAAAAATCGGGATTCGATCTCATGACATACATTCGTAGTTAACGCTCTAATCCCTTGCACAACGCTGTTAGGTAACAATTTTGGGAAAGAAAACATTTATAAAATTACACTTTATTTTATTGTTTACTTCGATAGGAAGTACGTCATTGTTGAGCGTTTAGGTTTTGGTAAGAATGATTTACATAATTTCTAGTCTTAATTATGCAAGTCTCCAGCAATGAGAGCGCGCGTCTGTGTTTAATAGAAAAGATCACCTACAAAACAAACAAAAAAACCCCAAAAATCAGACAAATTTCGAAAAGCTATTATAAAAATGGAATTTTGAGGTATATTTTCTTTATATCTGAACTTTCAATAATTCTGACACTATTTTTTAATTTTGATAGTGTATCAATTGAATTGACTTGTTAAATAAAGGTCTAAATGATCGGATATGACAATAAGTGGGGATAATTTATCTGCTAAATGCAACACAAAAATCAAAGAAGACATCATACGAAGTAAAACTTATCTATTATAGCTACTTAAATTATAGGTGACATTTAATTAGCTAAACAATACATTTGAAAGAAGTTTTTAAAAGTAAAACAAATGCGTGTACTCATACGCGAACGTCGTTTTACTCGATCTCGTAGATTTCTGGCTTGTCACTTCGAAACTGTATGAACTACAACCGAGTTTCTTAAGAAATAAAGAAGGAAATACCTAGTAGATATTAAAAAAAATCTGTATATATTGTATTTAGTGATACTGCTATATGTCAATTTTAATTTTCCACATGCTTACTTAAAAAAAATAAATACCGGGTGCTGATGATTACTTTACTTCAATAAAATATTGATAGGATTTTTTAATAAGAATTTCAAATAAAATACGGTCTCTTGCACGAAAATCCTTTAAAAAAGAAATTTATAAAGCATTATGTTAGATAATAATAGTATTTATATGATACATGTAGGTGGAAAAAAATTGACTTTGAATAAGCATTTAAGTTTTTAAAAAAAAATCATGTCCCTGAGAAAGGGGGGGGGGTCAAATCCCCCGCTCTAGATCTGCCAAATGAATGATTCTAATGTAAAATAATTGAAGTGAAAAGAAATTTTGAATAATATTCTTTCATACAAAAATATTGTTTTGTCAATGATATAGTACCGTAGTTATTTAATCGTATCATCTGGTTACAAAATTACATCTATCAATTAATACAAAATTGTCCTCGTGTGAAAAATATTGGTTGACCATCCAGCGTCCTTAATGTGGTTTAAAAATGGCCTCAACCATCCAGCTCTCTTTATGATACAACAATGGTTTGCCAAAGAGGAACAAAAGTTTTACATTTAAATTTACAATGTATTTTAGATAATAACAAACACGTTTGGTTAGATTCTGCATTTATTTTACATCCATATAACTAACTAGCTTAGTGTCGATAACATCAAATGTATCTATTCATTTAAAAGATAACAAAATAACGAACACTTCTAAAGAATCAATAGACATAGAAGTTTGATTTAATTTATAACATCAAATATATTATCTATTCATTATTAGGAATACATCTAGAGAATTAACAGACAAAAGAGCTTGATTGGACTGGTGTTGTCTCAATTCTACAACAAAATACTACAAACAAGACTACATTGTAACACAGCTCACAGAACAAGGGCGAATCAAAGCCGTGTTCACTCGGTTAAAAATGTCAATACCGTAATATCTCCTGTAAAAAATGTATTTCTTAAAATAAAAATTCATGCAACAAAACACTAACTTAGTCATCATTTTATGCTTTGAGAAGTGTATTTATTTATTTTCATTGGGACATTATTAAATTAAAAACATTTATTTTGATATAAAATTTAGTCACTTTCCTCTTATCTAAATAATGAAAAAGTTCTGTCCTCTTTTCAAGACAAAATGCAAGACTAAAATAGAACATGTACCAGTTTCTAGGCGACAGATTGGCCATAAATACTTCAAATCCGTGACAATTGAAGTTTAATTCCATTGATGTACAGGCAGAAAACAAGTCAATGCTGTGCCACAAATCTGCAGCTCTGTGATAAATTGACAAATTATCAACCATCATGTGAGGCATCCCAGGACAATGAACAAAATACAAGAGGCGCAAGGGCCGTAACAGTCACTCGAGTATAAAACAACCCTGCATTCACAGTATACCAATAAATTGCATTAATAATTGCAGAGTATGCATCATTAACATAGGATGATTAATAGGGCAAAGAAGGACAAAGAAAATACTCCAATCAATCAAAGTAAAGTAAATGACAGTCAATGGAGGAGATAGAATGATGCCTACCTTTAGTAAGTATAATAATGGCCTAAATACTTCACCAGCAGACTCAAGCTCAAGCAATTTCAATTGTAAAATGTAAAGAAGAGAAAGTTTCTAAAAATCTGCTAAATACAAGTTTTACAACAGTAGAAGATAAGATGAATAATTATATAAAATTATTTAAAAGCAACAACTTTGCTGATAGACTTCCATATACTTGCCTATGTATCCCACTGATAACAAAAAGTCTTAACAATAACTACATGTAATTAAAATTACAGAACTTATTTTCGTATCATATAATAACATTTTTTTACATATAATTTTTATCTATAAATTACCCATCAGTTACATTACTAACAGTATTTAATTATCATTATAATAATTATTATAATTATTAAGGTGAGTAACCAAAGAGGAAAATATTGAAAAAATTCAATGAATGATCTCAATTCTGCTGAATATGTTGGTGGATAGATGCAACTCCAACTTCATGATAAAGTAAAACACTAAATATAACTAGAGGTACTGTGAGCAAGCTCACAATTGATCCCCCCCCCCCCCCCCCCCCCCGCTAAGAAAAATCATAACTCAAGTATTTTTTCTATTATAGAAAATAATGGATGCTATCTATTTCACCGTCCATGTTCTATAAATAACAACTGCTCTGTTAATGCTAATATGAGTAAACAAACCAATTTATTTTCTTTGAATTCCATTTTATTTCATCTTAACTGTAAATGCATGAAGACAATTGCATCCATATGTTAACAAACACGATAACCAACATGTCAAGCAGCCATTAAACATTTTGAAATTTTGGTATACCGAGCCCGATTTTTTGGGGAAAAAAAAATTTCGACACATTTTTTTTTCAAAAAAAAAATACATCGGGGCAGACCATATTCAGCGAGACGAGCAGGGATGAGAATCTGAAAAATAATTTTACGTGGCCTGACACAAACAAGCTCTGTGTCAAATTTTAGCTTCTAATCATTTCCATTAATGCAAGACAAGACACAGACAGGAATTAAGCATTTTTTAAACAATGACCTTGAACTTGCCCAAAATACCTTGGGTCAAGGTCATGATACACCCTTAGATTATAAGCAATCTTTGTGTAAAATAAGAACTTCCAATGTTTCTCCATAAGAAAGATATGGACCAGACATGAAATTTGCACTTTTCCTGCCAGTGACCTTGACCTTGCCCGAATGACTTTCAGTCAAGGTCATGACACACCCTTCGGTCATAAACAAAAATTGTGTAAAGTAAGAACTTCCAATGTTTCTCTATAAGAAAGATATCGACCGGACACAAATTTTGCACTTCTTCTGCCAGTGACCTTGACCTTGCCCGAATGACCTTGGGTCAAGGTCATGACACACCCTTAGGACATAAGCAATCTTTGTGTAAAGTAAAAACTTCCAATGTTTCTCCATAAGAAAGATATCGACCGGACAAGGGTTTTGAACTTTTTCTGCCAATGACCTTGCCCTTGCCCGAATGACCTTGAGTCAAGGTCATGACACACCCTTAGGTCATAAGCAATCTGTGTGTGAAGTAAGAACTTCTAATGTTGCACCATAAGAAAGATATGGACTGGACATGATTGCACAGACAGACGGACGGACGGACAGGGTGATTCCTATATACCCCCCAAACTTTGTTTGCTGGGGGTATAATAATTCATTCCAGTGCATTGGCACTACTTAAGTTATTGGTCGATTAGAGAAAAAAAAAGGGGGTGGGGCAGGTCTAAAGAGGGAATGGCTAATAACATAAAATAAGTTTTAAGATACTCGTATCAAATTCCCAGAATTATTGTAAAACAATGTAAATTATAAAAGTTTTCCCAGGGAAAATTATTTACATAATCAATTATGTCAAACTCTTAAACCAGAACCATTTTTAAGTATATATATTCGAGTGTAAACACAAGACATACAAAGGAAAATATGTGAACACAGATTATCAATGGTCACCTTTGTGACTCGGTTGAGCTAAAAATCAACACAAAAAGTAAACAATATACAACAATCACCTTTAACCTCCCAGACTACAACATCTTTCAGTGCTTTTGTTTGGCACAATCAAATGAGGAAAACTTCAATTGACTTACACAACTATATCCTAATTTACAGTTTTTCAACTGTAAAATACTTGACATTTTGTTTTTAAAGTGTATAAAAAGGCAGAACAAAATCTGGAAATTGAAAATTGAAAATCAGTGCCTCTTTCTCCGGATTTAGACAAATAATTTTTTTTTTTTTGCAAATAAAAATATAACATAATTCAAACAAGAAAAAAAAAATATTTCCTTAAATATTTCCTTGCTTTGATTATAATACTATACTAGTATGCATCAGGGTTCTCCATGACCTGTTTTACGGTGCATACACAATACATTTAACTTTTTCTGAGACAGTCAGACTTTTAACTCCACAGTAAAATTTCTTACTGTCTTTATAAAATGTACTCCAAAAATTTGGTTTGTCAATCACATTCACAAAATAAATTATCTATCTCTAAAATTACTCTTAGTACGGTACACTTTGATAATATCATGCCATTTGAACCACAGTAAAATTTCAAATTTGGAGAACCCAAATGACAAAAATTCCTTCGAAGTGTGAAAGAAATTCCTTTTGACAAAATTTATACCAGTAAGTTTGAGCAAATAAACTTTTGCAAATTGAAGCAATGTGTCATTGATGCACTCAACAGAATTTATATAATAAACAAAGTTTAAAAATTCTCAAAAAATAAATTTAATAAAACAATAAACAAAATGGTTTTCCATGCATGTGTAAAATAAATGTAAATAAGAGAGAAAGGGGACCGCACATGACTTCAATTGGTACTATCATGAGTAACATACATGTATATTATATTCATGAATTTCAAAATATCATAAGTATCATATATATCCATGTATTTCAAAATATTGTTAAAATAAAATTCACAACAACTCTTTAAATGCTTTGATCCATACCAGTGAATCAGCCATTCTTCCTGTGAGAATAAATTGATGTACATTTATATTCATCAATAGATCCACATGTCACTAAGTTTGTGTTCACTCAATCAAACAGTGTACATTGCATTGATAAAGGTAGACCAACAGGAATGTCAACAAAATAAATGATCATCACAGTAACGAGGAGACACATTCTAAACACCCACACTTCAGCACTCATTCAACTTTGACCTTGTTTCTCTCAATGATTCATTCTGATGACAGAAATTCAAAACAATCATTGGCACCTAGTACAAAGAACACTAAGATCTCATCTATGATCTCAAAATTCAATACAATCATGTATTTATATCCAATATGTATTGACACTGGATACATTTAACTAAGAACATGACTATGGCAATAAATTTCAATAAGAATTTAGATAAAACTATACATTGGAATCTAAATAAAATGATTCTGGTGACTGAACATGTACCGATGACATGACATAATAGTTAATATAACATGACTTAAACTGGTATCACAGCTCCTTTTAAAACAACTACTCAGGTTTGACACGAAAGCTGGCCTGGGAGGAGTTGGGGTTGGTGAAGTCCTCCGTGTCGGGTTCTAACACCTCTACCAGGTAATGTAGCCGCTTGGACTTTGTCCAGCTGTAGGTGTTATCAAAACGTAGGACATCTACAAATTATTAAAGGCCTCTGTAACGTCATTCATATTCATATTTTACATACCCCCTATCAAAATAAAATATTAATCAATCTTTTAAAATAACATACCGGTTTACATCGATTCTTAACTTCAAGTTGAGTACTTAAGCAATCTTACCTCACTTAAGTTGAGTACTACTATATATTACTAGAAGTCAAGAACTTGCACATTCAAAATCAGTACAAGATGAGGATTTTTATATGCCTACTTCACTGAAAGTTAAGACCCTACGCTTTCCTACAACACTCTAATTTGACAATCTACTCATTCCTTTTTTAGTGCAAGTTGAGAACGTAAAATTTTTAAATCTTCACAATCATTCCTATATAATTTAACTTTGATTTTAGCTCACTTCCTGATTGGTTAAAAAAAATTATTTCATATCATATAAAGAATGTTGCCTATATCACAGTAAGACTAATGTCAAAATGTATAAATCCGCCTGATGCTACGTTTGAATTTTGTACAATGTAACGTCATTTTAAAGGTAAAATGACCGTTTTTTGTACAATTGATAACAGAAAATTAAATAACATGGAATAAATTCAATAGCTACCCAATTTATACCCATATAAATTGGATTTGAACTGTTTATGCTTTTGCTTAAAAACCACTTCATGTTTTATACAGCATAAACTGCCCCAACCAATTAATACTCTAACTTATAAATCAGGTAGCTATTGAATTCATTCCTTAATTAACAAAGTCAGGAATTACACAATTTTTTCTTTGCTCAGTCTACAAGTTGCCAACACACACAATGAAATTAAGAATTCACATCTTCTATATCATTGAAAGTTGAGAACAAGTCTAGATTAAAAACGCTCCTTCGTCAGTATAAAAGGGGAAAACTTGCGAGTTTCAACTTCAATTTGAAAACTTACAAATTGATAACAAGTTGAGAAGCTACACACTACTTCACCAGCACAAGTTGAGAAAATACACTTACACATTCCACATCATTACTAGTTGAGAGCCTACACATTTCTACTCAACTACAAGTTGAGAAATTACACACACCTAAATCAGTACAATTTAAAAAGAAGTTAAGATATTACACACTCCTTATTCAGTACATTTATAAGTTAAGAACTCTCACACTCCTATGTAAGACTCAGTACAAGTTGAAAACTTGTACATTTTTATTTGTCTATAAATTGAGAACAAGTTGAGAAATTGACACTACCCCACATCAGAACAAGTTGAGAACCTACACATTTCTACTTCCCAACAAGTTGAATAAAACTACAGAACATGCATGTCCCTGCTTCAGTACATGTTGAGAACTTACACTTTTCTATTGCAAGAACTTACAAATTGCTTACTTAGTACAAGTTGAGAACAACTGAAGAATTTATGAACTCCTTCATCAGTATAGAAGTTGAGAACTTACATGTTCCTACATCACTACATGTTAAAAACTACCACATTGTATATACCAATACAATTTAAGAACGAGCTGAGAATTCGTGCATAAAATAGTCCCTGCTTCATCAGTATAAAAGTAGAGAGCTTACAAGTTCCTGCTTCAGTACAGGTGACACTGCCGTCCTCCGGCACCAGATGGGAGTTGACTCTCTGGGTCGGCACTACCTCCTCCATCTTGCTCGCCTTCTGTCTCTCACCTGTCGTCCTCCGATACACACCAAACCCAATGTCACATCCCTCAGTAGAGAACTGCCACCTTTTAAAGAAATAAACAATTTCATGTGAAATAAGATAATTATTTGATTCGCAGTCATGATTAAATATATTCACTGCAAAATCTCTGTAAACTTGCTATTACAATGCTTATGACATTCCCTATTAATGCATGGTGGAAACATTAATTCGAGATACAGATAGCATATCCAGAAAGTTTTAATATTAGAAGCTGTTTAATTCTTGTAAAGAAGATTATAAAACACACAACATATTTTCAATGATTCCTTCAAAGACATTAAGGTATCCCACTCCTCAATGTTGTTCTATCAAAAATTTCTTGAAAAGTGTATCATTGAAATCTGTAGACAAAACATACTTCAAAAATACAAAGAAATAGGGGGGGGGGGGGGGGTTCATCCCTCTGAGTTATAGGGCATTTAATTTGACCTTTTTGCACCTAAAATGCAATTTCAGTCTGATTGTCATTTGCTGCCAGTATTTTAATTTTAGCATAGTTTATATTTCATCGATTTTTTTTTAATTATGCACAATGATCAGATTGAATAGAGAGATTATGAAAAAATTTGTATGAATTAAGCTGCATAAATTTTTCTTGACCTTTTTGCACTTAAAATAGACAATTTAGTTAATAGTTGCAATTTGATTTGAAATAAAAACTTTTTGAATATCAAGAATTTTATAAAATTAATTCAGTTTGCCTAGATATGTATTCAGTATTATTTTGATATAATAAAACATGGGGGTCAGTGATGTTAAATTTTAGATAGAGGGCTTCAAAGGGCGTAAACATTTTCAGACTTTTTCTATATATTTGCATCATTTTATGCTTAAAGTCTATCACACTCTCAAGATTTAATTTTGTTTATGTTACACAGAATATATAAAATATGTTTTAAACCTAGCAAATGTCAAAAATTTGTGTTATGAATGAAGTATAATAAAAAATAAAGCATATAGAAATTTCATAAAATCGCTTGATTTCTGTCATTTTCGTTTAAAAATCCTTCCGCGCTAAAAAAAATAGTTCCTCCCAAAACTTGTTTATTTATAGAATTCAATTTGGTTTTCTTTGTATAATTATGAAATAATAATCTTTCTATGCTGAGTAAATAAATATAACCATACCTATTTTAAATACCCGTATAATGATCATGTGCACAATGAAATCAAAACGTGAGGAGTGAGATAGCTTAAGGTACAACGTGAACCTCCATTAACAAATAAAAGCTCCACTAAGGACATGGTAAGTATCTCTACCTTATTGCACTGTGTTTGACGGCCACTTCACACTCCACCTGTAGAGAAGAGCCCCTCCCCACACTGGCACACACTGCATTGTCGATGTCCGCTGATAACATCTGTTGTTTGTAATAGGACAGAGGAACCTCCCCACCCTGGCCTATCTGCTCAAATACAAGGCATAAATACATGTAAGGGAGATACAAAGATAGAAGAAGTGGGATGCAGAGAATGGCAAATCCTTAATATTATCAATACTACACATAATACAGTTTTTACAAGCGAACTTGGTTTAATGGGTTATTACATTGAAATTCAATGTTAAGGGAGGTAACTCAAATTTTTTTAGCTCATATTTCATGATACATGTATATCATTTCTAAACTGAAATTATGATACTGTTTTCATTGTTCATATGCTCAATAGCTTGATTTACACTAATCATGGAAAATCTTACTTTGATTTATATTTGTGTTCTCATTTCAGAATTAGAATTAAAACTTACTCGTCCAAATGTATAACTTTCTGAATTCTGAGATTAATATATCACTTGTATTCTATCATGACCATAATTTGAATGCAGGGGTAGAATTCTAGCTGTTATACCTGTGACCTGCAGGTTGGATTCCCATCAGGATCCATCCGCTTCCCTCCATAGCAGACAGGAAGCTGCTCGGGGGAGATATATCGGTTCAGAGTGTCATGGTAATTAGCTAGTGAAACAAAACCACAGCAGGTAACAGTAAGCTAACAAGTAGCAACAATGATTTCAATATACCAGAGTTATGACTGCATTTTTTTTTGTTGCAAGGAAAAATGAAACCATCATCTAGATCTAAAAAGCATCTTCCTTACATTAAATTAAAATCAGGATTATATTAAAAATCATCTTATAAATTGAACAAAGATCTTTAAAACTGTGAAAGGTTCTTGTATGGGACCCAGATCAGGGAGACTGACAGCTCTATACAACTTTTGTTTATGAGATTCTTTCATAATGTCACTCTCAGCGACACAGCAAGGTAATTAGGTTTGTTTTTCTATGGTGCCCTTTTGTCACTTAAATAACTTATTCAATTTATGGCTTTGGGGTAAGAAGTTCTTACTGACTATATACCTATATATAAGCTGTCTCCAATACCTAAGCTAAGTATTTCTATAAAGCTGCCCATACCATTACAATATTGCTATTCTGGGTCCATTGTTTACCATTTCAATACCGATTTTTAAAAAAGCCAATGATTAAAGCCTTACTTCCTAAGATTATTGTCTTCTTGGCAGTGGCTTCTGAAAGAAAAGGCTTCACAATGTTGTAGGCTATGGGGAAAAACCGAGGTGCTGAAACAAGATTAATATTATAATATCAAGTCAGTTAATATCAAGTCAGTTATTTAGAAACCTAATAAAAATGAACCTACATGCAATTATTACATGTTTTTACTTTAATTATCTCAGAAACTAAAACTTGCTTTTATATGAGTGTTTTAAAGATTATGACTCATGTACCATATACCGGGTAATTAAAAAAAATAGAAAGAAATTTCCAATACTCTATAATACAGAAAAGTTAATATATAGGCAATATAGATCCTTTAGCCCATCATTAAAAAAAAGTTTGTTTGGAGTTTCCAGACCCAGAAGGGAGGGAGGGAATTTTTTTTTTATTTTTCAAACTGGTAGTTTAACTTAAAAATTGGTAAAAAATAAAAATCTAGCCAATAAACAGTGGAAATTTAATGCTATTTTCTTTTCTTGTCATTTTTTCTTCAATAAAAGAAAGAAACATACAAAAGAGTTGCTCAAAAATAACATAACCATAAAACGAAAGTCAAATTTCTAGAATTTCATTTCATCACTGACACTAGTTTATTTTACATAGGATTTCTCTTTGGAATTTCGATCTCTATATCATAAATATTACAAGATTATATTCATTGATCTGTGTTGAATTTTTATAAGATTGAACCAAATTTTTAAAAAAAAGCCATTTTGACAAATGTAAACATTGTATGACAAAAAAAATAAAATAAAAAAAGTTCTTTTTTTATTTTGCTAATAAAATTTTTTCGGCGGGGGGGTATTTCAATGAGGCGGGAGGCAATTCCAAACAAACAATAATTTTATTTTGGCCTTATCTTGATTTTATCATTATCAGCAGTGCAGTAGAAGGATGATTCTGCAATATCACAGAAACAATTTGAGGGAGTTGTTTCCTACTGTCTTACCATTGATTACTATGGCATACTTCAAGGTCTCTGGGTAGTGGTCCTCAAACATGGTGATCATCTCACAGTAAGCATCCACACCTAGAGACGGACAGACAAATCAGACAATTAAACAGCCAGACAAGTGGACAAATCATTATCTCACAGTAAGCATCCACACCTAGAGACTGACAGACAAATCAGACAATAAAACAGACAGACAAATCAGACAATTAAACAGACAGACAGATAAATCAGACAAATCAGACAGACATATTAAATCTGACAAATCAGGCAGATAAACCAGAAAAACAGACAAATTAAACAGACAGATAAATCAAACAGAGTTAACAGATGGAAAAACAGACAAATCAGACAGACAGATAAATCAAACAGAGTTTACAGATGGAAAAACAGACAAATCAGACAAACAGATAAATCAAACAGAGTTTACAGATGGAAAAACAGACAAATCAGACAAACAGATAAATCAAACAGAGTTTACAGATGGAAAAACAGACAAATCAGACAGACAGATAAATCAAACAGAGTTTACAAATGTAAAAACAGACAAATCAGACAGACAGATAAATCAAACAGAGTTAACAGATGGAAAAACAGACAAATCAGACAGACAGACAAATCAAACAGAGTTTACAGATGGAAAAACAGACAAATCAGACAGACAGATAAATCAATCAGAGTTTACAGATGGAAAAACAGACAAATCAGACAGACATATTAAATCAAACAGAGTTAACAGATGGAAAAACAGACAAATCAGACAGACAGATAAATCAAACAGAGTTTACAAATGTAAAAACAGACAAATCAGACAGACAGATAAATCAAACAGAGTTTACAGATGGAAAAACAGACATATCAGACAAACAGATAAATCAAACAGAGTTTACAGATGGAAAAACAGACAAATCAGACAGACAGATAAATCAAACAGAGTTTACAAATGTAAAAACAGACAAATCAGACAGACAGATAAATCAAACAGAGTTTACAGACGGAAAAACAGACAAATCAGACAGACAGATAAATCAAACAGAGTTTACAGATGGAAAAACAGACAAATCAGACAGACATATAAATCAAACAGAGTTTACAGATGGAAAAACAGTCAAATCAGACAGACAGATAAATCAAACAGAGTTTACAGATGGAAAAACAGACAAATCAGACAGACAGATAAATCAGACAGACAGACAAATCAAACAGAGTTTACAGATGGAAAAACAGACAAACCAACAGACAGACAAATCAAACAGAGTTTACAGACAAAGACACACAGACAGACAGATCAGTTTTAGTATCTGCTTATAAGTCTTATATTCACTCTACAATTTCTTTAATTAGTTCTTCCTCTTACCTGATGCCAAATATAGTTATCATCAAACATGTACTCTTTGTTCAACATACAAATCACATCACTAGGAAGAGCTGGCATTTAATCAAATTCTGTCTTTTATCTTTAATGAGATTTTTGTCTTATTTCCTGTGACAATTAAATATGCTCTAAATTCATCAGCTACCTATCATGATCAAATAGTTATAATGTCTAGGAGATCTCCCTATCAGGTACCATTTCTTCCCTTCTCTCCACGCACAGTCTAATACTTATAGAGTGTGGAATATAAACAGTGAAACTACAAATGAATATTGTCATGTCCTCATCATCTCCCAAAACAAAATTCAAACACGTACAAGGTTTGTTCAAGTCTCTGACTCTGAATCTATATCATACTAATCTTATCTATACTATACCTGGCTTGTACAAGTGTTTCATTCCTAGCTTTGCGAGGTCATACAAGATGATCAGCGATTCTACTCTTTGACCTTCCTATAAAGAACAAATCAGAAAAATTTTTGTAATGATCATACTACTTGTATAAGGAAATTACTAATTAAGGTGATTTTATCTTTTCCTTATCTTTCACATCAAATTACTTTTTGGTATGGACATAAAGAATCTAAGCTATAAAAAAGCTCAGTAATGTTATAAACAATTTGAGTTATAAACAATCTTAGTTATAAACAATATTGGTTACAAAGAAATTATAATGCATGTCTCATGACCTTCCTCATAAGGATGTTTTACCTACTTGTAATTCAAGTTGTTGCAAAACAATTATATTTTGAAGGGGAGTATATCTTGCCACAATGGCTCACAAATAAACATAAGTCAAATGGACCACATTGTCAATTTGAGAAAAAGTGCCAAAGTATTGCCCTTCCAAATATGGTGAGTTTGCAACAAACTGGCTCCATACTAAGTACCTGTTTGCTGAGATCTAAGAATGTTTCACTGTGGAGTTTTTCCAGAAGCTGAACTTTGGCTTTGATTATATCAGCTTTCCTTGCTGATTTTAACATGCCTGTAGAATAAACACAGAAAAGCGTGCTTACACATAATCTCATGCTCTTGTTATTCTATTCCCAAAAGATCTCACCATCTGACAAAAAACTGTGGAATCATTCAAATTAGTGGGTACCATATTTTGTGGGTTGTCAATATTTCAATGGTTTGTGGCAATGTGATATTGCGGATTTGTGTGTACATATGATATACTGAGACCTTCTTTCATAATTCATCTGAGTTGTAAATTCCTGGATGAGAGGGTACAAATTAAATCCATAAAAACTGAGCCACCACAAAATGTAGTGATTTCCCAGTGTCTTCACACAACAGATGCATGTAATTCTGCTGTTGGTACCTTTCAGATCAATCTGTCCGAACGGATCAATCCAGACAGGACAGCCATCTACATCCACACCAAACAGACCCCCTGTGAAGTATTTCTGGATCACCTCCGGACACTCCCAATCAGCTATTTTTTCTAACTTCTCTCTCACTCTCCAGGAGAAATGCTGCAGATTCAAACACAACTCATTTACTCTAGATTTCTTATTAAACATGAGGAATTAATATTTGCATGGAATCTAGAGAAGCATCCTTGGTGTGTTTTAAAATCTCCCTACTATTTTTTTGACAGTGAACTGAATGATATCAAATTATATGTATAAGATAGTCATTCGCTATTCCGTATTCTCACAATTTGATACAAAATGACAGAATTGTGTAACAGAACTGTTTTAACAAGAGCTTGGACTTTGGGCAGTACATGACAAAGTCCGATTTGATGAGGGTGGGGTCTACTCATGGTTAACTGTCCAGTCATTGGTTAATAGATATGAATATATTGAACGTAGTGACACTAGCCGACTTCATCCAGGGCTGATATAATATAATATATAATAAAATATATGTCGTTGAAACAGCAATTTCACACAACAGAGCAGATTTTGGCAAACAACTTCTGGGTTTTGACAGTCCACGAACAATAATTAGCTTCTGTTAGCGAATAAGAAGAAAGGAGGTCAATATTTGACAGCTTGTTTTGTTGAGCAAACTACATAGGAATACCCATCAAAAGTCCAAACTCTTGTTAAAACATTCTAAAGTACTCGCATAAAAAAAGGAATCTACATTAGAGGATTGCTTTTAGGAGATATTCTTACAGAGTCCCACAATATATAGCAACAAAATTAAGTGTATGTTCAGCACTTCATATTATGCATGGGTATTATGAAAAATTAAGAAATAATGGCATCTAACAAAGAAACTGCATACACTAATAGCAAGATGTTTTAATTCTGCACCAGTTCCAGCAGTCAAGCCATCAACTTGAAAGTATCTAATTCCATGGATCCGAAACTAAATGTGAATCAATATCAAAATTAATGCGACTTACGTTTTTCAGCATGGTCTCGGACTTGTTTAAATCGAAGTCTCTGGCTGCAAACAAACATTGCTTTTGAATTATATTTCAAGAATTATTAGAATGGCACATTTGACACAATAACAGTTACATGTATCTTCAGTAGAATTTTTCAGAGCACTCCATGTCTGACTTACCTCTCAACCATCTCAGCAGGTAGTAGTCATCATGCTCTGACTTCAGCACATCTTTTAATCTTTCTTTGAACTAAAAAATACATGATGAAAATAATACATGAATGAGAATCCCTGTTTGTTATCAATAAACAGAAAATTAATAAATTAATGAAATGGACCATAGTAAAACATGTTTATAACAAAGTGCCATGGATAATTAATTTAATTCTTTATAAGCATAATTTGCTCTATCCAATTAGTTTATAATACAATTAGTACAACCTCAGACTTGGGGGAATGAAAATAACTTTGCCATTAGCATAATTTCATCATGTGCATGTACACTGTAACCATACATTTTACTAATCGATATGATTCTTTTAGTTGAAACAAATATTTATATGTCATAATAGTTTGGTATGTAGAGATTATTCCATTGTAAAAATTCACACACAACACACTTCAGTCTAGCGGTCAAGTATCTGATTCAGGTAATGGGCTGCAGTGTGGTCAAGGTCTGATACTGACCGATAACAACACTGACCGAGGACTGATACTGACCGAGGTACTAGTTTGACACAGATTTGGACATGTAATCCTCTGGTTATCTATTTTGTTATGTAAATCTCTGATATCATTGATATTCATATTTGCATTGATACTAGTTACATGTACATTGTACTATGTGAGTCTGCCAATATCATATTGTGCTTAAAACTCATTACCTTTTTTTTTTGGCTGCATGACTTGTATAGAATCATTCTTGTCATATATGCCATTGATTTTTATGCATATATCATATCAATCTGACTGTTTTTTTTTCAGCTCATAAACTTCCCTGGACGCATCATACAGACCTTGACATTTACCTCAAAGCTTTGTCTAGATTTATGATAACTCATATTTTATATAGGGCAATGACAAAGCACACAAATTAAGCTGCTGACATTGATAACTTTTAAAAATATAAATATCATAATGGTATTAGTGCATCACGATTCATCGAGATAAGAAATAAAGACCACAGAACAGCATTGATGCCATAGTATATCCTGATTATATGATTTTGCCCAGTGCTCAGTCTGCTACTGTGGCTGTACCAAGGAAACGACTGAACAGATTGTTACAATCACTCCATTGATCTGTGTCAACAGGCAACAGTTGTATAAGGCTGGAACAAGGCTCAGATTGTAATCAGAATAAAAAAAAACCCAGTTCCTCCAACACCTACGTGCTGTGATTCACTACAGTAGAACATTTTACTCTCTGTCCCTGATGCTTTCCTTCATTAAAATAAGAAAGACATAGCATTTCTAATACTGTGAATTTATTACAGGTAATATTCGTCTTCATCAATTTTCACGGATTTAATGAAAATCACAGTTTCAATAACAAGTAAATTCAAGACCAATATTCTATGAATCAATGTAATGTAATAATGTTATTAGATATTGCAATCAATGAACAATTTAGTTCAAGGATTAACTCCACAATATAATCCATCAATCAAAATTGGTTCTAACAAATATTGATGAAACCACAGTCATCTTATTAAACGAACAGTAGGCATTAGACAGTAATACATTTGATATTATTTTTCTCATTGTTTTACATGCCAAAAATAAAAAAAAAATATTTTGACAATATCATAAAGTTTTCATCGACAAGAATTTGTATTTGTAAAATATGTTTTGAACTTAATTATACTTTTCAACATGAAGCACTGTGCCATTATGTCCAATATGGGTCAGCTGTAAGCGTCAGAGTTTCAGATTAATTAGAACACTGAGCTATTATACTTTTTTAGAACAGTTATAAAAATAATATGGAAAACAGATCTTACTTCCTTAACTTTAAAGTATTTTACAAACAAACTCATGTTCAGACAACTTCTGTAATATGTAACAAAGGCATTAAACACTCAGTCCTACCAAGAGTGTACAGTGTATTTCAAATTGATGAGACCAATGTTAATCACACAGGTCCAACATGTCTATTTTCTTTTTATGTCTATACCTTAATATACATTCTGTTCAATGAATTAAACCCTAAGTCATGCTCTGGTTCAATCCCTGCTGTGGTCACTCAATATTGTGTTTTGTGTCCTTAAACATGGCAATTTATCTACATTGTCTCAGTCCACTCAGCTGTAATTGCAATCAGCTGATGCTAGAGATGAACCTGTGATGGACTGGTGTCCCATCCAAGGGAAGTAAAAGACCCTCATCCACATAGCACCAGGCATGCAGCGAAACCAGATATACTGACCCTATGCACCTTCATGCCTTGGAGGATTTAACTAACAGTAACATTTTACTAAAAATGTCACTGCTCCTCCCTCTCCTCTTCTATAAGGGATGAAGAATTTAAAGATTGGCGGTGAAATCTGTCTTTCCTTTATTTTTCCTTTTTTTTTGGCTTACAAATTGTCATGATATTTTGGGATATGTCTGCCCCATCTCCCCCACCCCCCACTTTCATAAAATAGATGCTATGTGCCTGTGTAAATGAAGACTAAGATTTGTTTACATGTATGTAGTATTGCTGATGTTCAATCTGCATGAAAGTGAATTCAACGCTGAGGTTGGTAGTGTATGTGAGTGAAATAGAAATTGTGAGAAATTGTAGCTATATACACCCTGTCAACCTTAATATTTCATTTAAAATTCAGTTCTGCAGCTCTCTCTCTCTCTCCTTCCTCTCTTTCTTTTTGGAATATTGACCAATTCTGAACAAAACTTGGCATTTCTACTACGTAGCCATGGTAGGTAGGTATATATAGAACTCATTACTATCCTTAAGAGGGCTCGATGGTCATGTCCATTTTTAGACTGCATTGACCCCCTTTATAAGAAGAGCTCTATATAGTAATATAGGGAAATACCCAACTTCAAATGGTAAAATATATGGATATTTTCTTCACTAAAAAACAGTTCATAGCCATACAAATCATATCTTAAAATTTTAGGTAGATCTGATGGTTAAATTGTTGACCATCCAGCCCCTTAAGTCAATGGTTAAACTACTCATACTTGTGACATTTACGAATCAGACATATTTTGTTCAGTTACAAATATCTCTTCTGTTCAACTGTCAGTATAAGACTTCAGCCTCTTCCGATAACCTGGTCACTTAAAATTGTCGAAGTTACCTTCTGAAGACACTCCTCTTGCTCTTTGCTTAGATCACCAACCCTTCCACTCATTGCTGAAGGTTATTAATCATCTTACAGTTTCTATGATATTTGATATTCCATTGATGGAAACGTGATCTAAATCCGATCCACGACCCGTCGAGTGTTACCAGTGGCTCTGTTGTTGAGGGTCGTCTGGTTTGATGCAAGAGTAAACAATATTGACAATCTCGATCCCGATCTAAAATATGTTGTCATGATGATTTATCCCATATTGAAAACCAGCTTAACTGCGTGGTAAAAATACAATCCATTCATCATTACCCCAATATATCAATTATTTTGGAGCGTGAACAGATTTTTTTTTACATTAGATCCGAGGAGTGATTTTGTGATCCTCGAAAACTTATATTAAAATTTTCGACATTTTGATGGATCTTGAAGACTAAATGCACGGATCTTGACAGGTTTGAAGTGGATAAGAGTTTGATAGGATTTTTAAGGGCTACTAGAAATATAAAAGGTTTATATAAGGATGTACCCGAGGAGAGGACATCTCAAATCAGGGGACAATTTTCTTGCCCCCCCCCCCCCCCCCCACCCCCGATCTACAAACGTTACTGTACAAATGTATACAAATGTATAAAAATATTTATATCTTATTTCTGTGCAAACCTGAATGCCATTGTAGGATCGTAATATTACGTCATGGGCAAAGGGGGTCACTCTAAATATTCTGGGGCTTAAAAATTAAAGGTATGGTTGAACGTTTGTGTAAAAATCAGCTCAAATAACGTTACGTCTGCCATGTTGCCGTATAAATTTTGACGCTTGCCGTGTAAAGAAATTTATAAGGTAATCACGTGACGCGGTTCATCCAATGACGTCGAGACATTCTAGTCCGAGGCAAAACAAAAATATTTATATCTGTCTCCTTTCAATCATACAACTCTTTTTCCCTCATGTATTTGTGTTCATTGTGTATATTATTTATTAACATGATTTTACACTCACCCTGTTGGCATTTGAAGGCCCCTAATTTAATTGGTCAATAAATTGATTTGATTTTAAATTGTATCCTTTACTAATTTTCAATCAAAAGTAAAAATTATTGTATGACAAATAATTATCAATCTAAAGTTAAAAATTATTGTATGACAGATCATAATTTGTCATAAAATAATTTATTTTTTAAACTTTAGAATGAAAATTAGTAAAGGAATTTTTATTTGATTTTGTAGCTGCATATCGCCTAATTATTTATCACCTAATTATTTATTTAATTAAATAAATTAATTATAATTAAATAAATATATCACCTAATTATTTATCACCTAATTATTAATCACCTAATTGTCTACGGACTTTTCCGTTTTTCCCGATTACGACGAAGAGCGCACGGCGGGTGTGACCGGTCAGCAGAGGATGCTCACTCCTCCTAGGCACCTGATCATACCCCTATCTTTTTGGAGGTCCGTGTTGCTCTGCTTTGAATTTGTATTTCGTTTTATGGATTTGGAGATGGTTGACAGTTTGTTATTGTCATTTTTTCATGAATTATTCAGTGTTATGGAATGAGTCGACATATTCTTTTACATTTTTTTCATTCATTCTTAAAGTTTATTCAACTTAGGCTTTACTAATTCATATTCATGTAGATACAATACATATTTCATAAATATATATTCAAACAAAACAGGAGAAATTAAATTAAACTAAAGTAATAAATCATTTCGTTATTTTAAACTATTAACCATTGAAGGTCTCCTCCAAAAATGAGGATTAATATATTTTTTACGAATAATATCATACAAAGGACATACTAATATGAAATGGAATTAATCTCCCAAACAATTAATATTTATATACTCAAAATCATCTGACAATTTGTCATAACAATTTACACGAATATTTTAAAAACTATAAATGCTGATTTTCTGTGGTAAAACAATAGGAACCTTCTCAACTCTGAATACATACAAAGATGTAGCTGGTGTACATGTAGATTTCTTAACATCAATGTAACTTTACAAAAATTCTTTCAACATTTAAACCCTTTTTTGCCCCATATATACAATCTTTTATATAAGATAATAAATTGTAACCAATCAGATTTCCTCCCCCTTTTGTATTTTCTACACATCGATGCATTTATTTTTATAGAGATGGGCTTGATATGCAACTTTTTCCATCAACGTTTCTTTGGTCAAACACCATATACCCCCCCCCCTCCCCGAAAAAAAAATTTAAAAATCAGAAATCAACATTAATATTTAATACGTACATTACATGAACTGTTATCATGCAATGGATTTCTATCAATAAGCCGTTAAATGTGTGGTTTGGCGATATAAATGTACCTAGCTCCTCTACATATATACATTTATGTCACCCTTGCGACACATTCGTTTAACAGTTACTGTGCATATACTTATTTCTACAATAAAGTATAGCAATAACACAAAGTATCGAACTCCAAATTACGTGGAGAACCCTCCCCTTTCTTTTATTGCAATCAGTCCTTTTCGCTCCGTGTTATAATTATACTACATGCGCAGATCTAGGGGGTCGGGGGGTCCAGACACCCCCCCCCCCTGGGAAATGAAAATTAATTAGATTTACATAGTAAAATTATCGCAAATATGCCTCGGACCCCCCCTCCCCCCGGCAAACACAATTAATTATCTTTCGGACCCCCCTGGAAAAATTTTCTGGATCCGCGCATGTACTATGAGGTAAAAGTTATTGCAGAAACAAGTGTTAGCTGCCCTTAGAAATTCGATGGCCTGTGTCAATACCCACAGCAGTTATTATAAGTCCAGTGATGCGACATCTGGGTGTTTTAAAGGTACATGTATAAGCAGCTATATTTACATGTCACCCAATATTGAAAATAGTATCTCGAATGGTATTCTTGCATAACTATTTTCACATATAGCTATTCTATAATACGAAGAATAATTCACCCTATTGACAAACGACTTACATATGTATTTATGTGACTGTATACGTACCTTCTTGCCAGCAGCTATAACTTGAATGGGCACTAATGCTTTAGAAACTTAATAAAATTGACACGGTGTGAAAAATTCAATCTTTCGGACTTTTTGAAATTGTTATGTAAATTTCATCCTCTGGACATTGTGTTAATTGTTACAAAAATAATCTTACTTTTCAACAGCTGTGTTAAGGTCAGACCTTTGTTCCATTACTTTCTATTGTTTTCCTATCTCCTCAGTGTGAACACTCCATTGTACCACTACGTAAACCCATAATTATATGTTCATGTTAATGATGTTTTTCTATTTCGATAAATAGCTTCAATTAACAATATATACTATGGCTTTTTTTAATAAGCATTCAGTTGCATTTTGCATGCTATCATAACAGGAATTCAAAATATTCTAAGTCCATAAATAGCCTGGTAATACACTCTGAATTTTGGGGTATCAAAACGTTTAAATGCAAATAAAGAAGAAATGATTGTTATCATTCACCCACAGGTGTGTCATTTAACAGAGTTACCGAAGTATAATCTTGTAGACAAATGCTTCTTTGTGTTTCATACGAATACCGTGGAATCATTAAAATTCGTGGGGGCCAATTTTCGTTGCTTCCTTAAATTTTACAGGTTCGTGGGTACGTATATAATTTCGTGTATTCTCCTATACCTACAAAAGGAAACATACCTATATAACCCAAGTTTATTCTTTCGTGGAGGATATCAATTCGTGGATGAGCGGTACCCACGAATTCCACGAAAATTGAGCCACCACGAAATCTAATGATTCTACAGTATAACAGCTTCGAACATAAAGCATAAAATTGTTATCCCTCTTTCTAGTCCACAATATGTTATGTGAACTACAGTTTCCTATAAATAAATGCATAGATTATAATGCAAAATAGACCTATAATGGTGTATTTTAAATTTATAGAATTGCAAATATCAACCGAAGTCAAAATGATTAGATCTGCATTTATCTTGAGTATTTGCATTCCTTTTTTTTTGGTTTCAATACAGGGCTGGCGTATTAATGTCTTTGTAAGTTGCATTTTTTTAAAATAAATATTTGTATAGACCTTTCTAATTTCGGGCAATATTACAAGCTGTCTTAGGTTCCGGCTAACTACTTACTATGTGTATACATGTAGAATTTACGCGGCTAATTTTTGAAACTGATACAACCATTGATTGTTATTAAACAATGAAAAACGATCGTGCAGCATCTATTGGCAATGAGAAGCATGAAAAATATATCTGAATCGGACTGAAACAGGTAAGTCATATATAGCAAAGTACCAATATATAACAAGCTTGCGTTATAAATACTGTATCCCTCGTTCCTTAGAATCTTAAAGTGGATTTCACTTGTCCAGTTACAGACACCTTTGACTCAGAAAGAGACCTCTATGTAAAGTGATCAATTGAGTTGAGTTCCCCTCGAGTTTCCTAGTTAAACCGGCGCCAAGATAAAAAAAAGATGATGGTTTTTAAATTGTTCAATTTTGCGAGAATGTTCTGGCTGAGATCAGATGCTTTTCAAATGAACATAATTTACCATAAGATTACATTTCTTGTCCCCATATACTATATATAGTCATTAATTAATTCAAAATTAAGAGAAAATTTCGTGACTTTTCCTTCCGAACGTAGAAAAGATTAATTTCATATGATTAATATACAGGGTTCTTTTGGGATCGGGGTAACCTTTATAAGAAATGTAAAGAATGTCAAAATGGCCAAAGAAACGTTTTAAATTTGGGTTTTGACTTAGTTAACAAACATTTCTTAGTTAAACAAGATCATGCAGAAGTTAATATTTATCTTTTGTGGAATCAATATTTCTTTGAGAGAAGATACACGTAAAGACCACAAATGTGTGGAAAGCCTTAAGGTATTGCGCAACTTCCGGTTCTGATTAGCGGTATTTAGCACCGTGGCGTTACGTCAAAGATTGCTTTAGGTCGATATACAATCTACCTCACACAGTTGTCGGATAAGTAATTAATGTTTGTATACTAGCGACTTACCAAGAGCTTCCAATTACGTTATCGGTGCTAGCCTATATTCCATGGATGTTTGTTCGGACAAATACATTTCTAATCGATATGAACCATCGTGTTTATGACCAGGTACGTAACCTATAGATCGGTTTTATTGAAGATTGTATTTAATTTTGCATATTAGTTGAAAAATATTTTCTATTAAAGCAGAATTTTCATTAAGAATAAGAATTTTAAAGAAAGTATAGACAATTGAAAAAGGAAAATGGGTTATCATTAATCTTATTTGAATATGGCATATATTTCTCACGAGAAAGAAAATTTAAAATCTCATTAAAAAATGACAATCATTAAATCAAGTTAAAATTAGATCCTCTGATCCCCTCAAATACGATCGCTATAAGATATATTACAAACACATATATTTAGAATATAAACAAACACTAAGATTTTTTTTGTAATGAGATTAAAATTAAGATACATGTATATTTTGGATACATATTAAATAACGATATAATTATATTCTTGAACAGAAAACTTTATCTTGATATAGCAATATCTTTAAAATGCACCATATTGATATTTATCAGTACATTAATTTTGATCACCAAATACTGAACATCCCGGATTCAAGATTTTTGCAATTACCTATTTTTCCCTACTTCAGCGATTATTTTTATGCAACAGAAAATAACACACATAATTATGTCGTTTATAACCAAAGAATTTGTTTCTGCCTTGAAGTGTACGTTAATAGTATTTAAAAATATACACATGTACTTTGGGGTAAACCTTATCGCAAAATCAATTAAGTGCATGTGTTAAGAATTTACTATCACAACTTTTTAAAATTCGCCAAAATTGAATGATTTACGCAAATATAACAACAAGAAATTATTTACTTCATTCGACGACCCCCCCCCCCTCCCCCACCACCTTTTACGTATTATAGTGTAATGGATTTTGGAATATATATATATATATATATATATATATATATATATATATATATATATATATATATATATATATATATATATACGACTTATTCCACACTCTCTTAAAATAGAAAGTTATAGATTGAGTATGTCATCATTGTATTCTTGTATTCTTGGTTTAATGATGTCCATCTATTAGGCAATGGAGAGTCCAATTCAGAAGCACCGTAATTTAATCAATTTTAAATCCGATGTTATAGATAATACATTTTTCAGTAAAACCAATATACTGACCCTTATTTACACAAGGAGTAATACAGTATACATTGGCAGGATTCGCCCTTTGTGAATTTTCAGCTATTAGTGAAAAATCAACTACGGTCTGTCAAACGAAGCAGTATTCCATCTTTCATATCTGTATTTTTCAATTTTCTGTTCGTATATAGGCGGTATATAAATCCTAATTTATATATTTTTCATTGAATGTAGCATTCTGGTTTGAACATATTTTATTGTAAAGTTGGCATATACAATAGGATCGGGCACAAGTTCTGTAAATTTAAAACGCCCTCTCCTGTGAAATTTTGACATAAAATTTACACTATTACGAAAAAATTACAATATCAAAGGTCATAATTAAATACCATTATTGAAGTCATACTAAAGTAGATATACATCGACGAAAAAAAAAATGTAATAAGTTTATGTATCAAATTTTGGACAATGTTAAAACCGTCCAGATCTCTTTAAAAATAGCTGAACGTTAAAAAATAAATGTTCATTTTCTGCAATACTGATGGAGCTATCTCCCCATAACAAAACATGAGTGTCAATAATGTGTAAATTTTCTATTCTGAAGATAACATTGAATAAATCATTTCGTGGAATATTATATTTTACACAAGAAAAAAAGTAATGATATGCATCTTCTACTTTTCCACATGAACATAAAGGACTATCAATAATTTTGCATCTATGTAAATTTTTTTTTTATATACAGTTGTGTCGAAGTCTAGTGTGAATTACATTCCAGTAACGTTCTCCATATGAAAAATATGATGAAGGAGGTTGAGATATAGAAGACAGACAATTCTATGATCTTACATCTGTATTTATAGTTTCCCAAGAATCCCTTTTTCCATATTTGTTCGTAATATGCATTGCCTCGATTTCGTCAGCAGTTGACACTTTGTCATTCAAAGAAAGAAAATGTCAAGGATGTTTGACAGTGCTGTGTTTTTCTTCAATTTACATTGGATGATTATTAATCATCGGCATTTCAAGTCTAGTACAAGTATAATTTTGAAACAAATCAGAAAAATAGAGAATGGATATACTTACTATATTGCCTATAAAAAAGAAAAAAAAACTTGAAGACACCTTTATATGGAAAAAGGAGGAGATTGCAACAGCAACAAAAAATCACCCCCCCCCCCCAAAAAAAAAAACAAATTAAAACAAAACCAAAAAAAAACAAAACAAAAGGAAAAAATCCTATTAACCCTATTACCCCCCCCCCCCTCCCCGCCCCAACAAAAAAAAAAACAAAAAACAAAAAAAAACCCAAACTAAACAACAGTAACAAAGGTCAGAGACGCACTCTCCAGGGGCTGACTAGTAGAATTTTAGAAGCCTACATTTTCATGTTTCTTTTTGGACAGACGTTGCTTTAACTTCCAAGTAACAAAGAAAAGTTAACTACATGCCGGTAAAAGGACCAACAGTACATATGACTGGAAAGATTATTCTACACTTCTTTCGTTGATTCAATTAAACAATTATTTGATTTGCCCGAGGAGTGAGGTAAGCAGATGGCGAGTAATAGGATTGTCAAAGGAATTAACATTATTCTCCACAGTAAAGCATCGCTGCGATAGCCTTCGTATATAGGACATATTAAAATAAAATGAAATTCGTCTTCAATAGAATTAGAACATAGAAAACAATTTCAGTCAGCTTTTTGCCTACGAGTTATACAATTCATTGGAATACAAATAACAAAATATTTATCTAATAAAGAGCAGTCAGTGATTGGTAAAGTTTATGCGCTGATCTAGTGGGGGTAGCGATGGGGGGTCCGGGGTCTGGAAAAAATTTCTGGATCCGCCCTTGAAGTATATACAATGGACGTATGGTTTGAACAGCAGGCAAAATAGACTATATTTAGTATACTAGTTCTTTCAATTCAAGATTAAGGACAAAAATAATAATAGTATATGTTACATTTATCAATTTAAACTTAACAATGATATATAGATGTAATAGAAGTTTTACAAAGATGTTTTAAACTAATCTATTAAGACATTCAAGAATGCAGAAGAAGGGAAAAAATTCCATAAGTTTGAAAAATGGAAAATAAAAGGAAAAAACAATATGAAAAAAGCTTTACATTGTAAGATAAAACTCTCAGCTAATCTATAACAATCTGTTACCATCAAAGCTAATAATTGACATTTATTCTTCGATTTCGTTTCGATCAAATACAACGATCGACATGTTTCAATATACAAAAGGACTTGAAAAGCTGAGCCTCAAAGAAAAACTTCTATAATCTACAAAATAAAAAGCTTATTATGGATAATGAAGCATAAAAATACCGCCGCTATAATCAGATCTCTGTTCTAATTACTGAATAATACATTGGGTCTGATCATCTTCCCTAAGATTTTATGTAGTTTTTTTTTGTTTTTTAGCGACTGAACTAGCTCAGACATTCATATATTATTAATGTATTGTCATTTTGGCTAGAAAAGCAGATACATCTGAAAGAAAACGAGGATCGATCGAAATGTCTTTTTCTCTGTCCAAATAAGAACAAATGGGCGCGTCTTTTATTTTACTTATGTGTAAGTTGGTTGAAGAAGGACCATCAGAAATAAGAAAATAATTTAATTGTCAAACAAAGAATAATTTACTCCAGAATAATTAAAACAGATGACGTGTGACGTCTAAATAGTACGGCTACCCTTTGTTTGTTAATAAACGGGATTGTACAAATGATCAAAGTTTACTGATTTATACTTTGTAAAGTTCTTGCTCCCAGCTTCAAAAGAAAAGTGTGTATAATTAATGGTGTATTTGATTATTTTCTCAGGGAATATCGGTTATCCGGCAGACACGCCTTGCTAACAAAATTCTCCCACTGTCCTCAAATGCTGGAAGACAGAACAGTTCAAAGACAGAGACAAAGCTATCACCGGGCTCCTGGAAAGGTAAACTCATTCATTCAGGTACTCTGTATTCACCGACCACTGGGTGAAAAAAGCATTCATCTAAAGATAACTAGAAATATCTACATCATCTTCCTGCTTATAGTCTCCGGCTATCGGTGTGAATCGGGTACCGCTCTCTCTAGTTCTTTCAAATTATTACTTTCGCCTGCAGTAGTTTTGTTCTCCCCGATTGAGGCACCATTTTCCCGACAAGTTGAGAACTGAAAAAAGGCATGCACTTCTACAAGAGTACAGAGTAATTTGATGTTGAGATTGTAAATAGGTAAGCAACTTTTCATATGGTTTCTTATGGACGCTTGCTTTTTAATAACTTAACCATCATCGATTTGCCAAGTATAAAATTGAATACATACTGTTCAAAAATGTTTAGTATACAACTTATCAAATTTACACAGAGGAACCTTTGGTCATATATTCACCTGTTACTTCAATGAATGGAATTCATATAAGACTAATTTTATCAATGAATTACATGTACGCACGAGGTCGTATATATATATATATATATAGAGAGAGAGAGAGAGAGAGAGAGAGAGAGAGAGAGAGAGAGAGAGAGAGAGAGAGAGAGAGAGACAGACAGACAGAGAGAGAGAGACAGAGAGAGACAGAGATTGTACATTTATAAAAACATGATTATTTGAAAACTAAGAACGTGGAACCTAATTGTTATATTAATATAAGGGAAGTTGTCATAATATTCAACACAGCTAAAAAAATATTTTATATAATATTATAATATATATTGACATTTAATACACAGACGCGTTATACATGTGTTCTTCGCATAATAAACACTACATATAACGTTAGACGCCTCTTTTTAATACTATTGTGTTTCATATCAAACGTCATTTGTGCTATCATTATATAAGAAAGGGCGTTCTAAGTTGTTAGAGCGTGTACCTGATTCTTTTGTTATCACCATCAAACAATAAATAGATTCAAACTGAAGTATTTGCATTTATCAAATGAAATTTCTTATTGTCCAAATATTTTTAACAGTTGCTATCAAAATATACCGTTGTTACGAGTTGCTTATTGATTAATTTCTACTGAGAAGGGATTAATAATAATAAAAGAGTCCTCATTAAAGCTAGTCTGCGTGTTGCTGGAAAAAAAAACCGGGAAATTTACACGTATTTTTTTTCTATTAGCTCAATAAATCCTTTAAGGAGGCTGGGTGGTCAACATATTAACCAACAGATCTGTCTTAAAATTTGACATATGGTATTTTTGGCCATAAACTAATTATAGTTATGAAAAAATCAAATATTTTAGCTTTAAAATTTGAACATTTTCCTATATTTTTATACAGAGCTCTTCTTTTTAAGGAGATTAAAACACTCTAAAAATGCTATGCCATGGTATGACGAGCTGCAAGACTACCCCAATAACCTTGTTCAATACATATCTGTGTATTTATCGAGCGTAGTTGAATATTTCAACAAAATAAACAAAGTTGTTAAGGTGAAGAGAATCGCCAATTAGATGACGAAGAAGAAGATGCCATATTCACCATGTGATATTACAACTGAAGGGACCACAAAACTATTTTGTTTCATTTTCATTTGTCTGTTTTTTTTCCTAAATCTTAAAAAAAAACATATTTATTTAATTAGGGTTCGTATACGTGATTCTTCGCATCTTGATTTGTAGTTAAGCAAGATACTTTTCAGATATGCTTATGATAGAATAAACACAATTCAAAATTTCATTATAATATTCAAAAAAATTAAAATAAATAAAGGAGTAAAAGATAATCAATATATGGATTTACTTGATTTACTTGATATACAGTGTGGTTACATGTTATCTTACGTAATCACAATGAATAATGGTTTTTTAATGCTGAAATGTCAGAAAGCAAAGGATTTTTAATTATTAAGCCGTTGACATTTTTCCCTGAACCGGTTCAGCCCTTTAAAAAATACTTGAATACAGAGAGCGAAAATAACGAGTTTTGGAATGGATATTGTTTGTGGTATAATATATCCCAGTTATCTCGACTGAAATTGTAGATGGTCTGGGACGGGAGTTTTATTGCTGGTTAACCTGTATGGTATCTATTTATTTATGATCTAGAACGACCATTATTAACATAAGTATGAGATTATTATTTATTGGCATGGCATATTCGAAAGTATTCGAAGAAATCTTCTTTGATATTTTTTTTTATCACTAAATGATGAAAACTCCATAACACAAGTAAAAGTGTTTTCTAACTTATATATATTTGATTGGTTGCAGTGCAAAAATGAACTCTCAGATAATCCGGTTTTATTAAAGTCAATCTAATTAAAATCAGACTAGTAAAACCGCCTCTTTACAAAATGCTAGAGTACATGTATAATGTATCGTGGAGGAGCGATTTTACAAGTCTTACTTTAATTAGACTGGATTAAACTATCCGTTGTTCTTAATCCTTCTCCTTTAACCTCTGTTACCAATTATTACATTCATTTGAAACTAAGTTTTCGTTGTTTCTAAATTCTTTTTTCTGATTAGGAATATGTCACAACTTGGAAGTCGAGTCAAATTTAACATCAGAGGAAGGACATTTGAAACATTTGCATCGACTTTGAAAGCTGTATCCGATTCAAAGCTGGCAAGACTGACCCGAGAGCACGAGTCATACGACGAGAAGAATCAGGAGTATTTCTTTGACAGGGACCCTGATCTATTCAATGTGATTCTGAACTTACTGGTCACTGGAAACCTACATGTTCCTAGACAGGTGTGTGGCGCCTTGCTCCGGGAGGAACTGTCATTCTGGGAGATCGGGAATGGAAACGTTAGCAAGTGTTGCTGGAGACAGTATTTCCAGCATGAAGATGACATGTCAGTGTTAAAGGACTTGATTGATAATGAAGACAGTAATAGCTCTTGGATAGAAGGCGAAACGCTGAAAGAGCGAATTTGGCTTGTTTTGAATAGCCCGGGTTCTTCAAAGTTCGCAAAGGTAGGGCCTACTCTTGAGCATACTCATACCACATTTTTAAGTTAACAGCATTGCCATGATAATAGTATTAAACATTGCCATATTTCCCCCCACAAAATTTATTTCATCATCTGACCTCTTTTTCTTCCAGACTTGGTATATATTATATCTGTGCGTCGTGTTCATCAGCATTGTGGTTTTCTGTATCTGGAACATCGAAGGCCTCCGCACAGAACTATATGTGTCTGATTTCATCACTCACCACTACCCCGACATTCATCTCTCGGGTAATGACAAGCTGACAACGCTCATCCTAACAGACCCAGTACCTGCTTTGTTCGCCCTGGAGACAGGCTGTCTTTTATTCTTTATGACTGAGTGGATCCTGGGTCTGGTCGTGTGTCCGAGGAAGCGAGACTACCTCACATCATGGACTCACGTCGTCAGTTTTGTTCTCGTCTTTGCGATGCTGATGAATTTCTTGATGGAGTTCTTCAAGTCTATCCTGGCTGAGAACGAAGTGGCAAGATGGCTGTATTTCATTTTTAAAGCCATAAGCATGGTACGGCTGCTCCTCTTTATTCGTGTCGCACGTCGGTTTAGTGCATTACGAGTACTTCTTCTCGCCATTAAGAACAGCCTCCTGGAACTGTTACTAATGGCCATTACCTTTTGTCTCGGAATGGTATTTTTCGCAACGTTAATCTTTTACGCTGAAATAACGAACGTTGAATCATTTTCAAACATTTTCATATCAATGTGGTGGGCTATAATCACCATGACAACCGTTGGATATGGGGACATACACCCCAGCTCCGTCGCTGGATACATTGTGGGCGTGTTCTGTGCGTTATCTGGCCTCCTGCTTCTGGCAATGCCAGTTGCAATTATTGCGTCCAACTTTTCTGAGTACTACAGCCAAAATAATTTTCACCAACGTTATCTGAGACTTCAGAAAGAAAACAGAAATAAGGAAACTTGTGAATTGAATAAAATCCACCCACACAAGGAAGCGAAGTTTGATGGTTTGAGTTGGCCCGCGGATTAAGCTGGACAGATATGTAAATTATTGGTAGTGACGTCATTGAAAACATGACACGGTGTTGTCCGGGCGAACATTGTTTTTGAGGATTGGAAACATTTGATATAGAACTAAATGATTTTGACTTATAATTGAATTTTAAAGGGTTTAAACGGCAGACTATAAGAACAGTCATAATATGCAGGAGTATCAGCAACATTCTGTACATTAACTTTGAATCATTTAGCATAAACACTAAAAGAAAAGACCAATATTTTGCAATTTACCGTTTTAAGTAAATTGATTTGTTTCAGCCCAAGACTTGTTTAACGAAACTTGAACATATGACCTCTCTTTCTCTCTTATTTCTTTTGACTCGTTGCAGATGTTATTATTAGATCAAACCAACTTATTCAACTAAAGCCAAAACTGGTTTTTAATCATTCATATTCATAAACATATGATGTTGGTTACAGTTAATTGATGACCATTGTAGATTGTTAATACAAATTGCACTGTTGTAAAGCGCAAGCGAGAAAAAAAAAGATACATTACACGTGCACATATTTTAAAAACTTTAAAAAGATTTATGACATGAAAAGTTGCCAGAGTGATTTTATGAAACAATACATCTTCGTGACCAGTTTACTTTCAAAAACTCGGTGCCCAGGTAGTGACAGTACAGGTAAGTTGACAAAAGCTGCTTAACATAATTATACTAAACTCTAACTTATAAAACAAACGAAATGATCCCATAATGAATTAATGAACTTAAAAACAATACAAAAATAGTTTTCTTTATTATTGTATTTATTTTCAATAATCGTCCTATTGTGTTCACTTGCAATTTTTTGAAGATGTGGAAATATTATCTGCGTGCTTAAATAGAAATAGTATATATAGTAATCTTTTGCATTCAGATCAATCTGATTCTGTTTAAAAAGTCATAAATGCATCTTAATATATATATATGTGTGTGTGTGTGTGTGTGTGTGTGTGTGTGTGTGTGTGTGTATATATATATATATATATATATATATATATATATATATATATATATATATATACTTAAATAGTTTTTCGTTTTGCCGTCTGTAAAAGGAAATCTTAATATTTATGCAACCAAATACTAATAATGTAGCTCTGTCAAAATCTATAAATCATGATGCAGAGCACACAACCTCTTTAAAAAGACAGTTTTACTTTTACTCAAACAGCAATAAAATATTAAAATTTGAAATATTCGCCTAGAAATAATTTCTCGCATACATAAAGCTCACGTGTGAATCGACCATAACTCATTATCATATATATACGCTTTTCCCAAAAAAAGTCTACTAAGTTGGCAAGAGCCCAACACTCTACCCTCTTGGAAATGATGAACTGAGTTATTTACAATCAATATTAATAATTGATTCTCTTTCAAGAGCTTTGCTTTATTTCACAAATATACATTTTCTTCAAACGTAATTCTAACATTATTCTAACACAGCATTTAAATCATATACATACATAAAAGTAATATTCATTTAACTGATAATTTAACACAGTATATGAATTGCACTACAACGGTAGAATTGAATACATTCAATTTTTACTAGATGACTTCTTCTAGTTTGGTTCAGTGTTTCGTCAAGAGGGATAAACGTCGACAACGTTAAATTTACGCGTTGACGCAAAAGCTGCGTTGGAAAACGTGATTCCGTCGTATTCCACGAGTCCCGCTGATCCGTGTAGGTGTCCGAACAGATGAATCTTGGGTCTGTAATGTCAGAAAAACAAACTGTGAACGTTTCAATACTACAATGTACAAAAAGAACGTTATACTGTTTGTCAATTGGTTTTATAGCTTAAATCTTTATGTACACGAAACGTTGTCAGACTAATAGTTAGAAATCTACCCTGGACAATGCTATGTTCCATGTTTGATGGAGAGAAGAATGGAACGTTATCAACCGTGGATCTCCGATGATGGAATTGTGTGTCTAATTCTCAAAATCTACTGGTCAATAGTGCATGTCTAAACTTACAGGAAAATGTTTCTGAGATTTAAGTGTGGACCACACACAACCTACCTAATAGTTTGCAGGACAGCTTCTCTGAGACTGAAACTTCCAGCGTGGCCCACTCTAGGGTGAAGCTTGTCACAGAACTGACACACAGACTCGGGGGGCGTGTCGCCAAGATGGCGGGAGTAGTCTAGCGCCCCATAGGGAGGAGTGTGGGTAATGAGAACATCTGTGTCCTCGTGTACGGCTCCCCAGCGCTCCCGAAGGACGGTATCAGCCACCGTAAAGGCCTTTGACGTCTTGATCTTCCTTGACTTTATTGTCCATGGGATTCCGTAAAACTTAATTCCATCACAAACAACAGACGAATCTTGTAAGTACGTCAGATCCGGTAACCGCTTTTGTATTTCTTCTGCGGAATATTGAGTGAGAAACGTGTCATGATTTCCAGCTACGAATATTTTATATCGGTGGGGCAATTGGTTAAAGAAAGAATTAACCTTTCTCAGCATCTCTGAGTCACTGTGGTCATTGTAAAAGAAGTTCACGAATCTCCGTTTGCTAAAATCTCCGGAGTGAACTAAGACGTCACCGGGCGGGATTTCGTTGACTATGCTGTCATGTTCCATGTGTGTGTCGGAGATATGAACCACACGGAGTTTTCTGCAGCCATCTCGTTTATTTCCAACATCGGCAAATCTATGTGAAGCTTCGTCCCCCATAATCATGTGATCAGCGCCGATGGCGTTGATGTGTAATATCTACTTAAAAGAACAAATCTAATTTATTTCATGCTAAGTGTAATGCAGGGAATCAGTTGTTTTATAGAGTAGCTCTTTTTTTTTGGTTACGACAACAAAAATAATCTGTAGTTCAAATGGAATTCCGTTTTTCTTGTTTATTTTATACGAACTCTAAACGCTCTACATGTTTATTTTATCAATCAAATGTATTGAGTTTATAATACGGTGTCCTTTAATAGGCCACAATTCGTATGAGCTTAAATAATTTTAATAAAAAGTATTACGCGTGAATTCATATAGTTTTAGTTACCATGGATATATGAAAATAACGCCTTGGAGTTATGATGTTAAAAGTAATTATGGTACATCCATTTGACAGTTTAACAGATATGATCTGTAATTGTGAATAAAGATTTGTAAAGAAATTCGTTGGTTTTTTTTTTAATAGATGAAAAATCAACATTCGGCAAAACAAGACTTTCTGATGTTGTTATTAAAGTCATATGAAACGATTTAATAAACTATCATTTTATTTTTTAAATACAGCATAAGACATAGTTTTAAAAATATCAAAATACATGTATAGTTCACCTTCTTCGCAAAAGAATTCTTTAAGATTTGGAGTTAAACGGCACACTGATAAATAAAAAATATACGTCTCTTAAAACATGACGTTCTGTAAAATAAACGATGGTCTGTAATTTTGTACAGAAACTATTTAAATCAGAAATCATAAATTTTTAGCGAGCAAGCGAGCTCTAAGAACCAGTGCGCGCGGGAAAAAAGAACGAGCTAAACCTACAGATTCAAGAAAATGTTTTTGTCTACGTCCCATAATGCTCTCTAATGTTTCCTCCCGTGGTGCTATGCCAAAAATGGCTAACATTTAACTCGTAATTTACGGTGCCTTGAGGTTTGAATACACGTTTTGAGTACCGCACAAGCTTTGTTGAGACCCAAGAGATTTTTTTTTTACATGTTTCCATTCCTTCGTATTAAGTTGAGATACGTAAACAAATAATTGTAGATTGTAACGTATGAACGTCACAGTGATCTCGCGCTATATTTCCCGCGATAAATTTAGAGGTGGATCAAACATCTGTAATGTGTGTACTGACTAGCAATTTAAGCTAATTTTGCATGCATGTACAGTAAGTATAAGTAGGGAAGATTAAAAAAAATAAGTCATTTTGAACTAAATAAAAAAGAACAAAGAGAAAACTAAACAGTTAAAAAATCTTTACAGATATTGCTTATTGTCAAACCATTAACTTGGAAAATGGGAAATTACACGTACACCTACAAACAGGGACCGGGGGCACGGATACAAAGTATGTGATTAGAATGCAAAAATAAAGAAATAAAAAAAATTATGAACCAGGAAATAAATTAAAGTCAGATAACATCAAGGTACAAAAAATACTGTATTTATCGTTAACAATTTTGACCAAATTAAACATAAATTCCGTTTTACAGACTGATCAATTCTCTCCAAAAGTAAAGAACGGTTTTAGGTGGAAGCAAGTCTATGTATTTTGTAAGAAGTTTTTTAAAACTTAAGAAATCTTATAATTCTCTCTCTCTCTCTCTCTCTCTCTCTCTCTCTCTCTCTCTCTCTCTCTGTATGTCTATCTGTTTTTCTTTCTTTCTCTCTCTCTCTCCTCTCTGTCATTGCCCCCTCCCCATCTCTCTCCCTCTCTCTCTCTCTCTCTCTCTCTCTCTCTCTCTCTCTCTCTCTCTCTCTCTCTCTCTCTCTCTCTCTCTCAAATTCTTTGATGTAAGTTGATAACTAAATAACAGTAAGTTGACAATGATGCAAGGTATGTGTAATTCTTGCTGCGCTCGCCACAACGGTAGCACCGTAAACATATTATTCTAAAAGTATGTGTCAGTTCTTATTAATTATTTACCTCTTAAAGTAACACATACAAAACACACTTAATGCATAGAGCAACACGGTCCCGCGGGCTACAACAAACTATGCCAGACAGAATCAGAGTTACCTCGCTTTATTTTGCATGTAAACATGACTTATCGCGACCAATATCAGCAAATAGGATAGGATTATATAAGTGAATGACTGTAACCTGGTAACGTTTATTAGAACTGAGTTATGGGTTTCATTAATGTTTGTGTATAAATGTCAAGTTGGCCATTCACAATACGACAGAACTCAAGAACTTTAGGTAACCTTTGAGTTAAAAAATGAAAAAAATACTTTGCTCGTGTAATAATGTATGGTCATTACTTTAAGAAACTTGTTTGCAAAATTACAAATAAGAAATATATTTGAAACCATGAAGTAAAAACAGTATATACTGAGACAAATTACCTTGAAACGGCACTACAACACAGACCCAAACAATTTGCTAAAAATAGCAATGACATTAACAACGACCCAGGTATGGAACGCTACAGGGGTATTTATTAAACAATAAGATGCTTTCATTGGGGATTATGAAGGTAGAGACACTGCAGAAAAAAAAATAACCTGCGTTATCGAATATACATACTCGTTATTTATAATGGCTTTAAAGCAATGATACAAATAATTTCTGACAAGTAAACATCAAAATAAATACAGTATACAGGGAAATATTCGACCCGTTTTATCTTAGCCCCTTTGCACCCCGTTGTCACCAGGCAAAAAGACTCGGCGAATTCAAACATGTCAATCTTTTTAATTTACTCTTTTAATTAGGAAAAAACTATACATCATATTGAATCTGGTCGAATTCAAGACGGGGTAAACCGTTCGCAAATGTAGAAGAGCGAAAATAAAACGAGATGAAAATAACCCTGTTTATTGGCATTTGGATTATGGCTGGTCTAACGTTTAATTAACTTCAAATTGTTCACCCGGCAATAAGAAATAATGCAAAAATTACATATAAAGGAGATAATACTTATATTTTTTAAAAGATTAATCAAAGATAACACGATGAGTAAAGTTACCAATGTCACAATTCTAAAACAAAATATGTAAAACGTCATATGCAAAATATCGAGCAACATCATTAATCTATTACTCCCCCCCCCCCCCTCCTCCGCCCGTTTTTTATCTTCTTCTTTTTATTACACGCCAGTCATCCTCCTTCCAAAAGAGCTTGAAAAAAGAGCTAGCCTTATTGAAATATGTAGTGATCATAGTATACACCGTCGGTCATGCACCTAATAGGGCCAACAGGGCTAACGATAATACCTCTATATGTAGTGATCACAGTATACACCGTCGGTCATGCACCTAATAGGGGCAACAGGGCTAACGATAATACGTCTATATGTAGTGATCATAGTATACACCGTCAGTCATGCACCTAATAGGGGCAACAGGGCTAACGATAATACCTCTATATGTAGTGATCACAGTATACACCGTCGGTCATGCACCTAATAGGGGCAACAGGGCTAACGATAATACCTCTATATGTAGTGATCACAGTATACACCGTCGGTCATGCACCTAATAGGGGCAACAGGGCTAACGATAATACCTCTATATGTAGTGATCACAGTATACACCGTCGGTCATGCACCTAATAGGGGCAACAGGGCTAACGATAATACCTCTATATGTAGTGATCACAGTATACACCGTCAGTCATGCACCTAATAGGGGCAACAGGGCTAACGATAATACCTCTATTATCTTTATGATAAATATATTTGATTAATTCATAAAAAAATAAAAAATGTACTGCTCTCAATGCATTTATAGTAATAGTAAGTGTGAGTATTTTTTTCTAGTCTCTTAATTAGATGTTATTTTTTAATAAGAAGTTCTTATTGTTATCTTTTTATACAATTCTGAGTGTAATTGATTTAATCTAGCCTCTAACTATGCTCTGTCCCAAGGTATTTATGCAACACATTTTCTTAAATTATTTGATATTTATGAATACATCGAGGTTTAAACAACGTTCATTGAATAGTATGAAAAAATCCCAAGATGTCTCCTTTGAAACGCCCCCTCTAGCTTGTCAGGTTTCTATACACGGCTAAAAATAAAAAGTCAACTGTACATCGGATAATAACGTTAAAAAATTGCGCGAGGTGTCCAGAGTATTTCCGAATGGAGTAAAGATGTCAACATTTCCCATTATAAATCTCCGTAAGAAATTCGTTCCTTCAAGTTTCCCCGGGTAAATACAGATGACGTGTCACTGAAGAAATCTTGGATTTTCCCCTTTCATTGATTTCAATTGTACTAAATTTATAAGTATGTTTTTCATTAAAATCGTCCAAAAGTGAAAACAATTACATGGGACAGACTAAAGGCGTTTAAGAGCTTTATTCTACATGCATGCCATCTATCACATTCATTTTACCCCAATTTTTGACAACAAGTTCTCAACATTGACCCGATCAGTTAAGTAAATAAACAATTCGCGCATGAATATCCAGGGACGAAATAGTATCGAAAACATATTAAAACTTTATTCAGTGACATATTATTCATTATTTTCGTTGATTTTTGGTTCAACATCCAAGGTACTCGGTACAACAAATACATGAGTTTCATATTTGTGAGCATGTTACCTCCTCATAGCTTGCACTCAATTTTTCATGTGAATTAAAAAGTTCAACACGATACAAAATATAAAAAAAATGTAAAGCAACATAAATTACAAATTAATAGATTTTACAATTCCAATTTATAGACAAGACATACATGTTGCCAGTAAATCATAATATCTAATGCACTTGGCTCTAAAGTGAGTTGGTTTCACCAACCAAAATTAAGAAGCGTTGGAATATACTGATAGCTTTTAAAGTAATCGTCGCAGTATCTTTACGAGATCTTCAAAGTGGCTGCGGTATGCAGGTTGATCATTCCAGCAATTCAACATTATATCGTAGCAAGCCTTTGTTGTATTTTTCGGTGCTTTCATTCTGTACCCTGTAAGTATGATGATATATTTAACGAATAAGGAATTATTTGTTAAGTATGATGAGGTTATCAAATACGATCGGAGTAATAAAATCCAATAAAGCCCAAAACGCCCGACCGTAGATGGTCATCTCATAATATTCAAAGAAGGATTCTGTATAACTTATATTTATATCATTTTCAGCAATTGTACGATTTAATATTGAAAAAGTCATTGATGAAATGTATTGTACTATAGTTACATCGATTCATAGTGTTAACATTGACAAAAACGCTGGAAAATGTAAAAGAACGCATTTTGTCTTAGATCAGAAAATGCAAAGATTTAAATGAAATGTACATAAACTAAGGTAAAATATAAGCTTTTGAATTCAAACGGACGTTTTGTAGTTTGAATCTTATACCATTGAATATTCAATCACACTGTCTACCTTCTATAACTTTTTCAAGAGTTTCATTGTTATTCATCCCTGGGTAAGGCAACATTCCGGATGAGAATATCTCCCACATTAGGATTCCAAAACTCCAGACATCACTCAACAGTACGTAATTTCCTGAAAGATGAATGTTTTTTAAATTTCAAAAATTAAGCATGCACATATTGTTCCATAGTTGAATTCTTGAAATAACCTTCTTTTTAATCTTAACATATCCATGTAAGTACATGTACAATAAGCATTTTCCTAGAGAACAAGGGAAGGGCTTACAAAACTGTTACATATTTTGTCTACTTCTGAAAAGACGTTATCAATCTCTTAGCTATTATAATTAAAAATCTCCAGAAGTTTGATCGACAGATCTTAACCCAAAACACAAGTGTTATGGTTTAAAATACTACATCAAAATTAATCAACAAAATGATTTTAATAGATTATTTTAATTCACATAATGAGATCCACAGAGAAAATCTTTCTTTGCCAATATCGACTCTATCCTGTTATGTTTATAATTTAAAGATATAACCATCTTGTTTTTATTTTCTCATCTACCAATGTTTCAAACTTCACCTATTACATTTTTTACCTGAAATGAAAACTTCTGGGGCTGCCCATTTGACCGGCATCAATTCCGACTTCTCAGATGAATATACCTCTCCATATTCTGTCATCGAGAATCCACATATTTTGACAAAACTATCATCAGTTACCAAACAGTTCCTTGCTGCCACATCCCTTAAAGCAGTAAAAAACTAAAAATGATGAATCTTAATCATGTCCTTTTAAATAAAGTATCTCATTTAAGTACAAAAATTAAGTGTTATTGCACAGCTTTTAACATACATTTTTGGTGTTTGTGAAATTAAAATAAAAAATAATTAATAATAAATCAAAACCCAGAGTCCACATTAGGCATATTTTTCATGAACACATAATATCAATTTGCTTATCACTCGTTGTATTTGTCTTGCTCCTCTCTATATTTTCAATATGTAAACGACCGAGCGCAATTTGTTTTGTTTAAATAGAGACAGTGCGATTTGATTGTAAAAGAAACAACAAAAGTCATTTGAAATGTACTCAATTAGATCCGCCTGCATACTCAAATCATAAGCCAAAGTTAAACTGAACTTCGCATGATTGGTCTACAATTATAACGTTATATTTCATACGTAAAACAAGTTTGTCTACGAAAATATCCAAGCTGAAGGAAAGTGATTCCGAGAAATTTTCTTTCTTCTTACACTTGTAAACTACAAATGCATATGAATTTAATTTATTCAGTATCTAAAAGATCGGTTTCTTGGTGTGAATTTTCCCAATTGAATGCTTTGATAAGACATACGTGAAACAAGTCGGTCGTATGTTCGCTTAAATTGCCTTTGTAACATATATTGATATGCATTGTTAATGATTTTTATCTAAATAACTTAAGATTGAAATCTTGAAGAGTTTTTCATAGAGTTTAGAGGCAATATACATTGAAAAGCACCAGTCATTTAATGATCGAGTTAACTTTGTCTAACTTTGTCTAACAAAATGGCTGCTAATATGATGGTGCCCAGGAACTGGAAGATTTTCTTTTAACTTTTAATACCTTTGATTCAACTTTTAATTTCTTTTTTACTGATTCTTTTTTATAGAAACGTTTTACCGTTAAACCTCGCTGCACTCCGTATGATTAAATCTCTCTCATTCCCTTTTTCTAATCAAGGAAATAAATATATTTTGTCTCTTCATGAGTAAACTCATCATTGTAATAAAAAAGTATTAATTTATAAATTTAAAATTTCTTCCCTAGAAATATTTTTAAGAAACCTTTTTCATTTCAAATATATTGTTAATCTATTTTTGTAAATAATTACCTGTGAATGTACATATTATACCTGTGAATGTACATATTATACCTATGAATGTACTTTTTCTGATGTAAATAAGCCATTCCCTTTGCCACATGGACACACATGGTTATTCTTTGTTTTGTTGATAATGAATTTCCATTTTTTCTTAAATAATGCAGCAGCGAATCTTGTAAATCAAAAGAAAATCATGTGTTTGAGATCGAAAATCAAATATGTGTACATAATCTATAATACATTAATATAAATCGTTAGAAAATTAACATTATATTTAGCTGAACTAGTAAAAGTGTATCATATTGTTTTACATTTTTCGATATTTACTGAATAAATAGAAACTCCTAAGATCATTTGTCCGATTAAACTATATAGCATGCGTATCAGTTTTAATTCGTAATTCAATTGATATATTTGGTGATAGTTGATATATTTTTCTGTAGAATGTGTTATCATTGTTATGCATCAGATGTTACCAGTCACATATTGTAACATCATCAGTACTGGCTTCTGTACAGCTGAGTACCCCTTCAGTTGTACTATATTTGGATGGACCAGATGCCGCAGAAGCTCGATGTTTCTGAATATTCGGTTTTCTCTTTCTTCGCCATGTACTACTAAAGCCACATGGTCCCCAAATTTTCCTTTGTGTAAATCAAGGCCATTGTCAATCTACAATTTCAATTCCTTATTTTTATTATGTAAAATTGATTTAAAAAACGGTTGTTTTCCCGATTTTTATCAATCTTAAAGGTGACAAATATTTGATTTATAGCCTTAAGAAATTATTGACTGACAATAAATAACGATGGCAATCATTAATGTTCTATTGTAAAATTTTGTTTATATTCTTCCCCCCAGTAGTTGCGTGAAAAATCAATGAATTACAGTCCCAATCTTTTGACCCAGCACAATTCTATCGTAGTCAAGCTGATATTGGCGTCTATCAATGGGATATCTTAATATGAAGGGAGACTTAGTTTGTTCTGTAAAAGACGCTTCCCTGTACAGTGTAGATTCTCTATAAACTCAACCAAAGTAGGTCCATGGTCCAGACTTATCTAAAAATAAATCTTCAGCTCATATAGGTGTCATAACACAACTATTAATGAAAATGATAATGATAATGATAATGAAACTAATCATATCATATCATAACCTGTCCCTGGTTTAATCCTTTGAACATGATAAAAAACTGAACAAATATAAAAAAAAATCAATTGGTCCTTAGGATAATTGTTACATATTACTCACTTCATTTAGCAACTCGATAACTTTTATGTGATTTATGCGGTCATTTTGGTACGTTGAAAGGACAAATCGGTTTTGATTTGTGCATTTGATATGTTCACGGATGAGAAAATCTCCGTTTTTCTTCAGAAGCTGATTTGCCTCTTCCATTGTAATAAACCCATGAAACCAGATTTGAAAGTCGAGGTTCTCTCCTCTAAATAATACTCTCTGTACAAAAGGACACAAAATTAGTAAAAATCATAGTGTAAATGTAACAGCAGTTCGTAATATCATTCTATTTAAGGACAGTTGATTTTTTATCACACACACACACACACACACACACACACACACACACACAGTGTGGAATCATTAGAATTTGTGGTGGCTCAATTTTCATGGTTTTCGTGGATAGCTTTCCCCACTAATTAACATCCTTGAAGAAAACAAATTTTGAAAGAGGTTGTTTTCTTACTGAAGCTGAAAACCGACGCACCCTCGAAAAAAAACATCCCTACACATAAGCAAATAAGCTGCAATTTACGAAAATTGCCAACAGGAAATTAAATGATTCCACAATACACACACCCTCACACACACACACACACACCCTCACACAAACACACGCACGCACGCACACACATCTCTCTCTCTCTCTCTCTCTCTCTCTCTCTCTCTCTCTCTCTCTCTCTCTCTCTATATATATATATATATATATATCTGGATTTAACATAAAAATTAAATATTAACGAACTGTGGCTTCAATCGTTAGAACTAAACTTTATACCTTCAGTCTATCTTCTACATCGAGAAGAGTGCCAAATAGGGATAATACAACATTTTCTTCAATCACGGCAGTTTGTAAAGACAATGCTTTCTCTTTTAGAACCACGGGACATGGGTAACTATTGCATTCAAATCCTTTAAATCCCAAAATTTCATTTGGATCGTTTCTTTTGAGTAATGCTCTGGCATTTTGAATGAGCATGGACATCTCTTTCTCCAAATTAGCATTTTGATTTGCCTTTTCTAGATTGTCTGCCTTGTGTCTTGATGCTTGGGCTCTTAGTTCATTACCAGCTTCCTTTACAGCTTGGCAAATCAAATCCTCCTGAACGCCAATGTTTCTCATCGTTTTTTCGAAGTCCTTTTCGTAATTCTCCGCTTTCTCTTTTTGAAATTCCGGTAAAACTGTGCTTTCCATTTCTTGGATGTCGTTTAAAATGTCTGCCTTTTTTCCTTCTAGAAAGTCTTCTAATGATATGAAAGTATGTTGTTTGTGTTTATCAATGACACATTTAGCACAAATGGGAATCAGGCAATCATTGCAGTATATCTCACAAACTGATTTGCTATGAACCACACATTCAACGTGTGTCACACTTTCGGTTGGTGTCTGCGAAGTCAAGCCTACTATTTCATGCTTGGTCCCTTTGTCGGATAAATGTTTTGGTGTACATTCCAGACACAGTTTTAACTGACAAAGTCGACAGTAGTGGTCACCAGGATTTTCACAGAGATCACAACGAGCTATATCTTGTGCAAATGTCACTGATGTCGTCATTTTTCAAAATCTACAAAAAATGTATGTTTCTTTTAACACTTTTTAAACGTTTTAGAATCAATATGGTTTTTTTTTTTGATGAACTTAGCGTTCCAGACAATGAGTTGAAATATAATGTACAGTAAAGCAAAATAATTTAGAATACGAGTATGAATTTTATTTCGGATGTATTGAATTACGTATTTTATTCAGTCTCAGATGGGCGTTGAAACAGCGATTGAATGGCTTTTTGGTGTATTTTGTTTTTGCCTTTGGGCTTTTATTAGTTTTTGAAACATATCAATACGCATGCATATATTTTGAATATTTGTTACGGTCAATAAGCAGACAAAAAAATGAAGCAAAAACACAGAGATAACGTTCATTTCGCGGGGTTTCGTAGTTTCATTAAAAAATTAATAGGACACAAGCGTTTTATCAATTTTCACATGAACGAGGTCCGCATCGTATGGTTTTGAATAGTGTTTCAAAAACTCTAGATTACATATATACTAAGATAAGTTTTAAAATCGGTGGACTTGGAAAGGATTTAAATAAGATGTTTTCGTTGACTTAAAAATTAAATTAAGACTTTTGTTGCATTTTATTCTATTTTGAAATAGTTCATTAGACATTAAACAAAATGAATCATTATATAAATAGTGACATTATTTCCGAACATTTAAACCATAATTAAACCCCATAATAGTCACATATAAAACGTACATATTTAATTATTTAAATTCTATCAATATGAAAATTTGAAATCATGAACTTTGACCTTTTATAGATATAAAACGGTTCCGGCAAAATCATTTGAATTTCACGAGAAAAAAAACTTTAGTATAGTGAACAGAATGGTATGTAACACTGGTACAATTCCTTAAAAATGCAAGCCGCAAACCTTACCTTAAGCGGTAAGCGATTTTCATTTTAAATAAAAACTGTTGCGTATAGAAAGAGATAAGGACCCGTACACGAAATCATTTATTTAGATTTTCTGCATCCGTAAGTTTTATTTTATAAATATAGGTTTCAATTCTTTTTTCTGGAAGAGAATACAAGCCTTTTCATTTTGTTTTGTTTTGCAAGGAAAACTCATATCTATGCTATTTTTAATGTTAAGAAAATTTTCATCGAATTATATAGTTGATTACGAATTTACATTACACATAAATTAACCATATAAAGAACACATGTTAATACATGTTTAAAAAAAAAGTTTACGTTAACGGTAAATGATAAACCATAACGTTAAATGATAAACCATACCAACTTCTTATACAGCTCTCCGTGTAGAGTTAGTTGTGTTAAACTTAAAACATTGTTTATATATCGTTTATATATATAGTTACAAAAAAAGTTCTAATCTCGCAAATAGAGTAGTTTCCTAACTCTCATGACAAAGCTTATAGCTTCCTGTAAATGTTTGAAGTGATTCACTCATACTTACATCACATAATCTCAGCACGTATTTCTTTTGATGATGTGGGAACGTAAGAAAGCGGTACACTAAGTATTGTTTATAAGAGGGCTCGATAGTCGCGGTCATATATAGAGTAATTTAATCTCCTGAAGAAGAACTCTGTATAAAGATATTGGAAAATAATCAAATTTAAAACTAAAACATTTGAATTCTTTCTTAACTAAATATTAGTTTACGACCAAAAATATTATACCGTATAGCCGTTTTTTGGCGGGACACAAATTTGGCGGATTTTGGCTTACGAGGTATACCATTAATTTTGGCGGATAGAATTTTGGTGAGTCCTTGACCCTTAATTCAAAATCTAGGTATTAAAATTTGATATCCGACTCTGGCTTCACACGCTTCAAAATTTTCAACAGAAATAACTAAATAGTACTTAATATAAGCATGGAAAAAAGTATACCTTATTAGCAACCAATTTGGTAGCGAAGAAACCGTTAATCAGGCAATAATATGTACCTGAGTCAGTCGATAATTGATCAGATGTCTCATAAAACAACACAAGCTGACAACCCTGTCACTGGGGCTAAATATACACCTTATCAGGATATTGATTATGAGTAAATGTATCCGTAACACTGTGTTCATATAACAATTTTCCCATTTTATACAGCTTACAGACTTTACAAAAAAAAATAATCTACAAAAAGTACATGTTTATTATTGAAATCTACATAGAAAGAACTTAAATTGGGTGATTTTTATTTTGGTGAATTTTCAAAAATAGGCCAAAATTATATCCCCGCCAAGAAAACCAGCTAAACCGTATGTCAAAGTTTAAATATAACTACATGGACGAAAAAATGATTATCTATGTTGATAAATTGGTTATACATCATATTACTTGCTCATATTTTTTGTTTTACAGTAAATCCTTTAAGCGTCCGGAAATTTACAAAAGTTAACTTTTTATATACACTTCTGTACCATACATACTATATGCACAGTGACTAAAAAGCACAAACGTATCAACTCATGATCAGAGGAAAGCCCGGACCGCAAAGACATAGAAAAACCTAAAGCATTTCTTGAAAATTGAATGTTATTAATTTTTATTCGTGGAATTCACCTTACATTTTAGAAAAACCAAACAATATTATCTAGCCAAATAGGACGGTATGGTAGGTCCAAAATCTATTTTATTGTATATGACGTAGATAACAAACTGAACGCTACTATTTAACTAGTCTTTACTTAAATATGGCGAGTAAACCATCGAACATTTTGATTTTACTCACCACACTACATCACTGCTGTTTTGTATTTTTAAAGGTGTAACAGCAATGCCCATTTAAAATACCAGACATCCCGCATATTAGGAAAGCTATCAGCAGTTTTATGAGTATAACAAAACAAAATTTAACGTTTTTATAAACAGTTTTGTCAAGTCTGTTCGTATTTTTATTCAGAGTATTTTTTGACAATTATAGCATTATTTTCCAGAAACTTTACAAACAGGTTTTAACAAATTGTTCTGGTTTTTTTTTCATTCTACAACCCATTTATATATCTTAAAATCTAAATAGAAAATATTTGTGATAAAAAAGTATTTGTTGAATTGTTACAACATGAATTTCTATGGTCAAATATGAGAAGAATTAAAGGTCATAGGTCAAAGAGCGAAATTTGACAAAATACTTTAAGTATTTATATTGTTTGGAAAAAAACCCACTATGGATTATCTAAGAATTAAAAAAATATTAATTTTATATTCAAATATGTACATATTGATAATTAGAAAACTTTCTTCACAAAAAATAAGTACATCAATCGCCACCTTTATAAATAATTATCTCTTTATCTCCAAATATGAAATTTCAACTATTGTCTAAAACTAGCTATCAATGTCACATGATTCGCATTCAAATAAGGCATTCCTTTCCGGGCAACAAAATAAATAATTAAAGTTATGATTTTTTTCATCATATCTTTTTTTTATTTAACAATAGTATAGAGCTCAAAAATATGTTGCCCACTCCCCCGGCCCCCTTAGAGGTGGTTCAGTCGGCTGAACCACTTAAGAGACTGGGGGTAATACAGATTTCAACGCTGTATGAAGTGCCAATGTTTTTTTTTAAAACCTAACGGGCAATGTCTCTGCCGATTCAAACAAAGGACGGATTCACTACAACTCACTGATGATTCTGCATAAAGCAAAAGTACTAGAGAGCTCTATCTTGTCTCGAAAATAGGAAACAAATATGATTTGTACTTTCCTTACGCTTATGTTTGCGACTTTGGGTCTGTTTATTTTACATCAAAATTGAATTCTATCTTCATTTAAATGTGAACATGTGCATTGTGTTGATTCGTGATATATTTTAAATAACTCACGTGGCCGAAAAGTTATTCGAAAAATTCAGGGTTGTGATTTTCCTTTTTATTGAAACGGGAGTGAAAGGTCGGGTTGGGTTTTGGGAGGAAGGTCAGCAACTGGAAGGAAGTGTCGGATTCATGGACTTTTCGATCAGGCATCCGGATATTCCATTACTTATAAATGAAGGTTTGAACTTAGTTGCAGTAAATAAAATAAATCAAACATAAACTTCTTATACACTAGTGCATACACATATCAGAGCAATGTGACAATGAAAAATATTTAAAAAGACTTGTAATAAACAGTACTGTATTTATGTAAAAATAAACCACTTTTTTAAATATAGAACGTGATTAAATGTTTTGAAGAACCTGAAATACCTCAAGGAATATACACTATAATGTTATTTAATTCAATGTCTAATTCAAATTCTTAGACTTAACTGTGTCCATCGCATCAACGTCATCAAATCTTTTATATTAGTTAAGATTTCTGAATGATAAACAACATTTTTTGTTATCAAAAGTTTCCAGCATATGCCAAAAAGAAGAAATTATTAGAGGATGCATTGCTGGCAAAGTAACTTTGAAGTTTCAACCAGCTATTTTTCAACACATGAAAATTTTGACTTATTTCTGGAGCAAAAATCGAGGACGATACAGTGATCCTAGTTATGCCAAATTTGTGCCTTCCGACTAATGTAGCTTTCAAACTTTTTATAAAGATGAACACCATCTGAACGGGTGAATATTCCACCATCCCGATGAGCCAGCAACATGATACCTTACGAATCTGAGGAAAAGTTATGACCAAATGTACATCTTAAGGTGTAGTATCCCTCTACTATTAATTTACCATATACTTTTTTTTAAATTCTTATTGATTTTCATCAAATTCAATATCAATAGATTCAAATGAAACACAGGTTGAAGAGTTGAAGCGCTGCTAGATTTTTCAAAAATGTGTCTAATCATGATATGAAATGAATGAATGATAAGAAAATTAAAAATGGTGAATAGAAAAAGCAAAATTTTACCATTGCAGCATACAACTCAAAAGATTAAATGTATATGAAAATAACATATAGTTATATACATTGTCAATTCATATTTCAAAACATAATGAAGTGCTGCTTTTTAGTTTAGAATAGGTCTTTGTTGTATAGGTTTGTAACAAAAATTGCTTTAATCAGCAAGAGTTATCTTTATCATAGACTATTGATGTTTTACACATAGTACATGATAAATTACTGGAAATTGACATTGATAGTAACCTAACAACAAAACTGTATGATAAACGTGATGACATCAATTTTTTTGTAGTCAACTTTCCTTACTTATGTAGCAATATACCTTAAGCTTCATCACGTGCATATGGAGTTTTTGTCTTTCAGTTAATTCGATACGCAAGGGCTTGTTCTTTGTATGGACAGTTAAGGCGAGGCAAGCTACCGAGAAACAAGTTGATAAAACAGGACTATCAACAGTCTCGTTTGACATCATCTTTTCGTAAGTTCTATGGTCGATACAAAGACCTTGTCAGCAAATACAATCTTTAACTGGGTCGCATGCTGACTGACGTATTTCATACTGATTGTTAGACCATAATTTATCACCTAATTGTCTACGGACTTTTCCGTTTTTTCGCGATTTGAGTTTTAATAGAAAGAACTTTCCAGAACGGGGTTATCAAGAACGCGGGTAGGCTAATTGACGCCATGGCGGCAAAAAACGACAAGTTTAACATACATCGGGCAGACGGTTTGGATCGGACAACTTTGGTTTAAAATATAACCAAAAAAAAATCATGCAATCACGTTTTTAGATTACATACATTTTTCTACCACTGACAAATAGTTAGTATACTTTGTAATATTATTATATTTCATAAAAAGTTGAAAATCAGGAACAGATTGTGTTGACAACTTTACGTCTATATGAATAATTATGTAAGCATAAACCGAAAACGTTGTTTCGGGGGACGGGGTGTGAATTTTAGTTAAAGACCGAGGTTTCCAATCTGTCGGTTTACCTCAGGTAAGTTCAGGTGGGGTGGAGCCTAATTTCAGCGAGATTCGTCGAGAGTGAAAAATTTTGACGGACGTCTCTTCCGAATCTAGGACCAGTGCCACACAAAGTGATTGGGGAAAATTTGCCCCTTACTTCGGCTGGCTGTTACGATAGAAATACGTTGAATTGAATCAATTGCCCGCTTCAACTTTTTACTTTGAACATTCTTTTAACTTCCTATCAAATAGCATGTTAGTTTCCTACCGTTTAAGGGTTTAAATCCCTCAAAATATCAACTTGTTTATTTTCCAAGTCATTTACACATTCAACCTTTAATGATGAAGAGTTCCAGTCAAGGTCATGTATAGTCTGTTTCAAAACATGTCAAAATGCTACAGAAAACTGTCTAGAACAAGACTTACAACAATCCATCTATCTCTGTCCACAGCTAATGTTGCAAGAATCCAGAGATAGGCCATTATAAACTGATCATAACAGGATTTGTAAACATGAAGTTGTTAACATGTTTGAGTGTTTTCTTTCAGGAAACCATTTATGCTGTAATGCTATAAGGACCTGTCAACATTTACCCTTACGAGAATCAAAAGGTAAATGGTTATACACTCATCAACCAATAATGGCTATCTACGTTTGTTTTGCCTCGGACTAGGAAATCGTCACGTGATAGCCGTTTGTATTTCAATAGTCGGTGAGCAGCAAATTTTAAACGGCAACATGTCAGCAATTAAGTGTTTTTCTTTATATTTCTCTTTTTTTTTAGCAACAAAACACTTACTGAGTATTTAGTTTGTTGCTGGCTGTCTACGGAAATAAATAACTTTTTTTACAAAATAAGAATAAAAAGCTTTGCATTGCATTCTATAAACTTTATCAACCTGACTTTCTGTAGATCGTCAGTAACAAACGTAATAAGTTATTTAAGTCGAAACAATTTACTTTCATATCTTCCACAAAGAAATTACTAACTTAATATAGCTTTATAAATACAGTTTTTTTTTTTCAAAATAGTCATTGCTTGATTTTGATCTGCCATGTTTATGTGTAAGATATAAATAACGTAGATTTGAAAAGTGTTGCAATATAATTCGCATGATTAATGAATTAACAGATATAGGAAAGAAGATTTATAGTTGGTTAATGCCCCCGAACCTCAATATATTTGAAGTCCCTGCTTTATTACTTTTCATAGAACCAAATATATTTAGACAGTTTGTCTTTTGAATGATACGTCACATTTGATCGATCAGTTCATATGCTGAAAATAAATTGTTTGAAAATCTAAGTTTTCATGCCGTTTACAAATGATCAAAAGTAAACACTAGTTGTAAAGACTTATTTTCAATGTACAGATATCAGATGAAGGATAATGAAACCTTATAATGATTACCTCCCCTAAGTTATTTCTTTTTACTTTTAACTAATCAGTGGTTGGAATAAATGACTGGGTGGAATTCCTATTCTTAATCTGTAAAAACACCGAAAATCCGGGTACGATTGAAAGAAAAAAATCGGTGATCCACAGAGCCTGCTACAAAAAAAGTTTGGCGTTTGCTTGCGCTTAGTTTTTTGACGTGGGGTGGGTAGAGATATCGTATTGTTTTCACTCACCATCAGAATGAACTTGTGAAGAAGAATAGAATAAACTCACTGACGTTTTTCATACTAATTGTTAGACCATAATTTATCACACAATTGTCTAAACTTTTCCGTTTTTTCCTGATTACGACAAAGAGCACACGGCAGGTGTGACCGGTCAGCAGAGGATGCTCACTCCTCCCAGGCACCTGATCCTACCTCTATCTTTTTGGAATTCCGTGTTGCTCTGCTTTGAATTTGAATTTCGTTTTATGCACTTTTGAGATGGTTGACGGTTTGTTATTGTCATTTTTTCATGAATAATTAAAATACTACAACATTGAAATAAAACATACTCTTAAATAGCTTAATTCAATACCCTTGACCTGATATTTGCTGCAACAAAATTGTTATATGTGTGTACATGTAAAGGGGGTTACGGACTCTAGATCTGAGGTATTGACTGATTCGTTCATCTTTTAAGTGGTAAATATGAAAGGCTGGAGTTCAAGCGAATGATTTCTTGCTAGTTTATCTTTACTTTATGCCCCTTCAATGCAACATGAAAGATCATAGTGAAAAACAGATGACAAATATGATTTGGTTTGTTCCTTCTTACATCGTTAAACTATCAATTAATAAAATCTACTTCCGTAATATACGGTATGTATACGGGAAGTAAGGGCAAAGATGTTTTCACTGAAACTGTGTTTCTCCAAGGAATGTAACTATGTTAACAAGAATGATATATGTTTTCCTATTGTTCGTTTTGGTGACGTTAGGTTAGTATTTCTTTTATGGATTTTTTTTTTATTGTTTTTCACTCTGACTTTGACAAGACACTATTTCGGCGATTTTATGTTTTTTTGTGTTAAAATCTGAAAACCATCCGCCTGAGAGAGAGAGAGAGAGAGAGAGAGAGAGAGAGAGAGAGAGAGAGAGCTGATCAAGCTTAATGGCAATCATGAGTGTGTAATTTAAAGGCCGAGAGTGACCTAGAAAATTGTACACCATTACAGTCGATATGGCAAGAGGGGCAGGGCTTACTCAGAAGCAGTTTAAATTTAGAACTTGTTGTCAGCATTAGCTAGCATCATACACGTGCTCCTTTGTAGCAGACGAAACTGATAAGATTGCTGATTATTCATGTTATTGTAAAGGAAAAATACGGACATGTAAAGTTTGATAATTTTTGAATACACTAAATTTCTAATGTGTGGAGCTCTGAGTAAACTTATAATATAAAACAGCCATTTGTCTCTTCCACGCCCCTCTCTATAATAATATGTTGGAGCCTTATAAACCTTTATTCCCCTTTCACTGCTTGGTGCATTTGGTCTCACTGGATTCCAAACAGAAGTGAAAGCTCTGTTCAGTGACAAACAGCCAGTAATGATCGTGTTCTGTATGCTTTGTCACCAAATGCTATCCCTTTATCCTGATACATGTTCATAGTATTATTAAACTTTCCACATAGTATGTGTCCTTTGCTAAAACATATTCCTCTGGATATTTGTAGAGGTAGAAACTTGTAATAACACCAAGTAGTAATTTTTCTGTGAAATTGTCTACAATGACCAGTCTTGATGGTTCGTAATTTTTGTCCTTTTTACATCTTGAAGAATGATGACACTCAGAGTGGTTATTTTTGTAGTGTTCAACTATGTTTACTAAGAGCTCTTTTCAGTTTTTCTGGATTTTGCCCGCAGTTTCTTAGTGCCCAGTGGCAGTGGGTCGCAACAGGCTCGATTTTGTCGTACTGGTGTTGAGACCAACTTTTACCTTTCAAATACGCTGGTCCAATTGAAATTGTTTTCATTTCTTCTTTGATTGGCTTCACTCCATGCCAGGAATCGCTTTGATTAACTAGGCCTCGCAAATCTTTGTCGAATTTATTAATGAATATGTTTCTGTCATGAATGTGGACGTTAATGGCTATTCCTTGATCTTCTGGATATTTATGAATTCTCTCTGTTCCAATTTTTTCATGTCTCTGTGAGACAATATCATCTTGTTTGGTCAAATTTTCACACTTGATGACTCTGTGTGTCTTTTCACCCATTGCAACCAGACTCGAATCGTTTGCGTTATTACGCCATCCGTGTCGGGCATCTGTCATTATAGTGATTCCATCCTCATCCTCACCTTGACATCCTACTTCTCCCCACAGAGCCAGGTCAATACTTTCCTTATTTTCTTCCTCTATTTTAGTGTGACTACTCTGCATACACTTATCTCTATTCTTTTGGTGTATAATGCCAATTTTTTTCTCCTTTGACAAATCTGGTATAATGAACATACCACTGCAAGCAAAGCCATGCATCACTCTTCTGTTCACCAGGTATTCATTATTAGGAAGGTAGGGTGAAAAGGACCACAGCAAACTGTGAGTTTTGTAGGAACTGCAGTTGAATCTTACTGCATGTCCTTTTTCATTCACTTTTTTACAGGCAAGACTCCCATCACAAACTTTGGCGTGATTCGCCACAACTTTGACTGAACGTTTAAGTGATGTTTCAGCTGTCAGAAATATTTTCTGTTCATTCTCCTTTTCTGGAACTTGGATGTAGGTGTTTAAATCCAAGGTTTCATGGTGTACTTCATTTATTCTTTTAGACTTCTCCAAAAATAGTTTCAATGATTTTTCAATAATATCTGCATTATTTACAAAATGATCTAATTGCTTGACTAATACCTCTCGAGCATCATTAAGACGTCCAAGTATCAAAGTTTTCCTTACTTAATCTCCTGAAATGGATATTTTCATTATTATGAAGATTTTTTTGGTAGTAGCTTTCTTGCTCAGAACTTTACAGAAAATAATTCATGCAATGTAATGTTTGGGGACCATTATGGAATTTTCCAATTCAACAGAATTATGGGTCAGATTGTAAACGTAAGTTTTTTGTTAAGCATTTCCGGAAAAATTGTTGTGTTTTTCAAGAACAAAAATGAAATTGTTAAATATCAGATTACTATTTCCCTTCAAAATTTTTCAATAGGGAAACATAAATAATCTCTGGTTTTTCAAACTGATAAATGTCCCTAGATCATATAATGAAATAGTTCAAAACTGACATCAGTGCTGGAAATCTCTCCCTGGAACTGATGAGGTCCAGACAGGGGATCTAATTTCAATAGATAAGTTTACCTTTCAGGTTTTTGTTAGTTTTTAGAATATTTGTCAATATTTCTGATCAATGTCAATGTGTAAATTTTGATTCCATTTATTTGAAAAGTGAGATAAATGTTCCCAATCACAAACCTTTCTGCTCCCCTCTGACATTTGAGGGACATAGAGGTTTTCTGAGCTTGTGTAAATTAAGCATTTTGTAAATTTTGTAAATTTTGCATTAAAAAGATAAATCTTCACTTTTAAAAAAAATTCAATGTTCAAAATGCTTACCTCTTGTGAAATAGAAATAAATTTAATTGTATTTTCTGTTGATTTTTGTTGGTATCACTATGTTCATGTGTTTGAGTAAAAACCTCAATCTTACTAAAGCATCTGTACCAGCTAATGGGGGCATTCAATCACACTGATTTAGCATTTACCCGCCAAATGTCTTATCTCAACTCTTGAAATTGACATAAGCAACGGAAATAAGAAAATGACACAGGCAAAAGAAATATCTTTACAATTAAGTGATGACCTACTGGATAATTTAAGAAGTGTCTTCTATAATTTTTGTTGGGATTTTGATAGAGTGGTTGTTAATGAAAACAGTTCATCTGTGCTGAAACACAAACAACAGGAATATGTAAACCTGATGAACTATCCGATAACACCGAGGAAAATCATGAAAATTATGAACGTTTTAGAATTCAACAAGACGACAACTTTGATGATTGTCCGCGCTGTTTTTGCAAACCACGCATTACAGATGAAGTAAACAAACAACTTTGGTGGGAAGATGAATCCCATCCAGGTCATACACGTAATACATTTTTTAGTAAAGAGACGTACAAAAGGTTTGGACTATGATGTACCATCGGAATTATTTGGAAGTACCCAAATTACATTCAGAAAAAAAAATGAGTGTACTTCACAGAGACCCTAGATATAAAAACTTTGTATAGCATCGTAGAGACATCATGCCAAACTGTTTTTTAAATTGTTTCAGAGGTTGGTTTCCAAATCCAGAAAAAATGCCTTACATGGGCCACATTGGGGAGTGAAGAATAATCAAGTTAAAAGTGATTAATATACCTCTATTAATGTTTTCAAAGGTGCCCAAAGGAATTTTGATTGCTTAAAACATTCTCACATCAAAATATTATAAGGTGTGTTGCAAAATCAAATTGAGTTCACAATTTTACTTTTGCTGTATATTAGGTGTCAAGTCAGTGAAATCAGCTCACAAATACGGAACTATTATGTCGTGCACGTTTTTGATTTTTCTTTTGATACTAATTGCAGTTTCCGGTATATAATAAAATGGCAGGATTTGTACGTTTAACACATGTTTCGTTATGACTTTATTTATGCCTCTCACTTCCCCAAACCCACGACCGTAACACTGCATTGAGGTCAACATTGCTATCAATTACTCCTATGTCGGTTGTAGATGCACAGTGTTTGTGGGGAATCCCTCCCGCCAAATGTTGCAAACTTATGAAAGAGGTTCCAGGGAGGTTTATGTTACTTTCCTCGATCATGATTATTTACTCTGAATTTTTATCAACTTTTGCAAAGAAATGTTTTCTTTATCCAATTTATTTATTAGTTTTCTTTTCTAATAAGAAACGATATAAGTAAACTATTTTATTTACTGTTGTACAAAAGTTGTGTATATAATGAGTTTCCTTTTGATTTGCCTCTGTCCCAATAAAGTTCCCACCAAAATGAAACTATGGCGGAAAACATCGAAAGGAGTAATTTAGCTTACGGGGGATATTGAGTAATTACAAAGTTTTTAACATTTTGATTGGAATATAGAAGAAATGCCGCTTAACCTACAAAAAAAGATGATGCGCAAGAAAAGTTTAAAGACATCAGTCATTCCAAGACAGGTCTGCTCTGGAATGTTGAGGGATGTCTCCATTGTTTACACACACCCTACATTGCAAATCTGGACAATGCTGTACCACAGATGGGTTTTTTAATAGCAGTATGAAATGAAAAAAATGACAATAACAAACCGTCAACCATCTCAAAAATCCATTAAACGAAATACAAACTCAAAGCAGAGCAACACGGACCTCCAAAAAGATAGAGGTAGGATCAGGTGCCTAGGAGGAGTGAACATCCTCTGCTGACCGGTCACACCCGCCGTATGCTCTTTGTCGTAATCGGGAAAAAACGGAAAAGTCCGTAGACAATTAGGTGATAAATTATGGTCTAACAATAAGTATGAAAAACGTCAGTCAACATGCGACCCAGTGGATGATTGTATTTTCTGACAAGGTCGTTGTATCGACCATAGAACTTACGAAAAGATGACTTCAAACGAGCCTGTTGATAGTTCTGTTTTATCAACTTGTTTGTCAGTAGCTTGCCTCGCCTTAGAAACTGTTCATACGAAGAGCATGCCCTTGCGTATCAAATTAACTGAGAGACAAAAACACCATATGCAGGTGATGAAGGTATCTTGCTACATAAGTAGGGAAAGTTGACTATAGAAAAATTGAAGTCATCGCATTTATCATAAAGTATTGTTGTTAGGTTACCATCAATGTCCATTTCCATTAAAATATCCAAATATGAAACAGATGACGCAGACTCTGTGGTATCTTTAAAAGATTTTTACACCCAATTGCAAGACAAAGTGACTGGAATTTGCAGTGATGGGCTGGCCTACTATTTATACCAAGATTGTGACCTGCTAATCCAAATTAATGTGCCGTGCATATATTATCTATTACTGGAAATAATGCCAGTGTTTTTGAGAATGATTCTATTCTAAATTGTGTGATTTATATGCACTTAATAGTCTGTCCGTGGTTATCAATAAATTCCCCGGCTTTTATGGTTCAGAAAGAAATTGATACTAAAGGAGTAAAACCGCAAGGAAAACTATCATTGCAGCATGTGTATGTTCCTCGTGTTCTCTTTATTTATGATCAGCAGAGTTATATCATAGTAATAAACCGATAAAACGGATTATCTTGTGTAACATGTATTTAGTTTTAAGGAAAGACATGTTGTCAGCCATTTATATGCGTCTATAGCAATGAGTATTTCCGCTAGAAATCTAAACATAACGCCGGTTCTTTCATCTGTCAATCATTCTCAGACATTTGAATTTCTTGATCACTTCATAATTTTAAATGGAAATTTCCGAAGAAATATAACATCAATAATTGATTTTTTTTTACCAAAAGATGGCTATCAGTAGACTCTAGCTCTCTAGCAAAATGTATTTATTGCATTTTGTTGATTAAAGTTTAAATTCAAAAAATGTCTTTTCTGAAATAAAAGTTGGCAAGAAAATTGAGATTTCCTCCATTTTCGTGATTGGCTGCGATTTATACCCCAGGTCCGGTCTTTAAGAATTAATTACATAATATCGAAACATATTTTCAAAAGTAATAGAATTCAATTGAAGAGAATTTTGTGTTGCATAATTTGTACAAGATAATAACATTGGTATTTAGAATCATCTAAAACAAAACATGTTTTTAATAAAAGTATGTTTTTGTTGTGTTGTTATATGTTATATGTTGTTATATGATTTATTTATTCTAAATTTCTAACCTTTTCTGCTTATTTTATGCATATTTTAAGAACGACCCTTATTTACGTTTATTGCACTTCCCAATACATTCGAATGAACTTTTCCTATACATTCATATCTATATTTCAAAAGTGTAAAAATAATATGTGTATCCTGTTTTTAATATCCTGAGGATATCTATATTTTCATTTCGTCTTCCAATTTTTTCCAGCTTTTGCCCAAAATAGGGAAACTGTCAGAGGATGTATAGCTGGAAATGTTACCATGGAGTTTAAACCTGCATTGGTAGCTGGCATAGAGGTGTAGACCTATGTATGGAACAAAGACCGGGGCGTTAACAAAGATCCAAGCTTTGCCAAGTTTGAACCTAGCATTTCGTCAGAGCTTGAGATATATTTTGATTTTGAGCACCAGGTTCAAAATCGAATATTTCACGATCCCACAGAGCCTAATACCTTATACCTCAGGAATTTAATGGACAGTGATCAACAGCAGTACACCTTAGTTATCAGCTATGTGAATTATGTTGGAACACCCACAGAATATATTATTGATCTAGAAGTACAAGGTAATTTGAACGGTACAATGCAAACTCTTATTTATTCAAAAATATCATACTTTGCAGTTGGTTTTCATTTCGACACATTTAATACGGGTTTCTCTAGTTAGGCATAGTGTTGCGAGTACACTATATATTATATATTACAGGTATATTGGATACTTAATGGGACTGTCACTAAATAACTTACTTATTAACTTATTAACTTAACTGCCGGACACGTCATTACTGGTGATGTTAATTTAGTTAACAACGAAGACCTAAGATCACTTATTATGAAAGGACCAAAATTTAGGGAGCCTAGATCCTTCACATGGTGTCGTAATTTTATACATACCATGAATTCTGTTGAAGATTGCGCCAAGCGATGGGCAAAATCTGAATAAGAAGACCTTGATACCTTGTCAGAGTGGGTTAAAAGCATCAGATGTATATTAAAATCTCGTATTAAACAACTGAGAGGTCAAATGAAAACCATCTATCCTTCTGTTTTCAATAAAGCAGAAGTGAGAAAAGAACTAGATAGATTACACGATCAGTATGTACTGGTCCCTGCTGATAAGGCAAGAACAACATTGTCTTTGTTTGTAAGGCACATTATATTAATTGCATTTTCAAAGAACTAGGTTTCAATTCTATACATGGTAATCCTACCCTACTGACACCAATAGCAGCCTTTCCAAGCAGGAAATACTTCAAAATCATAAATCGGTTATGGATATCTTTGATATCCCCAATAAACAAAATGGATTTGATTTACCTTATGTGTACTGGATTCCAAAGCTTCACAAAAGTCCTTACAAACAGAGATATATATAGCAGATTCCAGTAAATGTTCTACCAAACCTCTTTCTTTACTCCTTCCTAAAATTCTTACAGTAGTGAAGGAGAAACTTCAAGAGTATTGTACAACAATATACTCCAGAAATGGTGTGAATCAGATGTGGATACTAAAAATCTCTGAAAAAATTAATAGAAATTTTGAGGTCACAAACTCTTACCAAAATCAATAGCATCAAAACGTACGATTTTTCAACACTTTATACAACCATTCCCCATGACAAATTAAAATCTAGGCTTTTTGATATCATCGACAGTTGTTTCTTCAATAAAAAGGGAAGTCGTAAAAATGCTTACCTTGTCATTTGAAATCTAAAAATTTATTTTGTTAAAAACCATTCTGATTGCACACACAAGTGCTCTGAAGTTGACATTAAAAATATGCTTGAGTTTCTGATAGACAACATCTATGTAGTTTTTTGAAATCAAGTCTTCCAACAATCTGTTGGAATTCCCATGTGTACCAATTGTGCCCCATTGTTAGCAGACCTATTTTTGTATTCTTATGAAACACAAGTTTTTCAAAAACTTGAAAATAAATCACTCACTGTGGCCCTCAACTCAACATTCAGGTATATCGACGACGTATTATCAATTAACAATTGTTATTTCCATACTTACGTCGACTCGATATATCCCAGTGAACTTGAAATAAAAGATACCACAGAGTCTGCGTCATCTGTTTCATATTTGGATATTTTACTGGAAATGGACATTGATGGTAACCTAACAACAAAACTTTATAATAATCGCGATGACTTCAATTTTTCTATAGTCAACTTTCCTTACTTATGTAGCAAGACACCTTCATCACCTGCATATGGTGTTTTTGTCTCTCAGTTAATTTGATACGCAAGGGCATGCTTTTCGTATGAACAATTTCTAAGGCGAGGCAAGCTACTGACAAACAAGTTGATAAAACAGAACTATCAACAGCTCGTTTGAAGTCATCTTTTCGTAAGTTCTATGGTCGATACAACGACCTTGTCAGAAAATACAATCATCCACGGGGTCACATGCTGACTGTAGTGTTTCATACTAATTGTTAGACCATAATTTATCACCTAATTGTCTACGGACTTTTCCGTTTTTTCCCGATTACGACAAAGAGCATACGGCGGGTGTGACCGGTCAGCAGAGGATGTTCACTCCTCCTAGGCACCTGATCCTACCTCTATCTTTTTGGAGGTGTGTGTTGCTCTGCTTTGAATTTGTATTTCGTTTGATGGATTTTTGAGATGGTTGACAGTTTGTTATTGTCATTTTTTTCATTACTTAATAGACCCTTTATTAAAAGAACTAGCTACATGTAACTTAAGGTGGAAAGCTACACGAACACTTTATTTTTTGGATCGTTGAAGTATCATTTTTGAAACTTATTTGTATTTTTAATGAAAAAGTGGAAAATCTGTTTTGGTTAAAAGTAACACACTTTTGAGGTTAAGGACACACCAGACGTTCCTCAATTTTATATAATTTTCCTTGATATATTATTCCTTATTTATTAACATTTAAAACTGTTGATTCCCGAAATTTCAGGGTACATTAACAGGCTATTTTTGAGCTAGAATATTTAGAAATTTCCTTAAAATAGCACGCAAAATGCATTTGAATGCTTATAAATAAAGTCGTAGTATATATTTTCAATTAAACACTTTATATCTAGTAAATAAAAGAAGTATCATTTAACATGAAATATCATTATGGAATTACTTAGTGGAATTCTTCACATTGTGGAGAAAGGAAAAAATAAAAAAAATAATAGAAGATAGGTCGCGTCTAAAATTGTGTGTGAGTAAATGCATGATATAATTATCTAATTAATAATGTCCAGTAATGTCAATAAGATGTTTAACTTATTTAAATAAAAAAATATGTATGAAAATCAAAAACACCCTTTTGTTCATGATATAAATATCTAATTAATAATGTATAGTTATGTCAATAAGACTGGACATAGTGTTATCGACTATTTAGGTCTTCAATATTGCTAATAAAGTGATTAAGCTCGAAGAAAAAAAAATAATTATAATTTAGAGATTCATTTTTTCAATGTCTTATTCAATGATGCTTTACATTCAAACAGCTATATTTATCTACAGAATAACGTACTAAATTGTGTTGTGCAAGGTCATAATAACCGCATAACACAAAGTTGCATCATCGATTAGGCTAAAAAGATAAATTCGTGTCACAAAAGCTTGATATAAATCAAACATATGAGATAAATAAAGCATATTTAATTGTGTAATTTTATATTTGCTTAATCCAACTCGTAAAAATCATAGTGTTTATATTCGGTCGGCAAGCCACGCGAATAAATACACCACTTCAACTCGTTGGATAAAACGAATGTAAACTTACACAATATAAATCCCCTATTTATCTTTTACCGGTCCCAATAGAGCCCATTGATTCACGTTCGAAAATATTTCGCTGTACTCGCCTCACCTGTTTGGACTTACATCTTACATAGTAATGGTGATTCAATTTGGATAAAAAATATGAAATACATACTTATTCCAAGTTCGACTATAGGTGAAATGTAACATTAAATATGCAAGTCAATGCATTACAAAAAACAGAAAATGCACACAGGAGAGCAAAATAGAGTTGCAAAATCTAAGACAATGTATTAAGGAACGTTGCTAGTTGACAATGAGTTCTAGGTGAAAAATTAGGTTTTATGTTTGGAAAGGGTTGATACATGTATACCTGTGTGCTGATATTAAAGATAAGCTAATTAGAATGACATATGGCTATTTATTTGTTAGTCGTGTTCAGCTTTTTAAATTTATAATATATCTTTAACTAGGCCCTATATCTACTCTTTAAGAATTCTTTATGAATAATTTTACATAATAATGATTAATACTAATTTTCTTGCAGATATGTTTACAGACATCACTGAATTATTATTTATGATATTCTATAATGAATTAATATATAATTAAGCTGTATGTAGAATACACATCGTTTTTATTGTAGATGTTTGTTTTGAAAAAACCAAAGAAGTGGACAAGTGTACAGTAACAACATGTTATACAGGAGACAATGGGGTACTGAAGGTAAATTGTTCTCACTTTATCCATTTGGTAGTTATGTAAACCTTAAAATCATGATCCAAATGTTTCATAGTAACTTTTTTAAAGACGAAAATGTGATAAATTACTGATACAAAAGGTACATGTATACTTACTAAAGCTTCAAAATCTCTCTTGACATTTTTAATAATTTTTCTCATTAATAATGTTGTGAACAAAATGTCTCAATCTAGATGGGTTTAGACCACCAATTAGTTTTCTGGTGGGCAATATTAATGTGAATTCATAGCCTCAATATGTCCGCTTAAGTTTTACAACAGTGATTGTAGCGTTTCAATTTCATCTCTCTTTGTGGTTAAAATGTCCAAAGTTTTGGTTCGGAAATTTCTAAACGCTCTAATTCCGTACATATTGCACTTAATTGCCTTTTTTTCTATATGAAAAGAGTATTTTAAAACCCTGCTACTTCTTTTGTAAAACTTGTCTGCCATGAATTAGTTTAGCTAAATTTCAGTAGATAAAACAATTGAGAATGCAAATTCTTAAATATATATTTTAAGTCTCCTTGACTTGCACAGTCTGTAATCTACACATGGTGGCTGTATTTACCAAATATCTTTAAAATCAACGGAAATACATGCAGGAAAAACACATCCTTGTAAATCTGCGTCGTGATTAGAATTGATCAAATGATAGTAAAACAAAGCACACATTTAAAAACACTATATTTAATTGATTGAATGGTAGAGCTCAGCTAGTTTTGACTGATAAGACTTAACAGTGAAAGAACTACATCATGGTTAGAATATGATCAAACCCTGTGAACCCCAAACATATAATCCAATTAGGAATATAAAATCCTGAACCACGCAAGTTTAATTTCAATAGAACCCTTTGATAATTTTGTGCTTGAGAAAAATTGGATCATTTAAAATTGTAACCTTCAAATGTGGCTATTCTGTAGTCATGGTTGACCTTTTGACCCTTGAGAATATTCAAACAGAAATGATCATTTTTACTTATATATTCATCAGGTGCATATTAAAGTATTTGCAATAATTTATTGTAAATGCATCAAAATCAACAGATTTTGTTCCACTGGTCAAAATCTGACCACTGGTAGCACAAAGCAGGCAGTGAATGGATATAAACTGGTGAAGGTCTGTGAACACATGATTTCAGGCAACTATTCATGCTGTAATGCTGCAGGAACCTGTCTAACTTGTTCCTCTTTTTTTAATGGAAATTGTTCAATGGTTGTAATTCATACATGCATGACTAGACAGCAAAATACGCAATCCCAAACACAGCCTAGCTGACGGCGTGAGATTATTCGCAGTCTTCTAATTCTGTTGCATTATATACCTTTTATATTTTCAACGTTAATTCAAGTAGCTATAATTAATAATTTATACTTTCTTAATCGGTGTCTTCTTTAATAATAATAATTAACGTAATTTTAGTTTCTTTGTATGGATAATTGATGAAATGATTCAAAGATTGGTATAAAAATAAACAATGAAATGTTTTCTTTTGAGTTCCTTATATTGGACCATGTGCGTAGTTAGCATCGAAGAGAAAACTGCTAATGCGGGTTATATATTTTTCTTCCTTCATACCCGCATGGAGCACCAATGAAGAATTTTATTGCTTTATAATTTCCATAAACTTTGAACGCGCTGGGTATGTTTTGTTTCTGTTATGCTAACTATACAATAACCTTCATTATACATAAAACAAGCACTTGGTTGTAAAACAATCAAAATCATGCCATAATGTTCACATATACAAAGCTTAAAAAAAGTCATTACATTGCAGCTTCACATACACCTATATCTATACTAAATCTACTCCAATAAAACGGTTTTAAAAATGTACACAGCTCAAACGTTATCGAAGTTTGTATGAGTACAAATAACCTATGAATTACTTTGCTTTTGTCAACATGAAGAGTAAAACCTTTACATTAAAAATGACAGTAAAACTAAAATTATGCGAATTAGATTAATACGTCTTTTAAGTAAATGAAGTAAATTTGTGTGCATGCGTGCATGCGATATTGACTTTGATAGCAGTGCAGTACATTTTAATATTTATCAAAATATTTAAGTTAAAAATAAGTTATAATAATTGAGGCAATTATTTTTTTTTGTTATTTCTGGATTCAATTTTAAGATTAATAATTTTCCAAATAACCATACCCGAAGACTTATTTTTTAAATCGTATATTTATAGATCCCTGGTAATCAAACTGATTCAGTGAATGGTTCACTGTTATTGGGGGTCTGTGATGACAACGCTTCAGGCAACTATTCATGCTGTAATGCTGAAGGAAAATGTCTAGAACAATTCTTAAAAGTCGGAGGTAATTATTCACATTAGCATATATGTTTCCTTATATAAAACTATAGAACATAAAAACTTTAATTTCTATGCGATATTTTTAACGGGCTAAAAGGTCATATTTTTGGCGTCCCTGCACGTGCTAACATTTTGACGGTTGCATTGTTATAGATATTTTTAAAAAAAACACGTCTTTGTTCATAATTTCAATGTGTAATGTTATTCAATGGAGCTATATGACTCGTCAAGAACTATGTTGATATCAACCCTAGCCACCTTCCCTTCAATCAGACAGTACATTGCTTAGTCTGCATAACAGTGTGCATTGATAAGAGCAATTTATACCAATACTAAATATTGTCTTATATCATCCACAAACCATCCAAAACGCAGTATAGCTGAGAGTAGTCTTAGTATTATAATGGTTTGTTAAAAACAAACACTTGTCAAAGAAATATTTCTGCTGCCAATTTATATCTTTGGTAAACTTTGGTTTCAATTAGGAGAGAAAATGTTTATAAAAAATTGTTTTTAAAACACATTATTTATACTTTATAACACCCCTCCCCCAATTGTACAGACCAAGTACAGATCTGAACTTAGCTAATATCCATGCGTAAGCTATCTTACAATAAACACATTTTGAAAAGATAATTTTATGATGATAAACGACTAAAGAATAAATAAGGAAATGAAAATTAATTAAAAGATGTTTATTGACCTCGAATATCTCTATAAATTTCACGGACTGCGTCATGGCCCTTTCGAAGTCCCAGCTTGATAAGGGAATGGAGATTTACCTAATTATAAGCTTAACATAGAACCCCAAATATTTAGATGTCATGATTTTTTTTTTAATTTGTTTTTTTTTTTATTGAACTTTCACATAGTCACATACTATAGTATAAGCATAGTGCATAAACATAGATATATAGTTGCAAAGTATACATATACATTTATAGTATTTGTTTGATTGATACATTCAATATTCAGATATAATGTATATGTACATATACATATTACTTCTTAGAAAAGATACAAATGTAATTTAAACAAATGGTGGTGTATAATATATGTCGAGAAGTTTTATTTTTAGAAAAAAGTGAAAAATTTAAAGATATAAAAAAAATGTAAAAAAAAAAAAGAGACAGGGATATTAATGAGAGAACATAGATGGTGATGAACGTTCACAACGTTGAAATATATCTTTCCAATAAGTATCAAACAGATGATAATTACAGTTTTTCAGAAGCAAAAGCTTTTCTATAAACAGTCTTCTGATTATAGATTTCTCAATGATATTTACATTTAACCTGTTTTCATTTTACTTTGCAGAATTTATTGTTTTATGAAAAGAATGATTAAATTTTCTAGTCTATGAATATATCTATTATCATATTTTCCAAAAAGGATTGAATATTTATCTATTTATCTGATATCTATCATCAATTTCTCCAATTCAATCCAAATTTCTTTCACTAAATAACAGTCAACAAAAATATTTTCTATTGTCTCAGGGGTCTGTTGACAGAAATAACACAATAAAGAATTTGCTATCCCTACTTTATGTAAATAATAATTAATTGACAAGATGAAAAAAATGACAATAACAAACCGTCAACCATCTCAAAAATCCATAAAACGAAATACAAATCCAAAGCAGATCACCGCGGACATCCAAAAAGATAGAGGTAGGATCAGGTGTCAAGGAGGAGTGAGCATCCTCTGCTGACCGGTCACACCCGCTGTGTGTTCTTTGTCCTATGAAATAGTTGATATTGAAGCCACAGTAATTTTGAATCTTTTGTGCATTTAAAAGGCAGACTATAAATTTTCCTTCATTGCTTTTGAGTTTATTCAATTTCTGACATCCATTTTGTTTCAGACTTTGGATAAGTTCTTTTCTTTGATATTAAGACGTTGTACATGCCACTACAACCCTTCTTAGATCTACAAAATATTTCTACTGTATTTGGGTAACCAATATTATAACTCTTAGTTAATTGTTTATTTAATACTTTCACATAATGTTGTAATGCTTTTGTTAGACCGACATATTGAACAGACTTTATTTTCAAGTTGAATCTGTTTTTCAACTCATTATAACTAAACATCTGATTGTCATTTTCGTACATATCCCCTATATATATAAAGCCTAATTCAAATAAATCCTTAAAGAACACTGATTTATTGTTGATTTTAATATTTTTATTACACCATATGTGTTCATTAAACATTCTATCACAGTTTCCTTTTTGCACATCAATAATTGTTCTCCAACATTTTAATACATCTTTCCAAAATCTATTGTTTGAATTTTTCATAATCATATTAATAAAATCAATACCTAGTTTCGTCAGTATTTGCATATTATATCCAAAATTAGCTTTAAACAAGTTTGTCCATTTTGACTTTGAAAATATAAGCCTTCTAATCCAACTTGATTTAAGTGCTATCATAAAGTTTTCAAAATCTATCATTTTTAATCCGGCATTCTCATATCCTTGAATAAGAGCTAGAGCTTCTCTTACTTCTGTCTGGTTTTTCTATCCAAATAAATGCGATATTTTATACTCTTTTATTAAATAAACAATTAATTTATACATCTATATTTATGCCCTTTATATTCTTTTTATTTCGTATTACGATACCAAGGATTTCAGCACAGTGTATAAATAAATATGGAGAAATTGGATATCCTTGTCTACATCCTCTCTCTGGTTGGAAATATTCAGATAGTATGCCATTTTGTATAATGCATGAAGTTATGTTGTTATAAAAAAAAACTTCTATCCATTTTTTTCATTGATTTACCAAAATTGAAATACTCTAAAGTTTCAAAAATAAATTTCCAAGACACTGAATCGAATGTTTTTTCAAAATCAATAAGCCTGATTAGACTTTGTATTTGTTTACTTTCAGTGTAGTTCATAATATCATATAAAAGTCTGAAATTTTCCCCAATAAACCCACCCTTAACAAAGCCTGTTTAATCATAACTAATTAATTTATCTAAAAACTTTTAATTCGTTCTGCTATACAGTCTGTTGCTATTTTATATACAACTGTTAATAAAGTAATGGGACGCCAATTTTTCAAAAACTGTTTAGGTTTATCTTGTTTTGGAATACAAGTGATTATTCCTAACTTATTAGTAGTAGACAGTTCGCCTATTTCATATGATATATTAATTGCTCTTGTAACAAAGTGTTTCAAATCAGAGCAGAATTTTTTTTTAAAAACTCAGCTGTAAAACCATCGGCACCAGGGCTTTTATCATTTTTCATATTTTTCAAAAAATTCAGGGCGTCATTTTCCATTATAAGTCCTTCGATACTTTCTTTTTCTTCCTCGGTAAGTTTTCTTATGTCCAAATTAGTTAATTTCAAACTTATATTTTCATTTACAAACTATCTTTTCTTTTTATACAAGTTCTCATAAAACATCTTTGTTTCATTTAATTAAAATATCTCCTTGATTGTGCAGAATTTGGCAATTTTCCCTTTCTAGTTTAGTTATTTGTTTACTGATAAAGTTTTGTGATTCTAAATTACAAAAGTATTTTGATGTTTTTTCTCCCTCTTGTATCCATTTTACTCTTGACCCTACATAATTTCCTCTAAGTTTGTGGTTTCTAATAATAATCTTGCCTGTTTCTATTGAATTTCTAAAAACCTCTTCCATTTTTAAGTTCAGTAAGCCTGCAATAAAGAACAACTGGGGAGTGATCTGATCTATAACTATTTTCAAATTTAATGTTATGGATAAAGGGTGATAAAGAATTGGAAATCAAGAAGTAGCTTAATCTTGCCTGTTTTACAGGATTCTTTTTACACCAAGTATACCTTTTAAGCTCTGGATGAGAAATACGAAAACTGTCTTCCAAATCTAATATATCAATTATCTTATTCAGTTCGCATTGATTTTTGGGGTTTTTTATTTTTTTGTAATTCATAGTATCTAGTTCATGGTTCAAAACAACATTAAAGTCTTCTGCTAGTATTATATGCTGATTAATATACATCTTTTCAATTTCATTTCTTAAGTTATAATAAAAATCAGGTTGATCTGTATTTGGCCCATATACATTAACTAAAAGGAAATCTTTGTATTCAATCTCAACTTCAACAATTAAAAAAATTACCATCTGCATCACAGGTGGTATTTTGTACCTTAAATTCGAAATCATTTTAAAATGATATTGCTACTCCACGGGAATTTGATCTGGAAGAACTGAAATATGTCTTAGCACCCCCAAAAATTTGTACGTTCTGTTCCTCATCACAAGTAAAGTGTGTATCCTGAAGAAAATAGATATTATAATTTTTACCATAAAGGTAATTTAGCATATCACTTCTTTTTTTATAATCGCCAAGGCCTTGACAGTTGACAATCAGTATTTTTAGAGAATCATAGCTTCTTTTACCCATTATCAAACTGGAAAAGCAGAGTATTCATCACCAAAGAACAAAACGATTGAGATATAGAAAAAAAATAGTCAGTAACTGCTCCAAGTGGCATTTGACCAATAACATATGGATGAACATTGTAAGGAAAATACGGATGAATCGAGTGTGTACCTTGATTAATTTTCCATTACAAATATGCTTTAAAAAGGGTTTCCAAAATATTAGAAATATATATATATATATATATATATATATATATATATATATATATATATATATATATATATATATATATATATAAACTAAGGGAGATAGAGGCCTACAAAATGAGCTCTATCCTAAAACATGTTTCTTTATAAATATATGAAGGAGTTTGGTGTTTAATAAGAAGCATTTTGAATATAAACGGATTATCAAGTTCAAAACCCGCATTACTCCCATCCCAGAAAAAAAAATAACTACGATACACAACATATAACATCTCCGCAGATACGCTCACACTGTAGCCCTCCAAACTCGTTGAATATTATATACAGCATGTTCTAAACACAACCTTCAAAAGATATTTTGTTGTTTTATAATAAAAAAAAAGCTTACTTCTCTCAGCATGCAATGTTTGTTTCTTGATAAAATTACATGTCATGATTTTGGATAACAGATAAATTATCAGTCATATTTGACTCATGGACTGATGATAATTGCTAAAATAAATGTAGGTTTGTTCGCCGTTTACAAGGCACTTAGTTTCAAAGAGCACACGGTGGGTGTGACCGGTCAGCAGAGGATGCTCACTCCTCCATGGCACCTGATCCTACCTCTATTTTTTTTAAAAGGTCCGTGTTTGCTCTGCTCCTGTTTTGTAATTTTCCTTTGGACTTTTGAATTTGAACACTGTTCGTTATCACCACATGTCATTTGTTTCTCAAAATTCAAGATGCGTAAAGGCTTATTTAAAATTTAGATATATTTAATGAAATGAAACAAAATCCTAGATGACAACCTCTTATGTACCTTTTTCAATGTTTAATTAAACATCTATTTTATCATATTATTTCAGGAAATATCCGAACAACGCAATGCCAACATTTTTATGGATTTTTCAACTTTGTATCAACATTTTGCTAATGTCAACATCTTGTGCTTTGGTGCGTTTATCCCTATACTAACATTGATCGTCAATTCAGAATTGGCTACATTTGTCTCTCGTAAAAAGTATTATACGTAGTTGTTATCAAGATTAAAACATGTTATCTGGAACCATAGTGTCAGAACTGTTAATTCAAGTACAGAGCTATCTCTTTCTATCATTATTTGTCACAAAATAATGTATTACATAGAGTAGTGGTATGTAAACCGTGGCTGCAGGAAATGTAATAGAAGTATTGAATTTTATACACTGTAGTTTAATGTACTGACACATGCAACGGAAAGGGCGTGACATGAAACTATAAAATTCAATACTTTTATCACATTTGCTGCAGCCGCGGGTTTTGTGCAGCGGAGAAGGTGGAACTGTTAAGCATTGTCAATATTATTCGTATCTTGAAAAATGGCGTTGAATAAACTAGCAGTCAAAATATGAAGACATATGCTAAATCATTTCGGTACAACATTACGTACATGTATATAATACACTCTGTAGGCGTCATTTCTACTCAATATTTATAAAATATGTCATAACTTTTGAAAAGATATTATCATAATATCAATATGGTTTCATGTGGTTAAATATACTCATTATAGATTATAGATCAAAATGATGCACATTGACCTGTTTTTATTTTCTTTTTCTTTTTTTTCTTTGTATTTTGATCACCAACTTTGTACAGCTGGACTTGCACAAAAGAGTGCGCTCAATTTTTCCGGATCTTTTTCTGCACTGTCAACCCAGTTTTGTATTTAGTTAGCAGATACTACTACTCTTTGTATTTTGATCACCAACTTTGTACAGCTGAACTTGCACAAAGGAGTGCACTCAATTTTTCCGGATTTTTTTCTGCACTGTCAACCCGATTTGGCATTTAGTTAGCAGATACTACTTCGGTTTACATTATCATGTTCGGCTTACAACAAAATCGGTAAAGGTTTTTTATATGTAATATGTATAGAAGTAAGCGACTTTTTGTCCTATTTACTTGCTCGTGTTTTTTTTGTTTTTTGTTGGTTTTTTTTGCTATATTTTGATGTGTATATTACTACAGTTTTCGAATTTTTGGGATTTCTTTTTCAAGGGGGGGGGGGGGGTAAATATGTAATGCTTATCGCATTATCCCCAAGCCCCCACCACCACACTCATCTTGAAGGAAACTTTTGCACAAGTCTTAATCATTGTCAAAAATATTTATCTAAATATAAATAAATATATAAAAATATTTCTGAAATATTTTGTTATTTATATAAACACATGTTTAGGAAAGTCCCAATATCTTGACAGTTCATTTGAACTATTGATTCAAAAAAATCCTAGAATAAAGACTTGGCAACAAGTTTTTCTTACACCTGTACTATATATGCAGTAAATAGAAGAGATATTTATTGGCTTTTTGCCTTTCCAGTAGATTGATCTTAGCTAATATCAGGTTTTTTCGGAGAAAAACACCCATTCACTCTAATTCTTACAGCCTTTGGGTCACAACATGACTGCATTTTGCAATTGGACATTTTCTTGTATATTTTTACTCACTCAATTCTTCAACCACTTAGATTTTTTATATCACAGAGGCAGAGGCAGTTTAACCCATTTTTCAATTTTATTTATTGATTATGGATAAAGCAAATCAACTAAGGATTCTTACTGTAAACTGTCAAGGTTTAGGAGAAACTAGCAAAATAAAAGATGTTCTTAACCACCTCAAGGCCAAATATTACAATATATATTTTATACAAGATACACACTTTGTAAATACAAACGAAAACTTAATTCAGACTCAGTGGGGCTAAAGTTTTTTTTAATTCTTATAGATAAAATTAAAGAGGAGTAGCCATTCTACTCAACAATAACTGTGAAATAAAAGTTCACAATCAGTTTAATGATAAAAATGGTAACTATTAATAGTAGTTGTAAATGTAGTTGATAAATAGTAGTTGATTTATAGAAGTTGTAGTTGTGTAAGAAAAACTTGTTGCCAATGAAAAACATGGTAACTATATTATTCTTGATGTAACATTTGAAACCCTAAACTTTATACTAGTAAATATATATGGTCCCAATACTGACTCTCCAGAATTTTACAAAGAGCTTTCAAATAAAATTGAAGACATTTACTCTACTCAACATATAATATTAGGTGGTGACTTTAATTTAGTACTAAACAAAAATTTAGATACCATGAATTACATACATTTAAATAGTCCAAAGTCTAGACTAGAAGTTCTGAATTTAATGGACAATTTCGACCTCAAAGATATTTATCGTAGCAACAATCCAGATTTAAAAAGATAACATGGAGACGAAGAAATCCAATAAAACAAGCAAGGCTACATTTTTTTCTAATATCAAAATCTTTACAAGTAATGACTCCATGCATAAAATTTGAAAATAGCTATCGCTCGGACCATTCACCGGTAGTCCTTTACTGCAAAATAAATAACTTAAAAAGAGGCAGAGGATTCTGGAAGTTCAACAACTCACCGTTAACAGATAAAGATTATGTTAATATAGTTAAGAAAACAATAGACGATGTTAAAATACAATATTCATGTCCAGTTTATAATGCAGAAAACTTATTAAATATAGACAATGATATAAACAATTTACTATCAAAGATCAAACTTTGATGGATATTTTATTAACAGAAATTAGATGGAAAACAATTTCTTATGCAACTGTTAAAAAATAAAATAGGTGAAATAGAGACAGCTCTTGAAAAAGAGATAACAAATATAGAATAAAACTTAGTAAATTATTCCACAGAAGAGCTAACAAATGGAGCTTGAATCTATCAGAAAGAAAAGGATGCAGGGTCAGTGTATTAGGGCAAAGATTAAATGGATAGAAGATGGAGAGAAACCCTCGAAATATTTCACTTCACTCGAATCAAGAAATCATTTTATGAAAACTTTTACAAAAAAAGGAAAATTATTAAATCAGAGGTTTTTATTACAAAATTTAAAAAAAATTAAATTTCCAAAGTCGAACGATACAGAATCTAAACGTATTGAAGGCCCATTAACCAAGTCTGAAATTCTTTTTACAAAATGAAAAATGACAAAACCCCTGGTCCTGATGGATTCACATATGAATGTTTTAAGTTTTTCTGGACAGATATAAGCTCTTTTATTAGAAGAGCAATCAATAATTCTAAAGAATTGATGCAATTTTCAGAACCAAATAAATTAGGGATTATAACTTGCATACCAAAAGACGGAAAACCTAAACAATTTTTGAAAAATTGGCACCCCATTAGTCTTCTTAATGTCATATATAAAATAGCTTCTGATTGTATTGCAGAACGCGTTAAAAATTTTCTAGACACATTATTGAGTAAAGATCAAACAGGATTTATTAAAGGGAGATTTATTGGTGAAAACATTATGATTATATATGACATTATGAACTAGACAGAACGAACTTCAATACCTGGTATGCTAATGATGATAGATTTTGAAAAAGCTTTTGATTGTATATCATGGGATTTTATCTATCAGACACTTGACATATTCAATTTTGGTCAACCTATCAAAGATTGGGTTAAAACATTTTATAATGATATAAATTCATGTATCTTACAAAATGGATTTTCTTTAAAATATTTTAAACCTCAAAGAGGTTGTAGGCAGGGAGACCCAATCTCACCCTATTTGTTTTTATTATGTGCTGAAAATTAGGAATTTTAATACGAAATAAAGATATTTAAGGAATAACAATAGATGGAGAAGATTATAAAATCTCTCTCAATATGCAGATGATACGTCTCTTGTCACAAATGGATCACCAGAATCTTTAAATGGGATTCTTATAGAATTAGATAACTTTGCGAATAATTCAGGTCTTAGAATTAACTTTACAAAAACAAAAATGGTCTGGATAGGCAGTAAAAAAATTTCAAAAGATGTTTTTCATCTCTCAAGATGGAAACTGACCTGGAACAATACAACTTTTGATCTGCTAGGAATTAAATTTTCAGTTAACTTGCATGAAATGCCAGAACTTAACTATAAAAGTAAATATTTGGAAATTGAACAAACAATTAAACAATGGAAATCAAGAAAATTAACTCCAATTGGAAGAATAGTTGTACTAAAAACTTTAATTTTACCCAAAATGAATCATTTGATTTTAACTTTACCAAACCCTGACCATGAATTTTTACAAAAGTTTGATAAAGCATTATTCAATTACCTCTGGGGGTCAGATATACACAAAATTAAGAAAAATAGAATCATTCAAGACTCCAGTCAGGGAGAGCTAATAATGTTAGATTACAAAGAATTTATGTTATCACTTAAATCAACCTGGATAAGAAGACTTCTTCATTCCTCGCCTAAATGGATACATATTTTAGAAGCTGAAATGAATACAAGTGTTAGCAACTTATGGTCAAAAGGTACTGAATATACTCTCAAAATATGTAAATTAACACATAATAGTTTCTGGAAAGAGGTACTCCTAAGCTGGACCAAAATAACCGATTGCCAGGTAGCTATAAAAGAATGAATTCCATTTGAACATATATGGTATAATCCAAGATTTAGAATAAACAAGGCATCTGTATTTTTAAAACAATATTTTAAAAATGGTAAGAAAGTTTATATAAATATGTATGATTCTGCTGTGTTTTGTTGTCAATTTGTTATTAGATCATTGTTGTGCTGCAAATTTGTATACATCTGATCAGTTTTTGACAGTGTACTGTAGGTAATATAAAGCATGCGAAATTTAAGTGAGGTTCATTAAAATTTATGTAGCAATTAATGTTCCTCGTTTTATTACGATATTGTCTTTGTTTTAAAAGTAGTGTAAGCAAGCTTTAATTCGTTACATTTTTGCGAGAGTATCGTCGTTGCAAAAAATTCTGCGAAAAACCGCAAGCTAGTTCAAAAATGCTTGTGGTATTTCATTTTTCAGATAATCTACATTTTGAACGCGAAAATAAGTCGCCGCGCACGATCCTGAAAATTGAAAAATAGATTTGTTGCAAATAAAAGTTGGTTAACTTTACACTACACGCGGACGGATATGGTTTTCCGATGATGACGTACACTTCCGTTCACCACTTGTCTTGAATCTTATCGCGTCCTTTGATTCCTCTGTTGCACCCGATCACCAATCTGTAATTCATTGTAAACTTTTCCTTCTTCGTGTCTTCTCTTCCGGTTATCTTCAGAGAGAGAGAGAGAGAGAGAGACAGTTCTTGTGACAAATGAGAATTTAGTTATTTTTGAGACTGTTTTAACACCTTCTCCATGCTTGACTGGATATGTGTTGTTCATTTTGTCCTTTATTTAATGGGTAGATGCAGAAATAAATTGGACCGGTTTTCTATTTATACATTCAAATAAAAATTCAAATGCAGCCAAAGGGTTCAAATCCCTTCCTTATTTTTTTTAATAAATCTGCAATAATAGTTTAACGTTGTTTAAAAATTACAATGAAATCATTTTAAAAGAGTAGTTTGTATAATTGTATCTTTACATTGCTTGAAAAAATGATCAGATTCCTTTTTCTATTTACAAACATCGATTCGCACAGTGATAACCAAACGTTTTTTTGTTTCAATTGGATTTGAGCTTAAAAACATCGTTTAATTCAAGTATATTGGATAAGATAATTAAAGAGAATAAAGCGATCTTTATTTTAATTCACAATCCTGATAGAAATAGCGCATAGAGCAACAGTAGAGAGAAATTTGTTGTAAAATATTTTAACTCTTTACTTGAAATAAGAATGGGGGGGGGGGGGGGTTGCAACCGTTAAACACCTTTATTAAGCTTGACTAAACATTATGCTGTACAGTTGGTTGGTATTGTCACATGAGAGCATAAAGATTTCCCAAACATTTTTAAATTTAAAAAATAAATTGTTTTAAAGGCATAACATTTTAAAACCATACACTAAAATGATATTTATTTTGTGCTTAGTTCATTTAGCATGATACGTTTGTTTACAACTTAAAATTACGCATATATAATCAAATAGAGATCAAAAAAAGTTTTCCTTATAACTCGACTCTTTTTAAATTTGTTTTTCCAATTACAGAAAAAAGTGATAAAGTACCGATTTAAATTGTATGGTGAAAAGCACAAAAGACTCAGGGTGATATAATATAGCATTAAATGATTTATTTTTGACGTCGTCGTGTCAATAGCTGCCGTCAGATGAGCAGACAAATTGAATAAAGCGCGTTAGCGCCTTATGATAATTTGTCCGCTCAATTGACGGCAGTTATTGACACGAGGACGTCAAAAATAAATCCTTTAATGCTTATATTTACATTCCCTTATTGATGAAATCAATTATTTTATTAAAATAAATTAGTATAAATTGCAGATCACGGAGGGAGTAAATTAGTAACAGCAAGAACAGCTGTTTTCTAAAACCGGTTTAAACTGGTTATCACATAGACTGTTGAGATGAGCATGAATATATAATCCATGAAAATTAACTCTTAAAATTTTGCTTTTAGTAATAAAATCATTTTTATTGTTGAATAATTGCAAAACATGGTGTTTTAACAACATGTATATGATATATTTTTAAACCAATAACTTAGAAATCAATGTTTGGGAACTACTTATGTGAATTGCATGTATATTTATACGCAGTGATTAAGTTGTTGCATTTTGAGGCGTTTAAAGATCACAAAATATAATGGAAAAACAGAATGTAAATATAGATTGGATATTTCTATTAACTGTGCGTGCATCATCCTGACGTCATGTTTTCAACGTTACCGTGGTGACAAAACATGTTGATTTTAAAATCGAATAACAAAAAATAAAATACATTTTCATCAAATGGAATGAAACTTGGTATATCAATAAAATAAGAGTTGTTGCATAAATTAATCTGTTAGTTATAACTTTAATAAAAAATAAATGAGAGACAGGCACATTGTCTTCGTATTTTTTGATTGACCCTCGTAGTGATACTAAATTCAATATTATCAATATTGAGTAAATAATTATCAGTTTTAAAGCTTCCAACAGGTAAATGAATATTTTTAAACTAATGGTTTGGACACTCTCTTTGCTACGTGTAAACTTATGAACTGAGACATTTTATTGTTTGTAAAAGTCACCTTGGCGGAAGTAAAAGATCAATATGATCTTAGTATATTTTGCGTGAAATTGAGAGAGAAACTGAGTACCAATATGGTGGGGAAACCTACCAATTGACCTAGTTTTTTGTAAAACGAGCTTAAAAAGTAAAAATGTGCTTATAAATTTCAACGATATGGCGAAATGTTTTGACACTATTTTAAATAAACGGAATATTTATATGAACCCCTAGCAAGGGCTGCATTAAATTTGACTTATCGAAGGATTTTTCATAACGTAACTTTGAATAAATATCTTTTTCACTTGCGCCGATGCGATTAATATAGATCATTTGCTGTGTTAGGATACGCACGTCACGTGATTAAGAAGAACATATGACGTTACAAAAATGCATCAAATATAGTGTTGGATACAAATATAGTGTTGGATACCGCTGTTAATTTACGTAATGAAGATTTAAAGAAATTGCCCGGTTAAAGTATTTTTCGATGATTAAAATAGTACCCTTTTCCGATTTTATTTTAGCTTTGGGCAGCCTTAACATAGCTGCGTAAGCGAAAATCAAACTGCACCGTTGTAGGTGATGCAATGGCTCTTTTTAAGTTTTGAACCTGTCCCTAAAGATAATAATCAAATATTGATATATTAATGAGTTTTAAAGATAGGAAATTATACACGATATAATTTGCATCAATTATAATGGCGGTGAAAACGCATATTTTTGTTTACATATAAAAGTTGTCTTTATGCTGTGAATTAAAATCCTGAATTTGATCGAGTACAAAGAATATAAAAAATTTAACTGGTGAAAAATATTTCATTCATGCCATAAAAGTCGTGCCTTCTTTTGAATATAAACATATCACGTAATGTTAGACTAATATTCAATGAATAGGGAGCAAACACCTTTAGACTTGCTATATTGTGTAAAGGGGAAACGATACTTCACTGCGGTAGTTTTCGTCGCGTATGTTTACCCCATGGTTACGTCATTTTCCTTATTACTTGGGACCCCGGGGGTACAGGTTCTCCTTTTTTGTTTGTGTGAGTGTTACCCTATTTCAAACAGACAATAGTAAGGGTATCCAGAATGATAAACGTATTACCCATATCATATAATGATTATATTTCAAATCAACAACTATTAAGCATATACACAACTGTGACTATATCAATGTTTTCTAGCATTTGCTCAAAACCAAGGATGCACTGCTGGCAATACAAGATTGAAATCAAAACACGAGATACTCAAAGGCAAAGAGGTGATCAGCTATATTTAGTACATTAATTTACAATGATTTTGACCTGTTTGTCAAATATGCCAAGTTTGAACCCAACATATTAGCAGACCTTGTCATGTATAAAGATGATATCTTCCACCACAAAGATCGAATATTCCATAATCCTGAAGAACCTGCGACCCTATACTTTACAAATCTAAGAAAGAAGAATGAAGACAAATATGTTTTATATATTACATGATGAAAGTGCTTCAGGAAACTACTCATGCTGCAACTTAACGCTGCAGAAATCTGTCTAGAGCGAGTCTTAAAGTTCAAAGGTATACACAACGCAAGCTGAGTAACGAACTCCGATCCTCAGGCATGTTCGGATTGTTTTTTTAATTCGTACCATAAATCTGCCTTTTTACAGACAAATTTAATTAGTCTTCTAGTGTAAATATTACTATCAGTTATTCAACGAAGTGCTTGGCTTAGAGGATCAAAGGAGTGCTCTATATTCAGGTAAAGGGGTTCGAACCACCGATGCAACGATACAAACTTTATTTTTTGAATTCAACTTGTATATTCATTCCAAACTTTGTAAAAATGCATGGATACCATCAATTAATTTCTTCTTTTTCATTTCATTTATAGAGTTTGAAGGACAAATAAAATTTATGATGGAAAGAATACTTAGAGGCTGAGGATCGGAGAACCTTAAGATAAAGCCTGCAGTTATTTGAAAGTTGTCGATTTCCAGGCCTATCCAAGTAGCTGTAGAGGACTAATTGCAATCTTACCGTGAATAAATTACTCCTCCGCCGTATCAATACTCATTGAACACTCCGCAAAATTATTCTATTTGTGTTGTAATATTGCAGAGATTACTAATACTATGTACATGACACTTACATTAATGGATACTCCGAGCTATTATTTTGTCTCTGGTGTATTTCTTTTGAGGAAAACATGTACATTGTTCTTATCTTAATAGATATTTGGATATTCTGTAATATTCTTTTCTTTCTCTTGGGTTTTTTTTTTTTTGGGGGGGGGGGGGGGGTGGCACATAGCTTTTAACATCACTGGATATTCCTTGCTAATCTTTATTTTCTGTGTTGATTTACTCCAGAGGACACCATATACATTGTACTTAAATCACTAGATACTCCGTTTGTTTATTCATATTTTTTTCTTTTGCATTTCTCCAGAGAATACCACTCGCCCTGATGATTAACCAGGTTCCATGGTCATCATTACGACCTTGACCATTGTCCTTGTGATAGCCGCAGCGGTAGGGTTGAAGCCGGAGTACTTATTTTTATGAAAAGACGACGAGGAACACCTGGAAATAAACAGCGAATCAAAGTGTGTTGTTTTACTTTTCATATATCTGCAGTTCAGATCAAATGCTTAAAGAATATGCATTCAATAAAGATGTAAATGTATATTTTTTTTAATTTAGTTAAAACTCTATGTATGAGATGTGGTGATAACAAACAGTGTTCAAATTCAAAAGTCCAAAGGAAAATTACAAAACAGAAGCAGAGCAAACACGGACCTCTTAAAAAAATAGAGGTAGGATCAGGTGCCATTTATATAATGAACAAACTGAAATAAAATAAAACATATATTATTTGATCTTTCGTTTATTTGTTTGAATATTACATATGCCTCAAGAAGCACTGCCTCGTCTATAACGAACGCATAGTATTGATAATTTGTTTTAGATTTTTTTAGAGGTTTACATGTATTTCGTGAAAAATGACAACAACCCGCCAACCGAAAAATCCATATAGTGAAATACAAATTCAAAGCAGAGCAAACACGGACCTTTAAAAAGATAGAGGCGGGATCAGGTGCCTAGGAGGAGTTAGCATCCCCTGTCGACCGTGTACTCATTGTCATGATCATGAAAAACAGAAGAAACTGTCGTCAGTCAGGTGTATTAAGTATGAAAAACGAAATTGAACTTACAAGTGCTCCAGATCACAGGATATTTCAAAGCAGATACGATTAAAATCAAAGGATGTCATTGATCTGTTTTATTTTCTTATGACAAACTTCAAAAACAACGATCTAACTAGACCTGCGAGTAAAGAAAACAAATTATTTCTAAATATTATAATCTCATAAATATAGATGTTACTTTGAATCTGTTATTTGTGCTTAGAACAACCAAATCCGTTCTAAATTCATAATATCAACACTTGATTTTCCTTCATTTTTAAGGTACTGTGCAGGAAAATGTATAACAATTTGATGACTTTTCATGTGAAACTAAAACATTCAGAAATAGAACCCATCAAATGGACAAACCATATTCATCTTCACCACGCAGGCATTAATGTTATATTGCTGCACATTCATGTTGTGACTTCCGATGTACTGTTTTATACAGTACATATATTACTGTACAAGAAGTATGGGTCGGTGTTACACAAAAACGACACATCTATTATAATGAGTAATGATTACGATATCTTTTAGCCTTCTAACATTGTACTGTATTTGAAACCCATTCTTATATGTAGTGGGTTTTTTTTTATTAAGAATGTCATTGTGATTACACGCTCATAATGTTCTCTTTTGCGATGCTTTCTTATGACACTTGAAACAGTTTTTAACATCTTCTCCATAACAATGATACTATTGTATTCTTACAAGGAGACACAGGCAGATATAAACAGGAGAAATTCATATCTTTACAAAGTTTTGCGACAGATTATTGGTATTTGTTTCTCGTGTTTGTCACTATAATATTACGACGGAAGTGTAAGACGTGTGCAATTAGCGTCAGTGTACATTTCAAGCAGGTTTGCAGCTTATATTATAAGCATAGTTTCTGTTTTCAACATGTATAGTTTGTAATTGATCCATGATGACGTCATAATTAATATGATATGTTTTTGATAGAAAATGAAGCATTTTATTAACATTTCATTATATTTTGATGATGATGTAAAAAGTTATCTGCAAACGTACCCATGTTATATTTGTAACTATTTCAAGTAACTATTTGTAAGTACATGTTAAATTTCGTTTTTAGAGAGGCTGTTGAAATTATAAATAAATTTCATTTTTCAGACAGGGAATAAAATGCAATACCGACTGTAACACTTTTGCACTTCGGCACCGAAATTTGTACCGCTATTGTATCACATGAGAAGAACATGCAATAAAGAACCTTCTTTGTACTTGTGGTTCTTCTGCCAACTACAGACCTTTTATCGTGTATAGTTCGCCATAATTTGCTTCCAAATTTTCTTACTGGTTCGAAATAGGGAACTCATGTTTCTTTACCAGAAGCAATATTTGCAATAACCGATTTTGGTCAGCTTTCGATATATGCGGTATCCATCAGCCAAAAATCTTTCGTACTTTCAAAATACGCAACAAAATGAAATGCACTCGCGGTAGCAATATGCCAACAGCTTTAACAATATTACAAATCGTGTAACTGCAAGCACTCTCAATTATTTCCTTTATTTTTGAGACATTTGCCTTGGCTGTTACAGTCACAGATAGGCCAGATTTTACTGCATCTCTGTCTCATAAGATACTTTATAACTAATAAGAGACCCATAAACTTTCCCTAATTCAGTAATTACCAATTGATCGAGTTCTTAGCGAACTTTTATTTATTTATATATATATATATATATATATATATATATATATATATATATATATATATATATATATATATACACTCTGATTTCTTTAATATCTCAAACTACGTTCCCTATCATTTTTATTACAGTGGTCAACGACTTGCTCTATTGAAATGACTATAAGTTTAAAACTTTGTGGTGCTAAGGGCATGTGTTTATAAAGTTTGTAAGATACTGAATAGAGCTATTCAAGTGTATCTTCATCTACAACATCGTACAAAGCATTTATATAACTGTGCTACAATAAACATGACATATCGAACAGCCGTCGTAACGTTAGGAAATGTGGTTTGGATTGTTGGATTTATAGTTGATCTTGTTGATGATGTTGTTGTTGATGTTTTGTTGATATTGTTCTTGATGTTGTTGCTGTTGATGTTGTTGTTGTCAATGATGTTGGTGTTGATGTAGTTGTTGTTGATGTTGTTGTAGTTGTTATTGATGTTGTTAGAGATTATGCTGTTCTGGTTAATGATGTTGTTGATGTTGTAAATGTTATTGTTGTTGTCGATATTGTTTTTGTTGATGATGTTGTTGTTGTTGTTGTTGTTGATGTAGTTGTTGTTAATGTTATTGTTGTTGATGTTGCTTTTGTTGATGATGTTGTTGATGTAGTTGTTGTTGCTGATGTTATTTTTGTTGTTCTTGATGATGTTGTTGTTGATGATGATGTTGTTGTTGTTGATGTTGCAGTTGTTAATGATGTTGGTGTTGATGTTGATGTTGATGTTGTTATTGTTAATGATGTTGGTGTTGTTGTAGTTGTTGTTGATGTTGTTATTGTTAATGATGTTGGTGTTGATGTTGTTTTTGTTTATGTTGTTAATGTTATAGTTGATATTGTTGATGATGTTATTGTTAATGTTATTGTTGATATTGTTGTTGATGTTGTTGCTGTTGATGTTGTTGTTGTTAATGATATTGGTGTTGATGTAGTTGTTATTGGTGATGTTATAGATTATGTTGTTGTGGATCATGATGTTGTTGGTGTTGCTAATGTTATTGTTGTTGATGTTGTAGTTGCTGTGATGTTGTTAATGATTACGTTGTTATTGTTTTAATGATGTTGTTGTTGTTGATGATGTTGTTGTTGTTGTTGATGTAGTTGTTGTTGTTAATGTTATTGTTGTTGAAGTTGTTGTTCTTGATGATGTTGTTGTTGATGATGATGATGTTGTTGTCGTTGATGTTGTTATTGTTAATGATGTTGGTGTTGATGTAGTTGTTGTTGATGTTGTTGTTGTTAATGATGTTGGTGTTGATGTTGTTGTTATTGATGTTGTTATTAATGATATTGGTGTTGTTAATGATGTTGTTGTTGTTGATGATGTTGTTGTTGTTCTTGATGTAGTTGCTGTTTTTAATGTTATTGTTGTTGATGTTGCTTTTGTTGATGATGTTGTTGTTGTTAATGTTATTGTCATTGTTGTTGATGATGTTGTTGTTAATGATGTTGGTGTTGATCTTGTTGTTCTTGTTGATGTTGTTCTTGTTAATGATGTTGGTGTTGATGTTGTTGTTATTGATGTTTATAATGTTTTAGTTGATATTGTTGATGATGTTGTTGTTGATGTTATTGTTGATAATGTTGTTGATGTTGTTAATGATGTTGGTGTTGATGTAGTTGTTGTTGATGTTGTAGTTGTTATTGGTGTTGTTATAAATTATGTTGTTGTGGTTAATGATGTTGTTGATGTTGCTAATGTAATTGTTGTTGATGTTGATTTTGTTGATGATGTTGTTGTTGTTGTTGATGTAGTTGTTGTTGATCATGTTATTGTTGTTCAAGTTGCTTTTATTGATGATGGTGTTGTTGTTGATATAGTTGTTCTTGTTAATGTTATTGTTGTTGTTGTTGATGATGTTGTTGTTGTTGTTGATGTCGATGTTGTTTTTGTTGATGATGTTGTTGATGATGATGTTGTTGTTGTTGATGTTGTTAATGATTATGTTGTTGTTGTTAATGATGATGATATTGTAGTAATGGTTGTTGTTGTTGTAGTTGTTGATGTTGTTGTTGATGATGTTGTTATTGTTAATGATGTTGTTGTTGATGATGATGATATTGTAGAAGTGGTTGTTGTAGTTGTTGATGTTGTTGTTGATGATGTTGTTGTTGATGATGATAATGATGATGATGATGATGATGATGATTTTGTAGTATTTGTTGTAGTAGTTGATGTTGTTGTTGTTGATGAAGTTTTTGATGATGATGTTGATGATGATGATGATGTTGTTTTATTTTTAGTTACTAGTTCTATAACCAAATAGCTTCTAGATTTGATGATTTGGTTTTAGCTTTTAGTTTTTATAACGCAAATTATTGAATACGCAGAAGTTTTATCATGTATTATTTTCTTAATAAGAAACTTTCAAAACGCAAAAAATGACAGACGCAAATAATAAAACTTACATATTTTCCCCATTTTCGCAAATTCTGTGACACACGAAAAACATTGGATATACGGGGTATATAGGGAAAATTATTAAACATCTTTTTTCAAGAAATGCAATACTACGTTTAGTTTTTCTAATTACTTTGTAAGCATAATAATATCTTCATATCTTCATATCAAGGCCACAGTGGTCTTCTTTCACTTTTTATGAATGTATTTATAGTTTATTTTACAAGTTTGTTATTCTAAATATCTTGAAGCCGAGGTTAATAAGATTGTCAGTTGATGCATCTTAGTTCTTAGTGTAAGATTTCAAGAGAAGTTGGCTTCTTTTTATGTATTGTTTAATGTATGGTAAAATCTTATTATTAATTTTGTTACAGTTTTACAATATTTTAAAGAGTTTCTTATAAAATCATTTCGAAATAGATCACACTATTGTTTAGGTGAGCGATGTGGCCAATGGGCCTCTATTTTTGTATTCTATACAAAGGTGTTTTTATTTACTTCTCGACTTTTTCATTGCATCTTACTTCATTTGTCTATTTTGCAATGACTAATAGTTTCAGAGGGTTTGTTACTCCGAAATATCTGACGTTTTCCTGGTTTTTTTTTTTTGAGCGATTTTGATTTACTTGCAAGTACATATCAACGCTGGCAAATAAAATATCAAAATTGTAAAAAAAAAAGAAAAAAAAGAAAAAAAAAAAAAAGCCAGAAAAACAGGTAGATATTTGGGGCCTTTGTGTTTTATATGTGGGACGAGGGATAGGAATGCTTAATCAGTTTCGATCGGAAGAAAAGGAAAGCAAGACACAGGTCACTGGAACGAGACAACATATGTATTGTATACCTCTCATCATATAACAAACATCGCCTTATAATTATTTATGACTGAGTCACCATATCCCATCGATTTCTAAGAAAATCGCAGACAACTTGTCCCACTGACAACCCGCTCCCAGTCAATTGATCCCATTCAGTTTCAACTCTTATATTTTTATTTTTTTTTTATTGTCAAAATTTTGGAAAAGATTAAAACTTCACGTATGAAACTATTTTAAAGGCCGAGGTTTTTAACCGGGTGGTTTACCTCAGGTAAGTTCAGGTGGGGGTGGAGCCTATTTTGATAAAGGCGTGAAGCCCCGAGGGAAACACGCTCGCTTGTGTATACATGTCTATATACACGGGGGGTTAAAATGCTCTCAACAGAGTTTTTTCGATGATCTAGAAAAATATCGTATTTATATATGTACTAGGAAAAACAAATTGTCGATCGTTAAAATGAATATAAAAGCATGAAATAACCGCGTGCGACCTGGGCAAACAAGTTTCTGAATCTAGTGAGAATTTATCGCGATGTTTTATGCAATACGTGATCATCGTACCGTTCTCAAATACTAATACAACATTTATACAACATACGTTTGTATTACTTCTCTGATCAGCTGCTAAAGTGCACATGATTATACCAGCTGCGCATGTACCAAGTTGTCTCTAACTTGTTTCTTTTCCGGTTAAATTTCGGCTCGTGAAATTTTTCAAAGGAATATATTGGACGCAATATTTGATTTAATTTAATTCTGTATTCTCAATTATTCGCAAACATCTTTATTAATAAAAGAACGTTTTCAAAGATGATCGGCGCCACGTGATTTTGACAGACTGCAGGTGATCAGCGCATTTGGTGTGATACATAAACCAAGTACGAGTAAATTTTTAATTCATATATTTCAATTTTCAAGAGCAGATAGTCTGTGTCAACCGTAGTTTCTTTTGATTATAGTACTAAAAGACATGGCGTTTTATATTCACGGTATGCATCAAAAGACAGAAGTTAATTGCACGATCCTCGCGAGCGCTAGACATGGTATATACAGGACGAGTAAACAAATGTCAATCATTTTCTAACACCCAATCTGGGGCCTCAATTCAGTTGATTGACAGGGGTACACTGGCTAGGTAAATTTGAAGGCGGTGCTTATTTTCTCGGTCTTTAAATACAAAGAACTATTAGCGTATAATCGCTGTATTTTCTGATATTTATATTTTAAAAAATAATGTCTTTAAGGAAAATAATATTTAATTATTTTACGTGGCTACACCGCGAAATGGATGAACTTTTTCGTCCAGAAATACACTTTTCATGTATTTGCTGAAGGGGTTAAAATACAAAATTTATAATGCATCAAATTGTTATTTTTCATTTACACTTACCCAATAAATTGATATATTGTCATATTGTAAATTGCAATTTTCATGATGGATACCATGTAAATACAATAATTGCTATATAACATATAGTTAATTTAGTTCTAGAACAATACATACGCCACATTTATACCTACCCTGAATACTTTATACCTATCCTGTAAACTTTATACCTATACTTCATACTTTATACCCATCCAGTATACTTTATACCTACCCTGTATACTTTATACCTACCCTGCATACTTTATAACTACCCTGTAAACTTTATACCTACCCTGTAAACTTTATACCTACCCTGTATACTTTATACCTATCCTGTATACTTTATACCTACCCTGTATACTTTATACCTACCCTGTATACTTTATACCTACCCTGTATACTTTATACCTACCCTGTAAACTTTATACCTACCCTGTATACTTTATACCTACCCTGTAAACTTTATACCTACCCTTCATACTTTATACCTATCCAGTATAATTTATACCTACCCTGCATACTTTATACCTACCCTGTAAACTTTATACCTACCCTTCATACTTTATACCTACCCTGTAAACTTTATACCTACCCAGTATACTTCATACCTACACTGTAAACTTTACAATATGACAATATGCTAACACTGTTGAATTCGCTAAAGAGGAAGGTTTTAAAGCAATCATGATGGATACCATGTAAATACAATAATTGTTGTATAACCTATAGTTAATTTAGTTCTAGAACAATACATACTCCACATTTATACCTCTCCTGTATACTTTATACCTACCCTGTAAACTTTATACCTACCCTGTATACTTTATACCTACCCTGTTAACTATATACCTACCCTGTAAACTTTATATCTACCCTGTAAACTTTATATCTACCCTGTATACTTTATACCTACCCTGTATACTTTATACCTAACCTAGTATATGTAATTTTTTTTATATCCATCTTAAAAACCGCTATTTTTACCCGTAGTTTATTTTGTTGTAAAATGTGCTTTTATGATCATTTTGCAATCAGTTTTTTTTTATTCGGCGTAACTAGTGTAGAGGATTAAAAAATAACTTTGCTTCAATTGAAATCTCTAAATTGTTTTTTTATATCCATCTTGAAAACTGCTATTTTTCCCCGTAGTTTTGTTGTTGTTGTTGTTGTTGTTGTTGTTGTAAAATGTGCTTTTATGATCATTTTGCAATCAGTTTTTTTCTTTCTTAATCAGCGTAACTATTGTAGATGATGAAAAAATATTTTTGCTTCTATTGAAATCTCTAAATTGTTTTTCTCACACAAACTTAACATCAATTTTATAACATTTTGTCGTTGAAGAGGTAAATGACAATTTTTCAAAAAGAAAATTGTATAATAAGAATTGACGCTCGTATTGCGTTAAGTAGATGGTCATGCTTAGAAGTAATTTTCAGATGCATTATTAATCACCGAATTGTCTACGGGCTTTTCCGTTTTTCCCGATTACGACAAAGAGCACACGGCGGGTGTGACCGGTCGGCAGATGACGCTCACTCCATCATGGCACCTGATCCTACCTCTAATTTTTTAGAGGCCCGTGTTTGCTCTGGTCCTGTTTTGTATTTTTCCTTTGGACTTTTGATTTTTTGATCACTGCATGTTCGTTATTACCACATTTTATGCAGTCTCTCCCTCTAGATTTTTTAGAGTTCAAAATTTCGTTAATAGAAGTGCTTTAACTAGTGCTTCAAAATGGCTCATACCCTTTAACGCATCCACGAAAAAGTGTCTAAAATTTTTAAGTAACGTTCACGACCTATTTAGATTGGTAATTAGAGCGAGTTCCCAACTTTGTAGTTGGGGTCAATTTTCAACGCAGACAGGTTATCAGATACCGGTATCAGAAAAATAAATCAAGCTGTTGAAAAATGACCCCGGGTATTTCGGTTTCAGTTTCAAACTTGGAAAAGTACCGCCGGATTAATCTTCAACGTTGAAAAATGAGCCCCGGGTCAATTTTCAACCCAGGTCAATATTCTTGTGTTGTTGATTCTTTCTCCTGCCGATGTCACTATAGCTGTTTTAGGCGGCTCAACGTAATATTGTTCTTTTTTTTAAAAACTGATAAGTGTATATAGTTGTCTGTTCGACATATGCGTTACCATACTGTATACCTGATGGGGCTAGTGTCTCTGCCAGTGATGTGCCTGTGCAAAAAGCATCTGGCATCGGCTGAATTAGGCAACGAGTTATATATCTATATAATTGATTTTTTTTTTTATTTTGATGCATCATTTGATGGGTCCTTGAAAATTCTGACATTTTTTTGTTAGTGTTAAGTATCGGTAAATTCCTTCATAGGATGCTTTTGGGGTTAAAATTCTTAAAGATATGGTGATATCTTTATGGTTGTGGATTTTATATGGTTAAAGATAGGAACGCTAATTTTTATAAGATTAATTAAAAATAATGTAATGTGATTGAAAAACCTTGTTTTGATTTTTAATGTAAGAATAATTATTCTCCATGTTGGATCCTCTGTAAAACCGTTCAGGTTAGTTTGAGTTCTTTTGAGTCGAGTTGTAGTGTTGCTCCCAGCTAGGGGCGAATCGACAGTAGGGCGACTTGTATCGCACCTTTCAACCCAACGCTGAAGGCGAAGTATTTTCGATCGGAAACCGAAACAGATAATTTGGTATTCCCTCTGCAGCGGAATATTGTAATCATGTTCTTAAGGAAGACCAGTGTTTTCCTGACTCTCGTAATTGCAACTTTTGGTTTGTATTTTTTAAAGCATTGAATTGTTTAATAAGTCATTCAGCTGTAACAGGGCGTAAATAACACTTTTGTCTCTGGTTGTAACAAATGAAAGATAATTTAACGTGTGGCTATGTTTTCTACTTTCGATACATAAAGTGATCGTGTGACGTTTACTAACTACAGTTATACCTGTGCTTTAGTAAATGTATTTAATGTGGGTGTGGCAACTTACAATTTGGCGACTCACTGACAATGAATGCATATCAATAAAAACTGTCCCCTGGGGGAAACCCAATGTATTGATAGAAGTAAGCTCGAATTTCCTCAACTTCCTGAATTTTTTTATGAGAAAGAGAGAGATAAGAGGTAGCAAACCCTCTACTGCCGCGCGACCTGTTCTTGTAGCATTTCTCGCCAGTGCATTGTTACGTCATTTTATCAACACAAAAAATTATTTATCCTGCAACTACCCCTTGCATTGACCGAATAAACATGATAAAGGTAACCCAATAAACCAAAGCTATATTCGGTCAATGTCCCAATATAGCTTCATGCATTTAACCGACTTTCAAATGCATTGTAATGTCATCTTTCTTGCTTCGTTTATGCCATGCCGTCATGGTTTCAACTGCAGATGTGCAGCGAAATTTGTCGAATAAAGCTCATTTGAGGCGCAAAATGTGATATTATGTCGCAGGATAAACAAAATACATGAAAACTGTCTTGAAATATAAGCGATATTTGGGCTTGGGTCGAAAACGTGAAGAGGGCTCTGCAAGCCTTGCCCTTGTCACCTCGCCCTCTGTCACGTTTCTTACCCCCAAATACATGTAGTAGCTGATATTTCAAGACAGTAGCTATGTATTTCATATATGTGAAAAAATGATGTAGCAAATGCATTGGTGAGAAATGGTACTCGGCGAGAATTAGTCGCACGCCAGTTTAGATATTTTTACACAAAGGATAACATTGTTTTTATTTAAATCACTGAATAATTAATCTTGCAGTGTACGTGAATATATATGAGTCGAAATCCATCATATTGAAAAACAACTGATTATCGCCATTTCTACTTTAATTATGTAATGTTCACAACTTTCTTATTTATGTAAATATGACTTGTTTTCATCATATTTCTATCTCTGTCCTACGTTTATTCTTCCAACCCATTTACTTCATTAACGATCTCTGATCCTCAGCAATGTCCGAATACTCCGATAACTCTAAATTATTCAGATTTTTTTAATTCGTACCATAAATCTGCATTTTACATCGACAAATTTAATTAGTCTTCTAGTTTTAATATAACTTACAGTTATTCAACAAAATGCTTGGCTTAGTAGGTCCACAGAGATCTACAGAAAATATATATAGATAAAGGAGTTTGAGACGCCGATGCACTGATACAACCTTTTACTTGAAAATTTGAAAACATATATTTATTCCTTTATATTCATTGTGTGCAAATTTGCAAGAATTTTATAAAATGCATGGATACTGTTCATTTCATTTATAAAGTATGAAAGATGAATAACATTATTTAATGAAAAAAATGCTTTGAGGCTGAGGATTGGAGAACTTTAATGAGATATAGTACATGGTCCAATATATAGAGAAACATGATCTTGACCCACAGTTGAAACCAAATTAAAGCAGTGTGCCCCTTAAAAAACAAATGAGATAATTAAGTGCGCCCAGACCCACCCATTTGATAAAAAAAATGAAATATATATAGTCATATTAATTTCAGAGGTCACTCTTTATTAGGTCACCTGAGTCACTCAGGTGACTTATTGCAATTGGTCTTCGTCCGTTGTCTTGCAGCATGCTTCGTCCGTTAACAATTTTACATTTTTAACTTCTTCTTCTACATAAATATGGCCATATATTGAACATGTATTTTTACCTAGATTGCTGTCTGTCCTACATTAGCAATTTGAACTTCATCTTGATAACTATATGGTTAATTGCCACTTCATAAATATGAAATTAAATGTGTTCTATTCTAGAAAATCTACTTTAATATCTTGTGCATTGTGTAGTAATAAGTGTTGAAATCAGCTGTATGCATTTTGTGTGTATTATAAATAAAACTGTGAATATGATAAAAGATTGACACTTAAAGGCCTGCAGGTCTCTCATTACCAAAGTTTACTCTTGAACCCCCGCCTCACCCCTCACCCCTCCTCCCTCCCACCCTTTTTTATGCATGAATATTTTTCAAACATCAAACTATTAGAGCAGGGTAACAGTCAGAAGAGTATCAGATTAGGGTTTAGACTTCAAAATGAAGCTCAAAATGAAAAAATTAGACTCTCTGACATGTCATTCTGAGGGCTATGGTACTCCGGTGACCGTCAAGGCCTTTTGTTTTAAGACATACTCAAATAGTTATGACTTTTTTTCATCATTATTCTAAAAATGATTTCAGTCGTAACTATAAAATAGTTTTTAGCTCACCTGAGTTGAAAGCTCAAGTGAGCTATTCTGATCATATTTTGCCTGTCTGTCTGTCCATATGTCTGTCTGTAAACTTTTCTCATTTTGAACTTAAATTCTTCTCTTAAACCACTTGGCCAATTTCAACCAAATTTGGCACAAAGCATCCCTATGGAAAGGTGAATATAAATTGCAAAAATGAAAGGCCAGTTATCATTCAAAGTGGAGAAAAACTCGAAACTGTAAAAAGGGGATGCATTTTTAAAAAATCTTCTTCTCAAGAACTACTGAGTCAAATTCAACGTAATTTAGCATAAATCATCCTTATGAAAAGGAAAATATAAATTGCAAAAATTAAGTGCTAATTCTGTTCAAACTTTGAGTTAATTACGAAAATAATAATAAAGGAATAGGGGATTCTTCGGGGTCGGTATTCCATATATCGAAAACGAAAGTTCTTTGTTTGAAGCAGCCATATTGGATGCATGATAAACGGGTCAATCTGACAAGGTTGTGCAACAGTTCGCGTGCGAAGGGAAATTTGAAACATTCAAGATATATAAGTGCCAATTTTGTGAAGTAAATTGAGGTTAAATATTTCAATGCGTTGACATTTTCACTACTGACAGTGGTTTTAGCTTGTTATGATTTTCGTTTCATTTTCATTAATTATGCTTTTTAACTTGGGGGAACTATCACCTGTATTTTGGAATTTTTACGTATCAAATCAAACATAGACTTCGGTAAATCAGACAGCTGATTGTTTACCTGCGCAAAATGAGCAAAATTGAAAATCTGATGCAATATAAACAACATACTAAAATTTGGTATGATCATTATAAGATCATGATGATCTCTGCATAATGGTTGATTAATGCAAGGTGTTTTGTTTGCTGATGGAAATATGTAGGTATATAAATGATTTATTTTGAAACATAAATTGTGCTCTTTCTTTGTTTTAGTGCATTTTCCCTCTGTTTTAATTAAGGTCTTCCATTTCCAATGGAAGACCTTACTATTATTGTGCGGGCGGAAATTTTTATTTCTTTTTTTTTTCCTAGACGCGAACTTTGGGGCTTCATATCTTGCTCATTTCTGAACGGTTTTTGCTTAAATTTTCAGGGCTAATAGACTTTACAGAACACTATCTAAAACATTTCACAAACCTTAAAATTCCTTTTCGGTTAATGAGTTATTCCCCTTTGAAATGTTTTTAGGGCCTTTGGTTTCTAGACAAAGGCTACGAGACTATGATAACAGGGAATGGGAATCCAACGAATTTAAATAAAAGAGACATTGAAGTTGTGCACATCGGTTTTTGTTTTTGGATTATGTTTTTTATTTATAAAAAGGTAGGGGTCAAAAAACAGGATTCCAAAAAGTGCGAATATTTAGACATATTTAGACATATTTTTCTTTGTATCTTTTAAACGAAAAAATATTTTGTTAAGACATAAAGACATAGAATAAAATTTGTGCAGAATGTCCAAGGCTTTCATTTGACACCAATAAAAAAAATTGAGGGCCAATAGCCTTTTAAAGGTTTTGCTTATTAACTAACGGTTAGGATTTCGATATGGCTGTTGCTGGAAAAGTTGTTTGTTGGGATCTTATAAATGTCGTTACAATGCTATTTTGTTAGTGTTTTGTGTAATATGAGTGTAAAAAGATGTACATGTTAACATGTACCTGTTTTCAATTGGCAAGTTAACGAAAGTCTTTGTGCATACAACTGACATAAAGTTACCACAGAAAGTATGCCAGTTTATACAGGAAGCTTTAATTCATAAGAAAAATATATTTTTGAGTATAATTAAAGTTTAAGTCATTTTTGTTAAGTTCTTATAGTGCACAATCCTTAAAAACGAGAAACAGAAAATATAAAAATTTTTTTCTTTTCCAGTAAAACACAAATTATGGATTAAAACAAATCTATGTAATACATTTTAGTTATCATACTGCATGCATTTAAAATCTATCTGGAATCAGAGCTGGGTGTGCGTGTGTGTGTGAACCATTACGTAAGCTATCCCTCGCTTGCGGCCGAGAAAATCGGTCCCCATGGTCGCGGCTTGACTACCTAGGTGTCAGCGGTTATCTAATACACAGGAGTTGCGTCTCTCATCTATGAGTTTATTTAGCCGCAAACACAAGAATTGTTTTAAATTTGATCACACATAAAAGTTTAATCTTCTTAAATTGAATTAAACGATAGAGTGGCAATTAAGAAATCATTCTGTTAATTAATAAAAGCAATGTCATTCTCAATCTGAAGTAATATTAAACATAGATCAGTTGTGGGTTTAAAGTTAAAAAACAACTTCTATTTGATATATTTTAGTCATTATACTGCAAACATTGTTCTGAGCTGTGTGTGTTGTACCTTTACGTAACCTATTCCTCGCCCGCGGCCGAGGAGTTCGGCCGCGGGTGGCATTACCAAGCGGTCAGCGGTTATCTTAACACAACATGTACTTGTATGAGTTTATATAGCCGCAAATACAAGACCTGTTTTAAACTTATGTTATTAAAGATTGTTCATCTTAAATTTATTTAATTAAACATTAGAATGTAAATTAAGAGGTCGTTCTGAAAATTAATAAAAGTGATCCGCAGTAGCTTCGTGTTCTTCTACATGACTTGTACCTTATCACACGTGCATGTTTATCGATATTTTGTACGAACACAACTATTTGTTTATTTTATTTTTATTTATTATATTGATTTAAGATAAAAAGATAAATTTATCTTACTCCTGTTACTTGTACAGTTTATTTAGCATTGATTTAAACGTTAGTGCAAAAAATCAGATAGAAACCAGGTGCCATTAATTGAATAAAAGTAATCTCTCACTCCGAATCTAAATACATATGCAAGCCCAATTGTATATTTAAAAGATTAAATATAATACAATGCCGATATATTACCTGGCATGTGTAAAATTGACATGTGTTTAACTTAAGATTAATATACTGTAGTTACCCATGATCATTTTCATTAATTAATGCATAGACTTTTTACAGACTTCAACACTTTTAAGACAATATTCAAACTTTGCCTGGCCAACCAGTCACATATGTATATATACTGGTGTGGGAATTAATATTCGACCAACACAAAATAGTGTATAGGAAGTAAAAGAAGTCTTCTTAAGAGTTGTACAAAAATTTAGCAGGGTTTACATAGTAAAAATCATACAATCTTCAATCGTTCAAGGCAGTTTACAAATCAAATTAAAGTTCTGTGTTACAATATTACATGTATGCGGTAGGTGCTGGCACAATAAAAGAATTGTGCGGAATTGAGAGAATTCAGTGATTATTTCTAAGAATATTCACATGAGTTTTTAAACAAGTTTTGTTATGATTCTAGTGGTCACTTGATTACTTTTGTAGTTCTTCGCTATGGTTGTTTGTTTCATTGGAAAAACAAACTGATTGCAGTGCTGCCCCCCGAATATCTCGTGTCGCTTTAGTGCACACAGCCCTGGACACTGATAGCCCTAGGCAATTTATGGCTGCAGATCATCAATTGTTATGTAATTGAAATACACTTGGAAGGGAGCTTTCACTGCAGTTGTCAATTGTTTAATATAAGTTTAAAGTTTAAAGTCAAAGATCTTAAATAATAATTATTTGTTCTCATGTTTAGAAGTTATGAAATATGCTATACAATGCAGTCGGTTGCCATAGAAATCACCACAGTACTGCAAGTAACGACATTTTTCTTATGTCTTTGAAAGACCTTGGAACATAATTCACTTGACGTACAGACTAGCGACACAGTTGCCTCCCAAAATATATGCACTCCTCAAAGTTACAATTAAGTGATATAGATATGTTCTTCAAAGGATTTTATTTATTGTTATATGAACATTGATACATGTAAAAAAAAAAATGTTTATTGAAGGTTTGCATTGTGAGGTTGTAATGCAACTTAATCGACTTAAATGGGGAGACAATTCTAAAACATATTTATACTAATAAAGTGGTTTAAATTATCACATTTGGTCATGCTGTTTTGAAAACAAACTACATATTATTAAGCTATAATGCACACTTAAAGTTAGAGAAATATATTTACTGGAGGCTGACATTATGTAGAACTCTTTTGTATTAAAAAAAATCATTATTTTGACGTCACAGCATCTATTCCGGTTTGGTTTACATATACAATGTACACAGTGCTCTGAATAAAATGCTGGTTTATGCCTTTCTGTTACTCAAGTAGACGACTGCACAAAATTGATAATATTTAGGTTCACACGTCAATCTAAAGAATTAATTCATGTATGCATAAATAAATGTATCTATATTAAATAAATGAGAGCTGTTAACTTGCTGTCATTCAAAGTTGAAAATGACCTCTTATAAGTTTTTATTCCACGTCACGTTCTTTGCTAGCTGAATAAGTATGTTATACTAGCATAAGTCGGAATAACGTCGGCAGACAATTTCTACGACACTTGGCATCTGTTTCTACAACTATGCGGATATTCCTCCGACACATAATCCTCCGCTTTTAGATTTCAACGAACATGCTCCTTTTGATGTTCGTTTCTAATTTAGTGGAAAAAGGTAAAAGAACGGTCTCAAATCCAATTGTTTCAAACTTCCAGAACTTGTCATTTAGAGTGAATATTACGATTTGCTAATACTCATTCTATGTTGGTAAAACAAACCAGAATAGATTGTGTGACGTCATAGATTAAAGTTCAATGGCAGCTCCCATAGCGGCGGAAAATTAGAATTAAGCGATCGATTTCCTCGAGTTATTCATTGTTCTGAGGTTTTTAATAATAATAAATACGATTTGCAATTATAGCAGATGATAACCCCTACCACCACCGCGGATTACGATTTTGAAGATTTGAGAATTTATTCTTTTATTTGCTTGTCAAGACTTCGGATAAATATGTTCATCACTTCAAAAACGATGCTGAGTGCCTGCATGGACAAACATTATACGGAGAGTTATACCCACCACTGAGCACCTCTCTTATACTAGTAGCGCGCCCTCAGGTGGGAGAAGGCGTTATCGTTTATTTACAAATAGTGTTCTTTTCGATCGTTTAATTTTAACACTGCACTTTACAGAAACTATTCCAGGTGTTAGCGGTAGAGGTGTAAATATGAGTACAGGAAATCGAAATGTTTATGAAACATAACACTGTTTTCCATGCATCAGCGCAGTGAATTTTGTGTTTGTTACACTATGATATAGGCTTAGTTTGTATCCTGTCATCAGTTGTACATAAACGTATTGATCATTTGATTTTCTGGTTGAAATAATTAAATACATGTACATATAAGATGTGTTTTTTTTAAAGTTATCATAAATTGATATAACCGTGAAGTAAGTTAAACGGAGAATTTGCCAAGTATGAAAATAATACTTTGAAAGTGAGCCGTTTTAGATTTTCTTAACTTACTATTATCATATTGACAATCCATTCTAATGAAAACCATCCCCGTTGTCCTTACACTCGCCAGGGACTGATAGGTATCAATAAGAGGTCATCTTCCCATGACCTCTACATTTGCATATAATCTAAATATACCCCCAACTTATCACAGACATGCCTTTATCTGTTTGTCAATACTCTCTAATCTGGAGGATTTTCTATGAAAAATAGGCATGTATTAATTTTTTGTATCCTTTTGAAGATTTCAAATTGATTTTTTAAAGCCCTGATTGGTCAGAAGTTAAGGTCATGTGAAGATGATCTCCTATCAATACCTGTCAGACCCTGACAAATGTAAGGAAAAGGGGGTGGTTTTATTAAGACTGATTGACAATCCTTTCTTGACTTGAAGCTGTAACGGAAGACCTCCTCGTTGCTTGCAACGAGCTCGGCTCTAGTTGTTTACAATATTCTAGTTAATAACCATATTTGAGTGTCAAGCTTCAAGTTATAAGCAAGATGCAGAGCTTTGCTCACTTTAATGTTTGTACACAGAGCTGAGACCATGCTTTAATTCGTTTACATTTTAAATGCTGAATAGGAAATACCAAGTTTAAAAATCTGAATTGAATGTAATAAACTCATGTGAACAGAAATATGACTCAAATCTAGCAGAATTGTGAGCTCTGTATCTTGCTTTTAAGTTTACGATTGATGCTGAAATTTTGGTTGATCATTATTAATGTCTGGCTAACCATTAAATACTTGTACAGAAAAATTAAAAGGATGATATGCTATAATATTTACATGTACTTTCGGGGGCCCCTTCTTATACAATGAATTATATGAAATCTACACAAATTTTGATAGTTTTTCAAACACGAGTAAACGACAACGACATCTTTTAAACAGTTTCCATAGTTCTGACACCTTATTATTATGAGGATAAATGTATTGTTGTTTTTAAGAAAATATTGCAGCGGAAAATCATCTTTGTAGCCATTTGTTGTTTTTGATTAAAGATGAAAATAATGGGTGGGCCTTAGTAATGTAATAGGAAAGGAGGAAATAAGCATATAAATAAATTGAAAACGTATGGCTGGACTGGGAATCGAACCGGGGACCCTTGCAACTCCAGGCTCCCACTGATCATGAGCCATCCAGGCCGATATCAACGGTCCGTGATATAGCCCCATCTACTATATTCCTCCTTCCTTAAATGATCTTTGCCCTTGAAGATCCCTCGTGGTTCTTTCCTTTGGCAGGTATACACCTGTTATTTCCAGGGGTTGGTTTTGGCACAAATGTAATAGGAAAAGAGGAATGATCATATAAATAGATTGAAAACATATGGCTGGACTGCAAATCAACCCCAGGACCCCTGCAACTCCAGTCAGGAGCTATACCACTGAGCCATCCACTCATCCAGGCAGATATCCATGGTCCATTTAGCCCCAACTACTACAGTACATTAGAGTGATAGGCCTGTCAATATATTGATTATAATAGCTCTTTAACGTATCACGTGACAACATTTTCAGTCGAGTGTATTCATCGATCAAGTGAGTTATAAAACATCACACAAGTTATGCCAGGTATAATGGGGAAGATCAATTAAATTTTTGAATGTTTTTAATGTACCTATATATGCTATTATATATTTTGATCGCTTTATAAAGCGTGTGTGTGGGGGGGGGGGGGGGGGGGGGGGGGGTTAAATAAAGGGAATTTGAAGTTAACAGTGAACCCCTACCCAAAATGTAGTCAAATATCTTGCAAAGGATATTTTTATATTTGGTATAAATGGTATTCCATAAAGGTACATATGTCAAAGATTAACTATATGACACAATTTCCTTTGAACATCCATATAAAGCCATTGTTGCTAAGGTGAGCGATGTGGCCCATGGGCCTCTTGTTATGATTAGAAATCATCATTTTTAAATATGATGAAATTCAGTCTCACCCTGACCATATTTATATATACTTGGAATTTTCTTTAACCCCTTGAACTATGCTAGAATGGAGTTTGGCTGTTATTTAAGATTACCGATACATCTCTTTCATTTTCTTACTACAATTTTTTCCAGCGTTTGCTCAAAATAGGGAAACAGTCAAAGGATGTATAGCTGGCAATGTTACCATGCAGTTTAAACCTGAACTGCTGGCAGGCAAAAAGGTGAAAACCTACGTATGGAACAAGGAACGGGGCGTTAACAAAGACCCAAGCTTTGCCAAGTTTGAACCTAACATTTCATCAGTCCTTCAAATATATTTTGATGATGAGCACAAGGTTCAGAATCGAATATTTCACTATTCCACGGAGCCTGCTACCTTATACCTCACGAATTTAATGGACAGTGATCAAAAGCAGTACACCTTAGTTATCAGTTATGTGAAGTATGTTGGAACACCCACGGAATATATTATAGACCTAGTTGTAGAAGGTAATTTGAACAGGTTAATGTAAAGTTCAAGATATTTTAGTTATTAGGCTGTCCCAAGTTATTTCCGAGAGTAGATTCAGGAATATTGCTGTTTTAAAAGCAAGCAAACCCCTATTCTAAAATAGAACTAGTATGCTTTCCAGATGGTTTGAATTTTCGCAACTTTGATATTAGAACCTGTAAAAATTCCAAATGTTAAGGGTATACTACAGGCTATACATGTATATGACAGGCATATTGGATACTCAGTGGGACTGTCTTAATATAACTGACATAACAACTATACCCTGTCCCGAGTTTCTGCTTTCACCACTTTTTGATTGATATTTCGATAATCAAATATACCTTTGTGCCCAAATTAGGTTTATCCATCAATATGAAAAAAGTCCAGATTATCTGTTTTGAAACGCCCCATCTACCACTTCAGATTTCAACACGCAACCCAAAATAGAAAGTCTACGGGGATTTTGCATTGCATCGGCTTTGAAAAAGCCCAGATGATAACGTTGAAAAATTTTGCAAGGTATTCTGAGCGAGTTTCAAATGGAGAAAACATTTCCCATTATAAATCTCCATGAGAACCTGTAAAATTTTCCGAATGAAAAATGATAATGTGTCAATGAAGATATCTTTTTATCGATTCCAATTGTACATGTATTTCTTTTCACAGGTATGTGTATTTTAATTAAAAATCATCAAAAAGTGATGGAAGCAATAAATTGGGACAGACTATAGCCTAAATATGACTTAAATGCGAACATTACATGTATTTGTATCCATGTAAATATCTTGCATGTTTGAAAATTTTGTTTGTTTGAATTTTGTCTACCCCCCCCCCCCCCCCCCCCCCCCCCCCCATTAATTATGTATTTTAATTTTAATCAAAGGTGGTCATTAACAATAGTCAAGACAAGGGTTTAATTCACATAGAGTATGATTTGAAGTGACATGTGAGCATGGTGAGGTAGAGGGTCCCCAGACACGTTACCGAATTTACGTTTATGACAAAACGAAAACGAAAAATGGGCAAGTGGAAGAAGGAATTTGATCGGATTAGACTCTGATAGTGATATAAATTTTTGAATGTTTTAAATGCAAAAATAATACCTGTATTTTTTACTTGCAAATGAAAAACTAAACAAATGTCAACTGTTTTCTCCTGACTGGTTGAATTTTAACAGGGCTGACTACTTATACTAGCTGTCAGCCCTTAGTGTCTAGCTAGTTTTCTGATGAGTTTAAAACTGATAGAATTCACCATGTAGTATGTACACTATTTTTATTGTAGATGTTTGTTTTGAAAAACCCAAAGAAGTGGGCAAGTGTGCAGTAACCACATGTTATACCGGAAACAATGGGGTACTGAAGGTAAATCATTCTCCCTTCGTCATGTTCACCCTAGTCATAGTTATGTGAGCCTTTAATTATTTTTGAAAAGTATGTGTTGCTTATTTTTTTTTAAAGACTGAAAATGAGAAATTATTGATAAAGAAAGTATACTTACTTGAGCTTTAATCTCTAATGCTGATTTTTCTTGGGAGACAATGTTAATGTGAAGTCAAACCCTCAGCATGTGCCCTTAATTTTAACAACATTGATTTTAGTTTAATAATATCATTTTTCTTTATGGTTAAAATGTCCAAAATTATTGTTTCGTAAAATTCTAAAGACTTATTTTGTACAATTGCAGTTAATTTTCAGTGTATTTTTTCTATTTTATTAAAAAGATAATTTTTTTTAAAAAACTCTGCTATATCTTCTGTAAAACCTCTGCCATGAATTAGTTTTGCTTAATTTTGGCACTTAAATAAAACTGAGGCAGCCAAACTTGAAAGATAGTGTCTCTGACTTGCACAAAATGTACCGGTGTTATATAGTGCCTTTTCCCCCTAGCCATCTTTCCCCCCGGAAAAATGGCTATATAGCAGTTTTTCCCCCCGGAAAAATGGCTATATAGCAGTTTTTCCCCCACGGAAAGCCGACTATATAGTGGGTTTTCCCCCTTTTTATAGCCAGATTACCCCCACGGAAAACCTACTATATAGTAGATTTTCCCCCTTTTTTACATTCCAGTCATGTTTATGGTGGACCATTCGTGGCAATAATTTGCAATAACTGATATTATATTAATTTCTCATAATAAAGGATAATTATGGCATTTATTAATACATAGAATAAAATACATGGTTTTTCACCCCTGATATGAAAAAAGACACGGCCTTCATAACATTCCTGTGTCATCACCATTTATTTCACCTTTTGTTATACCTTTTTGGACACCTTTTACACGGATTTCGGAATACCTCGAATCTTTTTCATCTAATCAATGATTATCTACAGTTTTGACTCCGACGTTATGACATTGACATTTTTCACAGAACACGTCAGAATACATTTGAGTGAAAATACGCCGGTTTGGAACTTTAATTTTCCCATGTATTATCATCTATGTATAAGCTCCTCCCAGGAAACTAACTGACTAATCTTGACTTAATTTTGTAGAGGAAGGGAATAAGAAGTGGAAATGTAAAAAAAACAAATGAAAAAAACTCATCTCTGTGTTCATTCAAATCTCCCTCATGATTAGAATGGATCAAGTGATAATAACAAGAAGCACACATGAATTTTACCGAGAGTAAAAGAATATATTTAACCAAGTTCATATCCCGGTGAACTTTTTAGCATTGCTGTTTATTACTTAAATTTATGTTTGAGAAAGGCAAATCGTTCAGAATCATTAATATAACGGTGTTTTCACGTTTACAATATAATGCAACCATCAAATGACAAGCTTGTGCGATTTTCATTGTGACGTCAAGAAAATGTTCACACAGAATTGAACGTTTTCGTTATTCTACAGGTTCATATAAGGAAGCATATTTGCAGATGTGAATAATTGTTTATTTATGTAATAAATCAAACAAGACTTTGTTTAACTGATCAAAATCTGGTGAAGGAAAGTTATTAGATAGTTCTACCTGATTCTCTAGAACATATATGTAGTCTAGAATATGTAATTGTTCTGCAACAAGAAATATCTTGTACAAATATTTAGTTTTGAGGTACATTTCATGTATTATTGAATTCAGCTTTTATGATGGAGAAGAAATGAACTTTGTGTATGAGTTACACCTGATTGTTTTTAGCTCACCAAGACAAAGTCAGGGGGGAGCTTATGCTATACCCACGGCGTCAGTGTCAGCGTCTGGACCAGGTTAAAGTTTTTGGTGCAGGTCCTGTATCTAAGTTATTACCTATCTTCACCAAACTTGCATGGGTGATGCATCTGGATCTACTTATGAACTTAAAAGACTTGGATGCTGAATCTGGGCCATGAATTTCGGATGCTGAAGGAGGTTAAGGTTTTGGAGCTGGTTAAAGTTTTTGAAGCAGGTGCCCTCTGATAAATATATCTTAGTTATTGACGCACCTGACAGCTAGGCTTGAATGCTGAATCTGAGCCAAACGTTTTGGATGCTGGAGGAGGTTAAGGTTTTTGGAGCTGGTTAAAGTTTTTGGAGCAGGTGCCCTCTGATAATTATATCTTAGTTATTACTGGTCCTTACTTCACCAAACTTGCATGAATGGTGCGTCTTATGATACTGATGCACTTGACAGACTTGAATGCTGAATTTGAGCCATGGGTTTCGGATGCTGGAGGAGGTTAAGGTTTTAGGAGCTGGTTGAAGTTTTTATTGGTTATTATTGGTCCAATCTTTATCAAATTTGAATAGATGATGCATCCTGTGATTCTAATGCACTCCACAGGCGTGGATGCTGAATCTGAGCCATAGGTTTCAGATGCTGGGTAAGGTTTAGTTTTTTGGAACAGGTCACATGTTTAATAGATAATGATACTATTTCAAACTTGTAAGGTTGATTTGAGTGAAGCAAAAAATTTCAAAGAGCATTTGAAAGGTGAGATTGATAATTTTTAAGAGTTTAAATGAGTTAAATTGGACAAGATGTTAGGCAACTTGTATACATGGGTTTGTGTAGATCATCGCTTTTTGTGAATAAATGTGTCACTTGATAGTCCTTGGGAAAATAAAACACTTATTAGGTTTGTTTCTGAATAACTACAGAAATACATGTATATCAGGTTAATCAATCTCATAGATGGCTCGGCTTCGCCTCGCCATCTATGAGATTGATCAACCCGATATACATGTATTTCTGTAGTTAGTTAGTAACAAACCTAATAAGTAATAGTATTATATCACATGATATTGTATCACATGATATTGTATCATATGATATGATATCGTATGACAATATTATATTATGTATCATGTATGATACAATATCATATGATACAATAAGAATATCATACTATATCATACAAAATGATATCATATGTTAAGTATTGTGATGTATTATGTGATATGATATTGTATCATATGAATCTACATGTATATTGTATTACATATTATGTTAATATATTGTGTTACAATATCATATTGCATCATTATATATTACAGTATTATATTGAATTATATTATATATCATATAGCACAATATTGTGTAGTATGATAGGATGTGATATTATACAAATGTTGACTGGGGTTGAGGGCAACATCGATTTTATGAGCCCCCAAGGGATGAAATATTGCCCGACGCGAAGCGGAGGGCAATATATTCATCCCAAGGGAGCTCATATAATCAATGTTGCCCGAAAATACAGTCAACATTTGTTTTGTTATAAGAAGAAACAAACCAAAATTCAAGAAAGGATTTGAAAACAGATCGCAGTAATTTTCTCAACTCAACATAGAATTCACGAATTAAATTTTGCGCAAGGTTCATTTCCAAAATATCGTCGGCATCAAACGGTCACTGGTGATATTCCGGCACCCGTAGGAATTAAGTTACAGATGTTCTACCTGATTTTACTTCACACTAATTTGTAAATCCTAAAATCCGTCATGATAGCAAACCGTCGCATTGCGCGTCCGTTGTTTACTTGCCTTGACTGATTGCCTATTATGATGTCACCTTGTTTTGGAGTCGCGAAGACTTATTTACAAATCCACGAATCAGAAGCGATTAATTGAAATAGAGGGAATATTCTCTAGATATTATTCCTAGCCGGTCAATATTAAAAAAAATATTGACCGGTCAATATTTCGCGGACGAGCTAATATTACAATTATTGACTATTTGTCTATTTAGAGTTATATAGTGAGAATATACTACTGAATATAACAATGTATTTTATAGTAGTCTATTGATAAACTATTGATTTATTATGAAATTAACATATGATTATCAAAGAATTACTTAACATATGATATACGATATTGTGCCCTACAGTATCCATGACTATCCAAGATCATTAACTATGATTTTCACATAATATGATAAATGTGGTTTCATAAAGGTGATGCCTTATAAAGGTGATGCCTCGTCTCGGTGAGCTTTTTGTAATCTGTTATTACCTATGTTTGTGTTCTTTCTCTATTAGACCCCTGGTAGCAAAGAGCAGGCAGTGACTGGATATAAACTGGTAAGGGTGTGTGATGAGATGACTTCAGGAAACTATTCATGCTGTAATGCTGCAGGAACCTGTCGTGTTCAACTCCTACAAGAATCCATGGGTAATTATGTTTACTCTGTAAAGTTTTTCTAACTAGTAGGTTGAAAAATCACCTTTTGTACCTGTCCATATCCAAGTCTTATAGAATACAGAGTTATGTGGCTGTAACAGGATGGGAGAAATAAGGACGAACTAGACCTAGTTTGGAACCCGAGCCCTCTGAATCTCTAGTCTAGTGCTCTACCCACTGAGCTATCTGGAACTAGTACCAACCCGTCAGACTGTCACAACCATAAACCAAAGTCTGTCTGATGTTTAGTTGATATATATAATTATACTAATAAAATCTTGCTTGACTAAATATTCATGAGTGCCTCTTGCGGGAATTTAGAGGATAATATGATGTAAGATTATTGTCATATATTTGTTTATTTTGTTCAATCTTGTTGGAAATGATGAATATTTCTATGGATGCTTATTTTTCTGTGTGGGACGACACCTGTATTCTAGAAACAATATCACCATTGATAAAGACAGAGCAAGGTAGAAGACAGCATTCTTTTCAAAATCAGTATTATAATTTCATAGAAAAGAAAACCTAAAAGTAATGAGGCTTAATGGTTGTGGACATTTTATAGTTTTTTTACCTCCAGAGAAAGAAGAGAAATTCCTTCTGTATATGGTCCACAGTGGAATCAATAGATAATCAAAATGCAAAATACCCTTTGTGATTAGTGACAAACTTTTAATAACTTTGAAATACATGTTTTTGTAAATATATCACTCTAACTTGCAGGCTCCGTAAACGAATGTGTTAGAAGCTGTATTTGTTAATTTATTGGTTCAGTATTGTGTATCTAAATATGGTTTGAATGTGGTGGGGAGAAAGGGGTTAAAAAAATAAGTTGTCTCCATTATGATTAGTGAGTATATATAACTACACATATGGATTTCTGGCAATGCCTAGTATGCATTGTCTGCTAAAATGTACTTGAAATGTGTTCAGATTTCTTCTGTTTTATATATTTTTTAAGTATTCAACTTTTATTAATCTCAATAATTAGTTTCCATTCGGAATGAATATGATGTGTGAATTATTCTTTTTTCACTTTGATGCTTTCCCTTCTTAAACATTAGGAGTTACACCAGTGTAATTGTTGTGTTTTTTAAATTATATCCTCAATTATAAGTGGAGACTTTCATGAAACACGCAATTTATCGCTTGATACTTCCTTTGGAAAATCACATGCAGAAGGAGACGGTTATTGACCATTGATATCAGATATCAAATGAAAGAAAGGATATTTTATAAAACCCTTAGTTTACAAAAACAATTAAAGAATGATGACAATTTAAAGAAGATGCAGACGTGTTTAAGAAATTCACTGCGAATAGACATCTCAGATAAACACACCTAATGTAGATCTGGAGACATATATTACAGATAGCATTCTACAATATACATATCTCTCATAAAGTGCATACAGTGTTCAGCAAATTTAGATTTCATACGAAGTTGAAATGCACTGGACATTAGATCATACTTTATGTTAAAACTTCCTTTTAATTCCGTTTAATCAAAATGAAGTTGCATGAAAATGAAGTTACATAAAATTAGAAGTCTTGTTACCAGCACGGTCATAACATGCCAAAATCTTTTTAAAATACTTAAATACCCCCCCACCACTCTCCCCCACCCCTATTCACTATCAATCTGCAGCCTTTGCCAGGCATCATCAATAACATTGTGTTCTAAGCTTGCTAATAATTTTGACCAGAAAACACTGACATTAAGGCCATAAAAAATTAATCTCTTGGTTCTCAGGCCAACATTTTCAAAAACAGATGCGGTCGGGCGGTGATAATTTTTTCTTTTTATTTCATTAAGAAATGATGTGGTATTTTTTCTATTTATTTGTCAGAATGAACAATAAACAAATTTCAATTCTTGTTAAAATCCAGAAAAGGCGATGTTTTAAAGCAAATAAATAGTGACCTTGCAATGAATGTATCGGTCTTGTCGGACTTATTAGCTCAAACTAAATGAAATAAACAAGTCATCATGTTCTTCAAGAAACACCACAACTACGAGGCTTCAGAAGCCATGTATTTAAGCATAAGGGGATATTTAGCATCGTACAACTGCAGGAACTCTCCTGTTATATGCATTTGAAGTTGAGCGACGTTCTTCTTCATACCAAAACTAAAATCATTGCTGTCTAAATCATAACTTGAATACAGTGTCTCGTAACTAGAATCCGCGGCCATTTGCAATTGTTACAATTTAATCTGAATCATCGCGATGTTTGCGATTATGTTCTTTATTAAAGTCAAGCGTTTTACTGACTTGAGTATGTAAAATGCAGTCCTAAATCCAGAATTTTTTTTCCCGCAATTTGCAAGTGCACTAGCGAAATTTTTTAAAATTTATTTAATGATAAAAATGGGCAATGTGCAATGTTAAATCAGATGCTCGTGGGCCTGAGAACCAAGGTATTAATTTTTGATGGCCTAATCTATGTCTTCCTGCAAGGCCATTCATAGTACATGTGCACTTCTAACACACAGTCTCTTACCACTCAAATCCTTTATACATGCAATTTACAAACTGATGCACATCTCATGATCACTTACAACTCACTGGGCTTCCTCGACAAGCATGGTAATTGAGTGGGAAACAAACAGTCATCATTCTTATAAGTCTTCCTGCTTAAAGATTTTCTGCATAGTGTTTTTATCACCATTTAAAATAAGGACTACCTGTCTTCTGTGGTCTTTGTGTCATCCTCAGCAAAGCAATATTTTACACCTCATTTTTGCACTTCAACTTTCATTTCATAATGTTATGGGATTAAACATTTAAAGTGTTTAAAACAAAAATAATCAATTTGTACATATATGGCAGATTTATCTTTATCCAGGATGGCGTTTTTGAGATTAACCCATGAGGAAGAATGCAACAGAATTTTACAAATAATAAATAGAGCCATATGGTTGGTTGCATGATGGAATGAGTTTAAAAACTGAAAGTATGACAAGCTTTGAGAAAAGCTTAGGCACTCATTGAATTAAATTGTTAAATATTTTTTTAGCAAATTGAAAAAAAGACACAAATTAAAATGTATCAAAAGTAATAGATTTTTTTGGAGAAAGTGTAGAGACATTTATGAAAGTTTAAAAAAATGGGTTAGGTTGAAAATGCATATAGCTTTTATAGTATCTGTTTATTATCTAAAACTACATGAACATGAAATTTGCAAGGTTAATATTCACTATTGCATATTCATTAGAATTTAGAAGAAAAAAAATAATTGATGATTGATTTTTACTGGAAACTTAATTGTTTTGAATTATCCAGACTCTGTGAGGTTTTACAGTAAAACATGCTTATAACGAAGTGCCAGGGATGGGCGATTTTACTTCATTATAAATGTAATTCGTTATATCCATCAAGTTTACAACATGTAATAAAGTCACGGGGAATGAAATTCACTTTGGTGTAAATGTTAATTCATATAGTTACAGATGCCTCTACATGTCTACAGGTAGTTTATATTGTTTTGTGTTCCTAGTTTAAAGTTTCCATAAAGTTCTGCATGTCCATTCCTTCAAGGCCTGTTTTATCTGAATCTTAAAGTGATGAAAAGGACTAAGCTATGTCAATTTATCTTAATTATGCACACCTTTTCTCAATGCTTTAAACTGAAAGTTTAATTGTCGTCAGGAATTTGGAATGTACAGTATGCTAGCTTTGTTAGGTAAAACTGACTCATTTCATTGTTTCAATGATTATTCATTGTAACATCTCTTCCTTACAGTTTTGTTTTATGAACCATTTTTCAGTTAACATGCATGTATGCAAGTTTGGAATTCATTTGACAGGGCCCCGCTCTGCAGATGTCTTATAGGGATCAGTCTGTCCGTACGTCTGTGTGTCTGTCTATTTGTCCATCCAAGATCTCTTGTCTGGAGCATAATCTTCTCTCCCCTTGATCCAATCTGGCTCATACTTCACTCACAGAGTGCCTATTGTCAAAGGGTGTGCAATGATCTTGAGTAGAGTTTGTAGATCAAGGGTCAAGGAAATACAGACCACCCAATTTTTTTTTCTGACTATTTATATACTCTCCACTCAACCCTATTATGGCTCATACTTCACATAGACAGAGCTTTTGAGTATAGGGTTTGAAGTGACCTTGATCCAAGTTACAAGGTGAAATGTGAAGGTCATAGCAGAACTGTATGAAAAATCATTGTCCGGAGCTTATTTTCTCTCCCCTTGGTCCAATCAGTCTTTCACCCATAGGATGCCCTTGATCAAAGGGTATGCAGTGACCTTGAATGATGTTTGTAGGTCAAGTGTCAAGTTCATTATCGGATCATACAAAAATCCCTTTTTTGAGAGCATATATATAATCTTCACTTAGCCCCATTTTGGCTTATATTTTAGATAGACACAGCTTTTGGGTTAATGGTGTGCAGTGACTTTGAACCAAGTTAATGTGAAGGTCATAGCAGATCTATTCGACCGAAGATTATTTTCCATTTGCTTAATCTTGCTCAGATTGAACAAAAATGCATGTATGTAAGGGTTAATGAGATTGAATTAAAAGTTCTAAATAAATATTTTTGCCAGGTAGGAAATTTCTAAGTTATAGTTCAAGGTCGAAGTTATATAAGCAAGGTCAATGCTTTTCATCCTATTGTCCATTATTTAAGCGGGGCCCTTTAAATGAGGTGGTCACCATCTCAACGTTGTCTAGTTATTTTAAAATTTATTCTGTATTAAAAAAAAAACTAAATTTTTTTTTAAATTTTGATTCATTTAAGAAATATTAATATCATAATGATAAACATTAGATTGCACAATTTAAAGCAATTGATACCAGGTGAAATATTATTGCCAAAAGAATCGCTATTTGTTTGTAAGGTAAATTCTTTTTCATGTAGTTTTAAATAACTATTCTCAATGCTTCACAAGTCTTTTTTTTTGGCATATCTTGTTATACCCGCACTTTCTAAAGAAAGTTCGGGTATATTGTTGTTACCCTGTTCCGTCCGTCCGTCCGTCCGTCCGTCTGTCAGGTTTTACTTTCTCAAACTGCTCTTACATCTTATAAACCAGCAAACTGAACTCTTGGAGTATGATTTGGGGTGTCATGTTGTTTTGTAAACAGGTTTCAAAAATTCTCTGGTAGTCCTGGGGGTCAAATAATTGGTAAGAAATGACGTTTTTTGACAAAAAACCTTCTTCCTCGAACTCCTTTTACATTTTCAACAGTAGACAAATCATCTCTTGGAATATGTTTTGGGGTATCCTATAGATGCGCAATGAGGTTTCGGATATTTCAATTTTGTCCTGGGGGTCATTACATAGCTGAAAAATGACGTTTTTTTTACAAAAAGTCTGGTTTCAAAAAACGTCAATTTCTTTTTGCAGTAGCGTAATGATCTAATAGGATATGCTTCGGGGTGTCATGTTGACGTGTAATCATGTTTCAGAATTTTTGTTTTTATCACGGGGGTCTGTGGGCATCAAAAAAAGACGTTTTTTTTTGCCAAAAAAATATGGTTCCCAGAACTCGTCTTACAATTTATGCAGTAGCTATGTCATCTCTTGAGATATGATAGGGACTGTCCTATAGATGTGCAATAAGGTTTTAAAAATTTATATTTCATCCAGGTAGTCAAAAAGTAGCTGAAAATTGACGTTTATCACTCCTAAAAAAACGTACTTCCCAGAACTCCTCTCAGGGTTTAATAAATAGCCACATCATATCTTGGGGTATGATACGGGCTGTCATATAGTCATGCAATAAGGTTTTAAAAATTTAAATTTCATCCAGGGAGTCAAATAGTAGCTGAAAATTGACGTTTATCACTCCTGAAAAAACCTACTTCCCAGAACTCCTCTCATGATTTAATGAATAGCACATCATTTATAGGGATATAACAGGGGCTGAGCTATAGATATGCAATAAGGTTTTAGAAATATAAATTTGATTCTGAGGGTCAATGCTTTCTGCAAAATGATGTTCCATCCCATAAAAAAACTTTATTCCTGGACCTCCACTAATATCTTGTGGTTGAAATAACGTACCATAAGATGCATAAGGAGGAAGAATATATATGCTTTAGGGGTGGGGATCACAAGCATTTTTTTCAAGTTATTTGATCATTTTTGATTTTGGGAGGGTGGGGTGGGGTTAGGGTGACCCCCAGATGCCATGGCCTACTAATACCACAAAAAGATTTGCCTTGACATGGTCATGGTTGAAGAAACAAAAATATATATGGTTTAGGAGTGGAGATTTGATGATTTTGATGATATTTTAAAAATATTTAACTATTCATGTTTTCAGGGGGTGGGGAGATTCAGAGTCTCTTCTCACATTTTTACAGTAGCAAAATCATTTCTTGATTGGTATTTTTCTGTATGATGTCAGATGTACATAAAGAGATTTTGGAAATTGCTTTTAATCTTAAAGATAAACAAAATGTTATATGTAATTGTAGAAATTGTAAAGTCAGTCAACAAAAACCTAGAGCTTGCTGTAAAAAAAAGCAGGGTCAACATTGGGCTAGGGCTAGGAATTACACTACATATGAATAAGATAGATTAATACTTGATTAGTTCCAACTCTGGAAAGTCACTGGGCATCTCAAAGGGGGCATAACCTATATACATGTACCAATTGATGTGCAATGACACAAGGAGGAAGAATAAATATGGCCTAGGGTAGGGATCTCAACAGTAATTAAAGTGTATTATAATTTCCTATTTCAGAGGAGGGGGGTGGTTGTTTAAAAACAACTCCAGGGGGTGGGGGAATAACCCAAGGGGCAGGGGCCAATTTGTCTTAAATGTATCCAATGTATCTTGACATGATCAGCAGAATTGGACAGAAAGATCACTATAGGGCATCTGCAGAGTGGGGCCCTAAATAGTTACAAAATCAATCTATTGATAATATGTTATACATGTATTTAGAAATGTCTTTATTTTCAAAATGATTAACAAATTTATCATTCAAAATGAGTTATAAATAACCGATTGGCAATTCTGCAATTGATTGCATAATCCCTAGTATAATATCACATGTATTTTTTTTATATATAATTATACATGTATGTTAACAATCAGGATTTAAATGCACAAATTTTCATGAGTCATAAATCTTGACATACCACATATCTCTTGACAAAAAAGAATAAGCAATTTAAAATAAAATAAAATTAGTCATTAACTCTTTTTCTATTACTGGTGTATGATGATGGGGTAGGGGGTATAATGGGAAAAAAAAGCTGCAGCATGCCTTCATTCTCACTAGAAATGTATATCTAATCCACACATCCTGGGGATGGTGAACGGTTAAGACGGGCCCTTCCTCCCTATTATAACTCATATAAACATGATATTTAATACCCAAATTTAATACAAAATAGGGTCAATATGGAGTCAACTCAATAGTGTAAGTCTGACAAATGAAAAAATAAAAAAAAATCTGCAATTAAAATGACAGAAATTGTAGATAAGCTTATTCAAATAAAGATGATGATACAGTATGCTGGCAAAGGGAGATCACATTTTAGAAAGTGAAAGTAAAACTTAACTGTTTTGTATACCGGTGTCTCATAATATTGCGCTACTATATGTATTATACTTACCTATATTGGTCAACATCATAATGATAATCCAATTAGCACAATATGAATTCCTTTAGCTGATCACCACAAAAGAAACGTTTATTCGTGTTAATTAATCCTATTCTGCATATCGAAAACACACATGCATGTACACCATGTGATACTCATCAAACCAAAGAGCTGGGTAAAACTAGTACCCGCTAATGCAACCTGTAGACCTGTGTTGTGTACAAAAGAAACGTTTATTCGTGTTAATTAATCCTATTCTGCATATCGAAAACACACATGCATGTACACCATGTGATACTCATCAAACCAAAGAGCTGGGTAAAACTAGTACCCGCTAATGCAACCTGTAGACCTGTGTTGTGTACGTAACTTCAGACAAAGATCATTTAATTGTAACATATTGCATGTATTTTCATAACTTTATTCTTTAAAACCCCTTGCACAATTTTATTAGGTAATTAACCATGTAAAGCACAATTTTCAGCTTTAAGGTGGTATGGGACACCCACATATTGTGATGTACTCCTTATTGAACGAAACATTAAATAAAGTGTATAAAATATAATATTTTCCCCCAAAATAATGTTACCTAACTGTTAGGCAAAGATCATTTAATTGTAACATATTGCATGTATTTTCATAACTTTATTCTTTAAAACCCCTTGCACAATTTTATTAGGTAATTAACCATGTAAAGCACAATTTTCAGCTTTAAGGTGGTATGGGACACCCACATATTGTGATGTACTCCTTATTGAACGAAACATTAAATAAAGTGTATAAAATATAATATTTTCCCCCAAAATAATGTTACCTAACTGTTAGGCTTAAGAAAAAAATTGTGTGTTTAGGGTAACACTGATGAAAAATTAGGTTAGGTAGGTAGGGATTTTTTTTTATTTTATCATATTTTTTTCTGCATGAGGGCACAAATACAAATATAAAATCCTAAGAATGTTTGTTTGTGTCATATTTAAAAACGGGTTTTTAATGGAAATAATATGAAGATCACAAACAGATGCAAACAGTTCAACCCCAAATTGTACATAAAGGCAATATGTGTATTATTGGATGTGAACTCATCATTTATGAAAATTATAATTTTTAAAAAGTACCGGAAATTGCATGTGGCCTTCTTTTTGACTAAAACTGGTACAAGAGAGTGTTATTTAGAGGCTAACACTTGGTGCGGGTTTTACTGTCTAATGACAGCATCTAGTTAATTTTACATTTTACGTCCATTGTTGTAGATGTCTGACTTCAAAATCAGATTCAGCTACCAGTTGTTTTTACTTTATGTTTACTTAAACAATTTATTCCCTTTTTCTATCATTGCCATTATCCAAATGAAAGTACCGATGTACAAAGAAACATTAAGCTTTGAAGTTAAATTACTCTTTATTCTGCTCATAACTATTATAACTGTCTCATATTTTTTTTAAGACTTAAAAACAACTTGTTTGTTTCCTTTTCCATCATTGCCATTATCCAAAGGAATGAACTAATACAAAAGAAACACTTAAAGCCTTCTTGTTTATATACACAATTCATAAATATATAGAAATGGTTTTTCATGCTGAAACATTGCATAGTTATTAAAGACTGCCATAAATCAAACCCATTTCTTTTTCCAATCTTATCTTGAATTATTTCTGAAGATCAATATCCAATAATATAAATTCTCCTAGCATATTGCTCTGATCAAAGAAATGCCACGGCCGTATTATTCTCCAATATACTTAGTACATGTACCACATCAGAAACACATATATCAACCTCTGAATTTATAATGAGTATATGACTTCTGAGTAAACTTATTATTAAAACCATTTTGTATTTCACATTCAAGTTACAGTCGAGTCACAACAATGTGTATTATTGCCTCAAATTTTTATTTCTAAAAGTTCAATGCAGCTGTTTGTATTCTCTTTATTATACATGTAAAACATTTTCGCTGCATGGTCTTATAAAAAGTAATGATTCATAAATTTTAATATTAATAAAATTTACATTCTACTGTGTTTTCCGTTGAATTCTGTGATCTTTAAATGCCTCTAAATGCAACAACCTAATCACTGCGTATGAATTTACATGTAATTTATGTAACAGAGACACTTTTTGCCTCTGCTGGGGTTTGAACCCGGGTCCTCTGGCATGCCAGTCCAGCACTCTACCGATCGAGCTAAAGGGTTAACCCACTAGCCAGAGCTAGTAGGAATGCCATATACCTGTTTCTACCACATTGTCCCCCTCCAAGGAAAGAGTCGTCCTCGACTCTTCCGGAGTGCCAACACCTATGGGGCGAAGTACTAGAGACAATCTCTCTCACCCGCCAGAGAATACCCAGGTCCCAATGTGGGCGCTAAATGTAACAGAGACACTTTTTGCCTCTGCTGGGGTTTGAACCCGGGTCCTCTGGCATGCCAGTCCAGCACTCTACCGATCGAGCTAAAGTATGGAACGTCATGGCTGCCTTATAGCATTAAACTATAGCTTTATTATGTCAAATTGTTATTACATGATGTCTAATACCTTTATGTGGAGTTAATACATCTTTACATTTGGTCAAATCATTACAAGGTGATGTCAACGACCCATTAGGTGAAGTCAACATATCCTTACACGATGTCAACTTTTTACGCCGTGATGGAAATTATCCCTACAATATGTCAACATTTAATAACAGTGTGTAAATTTATTCTTATTTGAGGTCAAATTATGACATTATGTCTACACTATATTACATGGGGCAAATATTACCTTACGTTATGTCATTATTTCATTATAGGAAATGCTATGTCTGCCTTATAGCATTAAAATATAGCTATAATATGTCAAACTGTTATTACATGATGTCTAATATACCATTACGTGGTGTTAAAACATCTTTACGTTTGGTCAAATCATTATAACGTGATGTCAAACACCTATTTGGTGAAGTCAACATATTTTTACACGATGTCAACTTTTTATGCCGTGATGGAAAATTATCCTTACAATATATCAACATTTAATAACGAGGTGTACATTTATTCTTACTTGAGGTCAAAATATTATGACACTATGTCTACACTTTATTACATGGGGCAAATATTACCTTACGTTATGTTATTATTTCATTATATGATCCAGATATATTATATTCTGTCAATACATACTTTTCATTATGTGTATGTGCACCTTTACATTATGTCAAAACTTTATTACGTTATACGAACACGGATATCCTCAGCCTTTTACGTTCGTGTATGCTAATAGTGATCAATATAAAAGAAAACCGAATTAACTAAATAATTGTTCGTAAGAATGATAAATAAATAAGTAATTTGAAATTGAACTCTAAATCTAACTTCAAGAAAAACTTTTTTAATAAATTTTGTTTTTGATTTTATATCTATTACGTACTTCCGGTGACGCGCATTCTGTAAGGTAAAACGTAAAAATGGCGGGTGAGAGCGAAAGGAAAAACGTCGATCAAGAAATACTCTGTGACATTGGTATGGTTTCTTTATACGAACAGTTTAGCAAACAAAAAATTGATATTAACTTGGAAACATGCAAAGCTCTGACAGATAGTGAATTGAAAACCCTCGGTCTTCAAACCATTGGAGATCGGGCGCGGTTTAGAGAGAGGATCGTGAGGCAAACAGTGATTTCGAGCAGCTCTGCAGAAGATCATCAAGACACTTCTAGAAGAAACAGAGGTAAAATGATCTTGATTTTTGCTTTATTAGAGACATTTTTTCATTGAACAGAGTAGAATTGACTATGAAATAAAAAAAATCGTCGTGCATATAAATTACTCATCCCCTATTTGCACAACCGCCGTGTATTCACTCTCATTAGCTATTTGCAAGACTGCTATGTATTTACTTTGTATTTTTCTAAGGACCATGTGGATTATTACGTGTTATATTCATAATGTTCTGTGTTGTTTTGTCCCTGGTAAAATTGGGCACGCAATGATTAATTATGAAAATGAAAAATAGAATGAAATACATGTATAAACGACAAAATCACACCAATTCAGTGACCATTAAGCTACACGAGGAATGAATCTAAAAAAAATATCAGAAATATTTGGGGATTGAAAAGAAGGTAGGTTTCAACCAATCGATAAACGGGGCGTGTATATTTCAACCTGGCTGTTTCTTTATATAGAGCTATGAATTAACTATATGTTTCCGTAAGAAATAGAGGGAATTATACTCGGTAGATGTAAATTTATATATGTATATAAATTAGTTTTTATAATATTGATGCCAAGAAGTTTTAGAGGGTATTATGAAATAACAAATCACAGTCTCGACTATTGTGATGACTTATAACATTATAACGTCGGAAACCCATGGTTTGTCTCGCTTCTTTTACCTTAGACAGAAACCCACGGTCGGTCTCGCTTCTCTTACCTTAAGTAAGAGAATCGAGACCAACAGTGGGTTTCTGACGATGATAATTCCTCAAAACAGGTTTTTGTTTCAACAAAGGCAAAAAAAAAAATACGACATATTAAAATACACTGAAGATCATTACTTTCTCAATACCAGTAATAGTGATATATATGGGTTGTTAAAAAAAATTATCTTTATCACTCTGCCAAAAACATTTACGCAAAGTTATGGTTTTTGTGACAGATGTAAGAGTTATGACACTAATATTAATTGAATTTTTATTTTCTGTGGTCATTTTAAATACTTCACCAAAGTTTGAATGTCATTTATGATAAGTCGAGTTACAAGCAAGATACAGAACTATTTGTTTTATAAAATAATATGTACATGGTAAAAATTTCATATAATTTTTTAGGAGTTTTTTTTTTGGCTGCAAATAAATTGAGTGTATGAACACATTGAAACTGTTTATGTTGTCAAGTGTCATTTTATGTAAAATATGGTAAATCTTCAACCAGATAATATTATTTGTAAAAAGCAAATAAATGACTTGGGCTTATTTTACCCTTAAATCAAATTGTGTTTATTGTCAAACAAACTATATACAATATACATGAAACATGGGTTCATCAACAATATTTCTGCCGTAGGAACCCCCCCCCCCCCTGTCTTTTAATGGACATGGGGTCTGGTGCAGACTACATCTCATGACTCGTCGTGGGAATAGATAAACCATATAATGGAGTTTGGATTTTAAATCCATATATAGAAACTTTTAATATAGATCCATCCAAGAATTATTAGCCATCTAAGTTTTCTGCCTTAATGGTATACCCGGTACACGTATGTCACTATTTTGGAAAAGCTTTTAACTAATATGACAGGTTCCATATATTTTTCAGTAATGCAGTTATTTCGACCTACAAGAGGAGGTCCTCGCCAACGCCACAAGAAAGGATCTGTAAGAACGTGGACAGGTCATTTCTTTTGCATGGCTGATCGGATGGCAACTAAGCCACCAAAAACATCAGAAAACTTGCTCTACAAAATGCTGGACTTGGCTTTAAAAAGGTTCAGTTCCAAGAGATTGACACAGAGGAAACGGTATTTGAAAAATTGATCAGCACAGATGGCTTTCCACAGTTAAAAGATGTTGGGGGATTTGAACTTTTACATTGTCAAAGCAATTGCCGTGAGTTGCAAGTAATTTCCTGTCCTTGGTCAGTGGAATTCCTGAAGAAGGTTATAGGAACACAAGCCAAGATATATATCAGGCCTTGAAAGTCATAAACATTACTGAAGAAGGCCCTAGTACTCTCAAGGAGTCATGCTCCACTTGCCACAAGTTGTTCTCCATCAGTGAATTGCGGGAACATGTCAATCAATGTTCCCAAGTGGATGAGGGATACTTACCAGACTTGGATATTCAGGCAGATGTTGACTTTGAGTCTATCACCACGGCTTTCAATGAAGTATCAACTCCAGCTTTAATAGAAAGTAGTGTAGTTAATACCCCTGATAACACATTTGCAACAGCCATACTTGAATCAGCAGAAACACATGAAGAACTGGAAGCAGAATCAGTTAATATCTCTAGTGTACAAAACTCAAGTTCCAGTACCATAAATAACCAAACCCCACTGGGTCAGTCAATATCCAATATTGTTGAATCAACAGCTCAGTACTGCACACAAAATGGAATATTTGATCCCACTGAAACTTTACGCTATTTTCAAAAGAAAATAGTAACAGGACGGAAGTTGGATATTGTGGATGAGACTGTTTTGCTTGAAGGGAAGACCAATTTCATTTTGGTGGACAGAAATAGAATAATTGAATCTTCATTTGAAGAAATACAAGCAATAGAGGATTTGCGCACCTGTTTAGAAGTACAGTTTTATGGGGAGGTAATTTTTTAGTTAAAAATGATTACATGCATGTATTTCTAAAACTGAAATGCCTATACATGCATATATATTTGTCAAATATCAACAGTCTTCAACAATTAGTTAACTGTTAACTGTTAACTGCATCTTGAACATCTCAAACATTAATTTGAAGAATTAAGAAAGTATTTCAGACTTTTAACATTGTGAAAAGTACATGATTTTTATATATTGACACAACAAAGGGGTAATTTAAATTCTTATCACCAACTGTAGAATAAATTGCCTCCTGTTTCAAAGTGCCCCCCCCCCCCCCCCCCCCCCCCCCCCCCCCCCATTGGAAATCCTGCATAATTTAATTGTTTTTTTTTTTTCAATTTTGTAGACATCAGTTGACCTGGGTGGGCCAAGAAAAGAGTTTTTTGTTTTAGTATTGCAAGAAATCAAACAGAGATTTTTCCAGCCAGTTAGGGAATGGTCAGAAGATTATGAAACTGTAGGAAAAATAATGGGTGGGTATAGGACATGCAATTTCTGATATGTGTGTGTGTGTGTGTGTGTGTGTGTGTGTGAGAGAGAGAGAGAGAGAGAGTTCCATAATTGTTCAAAGAATAGAAAGAGAATTTGTGCAAGTTTACATCAGATATTATTTTTGGAGAGTGAACAATACAACAATAATGAGTTATAGAAATGTTTAAGGTGTACCTATCACCCTTGTTTCTAAATTTTCCTATGAAATAATACATTTATATAGATGTATAAATTTCAGCATTAAGCATGATTCAAAATGGAAAACTTCCTAGAGTCTTAACACCTGAGTTGATAGAAGAAGTTTTCAAGAGTGAAAATGCAAGACCCTTCATCAATGATCTTAGAAGAGGTCTGGATGCTTTGGGTCTCTACAAGGTAAGAAGTGTGTTTTTGTAACCTCTTTGGTTTGGAAAGTATAAGGATGTGTGACCTCCAACTTTAGAATACTGTTTCAAGAATGATACATTTTAGCATTTTCGTCTTCTCTTTATTAGCTCACCTGAGCCGAAGGCTCAACTGAGATTTTTTGATCATAATTTGTTTATCGCCATTGTTGGCATTGTAGTTTTTGTCGTAAACTTATCACATCTTTTACTTCAGAACCACTGGGCCAATTATATCAACCAAACTTGGCACATTCTTGGGGAAGGGCTTTCAAGTTTGTTAGTTTGTTCAAATGATGGGCTAGGTCCTTTTTAAATAGGACATAACTAAGAGTTATTGAAAATTTTTTGGTATTTTTCAAAAATCTTCTCAAAAATCTTTTGGCCAGAAAAGCTAAAACAAGTTTGTAAAAGATATGATCTTCAGAGGGGGTGGGGGTCAAAAAAGGAATAAAATCTAAATTCTTCTCAAAAACTCAAATGTTATATTTGGTATTAGATGTACTTATATGCAAGCATTTTGACATATTGTTGATTCTTAATTGTTTAGACTGGGCCCCTGGACAATGTTTGGTCCACATAAGAGGTTCAAAGTTTGATGTAGGTTTATATATGATTATATATATAAACAGCTGTTAAAGATCTTCTTGAGAACTGCAATGCTCAATTTGTGTTATGACTATAAATCATCATGTTACAAAAGGGACTCAATGTTTTACATATTAAGAATATTGAGAGGAAAATTTGCATTTTTTTTTATATTGGATCTATTCTACGTAATACATTGTCCATATATTTTGTATAAGACTCCATAAAGCTGATTTTATTATGGCTATTGTTTCTCAGGTGAACGATTGTTTGAAAATGTACAACAACTTCTTTAATGCCATAAATAATCAGGCCTAAACAATTGAAAGAGCAAACACTTACTTTTTCAATTATTATTTTTTGGGACTAGACAACACTCAAATGTTGCAGCTATATAACTTAGCAAGGCACATCAGTATATATATACCAGTCAGCATGTAAATAATAACAATGGTGTTCTGTTGTGCATGTACATTTACTATGCCAAAAGTAGTAGTCAGGGTTTGATACATATTGCACTGGCCTTTGGCTTGTGCACTGTGTATCTATAGGCTTGTTCACTATGTTTCAAACCCTGACTACTATTTAAGCATGCTTAACACATATAAGGGAGTGTTGGGTATGTGGGCTTGCTTACTTTTTCTTTCATTGCAACCATGAAAATGTATTTCATATGCTTTTTCCTTTCTTTTAAAGCTTGCAGTTAAACTACCAACATTGGTGAATGTTTTTGCACCTGGTACTCCATCTCCTCTTACAGTGAAAAAATTGAGTCATTTACTGCATCCAATGTTTAGTGAAGAGGGATCAAACCTGAAAAAAGTTGAAAGAGCCATCTATTCAAATTTTGTGAAATACATGCGTGAAGCTGCAAGTAAGTATTTATTTAAAATAACAAAAGTTTGAAGTTTTGAAAACGCAGTTAAATAATTGTATCAATAGTTATGTCATGTCTGAAATCAGGTCAGATGTCACTATGGACACATTTAGAATCCAACAGACATCAAAATCAGTAAAAAGGCCTCAGGATTATGAAGCTGTCTTAGACTTAAATCAGAACATGTATGCAGTATATAAGTTCTTATTAAATCATGCAAGTTAAATTCAAAAACTCATAATTTTCATCATAAGATTGTTTCCTGAATATCACCCCTCCCCCAATTGCCTATTTCTAGCTCACCTGAGCTGAAAGCTCAAGTGAGCTATTCTAATCACTTTTTGTCTGGCATCTATTTGTTGTTTGTAAACTTTTTACATTTAGACCACTGGGCCAATTTTAATAAAACTTAGCACAAAGCATCCTTAGGTGAAAGTGTTTAAAGTTTGTTACATGAAGGCCATGTCTCTTTAAATCAAAGACAGATAATTAAGAATTATTAAAAATTTGTTGGTATCTTTCAAAAATCTTCTCAAACACCAATTGGCAAGAAAAGCTGTAACTTGTGTAAAAGCATCCTTAGGTAGTGTAGATTTGAGTTTGTTCAAATCATGATCCCTGGGGGTAGGATGGGGCCACAAGGGGGGGGGGGGGGGGGGTCGAATTTTTACATAGGAATCATAATATAGAGAAAAGTCTTTAAAAATCTTCTTCTCAAAAACCGATTGGCTAGAAAAAGCAAAACTTGTGCAGAAGCATTCTCAGGTAAGGTAGATTCAAGATTGTTCAAAACATGATACCTGGCAGTGGGTGGGGTCACAATAGGAGGAGGGGGGGGGGACAAATTAGAGAAAAATCTTTAAAAATCTTCTTCTAAAAAAGTATTTCCCTAGAAAAGCTGTAACTTTAGTGAAGGCAACCTCAGATAATGTAGATTAAAGTTCGTTAAAATCAAAATCTTGAGGAGTAGAGTGGGGCCACTTTGAGGATCCAATTTTACAAAGGAAAACATTTGGATTATTCACAAAAACTGAAATGATATAATGTATGGACTTACCGCAGTATAGGTCAATATTTTTTTTACCTGACGCCTAGCCCTCGACCTTTATTGTGCTTTGATCTATATAAGTTTTTTTGAGGGAGAAGAGGGAGGGATACATTTTTTCATGGAAAATGCTCAAAAAATCTCAGCTTTATTATTTTCGTCCTATATACTGAAGTCAACCTATATAAACTCTTTTTTATTGTTTTCACCAGAACGGCTAATTCGACCTTTATACAGCATTGACCTATATTCCCGAAAATACAGCTATATGCAAGCATTTTGACATATTGCTGATTCTTTTAAATTGTTTAGATTTTGGCCCCTGGACGATTCTTGGGCCTCACAAGGGGTTCAGAGTTTGATGTAGATCTATACTGTAAAACGAGAAACATATGGCACACTACAAATTTTGGCACAACAGCCCTTAAGCACTAAAATAAATAGTGTGCCAACGATTTTCCATAATTATGTATTCATTTTTTCATGTTTCAAAACAATAACTTCAGTTCATTTTAGTGTGCTTTTATGTAATATCGGACGGACGATTCTGCATGTATACATATTCACATAGTCAAACAGTGTAACCGGGTAGTAGAGTAAGTTCTGTCAAAAAAACATGTGTTAATTAATTTGATTTTAATGTTTATTAGTACATAATATTATCACCTTTATTTAAAGCTGACCTTCTCCCCATATGTCACTTCTTCTTTAGCACCTCGAGATGATTATGTGATCAAGCGTGCGACCATCCACGCTGACCATACATGATTGATTAATTTATAGCTTTCTGATTGGCTGATGAAAAAAACTTTCTAGAAACAATAAACTTTTTAAAACTTTTTAGAAACCATAAAACTTTCTAGAAACAATAAAACTATATCAATGTGTGCGTTTTTTTAAATGTACAATTACAACAAATAATGTGTATTGTTACATATACATTTGATCGTGGTGCTCGAAACTTGTACATAAATTCGCTGGTAACATTCGATTTCCCTTGCATTCAAATTCGTAACTTTTCTTGTGTTGTAGCAGTCGCTATGCTAAATTTAATGTCTGATAACTCAAACTTGTTTACCAATAACAAACACAGTATCACCGACTAATGAAGTCTACTGACAGTTTGGACAAAAGCAAAGTTATTGTCTCCATCGACAATTTACCTGTGTGCGTGAGTTAAAATCAAATTCTTTGTGTTCACATGCTTGGGTGAACACAAAATGAAATTTTGACGTGATCAGACAACAACATTTTATTTTATTTATTTAAAATAAAAGGTTCATGCGCCAAAATTTATTTCCACCAATGTATTAGCACTTGCGTTTGCGCTAAAATATGTATGCGCCAAATTTTCTTGTTTTACAGTATCCCATATATAAACAATTGTTTAGGATCTTTTTGAGAACTGCAGTGCTTAACATGTGATATGACTATTAAATCATCCTGTTAGAAAAAGGACTTGATTATAAACTTAAGAATATCCAAGTGGAAAAATGGATTTTTATTTATACAGGATCTACATGTATTATACTACATTGTCCAGATATTTTGTATTGACTTCTTTAAGCTGATTATATCATGCTTATTGATGCTCAGGTGAGTGATATGGCCCATGGGCCTCTTGTTTTTATTTTGCATTTGAGCTTTTTCTTGCATTTCAAAAATATTTTTTGCTGTTCAAACACTTCAGTCTTGATGCATTACAACTTTATTTTCAGGTGGTCGTAGAGGCAATGTAACATTGAACAGTATATTGCAGTTTGTTACCGGAGCAGATGAGGAACCTATACTTGGATATGCACTGCCCCCATCGTTATGTTTTGTCTTGGCTGCAACTTCATTTCTACCTACCTCCAACACTTGCATTAATAAGTTAAATCTCTGCATCCCAGAGAAACTTGAGGACATTCCTACTACCGATGTTTTGTTTAGTTTTTATGATTATTCTTTTTCCAACAGTTACTTTGGATTAAAATGATTTTGTTTTGGAACATCATACTGTAACTTCAGATAGAGATAGATGTCACTATGAATAATTCTGTTTTTTCTGCAATTTGATCTCACTGAGGTGACTATTTGTCCATCATTGTCTATAGCCCTTGAACATTGAACATCTTTTTTTTCTGCAATTTTCAAAATTTCCTTGATCAAAGTAAGTGTGAAGCATTTAAGGGAGGAAATTTTCATGCCACTCCCAGGGGCCATATATTTTGAGCAAAAACTTTCAAATAATTGCAATTTTAAAAATTCTTTAATTTATACTTCTGTACTGTCGCCTTATAGCAAACAAATTGATTGCATTTTTAGGTCACCTGAGTCACTCAGGTGACCTATTGCCATTGGATTTCGTCTGTCGTCGTCTGTCGTTGTGTGTTGTCCATTAACAATTTTACATTTTTAACTTCTTGTTGAAAAGTACATGGCCAATTGTTACCATTTTTGGTGTGAAGCATCTCTATGATAAGAGGAATCTACATTTTGAAATTCATGGCTCTATTACCTCCGGGCGTCATAGGTGGGGCAAAACATGCAAAAAAAAAAAAAAGCCAAATTTTAAAAAATCTTCTTCTCTACTCCCAGACATGTGAGGATAAAACTGAATGCATGGTTAAGATGTCCGTGATATACCAAAATTGTGAAATTCATGGCCCCTGGGCCATTATGGCCATATAGTAAAATATATATTATATTTCATGTCACCTTCAGGCAAGGCTTATGGGGGGGGGGGGGGGGGGGGGGGGGGGGGGGGGGGGGGGGTATTTGTCTTATTTATTTCTTCTGCTCTGGAATTTCAATGAAAAGAAATTAGTAAATTAACATATTTAGAAAACAGAAATACCAAACTCAAGTGACTCCCAATCGCGGGGACATTCATTTGCTAGTAGGTTTTCGCACCTTTGTGTGATGTTATAATGAAGAGGTAGCAGAGTTGGCCGTAGATCACTTTGCTGCTCAGCAGAATAATTCAATCCACTTTCAAAATCTTCTGCATCAACTGATGGTGTGTGCATATTGAAGCGTCCAGCGGTAAATAAGCATGACGGAAGCATTCACTGTTCTTATTTTATGCCTATTCCATGCTTCTCGCCAAATGCCCAAGTTGACATTGATTTTGTCCTTGTGCACATAGTGCAGCGCAATGATGTGGGTTTCATTCAAAGGATCCAATAAATTTTGTTCCTCCATGAAGTAGAAGAGGTCATAGAAATATGAAAGAACGCCCTCGAATATGTCTCGCCATAATCTTTCTATTCGTTGGTTATGAGTGCTTTTTCCAACTATAATAGATTTATCAGATCCGTGAACTCTTGTCATATATTCAGCTACTTTAAGATTTTCCAGTCCTTGGTCTGAACGCACGCGAAGAGGTATTCCGTAATTTTGAACACCAGATTCAAAGCAATCGAAAATGGTATCTGCTTTGTTATTGTCCACACATTTGAGAAAGACCACAAATCGACTAAAGCCATCAATACCTCCTGCTATAACTAAGTTCCATCTGATTAATTTATGATTGGTGTCCATGTGCCAAAGATGGTTTGGAGCAGCAACGCTGTAAACCCTCCTGTGTAGACGTCTCTTCTTTCGTTGTTCAATTCCATCGCTGTCAGTTCTTAGTAATGCATATCGTAAACGGGATCTTGTAACCTGTAATTGAATTTATATTTTCAACTAGTAGCTTTAATTCGAGTGCTGAAAAATGAGAAGTCACCTTCATCCAAGTTCTATTTATATATAAATTGAATGTGAAGTACACAGTCCTTTATTATTTCTTCTCATTTCAATGCTTTTTAACCGGGCTTTCCAAAGGAAAAATCCGGTTATTGAAATGGTGAAAATGGCGGGCGGACGGGCAGCTGCCAAAAGGGTACCCTTGTTGTACGGATAACTCCTCCTACAGTTTTTAAGATAGGAATTTGTTCTTTTGCAGATCATTTGTACATATATCAGAGGTGTGCATATTGATAGGATTTCGATTTATGATAATTTATGAAAAATATTCCCGCAATTGAACTCGGTCATTTTTTGGCAAAATATTGCATATAGGGTACCCCTATTGTACGGGTAACTCCTCATACAGTTTCCAAGAAAGGAAGTTGATCTTTTGCAGATTTAATTGTACATATATCATAGGTGTGCATATTGCTAGGATTTTGATTTCTGATAATTTATGAAAAAAAATACCAGCTGTTCAACTACAGTAACTTTTTTGGCAAAAATATTGCATAGAGAGTAACCCATTTCTCTAGATATGTAGTGTTCATCAATTCAGGATTGACAAATGGATTATGGATTCTGTTCACACAAAAGAAAACCCGGTTTGCTGTCACATTGACAGCTTTTCTCTTGTTATCAATATGGTTTGATAAATTGGCCATTTATAAAGTAACTACTAATTAATGATAAATCAATAAATTTAAGATATTATAAGTCTCACTAGAAGTACAATTCTCTGTTTACCTTTATTCCTTTCGTAACTAAAAGTTGCCTAATCATCTTTTCACCACAACGAGGAAATTGAACAAGAACATCTCCCAAACATTCATCTAATGCATCGTCAGAAATATCCGTGTAACATTGGCTTCTCAGACCATACTGTGTCATTCTTCGGAAAATTGTCCTTTTCGGAAACCGATAATAGTTTTGACATATCTGATACAGTAAATCCCAATTCTATCAGATTTTCAAGAACTTCTTCTCCAATTTCATAACAAATTTTAAAATCAGAGCCTCGCGTGCTTACACGGCTTCCATATTTTAGGCATTCTAGTCTTAATTTCATAATGTCTGAAGGTGAACTTAAGCCTAAACTTAGCAGTTCAAACTTGGATAACTTACAGACAAGATCGGGTGTTATTTTTTCTTCATTAAACCGCAAAACAAAGCTGTTGAATCCTATTTTGAGTAGAATTTCCTCCATTTTTCTCATCGCATGGAAAATTCAGAAATCATTTCTAAATGTTCATGTAGATCATTGACATAACGTGATCATAATTTAACATAATGCTTAAAAACTGATCACCAGTTAATGAAAATTCGAGATATCGATCATGCTGAAACATAATGACCTCATAATAGTATAGAATTGTCTTCATGTAAAGATCATCGCACATCTGACCATAAAGTTTGGACGAAATGTAAAGTATTTCTGCGTCACGTAATAAACTTTTAACACCAAGTTAAAGAATATTGTCTAAATAATACGATACATTTACAAACTTTAATACAGTTTAGAAACAATATAAAGAAAAAATTATCTCAAATAATAAAGTGTTGTCTTAACGTACGGATAAATTAACATCACGTCATACAGGAGAGACATGTAGTAAGGAAATCTTTACCTGAAGTAATACAATGTTTGCATCATGTAATGCCGTGATGACATAACGTATGATAATATTTGCCCCATGTAATATAGTGTAGACATAATGTCATAATTTGACCTCAAATAAGAATAAATTTGCACCCTGTTATTAAATGTTGACATATTGTATGGATAATTTTCCATCACGACGTAAAACGTTGACATCGTGTAAAGATATGTTGACTTCACCTAATGGGTCTTTAACATCACGTTATAATGATTTGACCAAATGTAAAGATGTATTAACACCACGTAGTGGTATATTAGACATCATGTAATAACAATTTGACATAATATAGCTATAGTTTCATGCTATAAGGCAGACATAGCATTTCCTATAATGAAATAATGACATAACGTAAGGTAATATTTGCCCCATGTAATATAGTGTAGACATAATGTCATAATTTGACCTCAAATAAGAATAAATTTGCACCCTGTTATTAAATGTTGACATATTGTAGGGATAATTTTCCATCACGACGTAAAAAATTGACACCGTGTAAAGATATGTTGACTTCACCTAATGGGTCGTTGACATCACGTTATAATGATTTGACCAAACGTAAAGAATTATCAACTCCACGTAATGGTATTTGACATCATGTTATAACAATTTGACATAATATAGCTATAGTTTAATGCTATAAGGCAGCCATGGCATTCCATACTAAAGGGTTAACCCACTAGCCAGAGCTAGTAGGAATGCCATATACCTGACTCTACCACATTTACATAATTACAAAATAATACCAAACATTGATTTCTAGACTATGTTATCGGTTAAAAAAATATATTTCACACATGTTAAAACACCATGTTCTACAATTATGCAACATTAAAATTGATTTTATTGTTAAAAGCAAAATTTCAAGAGTTATATTTCATGGATTATATTTTCATGCTCATCTCAACAGTCTATTTGATAACCAGTTTAAACCTGTTCTAGAAAACAGCTGTTCTTGCTGTTACTAATTTACTTCCTTTTGATCTGCAATTTATACCTATTTATTTCAATAAAATAATTGATTTTATCAATAAGGGAATGTAAATATAAGCATTAAATGGTTTTTTTTTTCTAACGCACATTATTCAATTTGTCTGCTCAGCTGACGGCAGTTATTGACATGACGACGTCAAAAATAAATCATTTAATGCTATATTGTGTTTTTTTACCTTAAGAATTAAAAAAAAATGACACAAACATTTTTTTAAATTAGATAGTGTTTTAAGTTAACATACAATGAAAAAATCTATTGTCTGCATTCCATTCCAAGCACTCTGCATTGTTGCATGTGTAAACACATTGCTAACAAACCTTTGGGGTTACATGAAACAGCTGTCCACTTTTTTTAATGACCTAGTTCATCTCTCCACAGGGGATTAAAGGATCAGAGGAAATTCCAGTTGTTCTGTTTGTAGAATAGAAATAAAGCCCTTGTTATGGTAGTCATTGCAGGATAACCGTCTTGGTCTTAAAATGTTGACAATGTTTGAAATATATAAGCCCCGATCAGCTGTTTAAATGCCTCTGCATATGTATTGCAAAACATATTTCTCGATCTCATTGGTTAAGTTCTTCAAGTTATCTCAGCATTCAGGATAATTATCATTATAGATTAGTTTATGTTTAATTAACAATAAACATAATAAATAGAACACAATTATACACAAAAGAAATAACTTTATGATATTCAAGAATCATTTTCTGTCTTGAATTGTTGGGTGTCGCAGCTGGGCGGTGTTTTTGTCTTTATTTTGTTACATTACAGCCTATGAGTTTATAATTTATTTATTTTTTTGCATACTATGTATCATAAATTGTACATTTTGTGATCCATATGTTGCAGATGTCTCTTCAAATGCAGGTACACAGTGTTTGTGTTATTTTTATTTATTATATTTACTTGTTTATTCCCTTTTTTATCATTGCCATATATATATATATATATATATATATATATATATATATATATATATATATAAAAATTAGAAAAAAACGTTAAGTTATTTCATTTATTGTGTTTGTTTAATCTCTCTCTCTCTCTCTCTCTTTGATTTCAGTTATTTATTTCAAGTGTGACTTGTTCAAGTTCCGAGCCTTAGTTTCCATAATTGCCGTTATCCAAATAAAAGTACCAGGGGTACTGATCTTCAAAGAAACCCTAAATATGCGTTATTGTTTAAATTGTTCTGTTCTTTATTATACTGGCTATTTCTTTGAATTCTGGTATCTATTTTATTTCAAGTGTTACTTGTTAATGTTTCTTTTTTCCAACGTTGCCAATGAAAGTACTGAAAGTACCAGTACCTGATGTACAAAGAAGTACATGTACTGTCAGCTTTCTTGTTTAAAAATAACTGTTCATAAATTATTTGCCATGTTTATTTCAGTTGTCTCTTCAGGTAGTATGTTTTATAAATTATAATTAACAAAGTTCAACAATTAAGTGATTGAGTGAATATGTCATTGCATGAATCAAATTCAAATTGGTGTTGTTGTGATTAGGAGGACATGTATTTGGATGCCAGGTTCACAGATTTTCTAACTAATGCATCCAGGTGTTGGCAAGATTGATAGAACATCTTAGCATTAATTGAATTATCAAAGTTTGGTTAACTTAATTCTAAATGGCTGTCATACTATAAGGTCAAACCCTATTTTCTCCCCAATTTTACCATAATAGATTAAATTGAATTATTTCTTGAGATATCAAATATACTAAGTTTTATGTACAAGTTAAGAGCACGTACAGTAAATTAATGAGTTATCTTGATTCACAACAGATTCAAGAAACAATATCTTTTTTCGAGGGAATGTTCTGCTTGGCAATGCATTTGTCTTTGTTTTGTTAAAATCTTTATATATATGTAAGTTATACTAAGGTTTATTCTTCTTGTGAATGAGTAATCAGTATCTGTTGCAATTGCTTGTTTACTGTCTGTTGTCTTTTGTTAAAGGTAAATGTGGTTTGGAAAGATACTAATTGAGTTGGTATGAGTTGTTGATTGAGTTTGACTGATTGAAAGTGTACTTGTAAGCTTAATTATTTAATCATACTCTCTTTATCAATTTTAAGAAGTTAAAGCCAACTTAAAGGTTGATTTAAAGTCACTTAATCTAGATGGGTTTTTTCCCCATTGTCAGCTGCCATGCATTATCAATCAAAGTAATAGATGTGCATATTTATAAGAAATTCTGATTCTTTTATTTTTGGGCAGTTATAGCACCTTAAGGTTGTGTAATTATTAGTTGTACATGTATCTATCATGTCTATTGCATACATTGCCATTCTTTGATGGTTAAGCAATGTGGTTGTGTGACCTTGCTCACTTTTTTTCTATCTCTTACTTGTAGCAGTAACCCTTCTCTTTTGTTTAATGGATTCATTAAACTGAACAACTTAGTCTGATATTTTTTTTCAAATTTCTAAATACATACCTGGTAATATAAATAAATCTTGAAATTTTCTGAAAGCTCTTTAAAGAACTTAATTTAGGTTCAAGCAATGAAGAAAATAGTTTTAACACTCTGTACTGTGTTCTGGTATGGGACAATTCTTCCAAGGTCAAGGTTTCTTTTTAATTTTTGATTTCTATAAGCAGCATTTTTATTGATTGAAGCAGTCAATTTGGCCTGTAGCCGGTTCTTATGGAAAACACTGAGGGGAATACTATGGAATCATTGGAATTCGTGGAGGTTACCCTACCAAACAAATTGCATCCCAAGGATTATTTATAAATTTTAAAATAGGTTATATAATTAATTAATGATACAAGTAAATCCGGGATAATAGACTGGTTTAGCAGACCAATGGGTACGCGTACTTGTACGTGTAGGTTACAAGTTATAACTACGCGTACCAGTTCTTTTTTAGCAGTTGTAACGTGTACGTGTAAATGTTTTAAATGAAATTTTAGATATTCTCTCCTAGGCCTAAAAAAAAAAATTGTGTGTTTAGGGTAACACTGATGAAAAAATTAGGTTAGGTAGGTAGGGATTTTGTTCTATTTTATCATATTTTTTTCTGCATGCGGGCGTATTTAAAAACAGGTTTTTAATGGAAATAATATGAGAATCATAGTCAGATGAAAAAAGACATCTAAAAATGGTAGGATCAGGGCATTTTTGTAGGTTAGGTCGGGTTACCCTAAACACACAATATTTTTTTTTAGGCCCTACTAATCTGATAATTTTCACTCACGGTCGAAAATTGAGAATTGCATGTGTTAATTATATTGAACATTATTTTTTTATGTATGTATATTTTTATTTATCACAGATGAATAAAATAACAGAGTCATCGCATGTTTTGGAGGAAGAGATGCGTGTAGTAAACCTCCAATTACATATTGAGTTTTAAATTTATGTTTGTTGGTATCAGTATTCACATTAAATATTCAGCCTTAAGAAAAATAAACAGATTTGTTAAAATAAATAGCCAACAGGGAAACAGAAGCTACAAGTTCGACATTACGGGTACTTAGCATTTTACATGTATGGTTATTTGGGTACATATGTGTAGAAATTCGTCATTACACAAACTGATGACGTAATGCACCTATTTTCCTTTCTACATGTACACGTACGCGTACACGTTGGTTTGCTAAACCTCTCTATTATGTCCCAATGAACTGATGTTTACCACTCCATGAAAAATTATTGGACTCACGAAATTTAATGATTCCACAGTGATATTTTATTGTACTTAGGTCAATGGAGGATGGGTGATATTCTAGTGTTTCTGTTGTTTTACAGGGAATGACATGCCAGCTGATGGTTCATCAGATAACATTGGTATAATAGTGGGAATCTTGGGCGGAATTGGTGTGATAGTAACAGGGGTGATAGCAGTGGTATTAATCAGAAAACAGAGAGACAGAGGTAAGCATTAAAAACCAAGCAAATATAAAAACTACCAGCATCTTTAACAGCTAGTCATGTAGGCAACACACACTTTATCAGTCTAAGAATATCATATATGTCTATGCACTCTCTAGTAGGAGCTTGAGAGATACTAGCTAGTACATGTACTGTTAGGCCCATGTGTACATACAGTAAGAAAATAGCTTATATAACATGTTTGACGGTCAACCAGATATAGTGAAATAAGGGAAATAGAAAAGATTTTCAGAAAATATTAAAAAGATTTTAACAAAAATATTGTATAATGAACTCAGAAAAAATGACTGTAAAGGATGTAGCAAATTGATATCGAGTGTCGTAGAGGTGAAAGGTTTATTTGTAGTCTTAAAAGTCTTCATTTTTTTAAGACTTTATTTTTATGCCCCCGCCATAAAATGGCCAATAAGGGCATATAGTGTTACCCATTTCCGTCCTTCCATCCTTCTGTCCTGTAATATTCTGTCATCATTCACTTTCCGATCATTATCTCAACAACCGTTGCACACATTCAACTCAAATTTGATATATGGACGTGTCATAAATATACAGGTTGGTTATGCCTCTTGAACTTAGAAAAAAATGGGAAATTAACTTTCCGATCATTATCTCAACAACGGTTGCACATATTCAACTCAAATTTGATAAATAGATGTGTCGTATGAATATACAGGTTGAGTTGGAATTTGGTTCCGGTCCGATGATTTTTGACAGAGCTATGCCTCTTGAAATTAGAAAAAAATGGGAAATTCACTTTCCGATCTTTATCTCAACAACCGTTGCACACATTCAACTCAAATTTGATATATCATGAGTGTGTCATAGGAATATTCAGGTCAAGTTTGAATTTGGTTCCGGTCCGATGATTTTTGACACAGTTGTGCCTTAAACTTTGAAAAAAATTAGAAATTCTGTTTCCGCTCTCAAACTTTTGAAGGGATGTATATATAAAGCTGATATATCATATGAAGGTTATTTACCGGTACAAAAAAATACATATCAAGTTCGAAATTAGTTCCGGTCCGATGATTTTTAACAGAGTTACGCCTCTTGAGCTTAGGAAAAATTGGGAAATTCTTAGTTTCCGTTATCTAACTTTTGAAGTGATGCATATGTAAAGTTAAAATTTCATATAAGGTTGAATTATTTGAAAATACAGGTCAAATTTGAACTTGGTTCCAGTTCGATGATTTTTTACAGAGTTATGCCTCCTGAACTTAAAAAAAATGAGTAATTTTCAGGGATTTATAACTTATTCTGCAATCAAAAAAATGTAATACTAAATTTGGCATTCGAAATTTTGATCGCCTGCGGGGGCATTCGTGGCATTAATGACAAATCTAGTTTTTAACTTGTTAGGATTCAGATCCACATAAATCCTATAATTATATATCCAATAATTTTCCTGGTAGGCTTCCAAAGTAGATTTTTTCTTTAAGGCTTTAATGAGCAAAAATAAAATGAGTCAGACTATTTCTTATTGCAAATTTACTGTGCGTGTATCTAGTGATATAATTACAAATTAATTATAATCTTTTGGTCCCTAGGATTTATTTGTTCATATTCCATTACAAAGGGATTGATGAAAAATTTGATAATAAATGGGCAAATGGATTTATCAGATGATTATTTAAATGTGATGGGATATTCTTCCAAGATGCTGCAGTCATACATCTCTATGTTGCATTCAGTACAATTATGATATACCTTTGAGTTTTTGACGATGAATTTTTAATTGTTGACTAAAATAGCTGTATTTTTCGGGAATATAGGCCGATGCTGTATATAGGTCGAACTAGCGGATAATATTCAGCAAAATCATCCTATTTTTATAGACTTTCTTAAACCTAAAATAACAATTCAGCATTCAAATGCTCAGAACTTTTATTTGAACCGATTTCTTAATGAAGAAACATCACATTGTGACTTTTAAAAGATTACAATTAGTGCCCCACTCTTTTTTTAATTGTTGACTAAAATAGCTGTATTTTTGGGAATATAGGCCGATGCTGTATATAGGTCGAACTAGCGGATTTTAGTGGAAAAAATATAAGAAGAGATTATATAGGTCGACTTCGGTATATAGGGTGAAAATATTGCGATGTATACTGCTAATTGAGCATTTCACATGAAAAAATGTATCCCCCCCCCCCCTTCCCACCCCCAAAAAAATCCCGAAAATACGATAAACAAAATTGAGAATGTGAAAAATGGGAAATAATCTAATGGGCAATATTATTCCACGTTTTTGTTTGTTCTCTTCAGGAAATCAAGTTCCAAATAGAGAGGAAACTGGACTCAATGATGAACATGATGAGGAAAAGAAGCCTCTGGATTAATTGTGTTGGTACATTAGCCCATCTAAGGCCCTTTGTGATATATTTATGGGGTTTTTTCTAGTATACAAATATTATATTATAAACTCTGAAAGCTTAAGGATCATATTTTGTTTATTTCATTTGGTTAAGTGATTTTGAATTCAACAACTTTTTAAATGGTGCATTACTGAACTCCTATTGATTTATTATCAGAATTATATAATTGTTCTGATTATAATCAGAATTTCTTTCATTTTCATCTTATTTCAAATAAAAAACCAAGAAAACAAACAAATTAAAACCATTACATGTACTCACATACGTTTTACATAAAGTTTTACAATTAAAATATTGATAATTTTTAATTAACGGTAACTTGTCAGAATAAGTCCATTTTAAGTTAAAACATAGTTATTCCCCCTTTTCAACTCTTACTGTCACATTATATTCTGAAATTCCTTAGAATCTAGAGTTTATATTTTTTTGGCCTAATTTAAGAGTTAAAAATTGTCCCACACTGATCTGAACTGTCTTAGAAATATGCACAGTTTTGGCATATCTTGCAAAGCAATTTATGAAATGTCATTGAATATATTACGACGGAGTCATAATACAATATCATATAAACTCATTCATTTGGGTAAGAGTTAGATCTCTTGTTAAATAGTCACTCCATTGACAAATTGTTGAATGTTTTTAATGATCTCTAAAAGTTTTTAGAACGTAACCCACTTTTTCATCCAATCAGCAGTCGCTAAATATTCTATTAAGTGATGTTTTTAATCGTTAGGAATTTCTTTAAGTTCACAGCAACGTCACATTTCGATTGATAGCTTACAGAGCCGTAAACAAAAGAGAAATGATATTTGATTGGCGCAGAACTTTTGATCAGCCAATAAAAAAAGGGTTATGTTCTAAGTAAGTTGGTTCATATTAAGTAAAATTTACACAATTAAGAAGGGGCTCGGTCGCTTTGCTCCCTCCACCCCCTTCTTAATCACATAAATTTTACTTAATATGATCTAACTATTGCATAAAAGCTGTGTATATGTTCCTGTTGTAGATGAAACTTCTGAAGACCATTACGACTGCAATAGAAATTTAGATGCTGAAAAATGTAACTATAGGATGTCATAGACTGAGAAATTGAGATGACTTCCTGCATGTTACAATTACTTCTACATGAGTGCCATGAAGTCCACTTGCATGTATCTGAGAACTCTTATGAATAAGTGTTTGGAATTGTATTTCTTGTTGAAAGTCATTATAAATAATAAGGACACTTTATTGTAAATTGTAGCAGGATGCAGTTATTATTATTTTTTTGTGAAAAGGAAATAGATTAAAAAATACAAACATTTAGATAGGATGTTGTCTAAATAATACATGTATCATTAACATTCAAAAAGGAGATGTTAAGACTGAGACAAGTCAAATGAATCTAAGAAATTACAGGCTCATCCACTGGAATTATTCAAAAGTTGACAATTTATCTACAAAAGTTTGAATGATTCCACTAATATCATAATGATTGTGCTGCTCTTAAAGCTGCAGGTTTTTTTGAAACAGATATACCATGTATACAGTGCATGTAGAACACAAATGTTTTTGGTTTTAATGTTTAATGTAGAATATCATCTTATGATACAAACAGTTGTTAAGTACTATTAAGAACTTCTGTGACAGATTTCTGTGCTTAATAAATTAGGGGGGGGGGGGGGGGTGATTGCCATTATACAATCTGTTCTCTTTTACTGCCTCACACTGGGTCATAGACTCCCTCTCGCTAGTACTGAGCTTGTTATTATTTTTCAAAGGAAGAGCAACTTTTAATATCATACTTATAGGTATATAGGTTAATGGAGGAACTCTATTGGTTAACTAAAAGATTGCTTCATTGATTGTAGCAGCATTGCTAATTGAGTTTAAAGAATACTGTTACTATGTTTATAAGTAAAACATTAAAATTTCATGAATGCATATGGGCATGGATGAAGTGTTGCCAATTTTAATATCAATTAAGAACAAGCAGATAATTATGTTCATTTTTTGGGTTTTTTTTGTAATTGAATATTAAGCAAATGCAGGATTTCTAAAAATTACATTTTACATTCATCGTATGTTGAATATGCTGAACAAGCAAGTGTTAACGTAATATGCTTCTAGCAGTTTTTGTGCAATGAAATTATTGTACACAGTAGATGGGAATGTTTATTATGTATACACATTTACATAATGTTTTGTGATAGCTAGACTGTAGTGTATCTTCCAGTAAAGTTAATTGTCCTGTAGATTCTGAAGATGTAGCATAATAAGTCAAAGTTTGTAACTTCTTTTTATGCAATAGACAAGGTTATGTCAGCACTGGTTCTTTTTCTTTTTAACTTTTAAACATTTTAAATTAGTTCACTCTATTTGCAATTATATTCAGCAAAATCATCCTATTTTATAGAATTTCTTAAACCTAAAATAACAATTCAGCATTCAAATGCTCAGAACTTTTATTTGAACCGATTTCTTAATGAAGAAACATCACATTGTGACTTTTAAAAGATTACAATTAGTGCCCCGCTCTGCCATCCTAAATAGCTAATGTGAGTGACTGTATTTAGACAAATCATTCCTTTGTGATGATCTGATAAACAGTTATTCATTGGTTCATGTAAATTCAAGGTCATTTTATGAAAGGTCAGGGTCATTGTGTTACAAGTCACAAGGTCATTGTGTCACAAAGTTATTGATGAAAATCACCCTTCAGCTCAGTTAAGATGGCTTCAGCTCAATTAAGATGGCTTCAGTGGTGATTCTGCTTGAATGTGCTAGTTTCAAAATTTAGATTTTTGATACAAGAATATTTGTTTGATGTATTATTCCTGAAAAGATGTTTTTTATGTTTTAGTTTTACACTAGCTGTGTGTGTTTGATGATGTCGTTTGCATAATCTTTTGTTTAATGAATTTATACATGTTGCACATAGTGCAAGAGAAATTTTATTTAACCATTTTTTATTAGTTGTCTGGTATATTTAGAATGTAAATATTGGAATATTTTATTGTGAATACAACTTGCTGTAATGAATGTTGTTCAATCTCGGTATGTAGAATGTAACATTTTAAAAATTTTGAAAATATATTTTTAATTAGAAATTAAGATCGATAGATAATATTCAGATCATTCATTTGTTCTTCTTTGTGTTGAAAACAAAACCATACAACAGTACAGCTCATTTCTTCTTCTGTTTTTTGTAAAGTTTATACCAGGTAGTCAGTATAAATTATTCATTGTTGTAACTAGCATGCAGTATTTATATGTATAGGTATTTTGCTTTTCATAATTACAGTTTGTGTATTTTAGCAAACAATTAATTCCTTCTTCTTGACCCCTGTACCAATAAATATGCTGTACATATATGTCATAATTTCTTTTAAAAACTTTTAAAGTAAAATTTATCGTCCAACAAATTTTTGTATAGGTTGACAAAAATGTAATTCTGTTTAATCAAAGCTTTGAAATAGCTTATATAACCAAAGTATGACCAGAAGAGACTAAAATATTATCAAGAGAGGTTTACAAATGATAATTCTTGAGGTCACTTCATTATTTTGCAAATTACAATTTCCATTTCAACTAAATTTTTTACACTGGATATAGCAGCTCAAATATGCTTTGGTATTCATACCAATTATTGAAGATTATCAAGTCAATAATACAATGAACATTTTTTTCTTTTTCATGGAGCAAGTGCTGAAGAAAGGATTAATCCGGGGTCCAGAAAAAGATACACAACCTATTCAAATTATTTACAGTATTTTAATTTTTTTAATTTAGCAGATTATATCAATATGTCAATGCTGACATTTTAATGGCAGCATTATGTTAACACATGTAGTGTGTACTTTAATTGCCATGTATCATTTGTGCCTGATGTACTATCATGAATAAAAAAAATTTTGTTCTATACGACAGTTGGTTTTCATTGCATATTGGATGTGAAATTTCCATATCAAAAGAAAGAAAAAGTGAGCAAGCTCAGATACCCTGCGCTTCTAAATTACTTGACAATGCTACACATAATGAATGACATGGTATGCATTAAATACACAAAACAATTTGATAAAGGGCATCACTTCAAGAAAAACTTCCTGCAAATATATTCCTTTAATTGTCTTTATCTACTAACATTCATAAGTTCTGAAGAATATTTGAATCGAAATGTTCCTGGTAATATGCACATCTACACATTGTGTCCTAATTGGCTACAAAGTTCCATGCAGCAGTTTAAGAGGAGTTGCGCTTACAAACTGTTCATAACTATATTCAATAAATGGTGAAAAATCAAATTAACTTCAAAAGGGCCGAAATTCCCAGAAAATTAATGGAATCGGAATATCCTCTGGTAATATGCACATCTGCACATTGTGTCCTAAAAACCTAAAAGATTTTGCTGAATTCCATGCAACCGTTAAAGAGAAGTTGCGCTAAATACAAACTGTTCATTACTATATTCAATGTAGGGCCAAAATTTTAAGTTCAAAAGGGCCAAAATTCCCAGAAAAATAAAGGAATCTGAATATCCTGGTAATATGCACATTGTGACCCAAATACCTACAAAGTTTTAGGAGTGAGGCACTGACAGACTGATGGACCAGTGAAAAACATTAAACCCCTTTTAACGTCTTTAACCGATTACACTCTTTAACTGTGTGAATGTGTTTACACTGTCTGATATATCCTAAAAGCAAAACAGACTGAAATAATTGTTTTGAAACATAAAAAAAAATGAATATATTTTATGGAAAACCGTTGGGGCACTACCGGTATTAATTTTAGTGCTTTCAAAATTGCTATTTCGCCAAAGGGGCTCAAATTTGTAGTGCACATATTTTTTGTGTTCGTTTATGGCATAATTACATGAGGTTTATGGCATTTTCAAAACTTTTATACATTTGTGACCACATCCACATAACTATACTTTATGAAGCTGTAAGCTTACTGCAAAATAGTGCAAGTTTCTATTGTGGGAATAATACCGGTAACAGTTACTTTAACATTGTTCAGAGAAAAATAGGTACATCGAACATGCATTGAAATAGTTTATTGAAATATTGGTACATGAATGAAATACTTTTAGAAAGAGAAATTGCATATCCAATGGAATGAATTTATCAACAAACATGCACACCAGAGATTGGGGCGATACTGATATGCTGTTATTATAACAGACATTTTTCAATCCCCTTACCGAATGCAAATATAGAATTCATGCAACTCTAAAACCTAGATTATGCATGTATCTCTTCACAGATCATAGATGAACTTTTATATACAAATTTCAGTTAAAAATACAGTACTGTACGTGTAATACACGCATGTATTTACAGAAATCACATCTGACAAGTTTTTCAATTTTGAGTTCAAAAACTTCTTTGTCCTCGCACTAAAACTGCTACCAGCAATGATGTGCTGAATATGATTAAAAAATATTAAATGCATGTACAAGCAAAGATGTGATCAAAATGATTTTTAAAATTGAGATGATCCAAGCAGTAGTGGGTGGAAAATGAGACAGTACACTGCGCTGATGCAATGAAATCAGCCTCTGGTTAATTTTCCTCACAGTCACATTCGAACCACCTTGCCGAACCTGTCAAAGAATATTTTGTCTCGGACTGTCTGTAATCTCACTGTGTGTCTGGGTAGCAAATGTCCCTCGCCTTGTCATCGAAGGTCTTTGTCCTCGTCGCTCCCTCTGCCCGTCTGCTCCATGGACTGTTTATCTGACGCCTGCCCGCTCCCCTTTTCCTCCTCGCCCTCTTCATTTTCTTCATCAGAATCCCCTTCCTCTACACTATCATCATTTTCTTCCTTTTTGGAAGTTTCTGCAATAATGAATTAATGTTTGTGAGCAGCCTGACAGATATTGATTTGTAAAATCTGTGTATCAGATACAAGTTTTATCAAATCAGTGAATAAAATAGGTATCATTTAATTTTTACATGTATATTTAATTATATAATGATATTGTAAATTTGTCTCTTTCACTCATAAATCTATCATTCCCCCATCTCAAAAAAGGAAAAATATTTATTACAGTAAATTTTTCTTACCATCAGATGGCTTGCTCTTTTTAGCTTTTAGTTTCTGCTTCTTTTTATTTCTGAAAATTGTAAAAAGAGGAAATCTGAGGAATTATAATAATTACAGCAATTGAGAAGGAAAATACTTGTAAATGACTGAACAACCGTTATATTGAAATTTTCATTAAGAACAAGAAAGTTTGGTAAGCAAATTTAATATAGATACATGTTACATGTACCAGTGACATGATACAATTCTCCACCATTGTTCTATAGTAGTTTACCAATCGCACATCACAACAACATTTGCAAAACTTCATTGTTAAAGTTTTGAGGCACATTACACTTTTCTTTTACTCTTAGAGTATGGTGGTGGAGGTGTGACATTCACTGGTAAATCATTTCAAACAAACCCTTACTCAACATTGTTTACCCTGCGTATATTTACCATTGATAATTCCCTGCAACAAGCTCAATGAGCTCTGCCCACTACAACAATAAAAGCAACTGGGTAATCCCCAGCAGGTATCTGTTGTGCAGTGTTTGCAAGGACTAGTTTGACTGCTTGGCATCTTGAAATCTAACACCTACCTTTTGCCCCTTTTCTTGGCCTTTCTCTACCCACCTTTTGCCCTTTCTATCTCTACCCACCTTTTGCCCCTTTTCTTGGCCTTTCTCTCTCTCTAACCACCTTTTGCCCCTTTTCTTGGCTTTTCTCTCTTTACCCCTTTTGCCCCTTTTCTTGGCCTTTCTCTCTCTCTACCCACCTTTTGGCCCTTTTCTTGGCCTTTCTCTCTCTCTACCCACCTTTTGGCCCTTTTCTTGGCCTTTCTCTCTCTCTACCCACCTTTTGGCCCTTTTCTTGGCTGTTCTCTCTTCGGCTGCCTTTTGATTCTGCTCTATCTTTTTCTGATATTCTTGATCCTTTGCAGTCTACAAAAGTACAATATCATAAATTAATGGAAAAAAAAAAACAATCAGAAAAATAAGTATACATTCTATGACTGTACCATGATTTTTGTTTAATCATAATAATAAATACACATATACTTAAAAATTAAGTTCATATACTTTAGAGAAAAATGATTTAAATCAGGGATATAAATGAGATAAATACAAAAATGGACATACACGCACTATAATAGATTTAAATCAATGTCAAATGCTTACTTTTTCAGACTTTTCATCAATGAACTTTTGTCTGGCATACTCCCTGCGCCGAACCCCTCTATACACATGAAAATCCCCACTTCCGGCTCCAGCACTTGAACCTGTCATAAAAATGTTACACCTCATGACCTGTAATAGCAATAATCTCCCTCTCTCTGCCAAAACATATATCTATATCCAGTAAAATATATTTTTTGAGAGGTGTTTACTGATTTTGAATAGATAAATATTTTCAAAAATCTTTCCATTCTCAAATCATGTACAAAGGGAGATAACTTTAGTATGTTATTTTACCCCAGACATTCCTGATAAATTCATGAGGTGCCCTTGGTTCCTTCTCTTTTGATTTTTCTGGTATGAATGCATCTTTGTTCTGAAAATAAAGTTGCAGTTCATCTGTTTAGTTCCACTCAAAGACAATACAAGTTGGACTGGTCAAACAACTGCAACATATCAAAAATAACTTTAATAATTTGACAGTTAACTATTCTTAACATAAAAAACTTATCAATTATACCAAACCAAACAAGGGGCACGCAGCTGATATTACGATTAGAGTAGTTGTTTATGGATCATTTCTTTCACAATATGTACTAGTGCATCTATTTCTCAGCTGTTTTTTAACATTCAGCAAAGCCTCTCTTCATCAGGGTTGTGGATAACCACTGATCGCCCACTCGCCAATGCAAATGGAAATTTTATGTGGGTGATAAGAAATTCAAAATCTGGTGGTCCATATGGCAAGCGTTTTTTTTTACAGAATAGGTTTGTATTATATAATTTTTTAGAGTGGGTACCGTAAAGTCTATATATAATACATAAGAGCAGAATGTTACCCCATTTTTTCAGAGCGCGTTTCTGAATGCTGCAGGACCAAGACTGCCGATTTCGCATGTTATGCCAGATGTATGAGTGGACAATGTAACCTAAACATCAAAAATACCTCTCTACTAATATTATTTCCATGTATTAGAAAATTAATCCTCTTAGACCACTGTTCCTTACATCAAACAAGTTCTCGCCAGTGTAGTATTTGCCATTACGTAACCAACCACCTCCTGAGTCATTGGGAGGTCATTGTTAATTTATTATAACAATATCCAGTGTCAGAAGCATGCAACTGTCTCGTGTCGGACTTCACACTTAATTCGAGTGCAGGAAGATCAATTATTATGATTTGATTTTAAAACTTATTTACTTTGTGTCCCATTATGCAATGTTAGTGTTTTACAGAGACACTGTAAAAAAAAGATTGATCATTTGTACGACCTGATCTGTTGATAATGATGATATAAGACATGCATACGTTTCTTCATAATGTTTATTTTTAATAGCATTGATTAATGTAGTACCGGTATGTGGGCCCGTAGGTCTAAATGTGGGCCAATAAAATTTGGAGAGTTAGCTAGGAACACATGGCCCCCAAGGTTTCAATTGTTATATACCACAACCCAACTTCATCCATCAAAGACTCCTGCTTCTTGATGTAACATGCGTTACTATCTTTTATGATCACAACATTAAGGACATAAATAAAGGGCGCACTGGTGCTGATACGCACTAAAACGAATAGCTATAGAGAAAGTTTGATGAACAAAGAATTGGCTATTAAAGGAAAATTAGTTTTTATGCTAGTATTATGACGACATTATCCCAAAAACCATAGGAGAGATAAATACCGGGTTTCTCATTAATTTTTCTAGCTTAAGTCTCTGGATATCTGTCGGTCCTTTTAAAACAACAACCGGTTTACTATCTGCATCTTCTGACTTTTTCGTTTTCGACTCCATTTTGTTTTCTTAGTTAACTCGTTCGCGATAATTTTCGACCGGTTATCCAGAAACTCGTTCCTGTCTATTTTCAGACCGTTAACTTGATTTTTAGATTTAAAATAAGTTGTTTTTTTTGGTTAACATTGTTATTTTTATTAGCATGGACCTAGTTTAAATGTTTAGAAAAATTTCACTGGTTCTTAAAAACAGGACAGATGAAGTTGACCCCTCCCCTTTTTTCCTACATATGCTTTTAAAGGTCAATTAATAATACACAGTATGCAAGACAAACTAATGTTGTTGTTATGGGGACCGGTTGCCATGGTAACAGAAACAAGTAAATGGTCATTTCAATTAATCTATTTCGAAGACATATGATTGCGGCAGTTTCAACTGTACAAAGTAAACACATCCATGTACTATTTTTGTATGATATAAAATGTTCTTGGAATTAATAATGTAAACATAGCTAGGTTTACTGAAAAATTTAAAGTTATTGAAAAAAATTGAAAGAAATCTTTAAATTTTGCCCACCAATGTTTTTCTTTTGTTTAAAAATTGAGAATAAAGTTAATTTTATATGTCATAACTTTTATAAGCTACAATTACTTTCCATATTTCTGTGATGCTGCCATTTTTCTAACCTTAGTCCTTATACCATGGCAACGGTTGCCTTTAGCAACAAATTTATGGCATTTTGCTATACATAATTGTGTATCAAAGTATACCTTGCAATTTCAGTATTTCAATGGAAACTGGAAAATCAATGAAAGTTCAATGGAATTACAATGGAAAAGAGCCAGTTATTTTCTCTAAGGGTAGCCTTCCTTAATATAAACTAAAAATATCAATTGCAAACAATAAATCATATCAAATCTTTATTATATAGTCAATAATCACTCAATATTGACATAGACATGGGCAAGACTCTGTACAGAAGAGAAACCGATAAGTGCGAGTTAAAACAATACTAATAACAAATTACATCAACACATGTCTATATACCGTACTACCGTAATAACAAATTACAGTATACAAGTCTATACTACCATAATAACAAATTACAGTAATACATGTCTATACTACCGTAATAACAAATTACAGTAATACATGTCTTATCAGAGATCTTAACAATAACTTAAAAGTAAATATCTAGTATTGGTCTAAATTGTTTTTATCATTGCAAGCCACAGATTTTGTGTTCATTCCACGAAGAATGACTCAAAACACACACCTACAGCTTGTTACCATGCAATGCACTGTCTTTTGATAATCAGATCCAAAAACTAAGCAACTCATTGCCAGTTTGAAGTACTACACTGTAAAGAAATAGGCAAGGAATTATATTTACAGAGTTCTAGACCATTCATATATAGCCCCACTGAATTAAAAATTCTATTCATTTCCCTGAGCTTTATTCTCTCTCTCTCTCTCTCTCTCTCTCTCTCTCTCTCTCTCTCTCTCTCTCTCTCTCTCTCATCATGTACACCCAGTATATATGATTTTACACATCAATATATGTATGCCAGTAACTTTAAATAGTAGTCACCCTTGCATACTCGGCTGGTATGCATCTACAGGTTTTACTATAATCTCAATTCATTATGAAAAATCTTGTCAAAATATATCTGTATCTAATGAAGAAAGAACAATTTTTCTTTATGACAAGAACTGCATTCTACAGATTATGTGGCATTACACAAACATGTACTAGTGTATATGTGCAAAGTTCTGAAAACAATTGTTAGAGCTGTGAAAATGATTATGTAACCCAATATCAACAAATATAACACATCAACATGATTAATTGTGATATCATATAACATAGATAAAAGAATAAAAAGAGAACTTTAAAAAGTTCTTCATGAACAATGAGTAAAATGAAATTTAAAAAAACAAAAAACAAAAACCCATTGATATCTACAAACTAAGGCATTTATGCGTAGTTGGAATATGTTCCAAGTATTTTGTAACAAAAATCTTTACTTTGTGGGAGAATTTTTAAAAAATCCCCCTATTGTGTTGTGAAACCTAGTGTACTTGAATCTTTATTCAAGGAACAATACAATACTGACTCAAAATGCTATAAAATACAACAGTAAAATAAATAATAAATAAATCGGACTATTTACATAATTGTTTTATCAATCTGAATATTATTGGTAAGCTCTTGATTAATTTGAAAAGATCAAAGGAGCTACTATGAACTAAACATTACCACTATTTATTTTTTTTCAGAATCAATACCGTAAATGCATTTGATGTTAATTAAAAAAGGAAAAAAACACAAAGAGAAACAATATCCACTGCAAAAAGAAAATAACATGTACACGATGAATGTAGCTTCTCCTATTGTCACTAAATTATAGAATCATTGGTTCATCTAATAGAAATACACAACTGACCATATGTATTTAAATTCTTTCCACATTTTATACCGCTGAAAAACATCACAAACACACATCTTGATTTAGTAGTTTTTTTTTCATATGTGTTTTGTTAGAACAAAGAATGTTTATCATGTTTTCACAATCGCAAAATAATTTCAAAAAATAAAAATTTGTGTTTATAGAAACAGCTTTCTGTACAACAAATTGTGCATTCCATTAGAAAAAACTTACTTGAACACTACACATTTACTCTTACCATATACACAATAGAAAAATACTCTTAATACTCATGATTAAGACTTCTTATATAATGGACTTTTTGACACTTTCATCAGTGTTCATTTACCAGACATACCAGTACTAAGGATATTAAGAAAATTTTAATACATGTATTAAAACTGACAGAAATGGGATGATGGATCAAATAACAGTGAAAGACTTAACAGTAAATAAACACTTGAGTCCTGAGGTGTTTCCCTGGTAGTGATCAGGTTTCTTCTGCAGCGAGCTGGACTCGCTCACTCTCCTCAGTATGGGACAACTTGCTCCCTTTCTTGGTTTTTACCATGGGGGAGGTGTGGAAAGCTACCCTCTCTCCTATCTCACTATCTCTCATATTAATGCTCTTCCTTGCTTTTTGATTCCTTACCCTGAAAAAATTAAGTTCATACTTGCACGATGGTCTACAGGTATAAAATTCATCACATCAAAATCCATAATCGGGTTTAGCTAGGAACAATCCACTGTGTGTCCTCTAAACAGATGCTTTAACACATACGAACATGCATACATGGAAGTTACACCACTGAATTATACTTATTCTGTAGACATGTTTATTTCTTAATGATGTATTGCATATGTAACAGAAAGATTACCTCTTTTTCCTAACTGCAATTCCAACAAAGACAGCTATTACAACAAGAAATAGAACGGCACAAGCTATTCCAGCATACGCCCCCTGAGAAATGTTAATACTGGATTCACTCTTTACTTGTTTACGAATGGGCGATGGTTCATGGAGGAATGGGGCCTCTTCATATGAAACAATGTCTCTAGGGTCCACTACAAAGTCCTCACGTTTGTTATCAACTGAAAAAGAGACCAATACAATCATAAGTATATGGAAAACTACAGGTAAAGTCTACTGGTTGTTACTATGTTTGGGAAGTCATGTGACTGGACTGAATGTCAATCATTGCACTGTTTCCATGGCAACAGTCAGCTCCATTGATATATTGTAGTTGGCCGTCATTTACAGTCATTTGCAAAATGGCAGGTGATACACTAAAATACTTAATTCAACACCACCCCTGTACGCTATATGCATACTTTTAATAAGGACAATGTCTTGGAAGCAATTTACAGCTGTATACCTGACAGACAGGTGTATATTGTATAACAGGTGTTATATTGTATATTGTATAACAGGTGTTATATTGTATATATTGTATATATCCATTGCCTTACCTGCTGTGGTGTTCTCTATTATTCTCCTTAGTTGAGGATCGAGTGCTGTTTCATCTGAAAAACAATGAATCAAATAAAACAAGCTATATAAATAACTTGTGACTAGATCAGTAATTCAGGACATTATAAACAGCTACTAGATATTGTAACTTTGGAGAATATATGTTTTCTTCACTACTGATTCAGCTGAAAGATCCGTAAAATACACCTGACACAAAGTTTGTTGGACATTACTAACACAAGTACTTACTGACACAAGTGTTGTTGTGTCACTGACACAAGTGTTGTTGTGTGTTACTAACTGAAAAAGTGTTGATGTGTGTAAATGACACAAGTGTTGTTGTGTCACTGACACAAGTGTTGTTGTGTGTTACTTACTGACACAAGTCTTGTTGTGTGTTACTTACTGACACAAGTGTTGTAGTGTGTTACTTACTGAAAAAGTGTTGATGTATGTAAATGACACAAGTGTTGTTGTGTCAATCTACTTACTGAAAAAGTGTTGTGTGTTACTAACTAATACATGTGCTGTTGTGTTACTTACTGACACAAGTGTTGTTGTGTGTTACTAATTAACACAAGTGTTGTTGTGTGTTACTTACTGACACAAGTGTTGTTGTGTGTTACTTACTGACACAAGTGTTGTTGTGTGTTACTTACTGACACAAGTCTTGTTGTGTGTTACTTACTGACACAAGTCTTGTTGTGTGTTACTTACTGACACAAGTCTTGTTGTGTGTTACTAATTAACACAAGTGTTGTTGTGTGTTACTCACTGACACAAGTGTTGTTGTGTGTTGCTTACTGAAAAAGTGTTGATGTGTGTAAATGACACAAGTGTTGTTATGTCAATCTACTTACTGAAAAAGTGTTGTGTGTAACTGACAAAAGTTCTGTTGTGTGTTACTAACTAATACATGTGCTGTTGTGTTACTTACTGAAACAAGTGTTGTTGTGTGTTACTAATTAACACAAGTGTTGTTGTGTGTTACTTACTGACACAAGTGTTGTTGTGTGTTACTTACTGACACAAGTGTTGTTGTGTGTTACTTACTGACACAAGTCTTGTTGTGTGTTACTTACTGACACAAGTCTTGTTGTGTGTTACTTACTGACACAAGTCTTGTTGTGTGTTACTTACTGACACAAGTGTTGTTGTGTGTTACTAATTAACACAAGTGTTGTTGTGTGTTACTCTCTGACACAAGTGTTGTTGTGTGTTGCTTACTGAAAAAGTGTTGATGTGTGTAAATGACACAAGTGTTGTTATGTCAATCTACTTACTGAAAAAGTGTTGTGTGTAACTGACAAAAGTCTTGTTGTGTGTTACTAACTAATACATGTGCTGTTGTGTTACTTACTGACACAAGTGTTGTTGTGTGTTACTAATTAACACAAGTGTTGTTGTGTGTTACTTACTGACACAAGTCTTGTTGTGTGTTACTTACTGACACAAGTCTTGTTGTGTGTTACTTACTGACACAAGTGTTGTTGTGTGTTACTAATTAACACAAGTGTTGTTGTGTGTTACTTACTGACACAAGTATTGTTGTGTGTTACTTACTGAAAAAGTGTTGATGTGTGTAAATGACACAAGTGGTGTTGTTTCAATCTACTTACTGAAAAAGTTTTGTGTGTAACTGACAAAAGTCTTGTTGTGTGTTACTAACTAATACATGTGCTGTTGTGTTACTTACTGACACAAGTGTTGTTGTGTGTTACTAATTAACACAAGTGTTGTTGTGTGTTACTTACTGACACAAGTGTTGTTGTGTGTTACTTACTGACACAAGTCTTGTTGTGTGTTACTTACTGACACAAGTCTTGTTGTGTGTTACTTACTGACACAAGTGTTATTTGGTGTTTTCACAAAGCCTTCACAGCACTCAGTTGTTTTGTAGTAAAAAATCTTCGTTGTGTTTAATTCTTTTTTACAGTATGTTTTCCTGTCAAAAAATTCAAAGTAAAGTACATGTATAGCAGCAATTAGTCAAGTGCACTAGAAGCAAAGAATTAAACCTAATTTAAATTTGTTTAAATCAAAATGATCATTTTGATATTAATTTTTTAAACTGACCTTTGGTGAATGAGTTTAAAATGCTTGATTCATTTTTATTTCTCTAAAACTGTCTTTACGCAAGTGAAGCTATCAATTCCTATGTTTGACAATTGTTTACTTGTAAAACACAGCATAGAGTTAAGGTCTGTTGGCCTGTGACAAACTGTTTGATGAGACTCCTCCCACCATCCCCTAAATAATTGAATTTAATGTTTGGGTTTTTGATGTGAAGTGTTTTATAAACATGTTTGGGCTCTGTTTCCATTAAGGTAGGGGTAGATTACACATAAATGAACAGTGATATGGTTATAACTATGAACAAGGATAATGAAAGACCGTGGTAGACTGATTATAATTTGATTGGGGTCTGGAGAAATTCATTGATTTGGTATATACAGGACTTTATGACAGACACTCTGTGTAATCTGATTCACATCCTTTTGAAGTGAAAGTTTTAGATGTACCAAATCTCATTTTCTACAATCATACTCATCTATCTGATAATTATCTTACTGAAACAGGAACCTCTAAATACATAATTACAAGATGGAAGTATACTGAAGGACAGTTGTGTGTTTATATCAACATGAACCCTGGTCAATGTACTCACCTGTACATAGTACAGTAGGATATACTGAACCAGCCACAGCTGGTTTTGATTTTCTCAGTACATGGAACAGTCACAATGTCTATGGCACGTCGACCCTTCACGTACACACACCAATTCTCACCATCTCCTTTCTCTTCCCCATCACTGAAATAGAAATCATTTGGTTAAAGGTTATACATGCGATGCTTTTTTCATAATCAAACTCAAAATTCTTATTTTTCAATTATTGTATAATTTAAATTATTGAGGTTTTCATGTATTTTCATTTTTTGCTAACCCCACTTGTGCCTACACATTGTACCCGTACATTTTTTTAAGCATTGAATCCTTATTTTTTGAAAGATAAAGTCTCATAACTGCAATGGTGTGTGCATTCAATTTGAGTAACGGGCATTAGCACATTATGAAAATTTGCTTGCACACACCGTTGCAGTTATGAGACTATATATTTCAACAAATAAGGATTCAATGCTTATACATGTATTTACATTCTTCAACTTCTTTCCTTGTCTGCAAATGTGATTTATACCTCAAAATTACTGTATCACCCTATGGGTGGGTTCCAATTAATGGAAGAGCCGTTCTAACAGCCACAAGCGTGACCTTTGATTTTCGTTGTGACGTTGAACTTTAACAGCATTCAATGTTTGTGACGTCACAATTAAAACTCGTAATTTAACCTTTGAGTACCCTGTCTATGTTATGGTGTTATATCTGCTTTCCACACACTTTACATGTAAAACATATGTGGAATGTAAATATTGACATCATTTTTTTTTAATGAAGTGCAGACTGCATTACAAAGATGTGCAAGCAATTATTGTGGAATCATTGGAATTCGTGGTGGTTCAATTTTCGTGGAATTCATGGATACCTCTCATCCACCAATTAACATCCTCCACGAATTAATAAATTAGGATAATAAAGCCATATTTCCTTTTGTAGGTATAAGAGAATATACAAAATTACGTCCCAACAAACCTGTAAAATTAAGCAATCCACGAAAATTGGCCCCCACAAATTTAATGATTCCACAGTAAATGATGCCAATGAACATGCCTATTTCAGACCACATTATTATTGGTGAATTATTGTCTTACTGGACCATAAACAAATTTTGAGTTTTAGTCATTAACAACAATACTGAAAAATGTACACCTTTCTCTATAAATGTGACTTGTGTCCTCACCAAACAAGTTTTTGTTGTAAAATTTTCTTTCCTTAAATAATGCAGCTGGAAATCAAATACTCAAAAGATTATCATATGAGATATGGAGATCACAAATTCAACAAAAATTAAGGATAGAAAGATGATGAAACTTTATGTCTTTATAAGATCAAAAATATCAAGATATAGTAATATTGAAAAATATTTAAGATAATTCAACTTTTACTTTATAAAATAAACTTGCATGTTTGCTTTTTATTCCCATGCTCATGTGCAACAAAGATTTTTGAATTTAATAAATATTTATGGATTACATTTAACTTGTCTTTAAGTTAAGTCTGCACAGAATTTAAACATTTTACAAACAGATGATTATCTTTGAAATGTGTTTTTAAAAAAGGACTAACTCATAAAAGATAAGGCCATGCAGAATACACAATAATTAACCCTTATGCAATTTTTTTTGGCATATTGTACGAATCATTAGAAAATAAGGTCAGCTTCAAGTACATGTATATGTCATGTTTGTACACAGGATGTTTAGTATGCCTGACACAATTATTTAGCTCTTAGACTACATTCCTACTGCATCCTGTGCCATTGAGCTTTGATCAGATGAGGTAACATCTCTTATACAGTGAATCACAAGTTTCCTCAAGTTGGGCGTCCATCTCCTGCTTATTTACGACAAAGTCAGTATAATCCGCTTCATACCTAGTAACGGTATTTAGAGGCAGGCATATCAACACCAGCGTTTAGAGGCTGGCATGTACATGTTTTATCATTTTTCAAAGTGGAAGGATCAGACCTATCAAAAACTATGTTGACATGCCAAACAAAATTTAAGAGTAAATTTGATAAAATTTTGTAAATCTAATTGCCTCTACAGTACTCATAATTGAGTCCCTATGTATCTGTGATAAAATTTGGTTTGTAATGGTCAGACCAGTTCGTTTACCAGCACCAGATAGCTTAGTTGGTGGAGCACCTGACAAGAGATTCAGGGTGCCCGGGTTATTTCTCCCATCCTGTTACAGCTGGTATATAACAGTGTTAAATGTTAGATGTCTTAAGACATGCAAGAAACCATCATATATATCGGTGACATCACACACATTTGTTTGTCTAACTTTATAGCTCAATGGATAAACAATCAGTGTTTCTGATCCTGATATCATGGATTTTTCTACAGAACTTGCCATAATTAAGTTCATGAAAATCATTCTTCATGTACATGGGCTTTTTAAAGACATTATTTAAAAGATTTTTTTACAGAACTTGTCATAATTAAATTCATGAAATTCATTCTTCATATACATGTATGGGCTTTTTTAGACATTATTTAAAAGTTTTTTTAATACATCATTTCATCACTACTGCAAGTATATTACATCTTTAAAAATTAAACCATTCCATGCGGAAATTTTATCAACACGTGTTGTTCTATGAGAAAATACCTAGCACTATGTTAAATTACCAGCGTTTACAAGTAGTGAAGTACAACAACAAGACGTTCAAGGTGTGATAATATCCCACTATCCAGCGTTGTAGAGAAGTGTCATGTTACACTTAACACACTAACAGATGTGGAAAAAAAAAGTCAGAACAAGACTTTTTTTCTTACATTAGCTACTCAGGAATATGTGGATATATTGAAAATTCTACGAACAAAAGTGTTATTTCAACAATTAAGAGCAATATGCCTCCCATTCTTACCATAAAACAGTTGATGTACACAATAAAGTTAGTGAGACATAGAAGATTAGTTCATTGTATGATGTCCGCTTCATTTTCTTTCTCAATCTCCTATTAGAAAAGTTTCAGTAGACTTTGAACCTATGATGTCCGATCACTTTCTATCCTTAGTGTTTACATTCTGCGTTGAAGTCATGTGACCTTTAAAGCAGAATCATGCAAACGTTTATTTACACGAGATTTGATTCGAAGGGTTGCTCAAACGTTACAGTGATTCAGACTGCTATATTACAAAAAGAAACATCCCGAAACAGATCCCGAAAAAATCTATCACTCATATTCAATACACAAACAGTTACATAGCGTTTGATTTTTCAGTTTCTGCCTTCTGTAAAGCTTCATGCATGGTCATTTAATTCTTTGTGAAAGTTCATTTTCGCAATGACGCAGCATTTTGAAGTTAAAGACAACATGACAGGATTTCATTATTACTTTTCTTACAGACATTGGTCTGATTCACAAATCGAATTGACTTTCTAAAATCACAATCAGTGAGGGAAGTCAAATCATAAAATATGCTGGTCTTTAATTTGAAATCAAAATCACCTCATTAATATTCCGTTTTCTTAAGATATTCGATAAAAGTATGGTCATCCAGATCCTGATATGATATTTTTAAGATACCCTTTGGAAATTGCCAGACACGCAGTCTTTGTAATATCATAAGTTTGAAAACCCACTCCTTTGTGGAATAGTTTTATAAAATTAATTTATATGTATAAATATTAAATAATAGATTACGAAATACGAATCCCCTGCAGCTGATCCTAGGAATTTGAGATTTGTCAAAGAACGTATTTTTTTTATCTATAGCTATGTATTTATTTATCTTAAATCTTTTTCATTCGTTTTTGTTTGTTTGAAATAGTTTTATAAAATTCATATAAATAATACTAGTAGATTACAAAATACGAATCCCTAGAAAGGACAAGAGCGTACAAGGCCTGACAAATCCCCCGTACCCAGGATTTTGAAATGGCATATGAACATATAAAAATCTTTACATTTGAAAGTATGCATCAGCACATGTGCATGTATAATATAGAACTGCATTCTCTGACAGTTAAATAATATACATTAATGCAATTACTTGGTACTTATCTCCTTTGTTTTATTTGTTGCTTTCTAAACATTACAGCATGATCTCATATCTGTGTTAGCGCTATTTTTATCCGACATTGTGTGTGCAAAACATGAACATTACGTAATTGTTGTCATTATATAAATGGTATTAGATATTTTTTTCATAATTATCTAATAAAAAAGCAAAAAATATTTTACTTAAAAGCAAATTAATTGAAAAACAAAACGCCGTCTATAAACGATTCGAACACCCTCTCAATCGAGAAGGATGGACTACGAGCCTCCGCCTATCACAGTGAGCTACGTTGACACATTAGTGGTGAATAAATTTAACTGTTTGACAATAATTATTAAAGTATAACGTTTTTGGTGAAAACCACGAATTTGACCCATTATGGGTCTAGACTCCATTTTAATAAATCAATAATAAAAATAAATAAAAACTTATTCCTTGAATAAAAGTACTTTTAGGATGGAGTCAAGACACATTCATACCTAAATTTTGCAATTTAGAACAGTGAATGATCTAATTTGGAAACCTATACCTGTCGTGTTATAGAATGAAAGCACAATATTGACTTCCATCGTGAAATTTATACTAAAAACAATGTATACAAGTCAAAAATTAATATTCAAACTTAAATTGAAATGATATCGTCTTCATTGCTCCGAGTGGGGGATATACCACGCCTTGTACGCCCCTGTTCTGAGATTTGTCAAAGAACCTGCTTTTTCTGCCTCCGTTTATCTAATATGCATTTATTAATATATCCTTTATCCTTTTTTTCTGATCAAAATTTGTCCGTGGTCTGTCGTTGTTGTCGTCGTCGTCTTAAATTTTCACGTTTTCATCTTCTTCTCAAGAATCACCGGGCCGATTTACCAAACTTGACACAAAGCATCACTGGGTGAAGGGGATTCAAGTTTGTTGAAATGAAGGGCAACACCCTCTTTCAAGGGGAGATAATTTAGAACTATTGAAAATTTGTTGGTATTTTTCAAAAATCTCCTTCTCAAATACAATATGGTAAAAAAAGGTGGAACTTGTGTGGAAGCATCTTCAGGTAGTGTGGATTCAAGTTTGTTCAAATCATGGTAGGATGGGGCCACAATGGGGGATCAAGTTTTACATAACAATATATAGAGAAAATCTTTAAAATCTTCTACCCAAAAACCGTTAAGCATGGGTCAGAATAACTCTAAATTCCAGCAAAGACCAATCACAAAGATTAAACTTTAAACTTAATAATTTATTTACAGTAATATATATATATATATATATATATATATATATATATATATATATATATATATATATATATATATATATATATATATTAAGTCCAATGAGAGTATCTCTATGAGCACTGTTTACGGGTTATTTCTACTAAAATATAAATCTAGCAAATTCTAGAAATCATATGTACAGGAAGTTACATGAATTACCTGGACACTCAAGAATGTTCTAGAAAGAATAAGTGACCACTTTAGAATAGTCCAGAAAATTCTATTATACAAACCTACTATATATAACAAAAGAGAAACATCTCAAAAATACTAAAATAAAAAAAACGGACTTGGTATTAACCATAAAAATATGTGGATAAAAATCAGCAGATTTTTTAAAACTTTTTGTGCAAGATCTACTGTACCAAGATCTACTGTACCTAGATCTACTGTACCTAGATCTACTTTACCAAGATCTACTGTACCTAGATCTATTGTACCAAGATCTACTGTACCTAGATCTACTGTACCTAATTGTCACGATATTTTGACTTTGATACTGTGATGCTGATTTGATCAGAGTTATGGCTATTGTTTCTCAGGTGAGTGATGTGACCCTTGGGCCTCTTGTTTTATATGTTTTTTGTTTGTTATGATATTTTAAGTATGCCCTCCACGCAAAAACAAAAAAACAAAAACAAAAACAAAAAACACACACAAAAGATTCTACATGATACATTTAAACAAGTTATCTTCATTGTAACACACACACACGCACTCTCTCTCTCTCTCTCTCTCTCTCTCTCTCTCTCTGTAGATATATGAACAAATGTATATTGATATTTTGTTTGCAATTCCGAATCCTAGAAAAGAAAACAAACTGCACGACGGCTGAACATGCGTTGATTATTTTGTGAATTAATTGCAGATTGGTATCAGATGTTATCGGAAGAAATGTACACCCCTGATGTTGATTATGCTTAGACAAATCATCAGGGGGCAAAATCAATATTCCTGATCGATGATTTCAACGTGCACATACGTGTGCTGTATTGAATATCTATATGATTATATAACAAGCCTTAACTCAGTGATATGCTTCACAAATACTGCACTGTCCTTTATAGATTCATGGGTCTTTTAACTTCATGTGAATGAGTGAACATATGCACCCAATTTTCTATGGAAAAAAAAATTCGCCTTCTAAATTTAGAAACAGGATGAGTCAAATTAGGAATTCGTTGCCATGAATAGACGGGAACGACTAAAAATAGAACGTGTAGAGTAGAAGAACAATGGCTGTACACTGATCGAGGCGACCCACTCATTATACACACGTAAGTTCTTTTCTCATCATAACTCCCGAGATGTATTATTAATGCGAGTAAAACTGGTCAGGCTTTGATACTTAAACACAATTTTCCCTTTTATTTACTTTTTCTGTGAGTTATTGTTATAATTGTGTTAAATGCCCCTCCTGATGACAATCGGTGTGGTCAAAATACGGGGTACAATGTTCACCCGAGAATGATCGCGCACCAAACAGCAGAACAGAGGATTTAATACTACATGTATATATGTGCATAGCACGGTTACTGAATTTAGAATACTTAATGCATTAATGTCTTTATAATGAAGATGAAAGAACTGTAAATTAAACTCATATATAAGATAGAGTATAGTTCAATATGAAACCGTTAATTTTTTTAAACGTATAAATATAATTAAAGCTACACGCTTAATATACTGTAGAATTCTGAGTTTAAACATAAAAGCAGTGGTAATATATAAGTTAATGTCTTATCATCTGTTCAGCAGCCGCGAACCTTTGCACACTTAGTGTATTACATGTAAATCTACCCCAACCTAATTGCAATTTAAAATTTTAATCTATTATCCTTAATCCGTTACAATTGTTCCGTCCGTGCTCAATTCTCGTTTAGTAGGTCTCCTTTCACATGAGTACCTGTTTCTTTGAGTAATTATAAACCAACATCGACTGGTCACTGCGCTGCTAATCCCATTCATACTAAATGCATGCACGTGTATGTCGCAGTGTTCATGCATGTTGACGTCACCAAGCTACAAACACTTCAGCTGATGTCGCATAAAACTATACTTATTATAATAATATTTGAACATTTTTCGTCAATTTAAAAAAAAAACATGTTTTGCATTTTATTCCTCTTATCTAAGGGAAATCGTTTTTCAGTGTTGTATGCTGTATGTTAGATCTAAGATGAAGAAAATGTACAGTGTATATATATCTAAAATCAAAACCTTCCCAGATTTTATATATACACTTCATATTATGTTATCCATCCATTTTAGATGTTATACAACTTCCCATTTTGCGTCGTAATATAGAACCACTGCGTTAGTTTGTTTGGTAATTTTATTCTGTACAGAGCGTACTACCACCTTGCCGATGCACTCTATGATTGTAGTTCATATGATGTATAAACACACTTTCCTTCGAACCCGGGAAACTAATGTTTTATATATTTTATATATTACCGTAACATGAATTCTGACATTGTTTCGTATTATATAATAAAAAATAACTCACTGCAGATTATTATATATTTCATAATGCAGGAAAAGTTTGATAACCCACATAAATGGTTAGAATAATGAACGAAAATTAAATATTCACCAACCCTCCCATAAGGAGGTGTAATTGTGTACTGTTTAAATTCTGAATTAACGTTGTCTGCTTCTCTATAAGGTTCGATAACTCTAGTTTATATCATAGAATTCGGGTATTTAGACAATAGGAGTCAATCTATAAAGTGCAGTTATATCTTTCGTAATTTTGAGGTCAATGGTAAACTAGAGAATATAAATTATTATGTTTAAGAGCTGGACCATACAGTGTAAATTTATATATATATATATATATATATATATATATATATATATATATATATATATATATATATATATATATATACACACACACTGAAATTTTATTTCACATATTCCAGTACTTTTAAAACAACTCAGCTAATTGCATTTAAAAACGCTATGTCTCCTGTATAGCACACCAAATTTTCTTTTGATTTTGAAGCGGCATGGTCACGATTTTAGATGAACATTTTCAAATTCATTTTTTTTCATTTTCAAGATGGAATGCTACACCAAACCTTTATTTCATAGATTGATAAGGTGTCATTTCTGAAGCATTATTTCGTTGTTCAAAAAAAAAAGTTATATCCTCTTACTTATTTTATTTGATTTTTTTGGTATCTTTAAGAGAATGTGGTAAATCTGTTTTGGTTTTAAGTAGAACACTGAAGAGTAAAAAATTTGTTGTGAATGAAATTCCTGTATACATGTATATTTATCTAATAAATCCCGTCCAGTAATGTCAATAAGACGTTTTATCGTTAAGAAAAATAATTAATGTAAAACGCCAAGGTACAGGCAGTAGAGTCTCCTACAGCGCCGTAACAACGCAACGGCATCTTCATTTGTCGCGGTGGGGTCGCATAGAAAATTGTAGAACGCCATGCGACGGCGCGCACTTTGAGCATGCACAAAGTACGCGCCGTGGCTCTGCGTTCTGATAAACACGCAGTAGAAACGGAGTGAGGTCGCCGTGACAGCGCCGTAAGGTCTCCAACAGCGCCACGAGAGCTTCGTGGGCGTGCTCAAGGAACGCACCTAATCGCAGTATAGACGCAGTGATAAGTCGATTGCGCTTGCACAGAGACCCCTCGGAGTCCTTTGTGATGTCACTGCGTTTCTATCGCGCTCTCACTGCGCATCCACAGCGTTTGAACGAGTTGTTTTTCAATTTGCTGCGTTCACACAGCGACCCCCAAGCGACCCCCAAGCGCTGTTGTTGCGATCATCGTGCTCTCTTTGCGTTTCTTCTGCGTTCATTAGCGTTTATACCGCGCTTCCACGGCGTTTCTAGTGCGTTGTCAGCAAGACCTCAAAAACTTGAACAATGGCTGTTGTACAATAGCCAGCGATATAGTATTCTCAAACTTGATGTGGGTGACTATGTAAAAAGTAGCATTTATTGCGAATATTCCAGGGCATATTAAAAGACGTAGATGGAATTTGTGCCATTTTGTTCTGATGTTTTCACATGTTTCTATGTTTTATAACAACTAATAACGGTTCTTTTACTTAAGTTTTTGTCTTTCACAAGGTATTTAGATATTAATTACGCTTCCATTACAATGTACCTTATTTCATCAAAACAAAAACAATGCTTTTATCATTTATTTACTAGTTGTAAAGTTCAAAATGCTTGTTTGTTTCCCAAACAATTCTACAAATTAAAATTTACCTACCAATAGAACCATTTTAACAGGAGTTTGGACTTTGGGTAGTTGTGTCAAACAGCTTTGTGACGTAGGCCTGTCTAATTCATTGCAGGCCACTCAGCCATGGCTCTCTGAAATCAACAAGATTTGTCTGGCTTCTGAGCGAAGACTACGTAATCTGTGTATATTTTACTTGAAACCAGCGTCATTTTAACTTGTTTTGACGCAAGAAAAAGATATATGCATCCTACCGAAAGTCCAAGGTCTTGTTTAAAATGGTTCTAAGTAAAGAACGTCTTGTGCACGCAGTGGACGCGAGGTAAAAACTCTTAGCACGTCATGAGCGCTCGGTGGATACTCGGCGAGAGCGCAGTCAATCGCCAAGTAGAACTCTGTAGCAGTTACACGCCGGGGGAGCTCCGTAGAAACGCAACGGTCGCCGTCAGGACGCCGTGACATCGATCTTATTGTACATTTTTTCTGAGTTTTCAGAAATTTTACAACGCCGTGAACACGCTGTGGGAACGCAACTTGGTGTGACAGAGCCTTAGATTACAGAGAAGGAATGTTCAGCAATCATTTTTTAAAGTATAATTATTTTAATCTTTTAAAAAGAAATAGAAACAAAATTGCGAAATTTTAGAAATATTTCAAAATTTGACCTATCCTGATTGAAAACAAACTGATCCCAATCTAAATTGTCGATAAAGTAAAATTCAACATTTCTCCATTTGCAGCTTAAAAAATTGTTGAATATAATTCTCCAGGTAACTTACAACCACATTACAATTAAGCATAATAGTTTTCTATTGAAATTGAAATATATTTACATTTTCTATCATTCGAGTCGGGATAAGGACATTTGCTACAGGTTGTGGTTTAATTTTGAAAATTGGCAATAATTAAAAAGTTTCGCAATTTTGTTTCTGTTTTTTTTTTTAAGATTAAAATAATCATATTCGAGTTCGTTATAACCGTTAAGTTTTGCGAGAATTTATTAAAAACTTTGCCGGCGACTGTACAAAATCCCGCTATATATATCCGTGAGTTCGTACTAAACGAGTTTTGCTGTAAATCTAATTTGATGAACCAATCAATTAAGATTAATATAGTTTTATCATCCTTAAGCATGTAACTTTGTTATTTAAATTATTGTTACCAAACAAAGTTGTAGAATAACATCTATCTCTGCAGGGAGTGAGAGTCATTGGGTGGTGATACAAGACGCTATTAATATTGAGAACTATAAAAGTGCGTTATCATTATATGAATAAACTAACAATTGTGTATAAATATACATGTATTCAGTCTGATTAAAATCGCGGGACCCTGGTGCGCGACATGCGGGGTTGATTTTGATCAGCCCCTGTACTTCTGTTGATGTGACATCGCATGCTTTGATGTTTCTACGTTGTAGATTTGGTGACATCAATGATACGGACATAGGATTTCAAATAACAGTTACATACACAGACAAGGAAGAAGTATTGCTTTTTTATCATTATTTTGATATTCCTTTTATAATTTACATCTTACCAAATGGAAATACAATAACTTCAACCTGCATGTGGTAAAATAGTTCATGTCAAACTGACTCACGCGAGTCATAATTCCCAATCCTCTAGTCATTGAATGGAATAATAATTCGAAAAATTCAAATTGCCAGTCAGACAAATTTGTTTTCTTGATTCGTCATCACTCTATGAATCTTGTTTTAAACAACGTTTATTTCTTTATCAGTTAATTTTGCATAATCATTAAATTGTCAAATTGCCATTCTATGAATCCTAAGCAGGGTTGCATTATGCTCAGGTGATCATAACGGCACTAGTACCTCTTGATTAAATTTAAGTCAAGCGATGCCTTTCGATGATGCTGACTTCCTTAAGCTTTTTGTATACATATCCATATATTATATGATATATTGTTTCCCCAAGCAATGTTATATCTGATTCAGTATTAATAGAATTAAGGCTTTTGCAAAAAGGGGGAAAACTGCATTATTGTAAATGATTGTAACTCTGATACTTGTACGTAGTTTGTTAAGTCCGAGCCCATGAATCTATACTCACTATTTGATCGTCAATCAATGTATAAAAAGCAATTTATAAAAACCAGTGTATATAACGAACTATGTGTCGTGTAAAGTCAGGAGTTATCTCCCTTATATATCTGGATAGAGAAAGTACTACAAAGTGCACAAAATGGTAAAACTGAAAACTGTCAACCAAAAATGGACCGGAATTCAAATCTGAACAATCTCGACAAAATCGATTTAAGGCTTTCCATTTTCATTTAGATGTGTGTGTTATTTAAACAACACCGAAGACTAACACAGCATGATTAAACTACACACGGTCATATTACATTGTGAAATATATATTTAGAAGCGTGTCAAATTACAAAACACGCACAGTGTATGATATTTAACCACAGACTCGACTGATTCAGACCTTTCTGCATAATTAAAAGGGCTTAAAACAATGTCAAAAATAGAAAATTATCATGAAAGTATACACCGACCCCTTCCTTATATGTTTCACACAGGTTTTGGATATTTGTAAAGATTAAATTGATGTCAGAAAAAAGTTGCCGGAATCGTGCAAAACATCACAGTCCGCTTCCGGGCCAAGTTTTATATAACGTTTTCCGGCCTTCATTAGCGATCGAACACCTCCTCAAAGTCGCTGAGTAGGAGGAATTTCGATATTTAGGTTAAACGTGTATCGAGGCGATTTGTCTAATTAGTTTACAAGTATCAAACAGCGGTTGGTGCTATTGAATTGGGTAGATCGAATTGAGAGGCAGTGAGTGATGGTGACAATTGATGAGACTGTCATTGACTCTAATGGGGGATCCCCGCCCGGCCCAGGGGCTTTGTCAAACAGTAGACAATGATTAGGAAATTGGTTAAAATCATTACTTATTTTGCAGTCACTAATACTAGACTGTATAGCAACTGTAGGTTGTTTTATATTTCGACGCATAAACAAACCAAGAGAAGTAAATTATCTAAGATTTTATTATATTATTTTTATCGAACATTTTCTAGATACCTAATCCATTGTTAGACTAGCTAGTGATATGAAATTCTAAGTTACAAGTGGAAGAACTTGATGAATTATAGCAGATTTAAACGACAGAGGTGATAGATTAAATCATTAAGTAAAATTAAGGACGTGTGCTAAATAAGCAAGTGTTAATTCTCTATATAATCCGCACACGCTGCATATGGCAGCAACATTGAATTTAATTGTCTTATACTAATTCTTTATAGCTGCTAATGGCACTTGACGTAAAGATTAAAAGAAGAAAATTACTAGGTCGCGGTTTAATCAGTTTTAAAGTTAGGGACATTGGTCATATTGAGTGATTGTGCGTGGTCAATGCGCAGCTTTCTATCAAATCATGTTTTACAAGGTCAGAAGTAATAAACCAAATAAAAAGCCAAATATCTAG